>JBAJHW010000001.1:16312356-17512356 GCA_037013535.1 Intellagama lesueurii
TTATGGCTAGTGAGAGTTTGCAAACAGACAGAGCACAAGTGACCACAGTTCTGATCATTGGAATCTGTCAAGACTATATACTGTATTTTCAACCAGCTTTTTTTGGGTGGGTGGGTGTTAGATTAGGTAAGAAATAAAACAAATAATCCAAGAATAATCTCTAAAACTGATTCCCTTTCAAAACAGGTGGAAAGGCTATGGGTAGTTTTAGCACTAGAACCTAATGATGAGTAAAATGCATCACTTTAAGAAGATAAAGCTAGAAGTTCAAGTTAGATAAAGTTAGAAGTTCAAAGCTAGAATCTTGCTCTTGCCAGTACTCATCTGTCCTCCAAGGCTGGGCAAGGGATGACAGATATTGTATTTCTCCCTCAATGCTTTACTTATCGTTGCATCTCCTCTCACCAGACCACCCTTCTACAGTTTTATACTTCAAAGACTCTAATCATCTCACTGAAGAAGAAAAAAAGGCACTTTTTATGTTACTAGTACTAAAGAACTGGGAGTAGATACTACTGATGGGTTACTGTAAATCACAGTCATCTATACCAGTGATCCCCAACCTTTTCCCAACCATGGACCGGTTTGGGGGGGGGTGTGGTGTGCCCGCAAGGGGGGCGGAGCTTGCGCACATGTGCACATCGCGCTCACGGGGGGATGCTTGCACGCATGCACACAGTGTGCTCACAGGGGCGGAACACTTGCGCGCATGTGCACAGCGCGCTCGCGGGGGAGAATGCGCCCACAGGGGGGTAGGAGTTCTGTGTCCGCAGCCCGGTCCTGGATAGGCCGCGGACCACTGCTGGGTCGCGGACCGGGGTTTGGGGACCTCTGATCTACACACTTCCCCTTGAATTGCACTAATTTGAGTAGCATGGTGTGATTATACACTTTTTTCAATAAATATAGAAATAAATATTTCAGTAAATAAATAAATATTTCAGTAAATACTGTGCTAATTGTCTCCAGGAAGTGTCCTGAGAAAGGTAGAACTTGGACTTACCAAGACCCCTATTGTTGGCACTGTGGCAGCAGCCCATCAGATTTGGCAGTCCAGCTGGCTACCTCTCCTGGCATGGTGGGCCCATATGGCAGCCAAGAAAGGTGTAGGGCATACCAGAAGGCTGATGTGGGTCAGGGGAAGTCACAGTGGAATGCTGCTCTGTTGGGGGGGGGGAGGAGGAGAGGTCGCGCCTCCATTTCTGCCCTCTGGTAGAGGCTTTAGGTACGTTTCTGGGTGCGTAAGAGTTATACATGTATTTTGAACTTCATGGGAGTCTGGCACCCCTAACTCCACCGTTATTGAAGGAAGAAGTGTACATAGGCCTCGATCTATCTTCTAACCTCTCTAATCTATAGAAGCTGAGGTCACTTTAATCTCTGAACTAAGATCTCCATTTTTATAAATCAGTCTACCAGTATCATGTGACCATGTTGCTGTTATTTGCCTCTTCCTCTTTCCTACTGCCTTCAACTTTTCCAATGAGTCTAGTCTTCTGATAATATGCCCAAAGTATGATTACAATTCAATAATTTTAACTTCTAGTGAGAATTTAGACTTGTTCTGATCTGAAACTAGCTCATTTGTCTTTTCAGAGGTCCATGGTATTTGTAAATCTCTCCTCCAACACCTCTTTTCAAATGAATCAATTTTTCCCTGTCAGCTTTCTTCACTGTCCAACTTCAACATCTGTTCATGGTAATCGGGAATACCACAGTCCAAATGATCTTTCCTTGGACATCAGTGATACATACTTGCTCCTAAAGATCTTTTCTAGTTCTTTCATGGCTGTCTTTCCAAGTCTCAATCTTGTTCTGATGTTTTGTTACAGCCTCCATTTTGGTTAATGATTGAACCAAAATTCTAGAAAATGTGCAACTATTTCACTGTTCTCACTAAACCTATACAGTTTCCATAGTTTTGTCTTCTTAATGTTTGACTGTGATCCGCTTTTTGTACCTTCTCTTTTCATCTTTGCCAGTAATCAGTTCAGATCAGTGGCATCTTTGCCCTTCTATATGTATTAAGAGGGACGTGGTGGCGCTGTGGGTTAAACCGCAGAAGCCTCTGTGCTGCAAGGTCAGAAGACCAGCCGTTGTAAGATCGAATCCACGCGACGGAGTGAGCTCCTGTTGCTTGTCCCAGCTCCTGCCAACCTAGCAGTTCGAAAGCATGCAAATGCAAGTAGATAAATAGGTACCACCACGGTGGGAAGGTAATGGTGTTCCGTGTCTAGTCGCGCTGGCCACGTGACCACGGAAAACTATCTTCGGACAAACGCTGGCTCTATGGCTTGGATACGGGGATGAGCACCGTGCCCTAGAGTCGGACACGACTGGACTAAATGTCAAGGGGAACCTTTACCTTTACCTATGTATTAAGCCACCTGTTTCTGCTAATAACCTCCATTATTTGCTCTCTCTCTCTCATATGCTGTTGTAACTTGGGGATGAGGACAAGTGTCCCTTTGTACACAAAACAGTCTCTAAAAATAGAATCCAGGGAACTTGTTCTAGACAGATATGCAACTTGGGTTACAGAAGTCCATTTTAATGTGAAAATAAAGGAATGCATTTTTTTAAAATTAGGGCTAGGTAATGGAACAACCAAAACAGTCAGCCAGAAGGCACACTACAATTTAAAAAAAGATTTTACTGTACAATCCCTATGTTCTCTGGGCTAGATACTTCTCCCACCCAATTATGCAGCTCCTAAGACGGTTAAACTGATTGGTCTGTTTAACCAGGTCATACTTGCCAAACAATAATCAGTTTAAAAAGATAATGGCAAAGCAAGTATAATCTTTACCACAAATAGCTCATCATCTGGACACATATCCTAATTTTCCTCCACATTAAGGAGGCGGCGGCACCCAAACAAATTAAAAGTTTGAGGTAACTGGGGTGAAACTGAAACACCACAAAAAGAACAAGATTCCAAGAGAGTAAAAAACAGAAATCCAGCAATGCTGACCCGTAGGACTAAGGTGTGAAAATGCCCCCAACATGCCCATGTGAGCTGCTGGACAATAACTCATATGGGCAATACCCAGCAAAGCCAGTGGGCATGGCTGATTGGTGTTACAGTCCAACAATATCACCTGGAGGACCATACATAGTTTACCCTTGGACTAAGATGCACAGTCCACTGAATCAGTACATATGTGGTGAATAGAATTTGTCCTCCTATAATGTTAGTGTAACTATACGTCTCATACAGGTTTAACCATGTAGGTCAAAGGCAAGCACAAGTATTCCAAATATAGAATCGAATCTACAGCCAACCTGCAGACTGGGGAAGAGTGACAAAGCTGGCCACCATCATGCCAAGGAGCCAGAAATGGGAACAGACTGTTAAACCCTGGCAGACAAAGGATATTAAGTATCTCTAAGGCCCAAAGACTAGTATAGCACTCAAATGAATTGTCACATTTGTACTTAGCTTCTGCTTTGCTAAATCAACCGTCATAATAATTTATTTGAGTCATACCTATGGTGTAATACTATTATTTTGCAAAAGAAAAGTTGGAATCTGTTGCTGGTAGTCATGGATGTTAGCTTTGACACCAAAATTAAGCTGTGATATAGCAGAACCTAAACTGTATTATATGGATATTTAGCTATGAGGGGTGTCAATTATGACAAAATAAAGAATGAAAGGTGTATCACATCAGAGACAAGGGAGAAATGTAATCTTCAGTATGAAGAATTTATTCAGCTATAACTAAAATTATATCATATTTCACAGACATTGACTGATTTTTTAAAAAAAATTAAGAGAAGAATTTGTAGTCTACCTCTGACATTTACTATATTGTGGAAGTCACACTGACTTTGTTCACTGATCAAAACAAGTTCTTACTGACATCAGCACTTAAGTATAAATATAGCAACTAAAGAGCAAGATATAGTGAAGCCTGAATCATCAATAAAATTGCCAACTAAGTCCAATTCCCATATAGCCATTGTTACTAATTATGTATGAAGCCTGAAGGACACACACAATGGTCAAAGTTCTGTGAATATTATGCAACCATTTATTTTTAATTCTAGCCCATAATAAAATAAACACAGTTTTTAACTGAGTGACTATGTTGCCCAAAAGATTAGCTCCCCAGGATCTTCTTATAATAGGAGTTTCAAGAATTGAGTACTTTAAAGGTCAAACTCTAAGCTAAAGGGATATATGATACAACCTCACTTATTTCTTCAAATAACCAAGGACATCCTTAACCAAGGGCTGTGAAATATGAACAACCACATTCACATGCAGATATTCTGCAAAGAGAGTCTTTTTCTGACCAGATATTACTGGACCTTGATTCCTGGTTCTGATCCAGAATATATGACTGACAGAGCAATCCTGTGCACACTGACTTGGGAGGAAGCCCATTGAACCAACTGACCTTACTTCTGATTTTAGAAATGCACAAGAATGCAGTGTGAAAAGAATCATGGTGCTTGGTATTGCAACACATACACTATGCATCATGATCAACCCTCAGAGCTGTCACTAAAAAAATTATTCATACAAATGGGCCTCTTGGCAAAAGCAATGCAGTAGTCTCACTGATTAACTGCTGTATCAGTGGCATTCACTATGAAGCCCACAACTCACTGAAGCTGTATACAGCAAATGTATTGCATTAGACACCTACTAAACAATCTTGAAAAATATGCTGACTATTTAATCGTAAGACTGAGATCTGAGGTGGGAGACTACCTGCGATTTAGAACAAGTGTGTGTGATCAACTCACTGAACATTACTCAATGCACATAATGCAGAGCCACTTGCCAAGACATGGATATCCTCGTATTCTATATGCAGTAAAGGCCATGCAACATCTCTTTTCCTGTATTTGACAAGTTCTGCTTACTGAAGAAGCGTGATTAACCCCCAAAAGGAGAGCTGTTCTGTAAGTTCTTCTCACATAAGGGTAGAAGTGTAAAGTGAATATATGAAGTATTACAGTTGGAGTACAAAGCATATCAGACCACAAGCTAGAGAATAAGCAGAAGTTCAAGGCCTTAAGCTCACAAAACACACTGAAGCAGCTATAAATAGTCAAAACTCACAAACACAAAACCAGTGCTCTGACTTAAAGGACCAAGATTGCCCTTGGTCATCTCAAGTTTGTAAACCTTAATTTGTTTTTGGAAACTATCACACTGCCTAGCAATTTTAAAAAATGGTTTCTGCACTGACTTGTAGGATTTGCCTCCCCTTTAAAGTTACTTAATGTGTTTCAGCTTCAAGCACAGACAAGAACTATGCTCATGCAACATTTCTGAAGAAACCTATATGAAACTATGACAAACACTGCTATTGCAAATAGATTTTGCTGAATGCTACCTTGGAAATTCAGCACTTGCTCAATTGTTTCTCTTTTCTGGTATCAGAAACCAGAAGATTTTAAGCCTAAAATGTAATTAAAGTATTCCCATGACTACTACATGCAGAAACAATGAAGGTTCTTTTCACTTTATGCCTTTTTCAGCTCTTTCAAGACTAATCATAGTTATAATGGAAGAATCATTTCAGCTGAAGTATAAAAGAGAAAATAAAAATATTTATGTAATTCTATAGAAGTCTAGTTACATGTGTCAATCTTGTGTTAAAGTTCCTACTGCAATCTTGCTCTTTTATGGTCAAGAGCAATTGATAATCCAAATTATACTTCACACTATCACTAATATTGTCAGGGTGCATAATCTGTGACTAACCAATCTAGTACTGCTTAGTTTGAAAATTCATACATGACCAGACCAGAAAAAACAACACATAAAAACAAACAAAAAACCCATCTATATGATTAATTTATTTTAATCTAAAACTATTTTAATTTAATTTTATATTTTTACAACAAAGCTGGGCAAATTTCTTAACATGCATGTGTCCTACCTATGACAAATATCTATTTTGCTTCATTTTTTAACTAGAACCACTAACCTTAAGAATTAATGCAGTCTAGACTGCAAATGATCACAGACAATTGTAACTGGGCAGTCTCCAAATACTTAATTTCTATGAGCTTGCTGATACAAGTGACACTAAATCTGATGGGTGGCCACGTGATTAAACTACTGTACTGATTAACTTCAGAACTGACAATGACTTACAATGAAGTGTTCAAGTTTGGATATTTTCTCTAAAACATAATTCTGGAAGTCCAGAATCCACACAGATTCTATTATTGAAGTACATACGACTGAATTGCATTCTGACAATATATAACCTATAGTTTTATAAATTGTATCAAGAGCTAAGAAAAATAAAGAATAGAGAAATTTGATATCACATTTCAATAAATACAAAGCATAGACAATTGTTCCACTGTCATATTTCCACTTCTGCAGGTCTTCCTCTGGCATTCTAATTCATTAAGTAGCCCCTTAATAAAATGACATTTTGGCAGATGAACAGGGTTACTCTGACTTCTTTACTTCACTTTACTTCACTTGCCAAACCACTGACAAGTCCAAATCCTAACTGTCAAAATGACATTCCAGTCACATTTTGCAAAAAATGCAATCAGCATGACTGTTGCCCTCAAATTCAATTGTCAGTACAGCAGCCACAGCCAAACTAATTGCCAACATAGAAAGCCAACAGCATTTTGCTAAAATACTATCAGAAGAGTGACCCATGCCTCTGTGTGTAAGCTTGTCTCCAGCATCTTCAGTCAATCACAATGACCACAAATATACAATAATCAGTTTTATTTATTTTTATTTCATTCAAAGACTTCATGTATCTCTATCTTCCTTGCTGGGCCTGTTACTGTATACTCTGTAGTCAAATCAACAATGCAAAAAGAAGTGTATCTTAAATTCTACGTCAATAAACATATCTTTTCTAAACAATTTGTTTGACAGAAGAAAGTCCTGCAGCAGTCGTTCCATACAAAGAGATGTTGAGAGCGAACCAACTGTTCTTTGAATTTCAGTACAGTATTTCCTATTCAAGTTGCAAATAAATAAGGAATGCCCACTCATTAATGTGACAAATCTGCTTTGGAGTACTAAAAAGCACACAGGCACTTTCCCAGATGGAAGACAATAATCCTCAACATCTATGCAACCAGCATGCAAACATTATCTCAAAAGGAATAAGGCCCGTCTTTCTAGAAAACCAGGGTGCACATTCAAATCACCTGCCTTCACAGAGCCTGCATTAAAGACATACAAATCAAACTTGAAAGATATGTTATCTAGGTCATCAATTCATTCTTTGTCAAAGAAAAAATGCATTCTTTCCTATGTTAACACTTGATCTATCCTTAATAACTAACACATTTTAGGTTCAAAAACATCTGCTGAATGTTCACTTATCCCTTGTGGTCTACAGATACATCACCAAACTGTGAGGAGCTTATAGGGAGAGAGAGATTTCTTAAGTGCAAACAGGAACAGAAGAATATTATAGGCAGACCAAAAGTAAGAACTTCTGTGCTGATAACCTTCTTTACCAACGTACAAAGCCTGTGAGATGTCCAGGTGCCAGACAATGAGAATAAGAACATCAGGGCTGAGCATATCCTAGGCATTATCAAGATATTCTTTAAATTTTAATTGTCAAACTTTGATCGCATGTGATTACTTTCACCAAAGATACAAATGTTCATTTTTACAGAATGGCAAAATTTTCTGAAAAAACCCACAAGACATCCTCCACCAACTCTCTAATAATCCGTGCTATCATGCACACAAACCGTGTAAATGGAAACAAAGTGCACTACACTGCAGACCCACAATTTACTGTAATACCCGCTATTTAAAAAAGCATTCAATTACTGAAAAATCATACATTGTATCAATGAACAATTCTGAAGTGCACTCACATTTTCAGTGTCGCGTTCATTCACGGTGGGCAATGGAGTTCTAGTGGACATTTTCATTCACTTGTGCTGAAGCACAGTTTGTGATGGCAAAATCCAACTATATATTATATAAAAATAAAAAAAAAACAAAAACCTAACACCCTCCTCCCCCTGAATACCTATATATATATTTACAAAAAAAGAGTGATTTTACTGCATGATAGTGGTTATGGAGTGCCACCATCAAGAAAAAGGGAGGGTGGGGAGTGAAATGTGGGATATTTCCTCCACCACCACCACCACCACCCCTCTTTCTCATCTATATTACAGTCTGATAAAGGAGCATTGTATCCCTCTGGGAGTCTTGAGGGATCATCCCTACAGACAGATTAGAATCCTTAGAAGATGGCAGCGACGGATTAAAGAAGAGAGGTATTCTCTCATGGAGTGCAAAAAAAAAAAAAAACCTTGGGGGGGGCGGCGGACAGAAGTGTGTATGTGAGAGAGAACGGGGCTAGGATTAGGGAAATTGGGGGGGGGGGTTTAAATTAAGCAGCAGTTTCCAAGACGGAGAGTGTTGCAGGCAAGGAGGGGCGCAGCAATAGAGTCCAAGCGGCCACTGAGGGAGGAAATGCCCCCCCCCCAAACAACACCCTGTTTCGGGTGCCTCCACCGTCCTCTTTCGGGCACTCCGCTGAGGAAGCAACAATGGGCCACTATAAAGCTGCTCCTCCGCCTCTCTTCCCCGCTCTCCCCAGACCCCAGTCCAGCTTCACCGGGCCGCGGCTCTCATGTTTCACTCGCGCCCCCTCTTCTTCTTCCTTCCTTCCTCTTCCTCTCCAGCAGAAGTCCCAATTCCTGCCGCCGCCGCCTCCCTTCTTACCCCCCCCCCGCCCCAAAAAGGCAGGCTCAGGCCGGGCAAGGCCCTCCCTCTCTTCTTCCGCAGGTCGGACAGAGCCCCCCTCGCTCTGTGTCCGTGTGGAACAGGCCGCCGCCAGCAAGCGGACTCCCTCTTTCTCCCTCAGCCAGCGGCAAGCAGAGCGCCGCCGCCGCCGCCGCTCCCGGATGATCCAAGATGGCCGCCCGGCTTCCTCTGCTCCGACATGAACCGGAAGGGACCACCTCCTGCACTGAGACGAACTGCTGCGGGGGCTGCGGTGGGAGGGAAGGAAGAGCGCGCAGGCGCGGCCGCGCGTGCTCCGGCTCCCTCCCTCCCCCCCCCTTGTTGCTAAGGTGCTCTGGCAGGGGTTGGGGAGGAGCCCCGGTTTGGGGCCCTTTTCTTTTCCTGATTGTAATTCGTTGTGGTAGCCGTGAGGGGAAACGAGTATGAGAGGGTCAATAGCGTATGCTCGCTTAGAGGCTGGAAACTTGGGGAGGGCTATTAGCGATTAATCACGGTCACACATGCAGCGCATGAACGCCTTTGCAGTAGGAGTCCTGAATAAATGTACGATTATTCCCAGGGTAGGGAGGAACACCCCTTTACTTTCATTAGTAATTTCAATTGCTTCCAATTTCAGTTCCTGCTGCCCATTCCTCAAAACAAGATACATTACGTTGAAAAGCCTTCGTGGGTTCCTAGGAGACGACAGAAGATGCTTTTTAAAGTGTTGTGTTATCTCCAGAGGGTGGGCCTTGACAGATCAAGACTGGACCTGATGATCCATAATACAGTATATACTGAAGGAGGGGGAAAATCTAAACAGCAGAAGCAAAATGGCAATTAAATACAATGTCACTCAGTGACATCTCAACATAAAACACAACTGTCTTAGAGAGAAGCGCTGGAAAAAGTAGTAACAGGCAATGACATAATTGTTCTAGCTCAGCTGTTTTAATCAGAAGGGGAAAGAGAAGATCTTTATCTCATCTGGGTCCTGAACAAATAGAATAAAACTTTGCGATAAATTCTAGTTCAAGGATTTGCACAGAACTCGGTTCAACATCACATATTTGTTATTTATTTATTTATTTTAATAGATTTATACCCCGCCCATCTAGACCAATGGTCTATTCTGGGCGGCATTACAAAATTTAAAAACAATAGAACCAATAAACATGCAAAAATCCAAGATGTTAAAATGTAAAGATTAAGATACAGCAGGAGGGAAAGCCTGCCTAAATAGCCATGTCTTAAGTTTATTTCTAAAGACACCCAGAGAGGGAGCCAGGCGGATCTCTACGGGCAAGTTGTTCCAGAGGCGAGGGGCCACTGCTGAGAAGGCCCGGTTCCTCGTTCTTTTCTTCCATGCCTCCCTCGGCGTTAGGCCCCTCAGACGCCCAGCCTGGCTAGAACGAGTGTCTCTGGCGGAACTGGGTGGGAGAAGGCGCTCTGCCAGATATCGAGGTCCTAAACCGTTTAGGGCTTTATAAGTAATCGTAAGAACTTTGAAATCAACGCGGAAACAAATGGGCAACCAATGCAAAGCGGCCAGCGTGGGGGAAATATGTTGGTGCCTCTTCACCCCAGTTAAAAGTCTGGCCGCGGCATTTTGTACCATCTGAAGTTTCCGCGTCAATCTCAAAGGCAGCCCCACGTAGAGCGCATTACAGTAGTCTAATCTTGAGAATACTAGCGCATTGTTAAGTTTTTTGCTTTCAAAGTGCAGTCAACCAATGATGCTACTGATTTTGTGTGCTTTCCTTTGTTACTAGGTTTGGCACCTTCTGATATCAGAGTGCCTTTCACATTAAAATGTTGTTTTACTGGGGGTTTTTTTTTTTAATGACCAAAGTGTGCACTATGCAAATATGTGGGTGATTCTAGCATTTGAAGTGCCTGGTAAAGTGTGACATGAATTGGACCTTAGAGAATATGAATACTCTTTCACTTCCCCTTTTCATGCATACCTCATGCAACAATGATAACTTTAGTGCCGATTTGTATGGGCACAGTGTGAATGTGCCCCCATGTTAGCAAGTAGCCTGTTCTAGTTTTCAGAATGATTCTCAGATTTCTGTATACAGTAGTTCGCTAGATGAAGATGCTTGTTTCATGAGTACCCATGTCCTTTGATGCTACCTACTAGACATCTCTCTTGCTGGGGTTGCAGCTGAAATATACATTTGAATGTCTGATTGGAGACAGAGGTGAAATACAATGCAGTTTGCAGCTCCCTAACAAGACGGCGACCTAGTGATGGAGCTTCAATGCTATGCTTTGGTGATTTAAAGGATTAGCACTGTTTCTCTGGGAGCTTGCTTGTTCCTTGGGACTCAGTTTGTAGTTTTGCAAATGAAAAATAAAACAACAGATACAGTTGTAATTCTCAGGCGCTTTTGCCTCATAAAAACTGGACAAAAGGCCTTCCCTGAACTTCTCACTTCTAGGGGATATGGGGAATATAAATGATATTTCATTCCTGTTGTATATGCTCATTCCTGTTGTATATGTATATGCCTGTTGTATCATATTCTAAATATCCACTGGCCTACTGGAGTTCACCAAGAAATTTCAGAAGAATATCAGTCTATACTTTATAGACTAGAGCAAAGCCTTTGACTGTGTAGTTCATGAGAAACTATGGGTTGTTCTGAAAGAAATGAGTGTCCCTCAGCACTTGATTGTCCTAATGCATGACGTTAGAGGCATTCAAGAGAAAATTGGGCAACCATCTGTCAGATCTGCTTTGATCTGGATTCCTGCATTGAGCAGGGGGGTGGACTTGATGGCCTTATAGGCCTCTTCCAACTCTGTGATTCTATGATTCTATGTATAGGTGAAGAAATTGGTCTCTTTGGTGGTCACTTTAAGGGCACTTTCATAAAATTGTTGTACCTTACTAGCTTCCTAGGGCTGATGTGCAGGGATCCATGTTTCCAGCACCATGTCTGCCATAGGACAAGACTCTGGCTGGACCATTTGGAAGTCACTTAATAGACTTCAAAGTGAAGTAGGAAGATCAAACAATAATCAAGTAAAATGGGGCTACTTGGATACAGGACAAATTTTCTGCGACTGTGGAGAAATTCAATCAATGCAGCATTTATATGCATGCAATGTATGCCCCACCACACATACCAAAGAATATATAGTAGATGGCTGAGATAAGATACTGAAGAAGCTGGCATCTGGTCAAAAATATTCTATTTTAACATTTTAATTTGTTTTAAATTTTTACCTATATTTCTTGTACATCCATAATTTTAAATTGTGCAACACTCTGATACAAATAAAGAAAAGAAAGAATAGGGAAATGTTCCATTCTACTTTGGCAAGCTTTGTACTTCCCACGTTTTTGCATCTTTAGCATTTTCATCATGTAGCAGATGAAGTATGCTACTGTGTTTCCCCGAAAATAAGACAGGGTCTTATATTAATTTTTGCTCTAAAAAACGCATTAGGGCTTATTTTCAGGGAATTTTTTTTTCATGTACAACAATCTACATTTATTCAAATACAGTCATGTCATCATCTTCTGGTTGCTGCACAATGCTGCACAAGGGTGGAGGGTGGGGTTTCACTTAACTAGGGCTTATTTTTGGGGTAGGGCTTATATTACGAGCATCTTGAAAAATCATACTAGGGCTTATTTTCTGTTTAGGTCTTATTTTCGGGGAAACAGGGTATTACTCATGTAGACTTGCAGACCAGAGTCTAGTTTGCTTGAGGGATTGTGAAAAGGCAATCATGACATCATTTTCCTCAACAGGCTCTCCTTTATGCAACCAGTTACATACTGGTAGTGAAACTAGGCATGCAACTGATTGTACTGCACCAGAGGAGAAAAACTTCTCCACTATTGCCTTTGCACGTGTATTTTTTGTTAGGAGGATTTTTGCCTTAGTCATCTAGGTATCACTAGACTTTTTATTGTTTTTCCAACTTGGATGTAATTGGGATATAGGATTGCCATACAAAGCTTCAGAAAATAGAATGCTCTTTGTCTAATGCCAAAAATATATCAACATGGGTGACAGGTGAGCCTCCCTAGGGAAAGCGTTCCAAGCAAGAGTTAAAGCAGTAGCACTTTTCCTGTAAAGAAAGATGACTCAAAAAGGTAGCTGAACATTGGAGAGTTGGGGACATAATATGAAGAGAATGGAGAGAGATTCCCCCCCTTACAATACTAGAACTAGGAGTTATGTAATAAAACTGAGTGGAGGTGCATTCAGGAGAGAGAAAACCAAGAATTTCTACACACAGTGCAGCAATACTTGCATCACGATGGCTTTTAACATGGATCTCATGCCAACCATATAAGGCAGGGGTATGGAACCTATACCCATAAAAATCTTGATGAACCATGATTTTCATCACAGCATGTGGAGGACAAGGCTCAGTCTCTAGCTTTACTGAGCTTTGTGGCACAGTGGTTAAACTGCAGTATTGAGGCCAAAACTCTGCTCACAGTCGGTGTTTGATACCAACGGATTCTGACAGCCAGCTTGAGGTTGACTCAGCCTTCCAACCCTCCGAGGTCGTTAAAATTAATACCCAGCTCGCTGGGGGCACAATGTGTAGCCTGTATAATTAAAAAATTGTAAACTGCCCAGAGAGTGCTTTAAGCGCTATGGGGCAGTATATAAGAAGCACACTTTGCCTTTTTATATATATATATAGTCTACCTATTCAGGTGCCATATACCTCTTAATACTAGATGTTGGTGAACAGTGATAGGAAGGGATCAATTGACTTTAGCTCCTGCTTGTGGCCTTGAGAAGGATGCTTGACTAGATGGCCATTTGGTCTAATCTTGGACAGTTCTTCTTGTCAGCTAAGACAACTGACTTCTCTTGGTTTTGTTCCAATATTAAATAAGTCAGTTGCTTGTTATTTTAAAGATTTGGATCTGGAAGTGGAGATAACCAACAGGTAGGGCAGGTGATTTTTGTTCCAGAAAAACCTGGAAAACCTGCACATCATGTCGTTGTCACCTACTGTAGTTTTCCGGTGTGCTCAAAATCTGGGATATTAATTGGCTTCTGGATAACCATGGTGAGGAATGAAATACAAATGGAAGTTAAGAGGGATTGTTTCCATTTGCCTTGTTTTCCTGACAATGAGACCCAAATATACAGAACCAGTCACATTGCTTTTACACATCAAAAATACACCTTTTATTATGCAGAGTTCTTGATAATCTCTATCCCATTTGTCCTCGTAAAAATCTTCTGGACTAAGTATCTGTGCTTTCACATGGCACTAAAAACACCATTCAGCTGAACTTCCCTCATGCCATTTTATTTATTATTTCAACATTTACACCAGTCCATAGTGCATGCACTCTCTGGGCAGTTCACAACTTATTAAAATAACATATAATGAATAGTACAAAATACAACACAACAAATACCATAAAATAGATAAAACCCTGCCACTAGCTGAAACCTATCTTTAAATAAAATTAAACAAATTAAAACAGATTTGATCATCTCAGGTAATAAAAGCATTAACAAAAGGTGGCTTTACATAACACTGTTTTTACTAATTTCTTAAAAACTGAGAGAAGACACCTGACATGCCTCTGTTGGAAGCTTGTTACAAAGGGAAGGGGCCACGACTGAAAAAGCACAGTTCTTGGTGTAAATTGTTTTGGCTTCTTTTGTTCTCACAATTTTTGACATCATGGATTGTGAGGAGCAGGTGGATGGGTAGCTGTTTTGTGGGAGAGATGGTCCAACAAATATTGAGCTCCTAAACCATCAACGGCTTTATAGGTCATGACCAGTATCTTGAATTTGTCATGGAAACTAATAGGGAGCTGTTAAAGCATACCAAGACTGGAGATATGTGTTCATATCTGTTGGTAAATGTGATTAGATCTGCGGAGGTTTCCATACTAACTTCAAGGGCAGCCCTATGTAGAGAGCATTGCAGTACAGTGGTGCCTCAACTTACGAACTTAATTGGTTCCGGAACTCCGGTCGTAACTCGAAATGGTCGTAAGTCGAAGCACCGTTTCCCATAGGAATGCATTGAAATGCAATTAATCCGTTCCGGCTGAAGAAAAAAATCACACACACACCCCCAAAAAATCACTGCAAGACCCATCGGAAACGCGATTAATCCGTTCCGGCCAAAGGGGGGGGGGGGGAGAAAAGCAAGCAAAGCGTGCAAGACCCATCGGAAATGCAAAAAAAGCAAAGCAGAAAGCAAGCAAGGCGTGCAAGACCCATCGGGAATGCAAAAAAAGCAAAGCAGAAAGCAAGCAAAGCGTGCAAGACCCATCGGAAATGCAAAAAAAGCCAAGCAGAAAGCAAGCAAAGCGTGCAAGACCCATCGGAAATGCAAAAAAAAGCAAAGCAGAAAGCAAGCAAAGCGTGCAAGACCCATCGGAAATGCAAAAAAAAGCAAAGCAAAAAGCAACCAAACCCCACAAGACCCATCGGAAATGGGGAAAAAAAACCCAAAAAGCAAACAAACCCCCCAAGACCCATCAGAAATGGGGGGAAAAAACCCAAAAAGCAAACAAACCCCCCAAGACCCATCGGAAATGGGGAAAAAAAACAAAAAGCAAACAAACCCCCCAAGACCCATCGGAAATGGGGAAAAAAAACCCAAAAAAACAAACAAACCTGCAAGACCCATCACAGCATAGAAACATAATCCCACCACCCAGCCCAAACCCACGCTGCAAAACCCACCCAGAACAGTTTTTAAAAAGCAGAAAGCAGCACCTTACCTTACCAGGCAGTCCGAAGCCTCCTCCGATCGCACTCACTCTAACCGTTGGGGCGAAAGAGCTACAAAGAAGCAGCCTCTTCGCCTACCAACGGTTAGCAATTTGAATTCCCCGCCTTTTTCCCCTGCCTTTTTTTGGTTGTAACTCGAAGCTCCGGCCGCAAGTCGAAGCAAATTTTTGCGGCCGGAGCTGGTCGTAACTCGAAATGGTCGTAAGTCGGGACGTTCGTAAGTCGAGGCACCACTGTAGTCTATTTTAGAGATCACCAATACATTAACTACTGTTGTTAGGCATTTCTTTTCAAGATAGAGGCACAGCTGGACAATCTACCAAAGTTGATGAATGGCACTCTTGGCCAAAACAAATATTTGTATCTCCATTGAAAAAGCTGGTTCCAAGAGTAACCCCAGGGTGGAAATCTGATCATTTTGGGGGAGTGTAACCCCATCAACCTCTTAACGGGTCCAATTATCCTCCCAACAGCAGAATCTCCACTTTTAACTGGATTCAGTTTCAGTTTATTGGCCTTTGTCCAGTCCAGACTGGACATGTACTGCATCACCCACAGATGATGAAAAGGAGGAAGAGGGAGCTGTGTGTCATCCACATACTGATGACACAAACTCCAAATTTCTGTATGACTTCTCCCAGCAGCTTCATCTTGATTTTTTTGGATATATAGTGTAGATTGCTACCTACTCAAAAAGCAGTGGTAGTTTACACACTGGAAACTTTCCGTCTAGATGACTGCAACGTGCTCTACATGGGGCTGCCCTGGAAGACAACATGGAAACTGCAGTTAATGCAGAAAACAGTAAGAAGACTGCTTCTGGAACATTGTACAGACACTGTATTATATTGGGTTCAAAGAATGACTGGAGTCATGCAGCCTGTGGGCTGCATATGGCCCCCAAGGTCATTTTTGGATTCCAGAACTCACCATTTTTTGTTTGAATCCCCTAGAACAATAGGATTGTGCAAGAAATGCCCTATGCAACCCACAGCAAAGCATTTCCCCTTGAAAACAAGGTGTGAGGATTTTTTTTTATATTCAAAACTCTGCAACATGTTTTACCAACAATCATCCTGAATGACAATGCTAACCTTGTTTACTATATAGTAAGACCAAAGCTACTGATGGATCCTCCTTCCAATGAAAGGTATTTAGGATTGGGCTGTCAGTTTAACATACCTTATGTTTCAGCATTTTATAAATCTGTGTGATTGCTTGTGGTTTCTTAAGGGCAGCAGGTCAAACTTTCCTGGAGTTCTCCCTTTGAAGCCCATGAAACGATGCCAATAATTAATGTTGCCCAACATTTTCAAACCAACAAACTTCTTTTATAGACACCTTCTATTCATATCCCAGCATGTTTCCTGTGGAGATTCATCTCCTTTTCGGATGCTTGGCCTTCTGAGTCAGGCATGTAAGCGTTCCAGCCACACTGTACTTCCTGTGCAGTTGATATTGAATCAAAGGCTCCATTCACGGAGATGGAAAACAAAATATATGACTCTCATCTATGTAATGTTTTCAAGTGCAGATTAATAATTGATGGCCCTGAACATTAGCAGGAAGGAACCTACTGTATTCTGTGGCCACAAAAGAGACGCGGGCTAAGCTTGTCTACTAGCTAAGTAGGTGGTGGAGGAGAACAGTTATCAAATGCTAAAAAGTTTGTATTGACTTGTGTCCTTCTACCTGTGGAATAGGTATTGTGAGCTAATGGAATCTCACGCCCACCCTGTAGACCTTCAGTGCATCAATCTTCAACTCTCCACAGTGGATTTCAAGTGGTGGGGGTGGGGTGTAGAGAGGAACAGGCATCCCCATTGCAAGAGCAGAATAGCTACTCGTGTGACAATCATTCTAGCCAATACTACTGAGATTTTTTAAAAATAAAAGGTTGTTGCTATGTGTTGTCAAGTAGCTTCTGACTTAAGGCAACCTTATCAAATTGTGGCCTCCAAATGATCCTGTCGTCAGCACTCCTGCTCAGCTGTTGCAAAACTCAAGGCTGTGGTTTCTTGTGAGTCAACTCCTCTCAAGTTAGATCTTCCTCTTTTCTCCTGCCTTCAAATTTTCCTGGCATTATTGTCTTTTCCAGTGAGTCTCAGTTTAGTCATTTTTGCTAAGAATTCTAGGCCTGAATTAACCCAGCATCTTTCTGGCAGCCCATGGTAGCCATGAAGCTCCACTCCACAACCACATTTCAAATGAATCAATTATTTTCCCATTGGCTTTCTTCACAGTCCAGCTTTCATATCTGTACATAGTAACTGGGCATACCATAGTATAAATCAGGGGATCCCAACCTTGGGTAACCCAGGTGTCCATGGACTGTAACTCCCAGAAACCCCAACCAGTACAGCTAGTGGTGAAGACACTACTGGTTTAGATGATCTTCACTTTAGTTTCCAGTGATACATCTATACCACTCAAGGATTTCCCCCCCTAATTCCTTCATAGCTGCTCTTCAGAGTCTCAGTCTTCTCCTGATATCTTGGCTGCAGTCTCCATTTGGACTGATAATTGAACTAAGATATACAAAACACAAAACACTATCACTTGAAGACCTCTTGAAGGCTAGTTGTTTTGATAATACAGTTTCAGATTTAAGCCACAAGGACACAGCACAGACAACTACCATTGTGGGACTTTTGAATGCACCCCCTCCCAATTCCTTGAAGAGCAGCCCAATGGGACATCATGAGCTGTGTTTGAAATCTGTGTCTGGATGTGTGTGTATTCTTCACAGCATTAAGCAGTGATCCACCTATACTCAGTCTGTGCATTGGAAAATAAAACTCACATGCTTCCGAATGGTCTTCAACCTCCAGCCATCCCTTTTTCCAGTGGAAGCTAAGTTGTGGGAAGAACTCCACCCCAGGATCTTCTTGCTGCTCAAGGAATGAGGTGAAAGGAAAAATATGAATTTGGCCCAATAGATACAGATAACTGAGTGGGCTTCTATAGATGGTCTCTAAACCAGTTTTCACTGGTTGTCTTAGATTTCTATGGGAAAATTAGTAGAGTATGCATCAATATGTCGTAGTGTTGAAGGATCCACCCAGCCATACCGTGTTCAAGGATATCGCTTTTCACTACCACTCCTGGCATTCAGTTTTGCTTTCAGAAGTTAACATTCTGTACTAAATAACTATATCAACAACCTCCGATATGCAGATGATACCACTCTGATGGCAGAAAGTGAGGAGGAATTAAAGAACCTCTTAATGAGGGTGAAAGAGGAGAGCGCAAAAAATGGTCTGAAGCTCAACATCAAAAAAACGAAGATCATGGCCACTGGCCCCATCACCTCCTGGCAAATAGAAGGGGAAGATATGGAGGCAGTGACAGAGTTTACCTTCTTGGGCTCCATGATCACTGCAGATGGTGACAGCAGCCACGAAATTAAAAGACGCCTGCTTCTTGGGAGGAAAGCGATGACAAACCTAGACAGCATCTTAAAAAGCAGAGACATCACCTTGCCGACAAAGGTCCGCATAGTCAAAGATATGGTTTTTCCAGTAGTGATGTATGGAAGTGAGAGCTCGACCATAAAGAAGGCTGACCGCCGAAGAATTGATGCTTTTGAATTGTGGTGCTGGAGGAGACTCTTGAGAGTCCCCTGGACTGCAAAGAGAACAAACCTATCCATTTTGAAGGAAATCAACTCTGAGTGCTCACTGGAAGGACAGATCCTGAAGCTGAGGCTTCAATACTTTGGCCATCTCATGAGAAGAGAAGACTCCCTGGAAAAGACCCTGATGTTGGGAAAGTGTGAAGGCTAGAGGAGAAGGGGATGACAGAGGACAAGGTGGTTGGACAGTGTCACCGAAGCTATCAAGATGAATTTGACCCAACTCCGGGAGGCAGTGGAAGACAGGAGGGCCTGGCGTGCTCTGGTCCATGGGGTCATGAAAAGTCGGACACGACTAAACGACTAAACAACAACAACAACTAAATAACTATAGTCAATCTAAGGAGCTGTTTTGTTATGGTCCTCCCTCCCTGCAGATTTTGTTTTCCTATGTATATTTTGTAGATGCGCAAACCTCCCCAAAACCTGCTGATACCTTCTCTTTGCATGGATGGTGCTATTCGGACTACATAAGGATCCACTGATAAAGAAAACAGTCTCTGTTAGTGTGTGCTCCGGGACACAGCTATCATGGGACATATTTACACACACCAAACATATAAATCCTGACCCGGTTTTCTTTTTTACAGAGTGAGAAAGAAAAATCAAACAAAAACAAAAAAATCAATCCAACTTCACCGGAAGATGATGAGATTAAGGGGAGGGGCTGGGCTCAGAGAGAATCTGTGCCTCTGCAAGGCTGGTTTTTGTGCATTTCTATAAATGTGCAAAGTGAAGAATTGGAACAACTGGTGCCATATTGCATGGCCTATTAAAAGTAGAAGCACTTGAATGGCTCGTTTGGGTCTTTCTGAGGAATCGGCCTGGCCTTTTGCACTCACTCTGTGCCAGTGGTATTGTGTGGGCAGGGCCACAGGGACGGTTGCTCTGGGCGCAAAATTCCTCGGGGGTGCAAAACTTCAGTCCTGCCGCTGAGCCATTGGCCAAGGCAGAGCGCACAGCAGGTGAAAAAAAACCATGAGTCTCCCCTCCCCTCCCCTGGCTACGGCTGCTTCATTCGCCCCATTTCCCCCTCTTGGCACCTGGCAGGGGTGTCAGGGTTTGGCGACGTCTGAGAGGACCCGCATCCTTGGAGAGGGCACCCTGGAGGACGAAAGGCAGCTCAGAGCAGCCTGGTCTCCCTGCCCCGGTGTAAACAAAATGGGCAGGTGGGCCACGTGGAGGGGGCAGTGTGTGTGTGTGTGTGTGGGGGGCTCTGCCAGTGCAGAGGCCCCTCCCCTGCCACTTCCCAAGGCAACCTCGAGGAAGTGCAATACTTGCCTTGCCTCGAGTGCTGGCAAACCATGCGACCCCATGGCTCTGTGCTTAGATTCATACCGGACAAAGACAATAGAAACAATTTTGGGCAAATTATGCAAAGCATAACAAAAGAAAGTTTTGTTCTCTTGGGCTTGGGCTGAAGGTGGGATGGGCCGGGCGGGCTGGCTTGGGACTCTTCAAGAGAAAGTGTTTCCAGACAACTTATCTCTGCCTTAAACAAGGTGTGTGTGAAATTTCACAACATCCCTAGTTTCCAAGCCAACAGCACCTTAACCACACCTCTGATTTCATTTGTAGAAGTGAACAGCTGTCATTGTTTCAAAAAACAATAGAAGTGCACTGCATTGCAGCCCCACTGTTACAGATGCATAATCTCAAATTGTTCAGACGCATTGTGACCAAGCTTAACTATGATTTACTCCACTGGCGTATGTTATTACCTTTACCTTCTAGCCTCTTCCTGGGCTGCTTCTGTTGTCTTCTTCACTGTCAGCACTTAGACTGCAAGCTTCTTCCTCTTCTTGCCTGTGAAATACTATGAAGTTCCTGTTCATAGGCAAGATTGAGGCATTCCTGCTAGCTGCATTTTCATTAGCAAATAAATATAGCTCTATTGCTTTGTGAGGCTGGTCATTAGATGCACTGAGGCAACTGCTTCAGGAATAGCAAAGATATGCTGGGGGATCATAAAGCTGTAGTGCTGGAAGAATCCTAAACAGTCATCAATCTGACTCTCTGCTAAAACAGAAAATCCACAGCTAAAAGAGATGTGTGTGCCATATGGCCTGCCCCATGCTTCCAAGCAGAACTTGAAAGTAATTACTCAAAGTAACAAACTACAAGTAACTTATTACTTTAGGGTGATCATTATGGTAACCAGTAATTACAAAATTACTTTATAGTAAGGAACTCCACATAAGTTATTTAGTTGTAACAAGTAACATCTAATTACTTTAAAAGGCATTTGTAAACAATTGTGAATAGAATGTTTAAGTTTCACATGGATGCGTTATTTGACAGTGTATTTCTATAAATATTGTCAAATGCAATGTCAGCCTCTCCCTCCCACAAGGGCAATCTGAAATGCAGACAGATAGACTGGTCTATATCCAACAGAGTCGTGGCAGGTCTTTGGTAAAGTGAATGGCTCTTAATTGCTTACTGATGATCAAACATCCCCAAAATCTTGCACAAGTAGGCTGGAAGACACCATTGTTCATGTGGTTGTACTGCTGGTTGTGCACAGCTGTATGCACAACTGTGGATGCAACCAATTGCACAAGTGGTTGCACAACAACAGCTGTTGCACACAATTGTACAAACACACAAATGGTTGTACAACCAGATACACAATCTCTAGCATAACAATATTTTGTGCAAAATTGTAACCAATACCATCTTAGTTTTGCACTAATGTAGTAACACATTCATGAGCAGTATACTTCCATGCCTCTTTGTTGACACTCACATTCCATGACACAATGATTGCAGCTGGAATTCTAACAGGCAGCTACACCACCAATGCAGGGATCTTTCCCCTTTTCATCACATCTTATGGCAGCAAATTCCAGCAGTTAACTTTGAGTTATGTGCATCTTCTCCCACGTAACTCTGCTTCAGTAAATTATACTGAATTTCAAAAGTATGAAAAGGGAAGAAAAACATCTGATGAAGTCTGATGAAGTGGATTTGTCCACAAAAGCTCACATTAAAAAATATAAAAATTTAATCTTTACAGTGCCACATTTTTGTCTTTTTTTAAAAAAATTAAATTTTGTTTTCACCTATAATGCTAACATGACTACCCCTTCTACATCAATTTTTCTCCGCACCATACAATGTTATAAATTCCTGTCAAACTCCACTTTTTTTCTACATTAAAACACCCCCAAAAATAAAATAACCTTCTCTCATAGGAGTTATGCCCCAGCTCTCTGGTTATTTTGCTTGTCGTTTTGTGAAATTCCCCCAGTTCTGTAATACACTTTTCCAGCCACACAAAATGACAGTAGCATGCTAGCATCACACCAGCCAGGGCCACACTTCCCGAACTGTTAATACTACAAGTACTGTATTGGACTACTGCAATGTCCTCTATGTGGGGTTGCCTTTGAAACTGGGAAACTTCAGCAGGTCAAGAATGCTCAAGGGCCAGTTACAAGGAGCTTGCAACCTCCTTGCTACAACAGCTTCTGTGAAAGGTATTCTGCCAAGAGCATAACAGGATTTTTTTAAAAAAAGTTGGGGGCAAATCTGCATAGGGGTATGCTAGCATAATTTGTGCACAATAGAGCAGGCTCATTGAATCAGCAAGGATTTGGTGAGTTCAATTGATTCAAATAGGCTCACTCTAGTTGTGACTTAGTGTGCTAAACAACATGATTTCAGCAACTGTGTCTGGTTGTGCCCATTAAAATAATAAATAAATTCAGCATTTCACAGGGCCACCAGAGACAGATCTGGAGGAGACACAAAAGGCATGTAAATAAATACCCTGATTGCTATGGAACAGACTTTTAACCAGGTAGGTGTTGTGTTTTCCCCCCCAATCATATGCTTTAAACTGTATTTTAATCTGTTATATTTGAACTTGTTTTATGTTTTAATCCTATTTGCTTTATTCAGTGTTATGGTGATGTGAGTTAGTCAGCATTATAAATCCAGTGATAAATAAGCATAGTAGCTGAGAGCCCAAATTAAATCTGAAGTTGGTAGACACATACTCGTACTGATCAAGGAACAAGTTCCTCACTTTCCCCAGTTTTTAATGAAAACATCATGAAATTATATTTCAGTGTAACATAACTAGAAGGAATGCAGTTACTTTACTGGTCTGATGTTTAGTTATTTCTAGTTATTTCTAAAAAAAAACTATGGCCCCTTCTTTGCTGTCCTTCTGCAAGCAGGCAAAGACCTTTCTCTTCAGGCAACCTTTCCCTAAGTGAATGGCTGCTGAGTGGTTTTTTTTAAAAATGAATTGTTGTATCTTGCTGCATTGACTGTGTTTTTGTGTTGCTCATTTTTTTTTGGTACTGTATTCAATGATCCTTTTAGTATTTTATATTCATTGTTACTAACTTATACTGTCTTTTAATTGTTGTAAGCTGCCTTGAGTCCTTTTTAAGGAGAAAGGCAAGTTTAAAATATTTTAAATAAATATTCTGAGGAATGGATTCATGCTATTCCTTTATCAATCCTGAAGTATTTATTCAGACACAAGAAGTAATGAAATGGGACTAAAAAGTAATAGGTGGTGCAATGAGCTATGACAATAAATCACAATTTCAAACACTGTAATGAGTAACAGGAGTGACTTGGTGAAATTGAAATCTTTGAATTAATTCTTGGGGAAGGTTTTTCAAAGCTCTGAAAATCATCTTTCCTAGTTATGCTTCCAAAGCTTGTTTGTAGTAGTTAATCACTATATTATGCAGTCTTTGTTTTTGGCAGTTGTGTACTCACATATCTTAACCGTTACGTAAAATACAATATTGGATATTTCCCTTATACTCTGGAGTGCTTCTCATTCTTTCTCCTTTGTTCCAGGACCTCTGGCTATAAAAGAAAATTATTTTCTTCCCCTGGGTTGAAAATAGATACCTCTATGTCAATTCACTTAGCTGTAATTTTATGTATTTTCTTTACCAAGTTCCACAATCACTGCAAGAACAGCATGCAGTGACAAGGCAGATGAGTCACAAAGGTAAAGCGTTCTTATGCAATTAATATAATTATTTAGCATATATTTCTGCTGGCAGAGAACAGAAGTCCTGACGAGAGAAGGTAACCTTAGGACAGGGGAGGAGGCCAGGAAAAAGAAACTGATGAGAAAACTATCCTTAATTTGGTTCATGTAACAGAGTCAGATGTGCATGGGATAAATGCAAAGATCATCCACGATACAGACTAAATATTCAGGACAGGAAAAGAAGGGTTCGGGTTGGAGAGGAGATGGCTTTTTGGGATCACCATCTCTTTGTGTTGATGTATTGTGCTTCAGAAATTCTGAAAACAAACAGGAAGAACATGTCTCGAAATGTATTCCCAACTCTCAGTTAAGCAGTTATTTAAAAAACAGATAAATAAATAAATAAATAAATAAGATATTTCTGCTTCTCTCAGCCTTGAATCCCAACCATCTCATTTCTGCAAAACCACTTTCTAGTGATAAGAATTTAATCTTTGTGTCAGTGGAGGAGTTCCTTGCTGGAGCACTGAAATCCGGCTCTCCTATGCTAAGAGCAAGCTCAAGGGAGTTTGTAGGTAAAAATATAAAACACCACCACCTGAACAACAAAGAGCAGACCAGACAATAAAAATAACGGCAGCAAAACATCATTGGTACCAGTAGAATTCTATAGCTATACACATTTTATATTTTTACTTATACACATACATATGTGTCAAAGGCTATGCCAGGTAGGATAGCTCAGTGGTTTAGGTATCTGGCTATGGAGATCAGTGGCTTTGGTATCTGGCTATGGAGCCACAGTTTAGGAGTTCAATTCCCCATTGCACCTGTGTGGCCTTGGGCAAATTGCACGACCCCAGGGCATCCCCAGAAGAAGGGAATGGAAAACCACTTCTGTGTATTCTCTACCTAGAAAATCCTAAAAAGGGTCGCCATAAGTAGAAATTGATTTGATGGCACATGATGATGATGCCAAGCAGAATAATACAGTTTTATAGAGTTCTACAGTACAATTCCAATTAAACACCAATTATACTAGGGGAGAGGAGGAACACCCCTTTCATGCTGGTGGAACACCCACTGTATCCTGTACTTCAGGGAAGGGCAGTGTAGTCCTCCAGATGTTTGCTGGACTGCAACTCCCAGCATGCTGCACAATTGACTATGATGGCTATGGATATTGGGAGTTGCCATCCAACAACATGCTCGGTTCAGGAAGACAAAGGAAAAGACACAAGCTATTCTATTTTAAAAAGTTCGCATACAAGATGGGGAATTAGCCCATAGATTATAACTATTCATGTGGGTAGGTGCTTTAGACAGGTCTCCCCCAAATCTTGCCTTAAGAAGTCTTCCAGGGCATCTTTAAGAATATATCACAGCATTGTAATATACAGTATATTCCATTTCAAATTGCACAACCCCGCCCTGTAGAATCCTGGGGCTTGTAGTCTGGTGAGGTGCTTAGATTTTTTTTTCAGTAGTTCAGCAAACTGCACTAGACATCTCTGGCACAGAATTCCAAGCTCTCCACTGAACTACATGTCCCAGGATTTTGTATGATGTTACTATGATGGGCAAGGTGGCACCAACCTGCTGTAATTGTGTAGTATATGGGCATATTCAATTACATGGGGCTTAACAACAACTTCCAGGAGTATGGCACAGGTTTGGCAGGGTCTCATGCAACCTTGGTAGGGGGACGTGGTGGAGCTGTGGGTTAAACCACAGAAGCCTCTGTGCTGCAAGGTCAGAAGACCAGCAGTCATAAGATCGAATCCACGCGACGGAGTGAGCTCCTGTCACTTGTCCCAGCTCCTGCCAACCTAGCAGTTCAAAAGCATGTAAATGTGAGTAGATAAATAGGTATCACCATGGTGGGAAGGTAACGGTGTTCCATGTCTAGTCGCGCTGGCCACGTGACCACGGAAACTGTCTACGGACAAACGCTGGCTCTACGGCTTGGAGACGGGGATGAGCACCGCACCCTAGAGTCGGACATGACTGGACTAAATGTCAAGGGGAACCTTTACCATGCAACCTTGTTAAAGCCTTGTGAGATTCAGAAAAGCTTTGTGAGGTTTTTTTCTGGACTCCAAATCTTGAATATTAGGCTCTAAAACAAACAAACAAATAAGCCCCACTGACAATGAATGGCATACCTCTGGGACAAATGGCGGGGCACAAGAGACAGCAAAGTTGGTGACAATAAGTTTATGGCCATGCCTACGGGATGCTGGCAGTTGTAGTTTAAGAAATGGAAAAGCTCTGGTCCAGTAGGATTATGGCTCCAGTTAAAGTGTCTTGGGGCAGCCCTGTTACTGTGCATCCAGCTGCATGAACCATGTCTTCCAGCTATTGACGATTGCTTAATTATTGACTTGGTTATTAACAATTTCCTTCTCTAGTTAATTGCTGGGCAAGAAATCCTTGCAGTGGTGAACTGATTAACAGACGGAGCACATGATTTTAAAAAAATTGTCTTTCCTCAAGCTACAGAGGAGAGTTGAATCTCTCAATGAACTGATAGTTCAGCAATTTTGTGTTGAAATTTGTCTTTGAAGTTCCTTTGTTAAAAAATGACCACCTTAAAGTCATTAGCAGAGCATCCTCAGGGATGGGAATGTTCCCCAATGGTTTATAAATGCAACCTTGCTATGCGATTGCTGATTTGGGTGATTAATTAATTTTCAACCTTGAAAATAGAGCAATCTTTTATGTATCCCATTGGCTAAGAAACCACAAAGGGGATACTTCAAATGGACTTATGGAAACATTTTATTTATAGATGTTTTTGTGTGTAATTCGGAGTAACAATATTAAAAGGAAAAGGGAAGTGAAGTAAAGGGCAAAGGTTCTAATGGAAATAGAAATGGAAAGGCTGCAAATGTCAACAGCCAAACTGATTAAAAATTAAAAAATAGGTAAACTTGAAGAAGATTCACAGTGTGTTGCCGTGAATCAAGTGAAGGACAAGGACTCTGGATAACAGGGTTTGAATAAATGTTCAGCCATGGAAACTCACTGGGGGAGTGGAACTGGTAAAACCACTCCTTAATATCACACTTACCTTGAAAACCCTATTTTGTTGTTGTTTAGTCGTTAAGTCGTGTCCGACTCTTCGTGACCCCATGGACCAGAGCACGCCAGGCCCTCCTGTCTTCCACTGCCTCCCGGAGTTGGGTCAAATTCATGTTGGTAGCTTCAGTGACACTGTCCAACCATCTCGGCCTCTGTCGTCCCCTTCTCCTCTTGCCTTCACACTTTCCCAACATCAGGGTCTTTTCCAGGGAGTCTTCTCTTCTCATGAGATGGCCAAAGTATTGGAGCCTCAGCTTCAGGATCTGTCCTTCCAGTGAGCCCTATTAAGGCCACTATAAGTCTATTCTGACTTGATGGCACAGAGCAGAGGCAACAATTTTGAAGCTGACCTATTTATTTATTTATTTATTTATTTATTTATTTATTTATTTATTTATTTATTTATTTATTTATTTATTTATATGCTGCCTTTCTCTCCATAGATAACCCAATATAAATCACAACAGAGAAAACTATAAAGCAAACACAGTTTTAAATGCTATATAAATATCATATTAAAAATAATTAAACCTATATTAAGATTAGCTTAGTGGTTTAGGCATCTGGCTGGGGAGCCAGAGGTTGGGAGTTTTCTGTTCCCTACTGGGCCTCCTTGACAGGGGCTGGACTTGATGATCCATAGGGTCCCTTCTAGCTCTGCAGTTCTAAGATGATGACGATTAAAAACCAAGATTAAAAACATTTCAAAAACACTTAAAAAGTTAGAAGTTCAAAACCAGCATTCCTGAGATAACTTACTGCTTAAAAGTCTGCCTGAAGAGGAAAGTCTTTTGACTGACGATGGAAGAACAAGAGGGAGGGGGCCCATCTGGCTTCTCAGAGCAGTGCATCCCCAAGTCTGGGAGTAGCCACTGAGAAGACCCTGTCTTGTGTCCTCACCAAACGATCTTGGGAATGTGGTGGAACAAATGCAAGAACCCCAAATCAAAGCAGAACTGACTAGATGGTTGTCCAATTTTCTTTTGAATGCCTCCAGTGGTGGAGCATTCACCACCTCCCAAGGTAATTGGTTCCATTGTTGCACTGCTCTGACAGTTAAGAAGTCTTTCCTGATGTACAGCTGAAATCTGGCTTCCTGTAGCTGGAACCAATTATTACTTGTCCTGAACTCTGGGATGATCAAAAACAGATCCTGTCCCTCCTCTGCATGACTATCTTTCAAGTATTTGAAAAGCGCTATCATATCTCCCCATAGTCTTCTTTTCTCAAGGCTAAACATGCCCAGCTTTCTCATTATTACTTAACCTCCTGCAATATTATATATGCTTCGTATCAAGAAGTCTCAGTGTCACCAATAAACATCAAACACATCTTATTTTAGCTCTTATTTCTCTTAAGTAATCTCTAGAGCACAACAGGAGCATGAGATCACACTCCACCATCTTTACACCTTGGTTGCATTTTATTGGATCGTGCCCCTATTCTTGGATTTAAGACTTTCAAAAATCATCATAGCCATGATCCTAGAGGAGTAAAGCCACTCCTTGCACAAGGAGGTATCTAGTGCCTTCTTGCACAATAATAAAGTGGCTTTTCTAAGCAGGTACCTTGGCTTTAATCGGGACGTGGTGGCGCTGTGGGTTAAACCGCAGAAGCCTCTGTGCTGCAAGGTCAGAAGACCAGCAGTCGTAAGATCGAATCCACGCGACGGAGTGAGCTCCCGTCGCTTGTCCCAGCTCCTGCCAACCTAGCAGTTCGAAAGCATGCAAATGCGAGTAGATAAATAGGTACCACCACGGTGGGAAGGTAACGGCGTTCCGTGTCTAGTCGCGCTGGCCACGTGACCACGGAAACTGTCTATGGACAAACGCTGGCTCTACAGCTTGGAGACGGGGATGAGCACCGCACCCTAGAGTTGGACACGACTGGACTAAATGTCAAGGGGAACCTTTACCTACCTTGGCGTTACTTGTGCAAGCATGAGTTTCTACCTTAGTGTGCTGGAGAGGTTTTGCATTCTACCAGTGCCAAGAAGGATCCTACCACATCAAACTTTTCTTTTTTCATGTTAGGGCTTGACTACACATCGTTTAGCACACTTAAAAGTGATTTAAAAATCTACAAATACATAATGTACTGCCAAATGCACATTTTTTCAGCTGAGAAGTAAGGGTTTTTTTTTAGAATACCCACATGAAGATTGTTTATTTTAAATTGATTCTAGTCTCTCTTTTTAAAAACTCATTTTGGCATGTGACTGTGTTGGAGTAAATAGTGTCTGTGAGGTTTGCTGTGTTTTGGGTATCAAGTACAACTCTTCCTTCTTTCCCTATCCATTTCTATTTTAGAGCTGTATCCATCTATGTCTGTGCCAGTTCAAAACTTATATTTAAAGATGCAAGGAGACTGGGAACAAGCTGTTGCTGCTGACATTGCTTCCCCTGCAGCTGTGCTGATACTTGTGATTCTTGCTTCCCGACCTCCTCCAGTGCACTGCCAAAGGGAGCCCTGGAGCATGGGTGGCTTCTTGTCTTGCCAGGAACCTGCTCTCCTCCCCACCCTGGATTAATCCAATATGGCCACTTCCTGAAAGCTTCACTTCACCTGAATGTGGGACTGAACCCTCCCTCTCAGCTCCTCAAAGCTCCTGGCAGTTGGATAAAGTGGGATGGTTGGTCTTCAGAGTGAGAAGGAGTTGCTGCTACCTACCCACCCTCTGCCCAGCCTAAGAAAATCCTTCACCTAATGGAAGACTGGGAGATACTCCCCCTCTCCATCTACATACAACACAGTTCCCAAACTGGGGGTCGTAACCCCCAAGGGGATCACAAAGTGTTTCCTGGGGCTTTGCCAGGCTTAAACAAACCATGAGTTTCTATCCGTCTGCCTGTGATGAAGCTAATGGGTTACTTTGGGATCTCGATACCTGGCAGAACACCTTCTTCTAGTGAGATCTGCCCACCCTACTTGTTCATCCCAGGCTTGACGGTTGAAGACACTGACACTGAGAGATGCCCAGAAAGAGAAGCCCAGGAATTTGGCCTTCTCAGCGGTTGCACTACATCTATGGAATCAACTCCTACCCAATATTCACCTGGCCCCTTCCCTTCACTGATGACTTCCAAGAGACTCTTGAAAACCTGGTTATTCAGACAGGCCTTCCAAAATATTCCATCAACAGAACGCAGGGTTTCCTCCAGCTCCTAAGTTACTTTCCTGCCATCTTGAATGCTTTTATTATATGTCTTTTATGTTGCATTTTTTAAAGTTTAATGATTAATATATGTCTATTGTCTATTTTTATATTATAGTGATGTTTACGCTGCTATTATTTAATGTTGTTGTTACTGTCTTATTTTGTTTTGAACTGCCCAGAGTGGCTTTTGCAGCCAGATGGGCAGTATACTAACTAACTAACTAGCTAACTAACTAAATAAATAAACAAATAAATAAATAGTTGCTTTGTTTTCTTAGCAGGGGTTAAAAGCACTGAGTTGGGTTCCTAGAGGGGAAGGGAGCTGGGGGTGGGTGGAATGGGGTGTGCAGTCAAAAAAAGTCTCTTCCTGGCTCTCTCTTTTTTCCTCCAGAGAAAAGCACATTTTCTCCTTCCCTAAAGGCTGCTTGTCCCTTCTGGGATCTGGATATTCCTTTCCCAGCTGCACCTAGGGTGATGTTGGTGAGTCTGTCCTAGCTGGGCTGGAGGGACGGCTAGGAAAAGGTTGGGGGCAGAGTGGTATCAGGCAGAACCCAGCCAAGTAGAGTAAAGAGAACCTCCTAATCAGGCAGTAGATGTTTGGTGGCAGTGTTATGTGCTGTCAAATTGCTGCCATTTGGGAGGGGGTATGAATTAATGCTCCCCCAACCCCAAATACTTCACTCCTTATAGTCAAAAACCCTGCCCCACTCTTCTAAAATAAAGGCCGTGGTTTCTCTATTGAGTCAATCAATCTCAAGTTTGTCTTCTCACAATTTACCCAAATAAAAATGGCTTTTTATACAAATGTGTGTGTGGGGGGGTGCGTGACAGGGTTTGTTTGCTGTTGGGGTTTTTTTGCTATTATAAAAGGGGGTTACGACTCAAAAAAGGTTGGGAAACAGTGACATGCAACGTAGAGGCAAGACATGGCAGGGGTGTGTGTGTGCAGGAGGTCTTTCAAGGCCAGCTTCCGTGAGGATGCCCACACCAACACAAAACTACATTATGTTATATCAATTTCTAAAACACCTGAACCAGCTTCTGATTTAATTCAACAGTGTAGTTGCACTCTTACACTGCCATCGGATATAATACTTACGCTTTCTTTTCAACATTATTGTTTTAAATCAGATCTGGCAAACTTTCTAGTGCCAGTTTATTCACAGCCGAAGGTTGCAAGTCTGCTTGTCAACTTGCTGTATTGAAAGAAAATAATACTTGGTTTATTTGAAGGTGCCAGAATTGTTATCCAGATTGCAAATTATTTAATAGGGTATTCTAAATTCCACCTAGACAGCATTATCTCTTTCACAGGGACACATTTGAAAGGAAGATGAATAGATTCAAATTCGCTGCAAGAATAATCTCTTTGTTCTTAAGAGGCACAATTTATTTAAATTATGGAAAATGATGGCCATCTCAAGTCTGCGGTCTGGCTTGAACAGCCACCGTTGTGCTTCAGCATGCTCCAAAAGCATGAATGTTATGAACTGTTACACATCATCAAGTACTGTAGTGGCCTCAATGATTGCACAACCTCTCTATCAATCATGGTGTTGTATCCCGACAGCTCCCCTAGCAACTAATAGGGTAAAACACCAATCAGAACACATCACATTAATTCCTGCTTGTACTGTGGCCCAGTTTTGCTCACCCTCTCCAAGGCTAAAGCTGAAGAGGTTAGCGGAATACTGAGAACCAGCAGCTCTGCTTTCAGCACCCAGATAGTACAAAATATTTTGCAACCAGAGACAAATGGGCAACAGTGCAGAAGCTGACAAAACACCCCTGAATATGATGAAGTTTGTATATTTTGATAAATTCTTCCACAATGACCTGAAACAAGATTCTCCTCCATCTACCATGGCTAGAGATGGGCATGTTGGTTCAGTAATTCATGGCAGTTTGTTTATTAGCTGGAAAAAGTGTTCAGCACTCTGCAGCCCCACCTCCTCTGGTGGGCACCCACTCAGAGGTAGCGCCCTGGCTTTCCTGCCCTGCATTCTCCAAGCACTGCCTCCAAGTGGGCACCCACCAGAGGAGGTGGGGCTGCAAAGCACTCAACACCTGTTCAGCTGATAAATTGACCACCATGAACAGCTGGTTTTTGCCCATCTCTAGCTATGACCAAAGTCAATCAGAATGAGCTGTTCTCAATGCAGAGAGGACCACACTTTACCTACTTATATAAGGTTTAGCAGGATTAAAGGGTTAAAGATGGAGAACCTGTCATAAAAAAGGAGGTGGAAGATTTAGTTTAGTATTACTATGAATGAATATAAAAGAACTCAACTCCAGTCTTTCAGTAGCTGAGAACTCAAAGCTCTGGTCCTGGATAGATAAATCCATCCGTTTTGGTTTCTCATGTGCTTTAGCTTTTTTGAACTCTTTCAAACCTGAATGAGAAAAGAAGTGTACATGCTGGTAAATATTTATCAAAAACAAACTTATATGTGACTCTCAGCAATCCCTACTTGAACCTTACTTCAACTGTTGGCAAGAATCTCTTTTACTAAACCTTGCAGTATGCAGGGCAAGGCTGTGAATTACTCACAGTTTTGTTTTCCAACAAAGGAAAATAACCAGGGGGCTCAGGAAAAATGGATGGGATGTTTCACCATGTTTGCTGTTTCCTTCTCACAATCCACCACCGTAGGCAGCTGGCTCACTCTACCTAAATGACCTGGTTTTCAGGCCCCTCCAAGATTCCAACCACTATTTCATTTATGTTCAATTTAGATGCTGAGGAGTTTGTCCAGACTGCATACCCTGTTTTCTGACAGAATTGGAGTGCAATAGAGGTTATACTAGGGTGGGATTTGTGTGACCCACCAGCCCACACGTAGCTGCAAGAACTTCTCTTGCAATCCATGGAGTCACCAGAGCCCTATCACTGTGGGGTGGGGATCATCAAAAATTGAGAGTGACACCTCTAGCAATCTCCAGGTGATTAAATTCTCATTAAAAAGCTATTTCCCGCTCCCTTTGCAGTTTTACTGAGATCCTAAATATGAATTTTGGTTTCAAAAAAATGTTAGGTACGGCCCATATAGACACTGCAGTTGCTCATCCTGGCGTGTATGCTTAGGTTGCATTCTCGAGATGACCAGGGCAGTCTTCTGAATTGCTGAATGCTTGGCCCAACACATATTCACTGAAATTCTGTTGCACCATTACACAAGTGGTGTAACTTGTACAGGTGGACTGTTGGAATGTGGGGTTTGTAAGTTTATGACATTCATGGGTTATAGGGCATTTCTTTTCTTTTTGTGATGATTTTAGTTTATATATACATTCAGTTGTAAGCCACCCAGAGTAGTGGCTTGCCACTAGATGGGCAGGATGGATGGGCGGACGGACAGACAGACAGACAGACAGACAGACAGACTGTAAATTAAGAAATCTGTGTAGCCCTTATCTGTTGTACACCAGGTTGCACGACAGTTTTAAGTGCCTTCAGAGTCAGCCCCTCCCTACTGTGTCACCACCTCTCTACTGTGCAGCTAATCTTAACTTAGGGCATTAGTTCAACAGGTGCCTACAAGGAAAGAGGGATGAGGGGATATTAGTACAACTGGAATAAGTATTTATAGTCTCCGGGTTTTTTTGTTTTAAGCAACAGCTTATAATTCATATATCTGCTAATATATATACTACAATTGGGGACTCCACTCACTTCTGTTGTTTTTAAAAAATCCATAACACAGGATTTCCTATGGAATTTTACTGTAAGCACAAAAGCAGGCTATAAATACATTTTTAATGAACAGAGTAAAATACGGTGTACAAGATCATTTAAAGTAATAGGTAAGCTGTCTTCGCTTTATATGAAATGCCAATGTTGCATCTTTTGTGATTGCCTTCTCAGAATTTGAAAAAGTTGGTTTTTTCAAATTACAGTATTTAGAAGACTCCTCAGGGAAGTTGTAGTTCAAAACATTTTTTTTCTGGTTTGAGTGTGAAAGTTCCATGAGGCTGGGCTATCCTAATCTGCATTAAAAGAAGATGGAAGTTTTGTTGTATTTATCTGTTGAAGTGTGCTGACGTTTTAGGTTTGGATCTGTTTAGCACCAACAGTTTAATCTGTCTATTTAAGCTTAAATAGGTGGCCTGCAACAACAAGCAACTGCACTTGGTGTGTGTTTTTTTCTATGAGATCCTGGAGATTGTTTGGTATCCACACACAGCTGTTCACAGCACCAGAATAACTTCAAGGGTTAGGTGGGCAGGTGTTACCATGTGCTGTCAAGGACTCTGGTAGTAGATTACATTCCACAATCAGGACTCCTTCTGGCTCAGTGTATTTAGGAATCAATGGAATTCTGAGGACTTCCCATGAAAGATGCTTATATAGAAGCTCAGGGTTGGTTCAAAGTTTGTAGGATGCCTATCACACCCCTTCTTTCTAACACTGCGGCTAAACCTCCCTTTGTCTTGTCACTAACTATTTAGGCAATGGTCTCTTTAAATCACCACAGGAATAAACATGTATTCTGTCATAATTATGAGTGGATTAAATAGATACCAGCATATATCCCCCACTCTGGCCGCCTTACACTGGCTACATGTTCGTTTCTGTGCCAGCATCAAGGTGATGATGACACTAACATACAAGGTCCTAAATGGTTTGAGGCCTCAATACCTGGCAAAACACCTTCTTCCAATGAGTTCTGCCTGCCCTACGCGTTCGTCCCAGGTGGGGCAGCTGAGGAACCTAACCCCAAGAGAGGCCTGGAAGGAAAAGACCAGAAACTGGGCCTTCTCGGCGGTTGCACTGCGTTTGTGGAATCAACTCCTGCCTGATATTCGCTTGGCCCCTTCGCTGGCGATTTTTAAGAGATCATTGAGAACCTGGTTATTTAGACAGGCCTTTGAGAATATACCACCAAGAGAGCACAGAGCATCTACCAGCCCTTACGTTAGTGATCCCACCATCTTAACCATTTTTATTAATTGTTGTTTTTGTGGGTTATTTTTAAGATCACAATGCTTATAATTGATTTATAATGTTTAGTGTATGTCTATTCCTCCTCTATATTATTGGACGTTATTTTATTTTAATTTATTGATGTCGATTATTCTCCTACTTCCGGTTGTGAACCACCCAGAGAGGCCTTGGTAGCTAGATGGGTGGTATAGAAATCAAATCAAATCAAATCAAATAAATAAATAAATTTTATTTCCTCTCTTCCTTTTTCATGGCCACCAACCTTTAGCTGTCTTCCTGTGGGTATTTGTCCCCTTACTCAGGCCCTTATAGCACCATTCACATAACCAGCCCCCCCACTCAGCGCCACTCAGATTGAACAGAACAAGGTTCTATTAAAAAAAACAGTATTTAAAGAATGTTGTTTATTCCTAGGCTTTAAATTCATTCAGTGCAGTCCTTCTCTCTCTCTTCCCTTCTGCTCAATCTACCTGTAGACTCCTCTCTCAAACCCCACACTGAAAAAAACACCCTCTTGGTGATCTCTCTAGCCCAGGCTGCTCCTCTATCAAACTCCAGACTTATCTAACACACACATTCTCCCTCCTCATCTAGTTTCTCTCCCAGTCAATCAGAATCTCTCTTACCAATATGCCATGCTCCTCACTGACGTCCTGCCATCACATACCAAACAATATTGACAACACATTTAAATATAACCGGACATCACAATACCTTCAGCAATACAGCTTCTGGTGAATCCTTTTGATATTTTTAACGTTCTTAACTGGAGCTGCCATTTTGCTTTTCCATCATGCTCCTGATGCAAAGGTGCCTTGGGATGTTATTGGAAACTTAAAGCTGAGAAGATTTACTTTTCAGACTATGAATCCCAGAATCAGCTGGCGTAGCCAAGGGATTCTGGGTGATTTAGTCTAGAAAGGTTATTTTTTCCAAGCTCTGAGGAAATATAAAGTATCAGACCAGATCAACGTAGTGTACTGTCTGTGTCGACTCTGAGTGGCTCTCCAGGGGATGAGACAAGAAGCATTCCTAGTCCTCCCTCAAGATATTGGGGGGAGGGGGGGAGCCTTCCACCCAGCATCTATCTATCACTGAGCTAGATGTTGGTTGGGTTATTCTAGAAGCTGTAGACCATAAAAGTAATTTTCCCTATCTGTATTCTTCTTGTTATGTGCCATCAAGTTACCTTATGGCAACTCTATGAATGTGTGACCTCCAAAATGTCCTATAAATAGCAGCCCTGCTCAATTCTTCACTGTGAACCCATTTCATATTTGGTCTTCCTTTTTTTCCTGCTCCCTTCAGTTTTTCCCAGCAGTATTGTCTTTTCCAGAGAGTCTTGCCTTCTTGTGATGTTCCCAAAGTAGGACAGCCTCAGTTTCATCATTTTTGCCTCCAGAGAGTGTTCAGACTTTATTTGCTCGAGGACTCTCTTGTTCATCTTTCTAGCGGTCCATATCCACAAAGTTCTTCTCCAGCCTCATATTTCAAACAATATCAGTTTTTCCCCCCGTCAGCTTTCTTCGCTGTCCAGTTTTCACATCTCTGTCCTTTGCTAAAAAGGACGAGAGAGCAAGTGATGGGAAAGAACTCTCTTGCTATCAAGTGAAAAGGAAATAATATGGGCCTCTGGAGTTCTGCATGTTAAACTTACTTTAAAACACATTGTAACTGCAGGGGGGGGGGAATGGAGTGTGTTTCTGTTGCCCACATACTACACAAATTTATGTGAGGGAGAAGCACTACTCTCTTGTAGAAGAGGATAAAGGCCAGTGTCCTCTTGAGCATTTTGGCAGGAAGCTTGGGAATTTTAGCCTCCTCTCTTATCAGTCTTAATGGTGTTTTTGTTTTGATATAATGGGAAAGTAATGCAATTAATTGCTTGTTAAACATGGGAACAAATCAAAGCAAAGAGATCCTTCCTAGACATAAGCAATGGGGGAAAACTGCTTTTTAAAAAAGCCATCATTGGAAGCTCCGGGGAGAAGGCATTTCCCTTCTTAAATTTTGTTTCATTCGCAGCAGGCACCCACGAGGCCAGCTTTGAAACCAACCTTGTCATTGAGCCACAAGGGGCAGGTGCATTTCCTTGCCTTCCCCCCCCCCAAATGTTGGCCAACGCCTAACGATTGAAGACGATGAGGGTGCTGCTATTGCTATAAGAAGCAGTGCGTTTGCCATGAGCGGTGCAGCACCAGCTGCTGTCAGGACACACTGTTAATGAGAACCACATGAGGGCAACTTCAAAGCTGTAAACAGTTTGTCCCTCAGAAAGGAGAGAATGCTATTTCTGGCAGCAGGAGCCGAAGCTTTCAGTTAAAACTGTGTAATTACATTTTGTGTGTGTGCGCACGCAAATGTCACTGTGGGAGAGAGCCAACAAGGAAACTTTACAACACGAGTGGTCCTTAAGTAAACTCTGGTAGCACCAATATCTATGCAAATCAGCTCTACATATTTATTTATTTCTATTGATATTGAGCCATACTGAGTGACGGCTGTTTTTTTTTCCAGCTCAGCGGCTCAGTTCTCTCACCCTGAGATACTGTAAAAGCTGCCTTGAGAGAACTCTAGGCTAAGAGTTGAGCATCTTAATGGTTTGGGACCTTGCTACTTGTTGGAGTGCCTCTCCATGAGATCTACCACCCATACCACCTGCACCTCCCAAGCAGAGATGCTGCGGGTAACCACTCTGAGGGAGGTCTTCTCAGTGGTGGCCACCTTCTTATGGAATGCGCTACCTATGCTCTTCTGGCCCCTCAGCAGCCATGCGGGGAGACTTGTCCTCCTGCCCCCTGCCTGGAGTGACCATCCGAGCCATGAGACGGTGGAGCTACTTCCACAATTGGCAAGAAGAGCGGGAGGCTGGCGGCACGGCAGCACATGAGTGGACAGGCTGGTTCTGAGGGCTGGACCTGCATTAGGTGCACCTGGGGTGGGGATATTCGTATTCATATTCTCCAGGGGAGACAAATAAGAATATCACCAATACAGGTGGCTAGGCCGATTGAACCCTCCTCCCAGAACCAGGCCATCCACTTATCACTTGCGGTGCTGCACACATGGCTGTTGTTGTTTGCACTGAACCAAACATGAAAGTAGCCTGGCTGAGGCTTCTCTGCCTCCCTGCGCTGCTGACCAATCCAGAGAGGAGGCGGGATGACAAGTTTCTCTGCTCAGCTGCTGAATGGTCACCTGCGGACGGAGGTGGGGAAGCCCCAGCCAGGCTACTTCCATGACTGGTGTGGCATGTACAACTATGGCTGTGCGTGCCATGCCACAAGTGGTAAGTGTATGGCCCAGTTCTGAGGGGAGGATACAATCGGCTTGGCCACCTGTGGTGACAATATTCGTATTCATCTCCCCAAAAACCATCCCATCTCTAGTGTGCACCCTATAAATCATCATACTGCCTTTAAATTTAGCAGGTGACCCTACCAAGTTGCCAGGTTCAAGGTAAGATTTGATAGCTAGTCCATTTGTATCTGGAAGGGATGATAGTGCCATTTGGCACTTGGCCTCAGGCAGCAAAATATGTTGTGGTTGTATGTGGCATTTGATATACACAACTGAATCACGGTTAGAAATAGTGATATGTTGCCAATGTTTGGAAAGCACTTTCATGATCCCCATGTGCAAAGCATTTGCATGGACCACTGGTTTACCAGGATATGCTGCTGTCTCGGAATGGAGCTGCAGGATGACTCTGCAGGAATAAGAAGAGCTGTTTGTATTTGTCACTTGCAGTGTATCTGTCTTTCTTCACTATGGTAGGGGTGGATGTGACTCTGCGCTGTGTGAACAACCTTAATACAAAACAGCAGAACAGCTGTCTATCACCGGTGATGGGAATAGTGTGTGGATGGGGGAAAGATGCCAGAACAGGTAATTCTGTCCTCCAAACTTTTTTTAAAGAGAAAAGCCACACATTTCTGGGTCTTATGAAGTGTGAAAACACATGTGTGATGATGGAAAAGTCTTAAAACTTGGAGAATCCTTTGGCTGTAGCATTAGGGGTGTTATACCCCAAGACCCACACAGAAGCAAGAAAGGATAGCTGGATAAGAGCACATCCACCAGTGCTGTTCAGAAGCAGAAAATATTATCCCTAGTGAATTATATTTTCTGGCTTCTCTCCTTTCCCCTGGCCTTTCTGTACTCCGAATCGACCTGGAGCAGCCCAAGACAGTTGCTGTTTTTTAAAAAAAGGAACTAGAAAAGTGGGAGTGTACTAGGAAATATTTCACAATGAGAGCAGGTAGTCAGAGGAACCATCTTTGATATTTTGCACTGTTTCCTTACAATGGCTGGTTATGTATGAGACTAGATGGCCTACAAGACCCTTTACATTATTCTATAAGGTAATTGAATCAATGGGGAGTTGTTGAGTCAACTCTTCTGTAAGCTCATTGATTCACATGGGCTTGCTTGAATTAGGGGGTGGCTACGCAGCTATTTTATCCCCCAGTTTGTTCAGCTGACAGCATGGTAAAGTTTGATCTAATTTTAAGCAATCGCGTGACACCAAGCTAATCTTGAACCAAAGTGCCCTCTTCTGAACTCCATTTGTACATTGACAAGAGTTGCTTTTTTCTTTTCCTTTCAGTTTTTTTTTCCTTTTGGTGCGAGTGGGAATGCTCCATTTTAATTTACAATAACCATTCATTTGATTGTGAATCTTGTGCCACAATCACAACATGTGTGAACAAAAAGGTTGGTTTCTGGAATGAATGGAAAGATCATTACCCAGCCTGGTACAGCTTCCCTATGTAGACAAACATCCGGAAAAAATTCTTAAATGTCAGAGCAGTATGACAATGGAACCAATTACCTTGAGAGGTGGTGACTGCTCCAATGCTGGAGGCATACAAGAGCAAATTGGATAACCACCTGTCAGATCTGCTTTGATTTGGGTTCCTTCAATGAGCAGGGGGTTAGACTCAATGGCCTTTCTTTCTTTCTCAGGGGGCTTTTTAAGTATAGAAAGAAAGAAAGAAAGAAAGAAAGAAAGAAAGAAAGAAAGAAAGAAAGAAAGAAAGAAAGAAAGAAAGAAGTTTAAAATGTCTAAAGTAGCCTAAGAACTTGTGAGTTTAGAGACAAAGGCAATGTTAAAGCTGCAGTTAAGAAAAGCTAGAAAAAAAAACCCATAGGGAAGAGAGGGAGAAGGCAGCTGGAAACATATGCAGAAGGCTTTTGGCAACAAACCATGCATACTGCAGACCAGGCTTTTAACTGGGCACATGTTATATTTTCTCATGAACATTTTTTTAAATATAAGGTTTTAGATATTTTGTGCTTATGTTCATATTATGCTTAAATAATGTATAAGATAGTTGTTATGTTACTTACCGAATTCTACTGTAAGCCACTTTGTGTCCCATTATTTGGAGAAAGTCAACAGGAGAGAAAATGAATGAATGAATGAATGAATGAATGAATGAATGAATGAATGAAGAGTTAATTGTCCACAACACTAATTCCTCATTGTTTAGGGAAGATGAGTTACCATGTATCCTTTGGGGTTGATACTGCCTTCCTTGAGTTATACAGGGCAGTTTTCATAGGAAGGGAATAGGAACACTTCCCTTTTCTTGTGCTAAGCTTCTTTTCCTCATTGCATCAGTTGGATAAAGTGGCCTAGAAATGAAAAACCAAAACAAGGCAAAACAAGAGGCAGGTATCAGCATGCTCCAGGAAACATCAAAGCTTGCAAAAATGTGTGTGTGTATGCGTGTGTGTACACATATAATACACATGAAAAAGTGAATGAGGACGGAGTTCAATCTATGCCAACAGGGCTATTGGAGATTGAGGTTGTTGTTGTTGTTGTTTAGTCGTTTAGTCGTGTCCGACTCTTCGTGACCCCATGGACCAGAGCACGCCAGGCCCTCCTGTCTTCCACTGCCTCCCGAAGTTGGGTCAAATTCATGTTGGTAGCTTCGATGACACTGTCCAACCATCTCATCCTCTGTCGTCCCCTTCTCCTCTTGCCTTCACACTTTCCCAACATCAGGGTCTTTTCCAGGGAGTCTTCTCTTCTCATGAGATGGCCAAAGTATTGGAGCCTCAGCTTCAGGATCTGTCCTTCCAGTGAACACTCAGGGTTGATTTCCTTCAAAATGGATAGGTTTGTTCTCCTTGCAGTCCAGGGGACTCTCAAGAGTCTCCTCCAGCACCACAATTCAAAAGCATCAATTCTTCGGCGGTTAGCCTTCTTTATGGTCCAGCTCTCACTTCCATACATCACTACTGGAAAAACCATAGCTTTGACTATGCGGACCTTTGTCGGCAAGGTGATGTCTCTGCTTTTTAAGATGCTGTCTAGGTTTGTCATCGCTTTCCTCCCAAGAAGCAGGCGTCTTTTAATTTCGTGGCTGCTGTCCCCATCTGCAGTGATCGTGGAGCCCAGGAAGGTAAACTCTGTCACTGCCTCCATATCTTCCCCTTCTATTTGCCAGGAGGTGATGGGGCCCGTGGCCATGATCTTAGTTTTTTTGATGTTGAGCTTCAGACCATTTTTGGCGCTCTCCTCTTTCACTCTCATTAAGAGGTTCTTTAATTCCTCCTCACTTTCTGCCATCAGAGTGGTATCATCTGCATATCTGAGGTTGTTGATATTTCTTCCGGCAATCTTAATTCCGGTTTGGGATTCATCCAGTCCAGCCTTTCGCATGATGTATTCTGCATATAAGTTAAATAAGCAGGGGGACAATATACAGCCTTGTCGTACTCCTTTCCCAATTTTGAACCAATCAGTTGTTCCATATCCAGTTCTAGGAGATTGAGGTAGGGGACAATTAAAAAAAAAAAAAAACCTGTAGTGAGTGGAATGCCTTGAGTGAGATCCCTACAGTTTAATTCCAGTATCCCAAAGGAGATCATGGCTGGAATATTGAACAGAAGCACTCATGTTAGGAGATGAGGCTATACTGTAACATTTTGCTGCAGGCATCACTTATTCAGTCTGTTTGCAAGGCTGCTGAACAGAGTGAAAGGCTATAATAATTAGTTTGCTGCAATTATTCCGGACTTAGACTGTTAAAATCCGTCCTTTCAAATGCAGAAGTGAATCACAGTCATTATTCCCTTGGGTGAAAAAAAAGGGGAGTGCGTGCGCTGAGAGAAGAGATGCAGCTATTGAAAAAGTTAGTCAGACTTGTTTCAGAACTTCAGAAGTTCCCTTTTTTGAAGTAAGACCATTTCCCAAGAATCCACTTCAATTCTCCGCCGCCACCCCTGCCAAGAAACTCATTTTCTGCAATGAAATTGGAAACCATCTGTGATTTAAGGCCTGTTTCCAGACTATATAAATCATTGATCCATGGTTTGGGTGACCTAGAAAGTTTAATTGCACCTGAAGGAGCATGGAATGTATTCCTGTGAGGGAGAGGAGAAGGAGGAGAAAGAGAAAGAATCAGGGCTGAGCAAAATATGACTATCTATTTTGCAGTAAGAAAGTATGTCCTTCCGTGGTGAAGGAATTCTTTGCTATGAATAACTCTAGTGAGTCATTCTTACCCATTGCCAGAGTATATGTTCGAGGGAAGATGATTGAGAAAAAGCAAATCTTGATCTCAGAACTCTACCCCTTCCAGGTTGCTGTTATTGGACAACAAAAGCCATTCTCCCTGATCATTGGCCGTATTGACTGTTATGCAATACAGACTGACAGACAGAAGCTAAGAAGCAATATACTTTAGTACCTTATGTTCATTTTCTCTAACAATGTGTTGAGGAAGATCTAAATGATGACTAAATCAATTTATCTGATTTATTAGTTGTGGGTTGGTTGTCTTGTTTATGTGGTGCTAGTCTTTAGTATATTATTTAAGATTTATTTTATTTTATGTTATGTCTGTTTCATTTTGGTTGTAAACAGGCCAGAGTAGTGTTTACCACTAATTGGTGCAGTATGCAAGTGAAATGGATGGATGGATGGATGGATGGATGGATGGATGGATGGATGGATGGATGGATGGATGGATGGATGGATGGATGGCTTGTAGTTGAGGGAATGCTTCTCCATATATATGTCCTGCTCAATCATTAATATCTACTTGGGAGGTAAGGAGCTCCTCTGTATCCTGCCATGGAGATGGATCCACTATGTGGAGATATCTGGAATAGATTTCTCAACTGTTTCATCTCATATATGGAATGCCCTCCTATTAGAAGCTCAATTGGTGCCATCACTAATCTTCTTTGGCGTCATGTTAAATCATGGGTCCTGTTTAGACAGGGGGATTTAGAGTGGTCTGGTTCACGCTTCAAAGGTTCTGACCTTCAGTATGATCTATTTTATGTCTCACTTGAGTGATCCTTCTGTTCACACTGGATATGTTTTTTCTCCCATGAGAAGAGGCCATAAAGGTCTTTGGATCACTGGTTTACTCAAGAGCAGAGTTACTTGTGTGTACGTTTGCCTGGTTTACTCACAAGTAAGGAAGCAGCAGCAACAGCAGCAGCACGAAGGGAAAATATTGGGGTGGAGGTTCGGGAAATGGAATGGAGGTAACACCCCCTCCCATGTCCTGCCTTTCTCCTCAGCCAGGGCTCTGTTGGGGTTGTGTTGTGTTGCCTTGTGATGGGGAGCCTCCTATGGAGTCAACTAGTCCCCTTTCCTGCTTTTTCCTGAAGCCATCATTCAGCGCGCACCATGATGACTTTCCTCTTTTTGTTGTTGTTGTTAAATAAAGTAAGTGGCATATTGAAATAGCAATGAATCAACCTAGCATGGTATTAAAATCTTGCTGTGTCAGTTAGGGATTTTTTTTTTTAAAAAAAGACAAAAATAGAGGAGGGAATTTCTGTGTTCTCCCTTTTAATGTCACAACCCACCTAATACATCACATGGTTCTATCTTCAGTTTACATTGGCCACAACTCCATTTGGTGAGAACTAATCATCCACATGGGTTACACAACAGAATAGTTAGGAATGTGCTGAATCATACAAAAAAACCAGAAGCCCCCCACTGCTGTGCCAGAAAGGAATGGGACAACTCTTAAAGAGGCAGAATGGACCGATCTAAGTAGAAACATGTGTGGATGCTGTAATTTGGTTCACACCAAACCGTACCAACAGCAATCCAAACAGTGATTTATATACCTGTGTGGACAAGTCTGTGGTTGTTCACCAAGGTCTTTGAAGATTAAAAATCATGACTTTAGCAAGTTGTGGAGGCTTTTTTGTTGATGGTGGTTTAAATGTTTGTGTAGCTTTTAATGTTCTGCAATGGTTTTAAAATATAGAATTGTTTTACATTGTTTCATTATTGTACTCCACCCTGAGATTGTAGGATATAAGGCATGGGAGCTAAGGGCAAAGGAAAGGAAGCGTCTGTGGTCCCGGTGGCTACTGACATGAAAGTAGGCATCCTTCAGGTTGATGATGGTGAGCCAGTCTCCCCGTTGCAGAAGGGGGAGGGGTAGTTCTAGGGTGATCATACAGAACTTGGTGGTCATGATGTAGCTGTTGATGTGATGGAGGTCGAGCATGGGGCGGAGACCCCATCCTTCTTCTGAACTGTAAAGTACCGGAAGAAGAAGCTGTGACTCATTTGGGATGGAGGAACTGGTTCTATGGCAGACTTTTGTAGGAGGTTGAGGAACTCTTGGTGGAGGATATGGGAGGAGGGGAAGAATGGAACTCTATGGTGTATCCATCCTACATGATAGACAGTACCCACTTCTCTGATGTTATTTCTTGCCACTGGGATAGAAATGGTGCAAGAGTGGGAGCAGACTCAGCAGAGACCTTGGTGGGACAAAGTCAAAAAGGATGCTTGGGCTTTTGGTCTGGTCACTTCGTGATCGTGGACTGACAAAACTTAGAGCAGTGAGTTCTGGAAGTGTAAGAGCCAGCTGTAGATGGGGGTATGTAGCGCTGCCTGTCAATTTAGGAGGACCTGAAGCCTGGTAGGACACAGGGCACCAATAAGGATAGCGAAACTGGCGCTGTGGCATCTGGGGATAGACCCCAAGATAAGACGCTTAGCTGCAAATCTCTTCTTTTGGAGATTGTCCATGATGTCCTTGGTTTTCTTGTGGAAAAGATCCTCCCCATCAAAAGGAAGGTCTTCCATGAGTGCCTGTGCATCCCCAGGCATGGTGACAGAGAGCCAATGCTGTCACTTGGTGGCATAGCGTGCCGCTTGCATTTGTTGAGCTGCAACTGCCTGGGCCTCATGGTGGAGCTTGAGGGATTGGTGCAGAAATCATCTGATAGTTTATCCAATCAGGGTTGGATCTTGGTACCAAGGTATCTGATGTAGGCTCCCATGGCTTCCTGGTAGTTGGCAATCTGAAGGCCAAGCGAGGCTGTGGAGTACACTTGTCTGCCTACAGTATCGTGCTTGCAGCCCTCTTTGTTGTTGGGAGTAGTGGGTAAGCGTCCTCTGGACCTAGCTTGCGCTGCGTCCACAACAATGAAGTTCAGGGGTGGGTGTTTAACTAGGACGTTTACTCCAGTGTCGAAACGTTTGTAGAAATGTTTAATGTGTTGAGAGGTAGGGGGAATCGTAGAAGGCTTTCCCCAAAGGTCCTTGGCAACATGAGCGAGGCAGGGCATAATGGCAAGTTCATAATTGCAAGTGCAACTGGAGCAGAGGAATCCCTGTCAATCTGCTCATAATGAGGGTCCGGATGCTGGGGAGACGGTTTTTGAGCCTGGAGCTCCAGAGACTTGACAAGGCAGAGGATCAAGTCGGAGTAGGATTGGAGGTCTGGAGAGGGAGACAGCGGGTAGTTATCTGCCGCATCGGAGTCTGGAGTTGGGACTAGTACCGATGGTGTGTCTCCAGTGATATCCGAGGCTGCATTGGAATCGGGCAAGTCCTCGGAAGTGAAGTGCTGAGAAAAGAGAGAAAAGAGAGGTAAGCAAGGAAGAACACAGTAAGCTCCAGAAAGTTCCTGAGATGTGTTCTAGGCTGCGGCAAATAAGGAACTGAGGGAGGACCATTAGAGGCACCAAGAAGCAATGTGGGAGGGCCGGGCCTCTAGTGATCTTTCTTTTTCTAAACTCTAGAAAGTTCCAAGGATTCGCGCATCCGCGGAAGCTAACCCATCTGTGTGCATTCACGGAGACCACGAAGAAGAAAGAAATGGTTTAAGTAAATAAATAATGTATCCACATCATAACTAATAGCCCTCATGATTATCTTATCTGCCAATAGTCATGGGAGCCATTTTGCACTCCACGTACACAAGGGTCCTTATGAGAGTGAATATGGTGGCCCTGAGGCTTTCAAAGGCCTTGTTAGTAGAGATTTTCCTGGCTCTCTGTCTTGCCTTACAGACAGGCACGGTGATTGGCTCATGCTAACGGGCTTAGTACCTCTAAGGGCTGGTTCCGTATTTCAGATGGCCCTGGGGCAAAGACTCCTTTTCTCTGTAGTGGTGGTGGGGGGATGGAGGAAGGGCTCATTTTCCTCTAACAGTACTTGAAAGAGTGCCAATCAACTGGATCGAGCCACCTTTTTACATTTTTCCATAATGTCCCAGAATGATGGAGGAATTTTGAAATAAAATGTACCAAGTGGCTGGTTTGATTCAGCCACTTGATACAGCTCAGAATACTAAGCCACAAGAAATCAAAAGGATATGAAAGAAAATAACAGAAAATCAAGGGGTGCCTTTGGGCGTCTAGATCTGCTACTTTCATTGATTTTTATTTTCACTTTCCTTGGTGGGTTGTTTTTAAACTCAGTGGCTTTCAGTATTTAATGCTTATACTTTAGTTATTATTATTTCCTCCGCTCTCTTTTTGTAAGCTGCTAGAAGAACCATCTATTAAGGACATAAAACAAGCCCTGCTGGCCCAAACCAGAGGCTTATCTGATCCGTTATTCTGATCGTGCAATAGCCAATTAGTGGTTGATGGGGAGCCTGTCTGCCGGACATAAATGCAACAGCACCCTTCCTCTCTTGTTCCTCACCAACTGATATGCAGAGACACTCTGCCTTTGAAACTGGAGGTGATCAAAGCTGAAAAATGTTACTTTTCTGAATTACAGTTCCCAGAGTCATCCAAAATGGCCACAGGCTCCCAGAAAGCAACATTTCCCATCGTGCCCCAGAATAATGCTAGGTTGGAGGAATTTAAAAATTAAAAGGCTGGTTTGATTCAGCTACCTGGTATGGTTCGGAATACTAAGCCACATGAAAGCATAATGAAATGAAAGAAAAGAATAGAAAAAACACATGTTTTAGTTTAATTGCAGCACTCACTGCGGTGAATGGTTGCTCACAAATGAGGCGCCAGCTGCAGTATGAGACACATGCCTACTAATGCAAACGATGACTCATCGCCTAGTGCCAATTAGCTGCTGTTGAATATGCAAGTTGACTTTATGTTATGTGCCATCAAGTTGGACCCAACTTAGAGTGACGCTAATAGGGCTTTCAAGGTAAGTAAGATATTTGAGTGGTTTTACCTCCAGTAAGCTTCCATCACCCTATCCACTGGATGAAATTGCTCATCTAGACTTACCAATGCCTGGGCAGCAGACTCACCAGGAACAGAGATCACTTGGTCACTGTCTTCCCCACTTTAGTGAGATGTTATGATAAACATCATTTCTAACTTTGCATCAGCAGTTATAGATTGACACGTGCAATTTCATGCACATCAATATCCTCTTTTGTTCTCAGGTTTGAGGATGCGTGTCCTCCTTTATGGTGGCAAGTGGCCACCCTAGCTCTGAAAAGCATCCCTTGTGGGGACAGTACAGAGGGCTGCAGGTGTCGGTCCTGGCTCTAGAAGGGCATCCATTATTCCAATCTATTTGCATGTTGAAATTGTTTAGAAAGCTGCTGGAACAAGAGAGAAGACCCTTTTGTTAGAGCCACAAAGTGGCTGGTTTGTAAATGACAGCCCTGGTCACATGAAGACATTTACACATTAATTTAAGAGCGAAAAGGAGAGAGAAAGAAAAACTTGCACTTTTTCCAGGTAGCGGTAAATCAGGAAAACCTCTGATCAATGACAGACAAGCTTTCCAAGAAGTAGACTACTCACAGATCTTCCAGAATTATTGACACATAAAATGCATTCAGCTCAAACATGAGTAATACCCGGAGCCGTTTTGGAGAGGAAGCACTGAACTTTGGCACTATTAAGGCATCATCTTTCAGTCTTCTCTGCTTCCTGTTCAATTGTATACTGCAGAACTAACCTCTATTAATAACAAGAGATAAACTGCAATGTCATCTAGATAGGAAATGCACAATACTTTTAAACTTTTGCAATTATAGTCTAGTTCAACAGTGGGCAGTTCCTTGGTGGTAGTCAACATTTGCTGTTAGCCTAAACAGATGGCAGAAGGGCTCCTTTTCCTGTAACAGTACTTCAATGAGTGCTAATCAACTGGATCTAACTGCCTAAAAAAATTGGGATTCACCTGCCTAAAATTTTTTGGAATTAGTAAAAACATTCAGAAGTTCCTAAAGAAAAAGAGAAAAATGGAAAACCGTCTTAATGGCCCATGGTGAAGAAATTGGGGAAGTTAGCATCAAAAGAGGAATATTTCAGGGGGATTCTTTGTCACCACTGCTGTTTAACATCTCACTAATCCCCACATCAATAATTTTAAATAAAACGAGTGGGCTACCATATTTCAGAACAAGCAGGAAAAATCAATCTTCTGTTATACATGGACTACCTAAAACTATATGCAAAAAGTTCCACAGAGATAGAATCACTGCTAAACACAGTGCAAATATTTAGTGAAGATATCCAAATGAAATTTGGAATTGACAAATGTGCAGCTGTGTCTATACACTGTGGCAAGATCCAAAAACTAGATGGAATAGAGTTTAAAAATGGCAATATTATAAAATCACTCTCAAGTGATGAAAAGTATAAATTCCTTGGAATACTAGAAGCAGATAACATCGTGCACACAAAAGTTGAAGAACTGACAAAAAGGGAATATATAGCAAAAGACTGCGGAAAATCTTAAAATCAAAATTAAACTGTGGAAATACAATCAAAGCCATAAACACATGAGCAGTTCCAGTAATTAGATACCCAGCTGGAATAATAGATTGGACTCAAAACGAATTAGAAGAATAAGATAGAAAAACATGGAAACTAATGAACATGCATCACGCACTATATCCAAAAAGTGATGTGTGGACAGATTATATTTAGCATGAAAAATCGGAGGCCATGGATTACTGCAAATACAGCAGGTCGTAGAGGAGGAAAAAAGAAGCCTAAATGTCAGTACAAGCACAGTACAATTTCACTTAAGGCAGTGAAAATGGAGAATATTTTGAAAACAACAGAAACAAAGGCTCAATATATAAGAAACAACAATCTGAAAATAAATTAAACAGATGGAAAAACAAACCACTACATGGACAACACCTGATAAATATTGATGGAAAGCATGATCACAATTCAACATGGGCATGGCTAAAATGAGACCCTTAAGGAAGAAACTGAAGGCTTGATCTTTGCTGCACAAGAACAAGCACTCCAAACCGATGTGATAAAAGCTAAGATCCGAGGAATTAGTGCTAACAGCAAATGTCGACTCTACCAAGAAAAAGATGAAACTGTGCCACACCTCATCTGCGAATGTCCAAAGATTGCACAAATAGATTACAACGTTAGACATGATAGAGTGGCAAAATTAGTGCACTGGTCATTATGCAAAAAATATAACTTGCCAGCCTCCAAAAACCCATGGGAACATCAGGTAGAGAAGGTGTCAGAAAATGTGGAAGTCAAGATCTTGTTGGATTTCTGGATCCAAACTGATAAGACACCTTGAACATAACACACCAGACATAGTAGTAATAGAACAAAGAAATGTCTGGATCATTGACATTACAATTCCAGGGGATGCCAGAGTTGAAAATAAAGAATTGGAAAAACTACAAAGTACAGAGACCTGGCAATTTGAACATCTCCCCTCTGGAAGAAACACACTTCAGTGGTCCCCGTAGTCATTGGGGCTTTGGGAACAATATCAAGAAACTTCACACAGTACTATAAGCAGTTGCAGATCTCAGAAATCACACCATCAGAGCTAGAAAAAAATGGCAATATTAGGAACAGCATACATACTGTACCGATATTTAACAGATACTTAGGTTTTTAGTTAAAACTTGTATCTGTTCTATGATACCAGTCAATGTTTTTATAATTTTGATTGACTGCCCAGTGTTTTTGAACAACAACAACAATTATAAATCCTAGAACTGCAGAGCTGGAAGAGAAGCTACAGATCATTGAGTCCAGCCCCTGTAAAGGAGGCACAGTGGGAGATCAAACTCTCATCCTTTGGCTCCATAGTCAGATACCTAAACCACTGAGCTATCCAGCAGTTCTGGATTAGCTCACTATGTTTTGATGGCAAAATCAGTATTTTCTCAATGAGAATCAGCAGTGGAGCTGACCAGTCTTTGTAAGTAAATTTAATTGGTATCATAAACTGTACATGCTGATTTATACTTGTTGATTTTAGGGTTACCGTAATTTCATTGTATACATATATTTGCGTGTGTATGATGACATATAGAGATAGAATTATAGAACTGGAAGTGTCCTCAAGGATCATATTGTCCATCCTCCCCAGGAAAAGTGTACCTGGTAGATGGCCATCCAATCTTTAATTAAAACCCACAGATGAAGGAGAGCCCGCCACTCTTCAAGTTGCAGCTCTTAGAACTGCTAGAAAATTCAGTGGTTTAGAGGTTGGGAGTTCGATTCCCCACTGTGCCTCCTTGACAGGAACTGGATTTGATGATCCATAGGGTCCCTTCCAGCTCTGCAGTTCCTTGATGATGATGATTGCTCGGATGTTCTTCCTTATGTTTCATTGGGATCTCTTGTCTAATCTTCTGAATCAACTGATTCAAGTCCTACCTTTTAGAGCAGCAGGAAATAAGCTTGCTCGGTCTTTTATGGAACAAGCTTGTTTTCTCTCCCTATGGATGTTTGAACACATATCAGAGTATCTTCTACAGACTAACCTGCCCAGCATCCTCAGCTTTTCCTGTTAGGACTTGCTTTCATGATCTCGGTGGTGATTAAGATACTAAGACTGGATATGGTAATCCAGGTGAATAAAGACCAAGTCAAAATAGAGTGGTATTACTGTGTCCCTTAATCAGTGGTGTAATGGTAAATTGGGAAGTGCAGGTGCTCATCATAACAATATACATAGGCACCACCTATCCTGCCCAATAAAGAAAACCTAAACATGTAGGCAGCTGGGACAGTGGATATCAACAAGTGAGAAGCAGGTCTTTTGTAGAGTGAATGGCTCTTAATTGCCCATTCAAGAGAAAACCATCTTCAAACACATCATATTTAAACAGGGATAGCTTGCCACCATATTTCTCTCCCAACTACTTTGAAAACTGCACTTAAATTCAGAGGGAACAGGGAAGTCTGAGGAGGTGGCAGATGGTGTCACCGCCCCTGCTATTCAGAAAGTCCTGGGCCTTTGATCTTAGTCCCATTATACAACTGCTCTTGACATATTCGCTACACTTCTGTTGATGAAACCAAGAATTGTATTAGGGGTTGGGTTTTGTGTGTGTGTGTGTGTGTTTTTGGTCACAACATCACACTGTTGATTCATCGTACAGTTGACTCTGCATATGGTCTACTAAAATTATTTACTTATTATTATTTATTATTTGAATTTATATCCCGCACCATCTGGCAACCAGGCCACTCTGGGCGGCTAACAACAATATAAGGCATAATATTAAAAACACGATAAAAATAAAGTAATACGTAACAAAAAGGGAAATTAAAACAGATGGCAATAAAGGTGGTAAAAAAAGGGTGATGGAGAGGATGGCAAAAAGAATGGTAAAAAGGGAGGGCGAGATCCTAGTGCTCCGGGAAAGCCTGGCGGAAGAGCCAGGTCTTCAGTGCGCTTTTCAACATATTGCTTTCAAGCCAGATGTCACCCATCCTATGGCCATCTAGTTTTTTTCCTGCCTAAATGCAAAACTTTATTTCTAAGTAAAGTAATATTGAAATTCCTTTTGTTTGTTTTTGTCTCATTCTCCAATCTATTAAGGTCACTTTGAATCCTGATTCTTTTCTCTAGGTACTCATTATGGTATGTTATGTGCTGTCCAATTGGAACTGACTTATAGCAACCCTAATAGGGCTTTCAAGGTAAGTGAGATATTTAAGGAGTGGTTTTAACAGTTCCACTCCCCCTGTGAGTTTCCATGGCTAAGTGGACATTTGAACCCTTGTCTCCAGAGTCCTGGTCTGTCATTCTATCCACTAGACCACACTGAGTGTCCCTTTGGTACTAATTACCGTATTTTTCCGTGTATAAAATGACACTTTTTCCTAAAATAATTAAAGGAAAAATTTAGGTTAGTTTTATACACAGAAGTAAGGAGGAATCAAAGCGCTTTGATCCCTGCTTTCCCTCTCCACGTTTTGCAAAGAAAATGGAGGGGGAAAGCTGCTTTTTGCAACGAAAATGTAGGGGGAAAGGAGGAATCACTTTCCCCCTCCATTTTCTTTGCAAAACGTGGAGGGGGAAGGCAGGAATCGCTTTCCCCCTCCACTTTCTTGCAAAGAAAGAAATGTTGGGTTAGAAAAGTGGGGGGTGTCTTATACATGGGGCGTCTTATACACGGAAAAATACGGTACCCCTCCCTATTTGTGTCATCTCCAGATCTGATGACTTTCACCTCTATTCCTTCATCTAAGCAATGTATGAAGAGGTGGAACAACACTGGGCCTGAAAAGGAACTCTGTGTCATACACACCCTACCCCTCAATATAATGGAGCTGTGAAAATTAGGTAGCGAGCTGGATAGCTCAGCAAGTTGAGTATCTGGCTGTGGAGCCAAAGGTTGGGAGTTCAATTCCCCACTGTGCCTCCTAGGTGAAGAGCCAGCCTGTGTGGCCTTGGGCAAGCTGCACAGTCCCAGGGTGCCCCCAGAAGAAGGGAATGGCCAACCACTTCTGAGTACTTTGCACCTAGGAAACTCTGGCAAGGGTCACCATAAGTTGGAATTGACTTGATGGCACATAATTATTACTGTAAGTATATGGGAAAGGTCTGTGAGCTTATAAATCTAAAATTCATTACAATAGTCAGCTGTAATATTGTTACTTCACCCAGCCAATACCATCAGTCTGTAGAACTGAATGGGGGTCATGCAGTTGGCTGGTGGCATCTGAACAGCCCTCATCCTCATTTTGCACAAGGCTGAGCTATTGTGTCACCTCCACAGAAGTACAGGCTGGTCTATGAGGGCAAACCAGATGTCATGTTGCCCCACCTCAACCTCCTGGTCCCCTCTTTATCGGGGCAAAGGATCGAGGCCCCATCTGCAGCCCCTACTTGCTGAACATCTACCCTCGTTACACTTGGAGGATGTGTGTGTCAGAGAGAGAGAGAAAGAGAGAGAGAAGCAAGAGGGGAGCAGAAGGAACGTGAGAGGATGAATATGAGTGAAAAAATTAACCACCCAGCTTTGAAACCAGGTGTAGGTGGAAGCAGCAGGAGGTACAGATATTCCCCTAATTTGAGGGAAAGGGATATTTTTCTGCTCCTCAGCTGGACCAGGGAATGATGGCATGGGGGAGAAGGCAATGTTTAATTGAATGCCCGACTACCTCCCTGCCTGGGTGTGTGCATGCGTCTGCACAAATGGATCCCCATTTTTGCTCCTGGTTTTACCCATCATTGGCTGCCATGCCTTCTGTCTCATTCACCAGCTGCTGTGTGTGTGTGTGTGCCTTCAAGTCGAAACCGACTTATAGCAACCCCAATAGGGCTTTCCAGATAAGTGAGATATTTAAGGAGTGGTTTTACCAATTCCTCCAGAGACGAGGTGGCGCTGCGGGTTAAACCGCAGAAGCCTCTGTGCTGCAAGGTCAGAAGACCTGCAGTCGTAAGTTCGAATCCACGCAACGGAGTGAGCTCCCGTTGCTTGTCCCAGCTCCTGCCAACCTAGCAGTTCGAAAGCATGCAAATGCAAGTAGATAAATAGGTACCACCTCGGTGGGAAGGTAACGGCGTTCCGTGTCTAGCCGCGCTGGCCACGTGACCACGGAAACTGTCTTTGGACAAACACCGCCCCCTAGAGTCGGACACAACTGGACAAATTGTCAAGGGGTACCTTTACCTTTACCAATTCCATACCCCCAGTGAGCTTCCATAGTTGAATGGAGATTCGAACCCAGGCCTCCTCAGTTCTAGTCCATCATTCTGTCCATTACACCACACCGGATACCAGCTGCTATTGCTTTGCAAGCATTTGTTTATTTGATTTATACCCAACAATACAATGCATATATTTATCATATTAATGAGCAATTAAAGACATTGTGCATCCGAACAGAATAAAAAACATTTAAAACAATTTAAAAGGTAAAATGTGTAATGTCCCTTTGAAAATTCTTTCCCAGTCACTGGCCCAAATCCTGCCTGAACAGAAAGGGTTTTGCCTCCTGACAGCAGGCAAGGGGCCTGAACAAAAAGATTACAGATATAAAGACCTACTTTTCAGAGAGTTAGAATTAGGAAAGACTCGAAGAGTCCTCCTGTCCAGTCTGGATCTGCATTCTAAGTTATGAGGGCTGAGAATTTTATCTAGGGGCATTGGTTCACTCATGTAAATCTTCCTGCACAAACCCTATTTTCATCCCTGCACAAGGGTAACATCTGATACTTTGATGTCACTTGTGTAAACCTTTGCACAAGCTATTCCGTGAGTTGTTTCACAAGATTTTGTGGAAGCCATTGTACAAAGCTCAGTGTTTCTTGCACTGGTTACCCTACTCCTTCTGCTGATGCTTTATTTTTTGGGGGTGGGTGATTGGGGGACACACGGAGCCCATGGGCTGCCTAATGCCCACCCCTGCCCTAGGCAAACAACACATCTTGTACTATTTCCACTAGTGTAACATTTTCCCACTAGAGCAGTGGGTCCCAACTGTTTTGACACCAGGGACCGGTTTAGTTGAAGACCCAAGGACCGGGGGGGTGGGGTGGCGGACGTGTGTGCGTGCATGTGTGAGGCATGTGTGCGTCTGTGCGTGCATGCAGGAGGCAGCAGGGGGTGTGTGCATGCAGGAGGCAGGTGTGGGCACGCGTTCCTTTGACCCTCAAAAATCCGTCTCAGCTGCCCAGTCCTTCCAAGGCCACGGACCGGGGTTTGGGGACTCCTGCACTAGAGGACCAGCCCTGATGTCAGGAGCAAATACAGCATTAGTATTTATGGTTACCACACCCTGCTGCTCCCCTCCTCCTGGCACAAGACAATTCCAAACAGCATCGGGTAGCAAGCTGTTCCACTGCTTAATGGTTCTCACCATCAGGAAATCCCTCCTTATTTCCAGGTTGGATCTCTCTCTCTAACGAGTTTCCACCTATGGGTTCTTGTCCTACCCTCAGGCGCAATGGAGAATAAATGGATGCCCTCTTCCCTGTGCCAACCTTTCAGATATTGGAAGACTATCATGTCTCCCCTCAGTCTTCTCTTCGTTAAGCTAAACATACTTAGTTCTTTAAGTCATTGTTCATAGGATTTAGCCTCCAGGCCCCTTATCATCTTTGTTGCTCTTCACTGCACCCCTTCCAGGGCCTCAGCCCCTTTTTTGTATTGTGGTGACCAGAACTGGATACAGCACTCACTAGTGCAGTATAGAGTGGTACTATCACTTCCCGTGATCTTGATGCTATCCCCCTGTTCATGCTTGCTGGCAGTCTTTAACGATTAATTAACGATCGGACACCACAGAGTCACAAGTGAAATGCAATAAATCCACAAATAAATACAAGATCAATTGATTCCCTAAAGGAAGCCACAGGCTTCAGTTTATAAGAGCTGAGCAGGGCTGTTGAGGACATGACATTCTGGAGATGGCTTGTTTATAGGGTCGCCACCAGTTGCAAGTGGCTTGGCAGCCAGTAACAACAAAATAATAGGAACTTTAGGATTGTACCTTCTTCATAATCCAAAAAGACCTTTCAGAAATTATCTTCCACTTTTGCTATTGACACTCCCCCTAGTGGTTCCTATGCATTACATGATGTGCATGGGATCAGAGCATGGAAAAGTTCCTTTTTTGGGTGTCAAATAATCTCTCAAACAACACAGCTAGTAGCAATGCTTGTTAGAGTATTCTGGGAATTATAGTTCGAAAGGAACTTTCATAAACTCAGTGCCTATGCTGATTTTTCATCTGATTTCATCAACCTTATGAAATGCTATGCTTCTATAAGCTTCATTGATTCAATGGCTCCACTCAATTTAGGACTAAAAACGGGATCTAGCCCATAACACCTTTTAATGTTGTCACACATGATGAAGAGACAAATCATATATACTGTGCTTGGGTATTTAAAATGGAAAGTTCTATATATAGAGAGGGGGCACCAGGAATATTGGGCAGTGGTTGATTAACCCGTCCAGGAAAAAGTCAATAGCTAACTTAATCACCTCTTAACTTGACTGGATCTAAAGCAGCAGCAATGTCATCATCACCTGCACCTCTCCCTATATAAACTTGCCTGATCATTGAGATCTATTGGTGTGGCCCACCTCTGTACTCCACCATTGAGAACAGTTTGATATGTGGAGACACAGAGGAGGGCTTTTGCTGCTGCAGCACCTCAACTGCAGAATACTCTCCCCTTGGAGGATCGGTGTGTGCCAACATTGGCATCACTTCAACACCAAATCAAGAGGTATTTATTTATTAGAGCAATGCTTCCCAACCTTGGTCTCCAGATGTTCTTGGATTAAAACTCCCAGAAATCCTGGCCAGCACAGCTAGCTGCAAGACTTCTGGGAGTTTTAGTCCAAAAATACCCAGGTTACCCAAGGTTGAGAACTATTGTATTAGAGCACTGAGCTATACAGGCAAATATACCTGGGAATTTCACTGAATGAACCACGGGATCACAACCACACAAAAGAAGTCCGAAAAGAAATGGTCCAGAGGAGATTCCTTAAGATGAAGAATGCAAATGAAATGAAAATGAAAGAAAAATAAAAGGGGAAAAAACACTGATGATGCTCATTATATGGTGCTCTGTATTCTTAGTTCTACTATAATGGCATGGAATCATGTATTTTAATACTGGGTGAGAGAAGCATTTTAATCACAGAATGCTAAGATCGAGAAGGTGATTAATGAAGGAGTACTAAAGCAAATGAATAAAGACTAAGAAATCAGAATGCATAAAATGCAAGAAACTAGAATATTGTACGTTGGTCATGTAGTAAGAAACAAAAGTACTGCTGATCTTTGAAGTCAAAATAAATGGGGAAAGAGGTACAGGAAACAGACGAACGTATTGGCTAAACAGTCCTGGAGACAGGTTTGGAAACAAAACATAATTGTTTAGAGCTGCCACATCCAAAGTCAAAATCACCGCAATGATTTTGGGAAAGAAAAAAAAAGCTAAAGTGTGCTGCTTATATACCAGCTCAGAGTGCTTAAAGCACGCTCTGGGCAGTTTACAATTATACAGGCTCCTCCTCACCCCCCTAGCAAGCTGGGTACTCAATTTGCTGACCTCAGAAAGATGGAAGGCTGAGTGAACCTTGAGCTGGCAACCTATGCCTGTTTTGGCTGCAGTACTGAAGTTCAACCACTGCTCCATAAGGCTCTAAAGAAATGTTCTGCTAGTAGAGATGGGCAAAAAACTGGTTTGTCCCAGTTTATAAAGGTGGCAGCACAGGTGCTGCTTCCCTCCCCTGCTTCCAGTGGCTCAATCAGCCCCTCGCCAGGCCCAGCGTGCTAGCTTCCTGCACCTCCTCAACTGATCTTCCAGTCCCGGCAACAGCTCAGGCTTCTTTGCCCTGACTTCTTGGCTGATCTTCCCACTCAGACAAAAGGGTGAGGCAAAAAAGTCTGTGCTCTTGCTCATGACTGGGAGATCAGCTGAGGAGGTGAAAAAAGGAAGCAAGCTGGGCCTAGTGAATGGCTGATCGGCTAAGAAGGCAGGGGAGTGGAGCAGCAGCACCTGTGTTGTCACCTTTATGAACTGGGACAAACTGGTTTGTGCCCATCTCTATCTGCTAGATATGGCCCGAAAATTTCTGTCTTCCATCACCACTGCATTCACATCTGGCTGAACACCTGCCAGACATGTTGTATTCCACCTTTCTTCTGAGGAACTGATGGTTCTATTCAATGGGTTCCTCCTAGATAAGGTACCTTATACTGAAAAGAATGGCAGGTTCAAAGTCACCTGTTAACATCTTGGCCAAGGGAGGATTCTGAATAAAGAACTTCCTAGTCTTGGTTTGACACAGTTACTACTACCGTGCACCAGATCTTTCCATAATGCTTTTCACAGTTAACAAAACCAGAATTTCAATCTCACTGGGATGCAGTCAATTTTACAAATATAGTCCTAATTAATGTGAGATGCAGGTATACCTGTCGCAATAATTTGATGCAGCATGTTTAAATATAGATGTATTATCTCTTCAGCTTAAGAAAAATCAGAGTGAGAGCAAGGTGTTCAGCTAATTTTTCCCTCTAGCTGGTAGGCACCTCTTTGAAGCACCAGTCACTTAGAAGATCTGAAGGCAAACTGCTGAATGAAGACTGTATCATGCAAGTGAAGCAAGCTTCAAAAAGCGACAAAGGAGACTAAAAATAATTCAGGGGCGGGTGAGTAGCTGTGCTCATCTTTGCAACAAAATCAACCAGAAAGTCTTCTGATACCTTCAAGACTAACAGTTCTGTTTGGCAGAAGGTTTTGTGAAGTGCAGCACCCTTCAGCTTATACATCTGATGAGCTGCATTCCACAAAAAAGAGAGGTTACTTACCTGTAACCATGGTTCTTCGAGTGGTCCTCTGTGAATCCACACAATTGGGTTATTCTGAGCCTGCGCAGGACCTCTCGGAAGTTTCTAGAGCTTAAAGACATGTGATTAGTGGGACGTTCCCCCGTGGAGCGCATGCTCCGCCCGCCTGAAGTTCCCTCAGTTCCTAAAAAGTCCGCCGCTGTCAAGAAAAAATTACTAGAGACGACAGCATGACAGACAGAGGGGAGGACGGGCGGGATGTGTGGATTCACAGAGGACCACTCGAAGAACCATGGTTACAGGTAAGTAACCTCTCTTTCTTCTTCATGGTCTCTGTGAATGCACACAATTGGGTGACTAACAAGCTGACTTACCGGTTGGTGGGACGTCATGTCAGGAAGGAAGTTAGAACAGCTCTGTCAAAGCCAGCATCATTCTTCGCATGGATGTCCAGCTGATAGTGTGACACAAATGTAGAGGGAGTTGACCATGTGGCTGCTCGACAGATGTGGGAAACAGTAGAGGTGGAAACAGCCCTGGTGGAATGGGCTTTGAGAGTCTCAGGTGGTGTTTTGCCTGCCAGCTCATAAGCCAAAGAAATAGCCTGGACTATCCATCTGGACAGAGTTTGTGATGAGGCTGGCGCTCCCTTATGAGGGCCATGAAAACAAACAAAAAGTCTAAGAGACTTCCTGAAAGATTTGGTCCTATCGATGTAGAATGCCAGCGATCGTCGAACATCTAGCATGCGGAGCATGCGCTTGAGGTCGGTTGTAGGAGATGGAAATAAGAAAGGAAGGATCAAGGGTTGGTTTAAATGAAACTCAGATACAATCTTTGGACGAAAGGAAACATCTGTGTAAAGGGTGACCTTGTCTGGGTGGAACTGGATATAAGGTGGATCAGATCTGAGAGCTGCGAGTTCGCTAGCCCGTCTGGCAGACGTTATGGCCACTAAAAACAATGCCTTTCGAGAGAGGAGTTTGAGGTTCGTAGTAGCCATTGGTTCAAAGGGGGGCCGGGTTAGGGCATTGAGGACTGTTTGGAGAGACCACTGTGGAAGAGGAGGTCGCTGTGGAGGGTGTATGTTACGAAGTCCTTTAAGAAATTTCTTTAAAATTGGGTGAGAAAAGAACCGAGCAGACTCAGAGTCGGATGGCTGATGGGCTACAATAGCAGCAATGTATACTTTCAAAGTAGAGTGAGATAGCCAGCGATGGAACAGGCATAAAAGAAAGGTGAGTAGTGTCTTCAAAGAAGTCGGCACTGCTGGAAGGTTCTGAGAAGCAGCAAAGGAGGAAAAAGCTTTCCATTTGTGATCGTATAAAAGCTGAGTAGAAGGCTTCCTAGCTTTATCAAGGACTGCTCTTATGGAGGGAGAATCCTCCACGCCGTGAGATTGAGGGATTTGAGATCTGGGTGGTGAATCGTGCCGCTGTCTTGAGTTAGCAGGTGCGGGATTGACGGAAGGCGAAGCAGGTCTGTCGTCATTGTCCGAAGGTGAGTAAACCAAGGCTGTCGGGGCCACCATGGGGCAAGAAGGATGGCGTTGGAACTGAATGAGTTGTATTACTGTTCTCTGGATGAGCGGAATGGGTGGGAAAAAGTACAGAAGGTCTGTGGCCCAATCGATCATGAAAGCGTCGCCTAGTGAATTGAAGCCTTTTCGGGCTCGAGAACAGTATTGGAGGCACTTCAAATTATCGTAAGTGGCAAAAACGTCGATGGTAGGCACTCCCCATTGGTCGCAAAGTTCGGTGAAGACAGCATTGTCTAGAGTCCATTCGTGCATCGAAGTGGTGAGACGGCTGAGGTGATCTGCTAGTGAGTTGTCCTGAGTGGCTACATGGACGGCGACTGGGAAGATATGATGGGTGTAACACCATTCCCAGAATTGGACTGCCAGGTATAGTAGTGAAAGTGAATGTGTGCCTCCCTGTTTGTTTACATAGTACAGGGCTGTCATGTTGTCTGTGGCCAGTTGGACGGCGCACCCTTCGATGAGTGGTCGGAAGGCACGGAAGGCTTTGATTATTGCTAAAAGTTCCAAATGGTTTATATGAAGTGATTGTTCTTTGTGTGTCCATAGGACATGAATGTTATGGCCTCAGTAATGGGCACCCCAACCCGAGGTACTGGTGTCAGTCGTGACTTGGATGGTGAGCTGGAACGGGGCGAACGGATGTCCTACAAGAAGGTTCGGGAGAAAAGTCCACCAAGTAAGTTGGTGAGCTAGTTTTTTGGATACTAAGAGACGCTTTGGGGGGGGGTCTGTCATAGGGTCAAAGAGAGAGAGGAACCACTACTGGAGGGACCTCATCTTGAGTCGGGTATGTTGAATGACCGCCGTAGTGGAAACCATGAGCCTGAGAAGATGTTGAGCTTGGTGAAGTTGACCCTGAGCCCGAGGTCCGATAAGGTGTCAAGGGTGAGACGGGTGTCTCTCAGAGTGTTGTGGTAAGAGCTGGATACGATTAGCCAATTGTCTATGTAGGGAAATATGATGATGCCTCAGAGGCGAAGGTGTGCCACGACTGGAGCGAGGCATTTGGTAAAGGTTCTCGGTGCGGTGGAGAGACCAAAAGGAAGGGAGCAGAATTGGTAAGCAGTTCCGTCGAAGTGGAACTGGAGGTATTTGTGGTGACGAGGGTGAATGGAGATATGAAAGTAGGCATCTTGAAGGTCGATCACTACGAACCAATCTCCCTGTGAGAGTAAAGGGATAACGGTATCAAGCGTGACCATTCTGAAACGTCTGGGACGGATGTAGTCATTGAGATTTCTGAGATCGAGGATGGGACAGAGGCCTCCGTCCTTTTTCGGTACAGTGAAATAACAGGAGTAGAATCCATTGTGGAGATCTGAAGGTGGAACTGGAAGGATGGCGTGTTTTTGAAGCAGAAGAGTTACTTCGTCCTGAAGGGTTAGTGAGTATGGAGTGTATTTGATGTGACCGAGAGATGGTAGCTGCTCAAATTCGATGAGGAAACCGTGACAAATTATAGAAAGTACCCATTGGTCATTTGTGATGTGAGTCCATGATCTGAGGAAGGGGTGGAGATGTGTTTGAAATGAAGTATGGGCCCGGGCTGAAAGAAGTCAGTGGTATTGCTTGGTCTTTTTCTGTTGGCGACGAAGTGGTTGACATCGCTGTGGTTGTGATTGAGGTCGAAAGGTAGGAGCGGAAGAAGTCGATGGTCCGGAGTATGGTCTATCAGACGTTTGTGGTCTGTAAGGTTTGTACTGTTGCTGGAACGGCTGGTGTACAAAAGGTTGTCTACGCCATTGCGGGCGTTGATATTGGTAGGTTTGTTGTGTAGCATACGATCTGGCTGTTTTACGTATTTTATAGAGATTATCCATAACTTCATCTGTCTTTTCATTGAACAGACCATCGAACGGGAGGTACCATCGAACGGGAGGTCTTCGATGCAGGATTTGGTATCATCCAATATACCCTCTGATCGAAGCCAGGCATGGCATCGTAAGGCGATGGAAGTGGCCATAGCTTTAGAGGCAGCATCGGCAGTGTGTCTGGAGGCGATGCGTTGCTGTTTTGCCAATGTGGAGGCCTCGAGGTGGACATTTAGTGCTTCAGCCTTAGATTCCTCAGGAGCTGCTTGGAGGATTGGAAGAACACGATTCCAAAGTTGATGATGATAAGCCCCCATAGCAGCCTGATAATTGGCAACTCTCATTAGGAATGATGTCAGAGAAAAGAGACGCCTTCCTAGGATATCCGTCGGGGCTACAGAAGATTTGTTTCTGGCCCGGGATTGATTTGATTCCACTATAATAGAATTTGGAGTTGGATGTTTTAATAGAAATGATGTGTCTGTCCCATGAGTTTTGTAATGATTCTCCACTCTCCTCGAAATTTGAAGGGAGGATGGTGGTTTGTCCCATGATTCTTTAACAAGGTCAAGCATTGCCGGTATGAATGCTAGGCTCAGTGGTGGGGTCTTGTCTTGATTAATATCTGTCATGATCATGGGATATGTGGTTAGAAGCATGTCATGATGATGGGATATGTAATCAGAGAAATATAAAATGGAGTCAGAATGGTTCTGTGTAGAGATGATTTGAAGGACTTTTGAATGTGTTTTCTTAGCACCATGAGAATGTTTTTCTGCAGACAGTTACAGCCAGGAACGAGATAGCTTGAAGGCCAAACCAAGGGGCCTGGAAGACTCAACATTCCAAGCTTGTTACAGAAGACACAAACAACACCTGGACTCTCTCATGGGAATAATGGGTGGGGAAAGGTGGTACAACCTCTTAAATTTAATTGGTTAACAGCCAGATGGGCCATGAAGAAGGGAGGAGCTAGGAAAGTAGAAAATGGAAGATAGGTTATGTGTTCTGTGTTCACTATTGTTCACTTGTGTTCCAGTGTGTTCAATGATTCCTGATGATGGATTTCTGTTCTGATGATGGTATGAGCATGTAGCTTGAGAGAGAGGGAGGATGTGAGTGAAGGAGAAAGAAAGAGGGGGGGGGCTAGCCCTCTATAGCCTACCCTAGATTAGTTTTTAGACTTTATTATTTTAAATGGAAAATCAGTATTTTATTTAACTGCAATAATCTTTGAATATGTTTTTGAATGCTATGCTTTTGCAATATAAACTGAATTTCTATGAAACTTTATTTTTCTAATAAAAAATTTATTCTTAAAAAATCCTTATTGAGGACTGGTCTCTTGAACAGCAAGGTCTGGCTAATTCCAGTAGTGAAGAGGGCCACAGAATTGCTATCACTTAAGAGTCCTGCTTCACTGAGCTGTTGTGAGTTCTAAGGAATCACAAAGCCCAGGTCCCCTGTACTTGCTAAGTTTCTAAGTAAGTGCAAAGTGGTTTTTTTTAGGTCAGACTTGTTTCAAAGGGCTTATGCTATGCACTGCTGGGATCTAGGGACTCGATCCAGCGTAAAGGTGGTACATAAGAGCCGGAGAACTCTCTGACCGAGTGCCCTGCGATCCCTAAGAGGGTCGGGAGCATCACAATATCATCCAAGACTAAGTCCTGTTTCGGAGGTGGGGGTTCCTCAACCTCAAGCTGGAGGGATTTGGCCATTCGTAGGACTACCTGAGAATAAGACGTGAAGTCCTGTGAAGGCGAAGGAGGATGATTTTCTACCACATCCGAGCCCGGAGTGGGAAGGTTAGAGGGGGACTCTTGAGAAGTGTCAGAGGAAGGGTCATGGTCCAAGATAGTAGATGCCAATGATGGCGAGCAGTGCCGTGGTTTTGATGTTTGAGGTTTCGACGTAGACGATTGCAAAGTCATCAAAGGTGGATCTGCCTCCCGTGGGGGAGGAGGTGGACCTTTGTAAGTGGTCGTGACTTGTAATGACGATGTATGTTGCCGATGGTGTGATGGAGCGGGAACTGTCGACATCGATGCCGAAGACTTTTTTGGTTTAGGCGCTTTTGAAGAAGTCCTCGGAGAAGGGATGGCAGGAGCCGATGAAGCAGCGGGTTCGGAACGAGGGGTAGGAGGAGCAGGAGTCAAGGTAGGCTCCATGTCTGCTGGGCTCGATGGTGTTAGTGACTTCTCCCACAAGTATGAACGAAGCTGCTGTAAGCGGAGCTTAAGGGCGAGCTTGGTCAACTTTTTACACTCTGGACAGGAGTGGGTCTGGTGCCTCTCCCCTAAACAAAATAAGCAGTGGTCGTGGCCGTCCATGAAGGGGATCTTATTGGCACACGACGTACAGCGCTTAAAGGGACCTGACGAGGTCATAAAAATTGGCGGGAACAGGAGAAGGGGGGGAATGGGGGGGGAAAGGAAGAACTCACAGGAAAACGTCAACGATTGCCAGTCCAAGTCAGAAGCCGAGAAAGATTAGAAGCCGAAAAAATCACGATAAAGTCCGTAAGCCAAAATCAGAAACGGTAATCAGTCCAAAGGTCAGAGTAATCCAGAAATCACAAATGGTAGCCAATCCAAAATCCGACAATCATAATCGTAAACCAAATCAGTCCAAGGGTCAAAGTACTTCAGAAATCACAAACGGTAGTCAGGAAGCCAGACCAGAATAAAAAAACGTAAGATAGGAAACAATTCAAAACAGCTCTAGACGTCGCGAAAGAGTCCGATCTCAGCGGTGGCAAGAAGGAACTGGGCTACTATGGGCGGGCGGAGCATGCGCACCACGGGGGAACGTCCTACTAATCACATGTTTTTAAGCTCTAGAATATTCCGAGGAGTCCTGCGCAGGTGCAGTCTAACCCATTTGTGTGCATTCACAGAGGCCACGAAGAAGAACGAAAGTAGTAGGAAAAGGGGGAGAAAAAACTCGGAAAGAAGCAAAGAGAGAAAAACTCACGAGGGAACGTCAGAAGAAATAACAGGAGGCCAATAAGGCACGGAAGAAGCAAAAGGCTCTCAGTAACGCAAAAAGTTGCTCTAGCTTGTCAAGAAGGTCTAACCTAAGCAGCGACTAAAAGGAACTGAGGGGACTTCAAGCGGGCGGAGCATGTGCTCCACGGGGGAACGTTCCACTAATCACATGTCTTTAAGCTCTAGAAACTTCCGAGAGGTCCTGCGCAGGCTCAGAATAACCCAATTGTGTGGATTCACAGAGACCACGAAGAATAAGCCAAGGATGTTGGCAAGTCTCCGGGCCAGCCTGTACGGCCAAGTCTCGAGTCCCAAGCCTTGAGTCTTTGGCCCTGACCCCTCCCGAGGCTTGGGACTCAAGACTCGGATCCAAAGACTTGGACTGTGCATGCGCTGCCCAGCTGATAGGCCAGCACATGTACAGAGACAGTGGGCCTGGAAGGGAGGCCAGGTGGGCCCAAGCGAGCATAGACAGTGGGCTGACTTCCCTTCCTGGAGCTGGCTCTGCCTCTGTGCATGCACCGACTTATCAGCTGGGCAGCATGTGTGTGGACAGAGAGAGCAGCCAGCTCTTGGAAGGGAAGTTGGGCCTGCTGCCTCTGAGGATGATGGCAGCAGTGGCAGCAGGTATGGAGGCCCATCCCTAATAGGGATTCAAAATGTGACTTGGAAAAATGGTTCTAAGTTGCAAGCTGAGTTCGAATATTTTTTTAAAAGACATAAATCCTAGCTGTGTCGTCTGTGTGACTTAAATTGGACTTGGCAGTGGGTCGTGACTCGGGAGTCCCCATCCCTGTAAAAAACTTTGTCATTTTTTTTTGGTTAACTCTTAAGGTGCCACCAGGTTCTCTTGTAAGTGTAATAAAACTGTGTTGGGCAGAAGTTGTCTTTTTCTCCCTGGATTGTAAAAAGTAAGTTTGATGACTTGTCTGCAGCAAGAGAGCAGCAGTAGATAAACACAAACACCAAATCAATGCACAGGACACAATAAATAGAGAAAATTAAGGTAATTCTCAAGTCTCTGGAGGAAAAAGGGTTATACAAGAGCCCAGCTGCTGCATCAGAGTGAGTAGTGCTCTGCGAGCATTGTTACACTTATATCCTGCTCAGTGAGGGGTTGTGACCCTGAAGCTTTAGGGTGTGAGTAGCCCATGAGCTGCCCACAATCCTGCTTTCTGTCCAGTTTGCTCACGGCAACAATACTGTGGGACAGGTCAGGCTGAGAGTGTGACCTGGTGAAGGCGAACAATCATGGCTGTGGGGGGATTTGAACCCAGGTGTCCTGAGTCCTGATCCAAAACTCTGTAGAAAAAAATTAAACATTTTGCATTCAAAACAAGGGACATTTCACAATTCCTTGGATAATTCTATTAACTATAAACCCATACAGCTCGGTTGCATTAAGACCTTTCCATGTTCCCGAAGGCTCCAAAATGTTGGGAAATTGCAGGTGACAACGGCCAGGACCTTAACAAATGCACTATTCAGGCAATAGAGATACACTTGCGTTATACGTTATGGTTAGTCCCTGTCTTGGATGGCTGTGAACGAGAGACCCAGGTTCCTGCTCTGTTCAAATGAAACAGACACCAGACTGTACTTTACTGAAGCTAGCATCTCGCACTATGAATACCCAAACTGGTAACTAATCCCCTCTCACAAAGCCTTCAGACGGAACTCAAAAGCTTCTAGACAAAATTTTGGACATTCATTTTTCTTTCCCTCTGATCTCAATTTTAATTTTCTCTATTTTTCTTGTGGTGGTTGTTGTTGTTTAGTCATTTAGTCGTGTCCGACTCTTCGTGACCCCATAGACCAGAGCATGCCAGGCCCTTCTGTCTTCCACTGCCTCCTGGAGTTTGTTCAGATTCATGTTGGTAGCTTCGATGATACTGTCCAACCATCTCGTCCTCTGTCACTGCCTTCATATCTTCCCCTTCTATTTGCCATGAGGTGATGGGACCAGTGGCCATGATCTTAGTTTTTTTGATGTTGAGCTTCAGACCATTTTTGGCGCTCTCCTCTTTCACCCTCATTAAGAGGTTCTTTGATTCCTCCTCACTTTCTGCCATCAGAGTGGTATCATCTGCATATCTGAGGTTGTTGATATTTATTCCGGCAATCTTAATTCCGGTTTGGGATTTCTCCAGTCCAGCCTTTCGCATGATGTATTCTGCATATAAGTTAAATAAGCCGGGGGACAATATACAGCCTTGTCGTACTCCTTTCCCAATTTTGAACCAATCAGTTGTTCCATATCCAATTCTAACTGTTGCTTCCTGTCCCACGTATAGGTTTCTCAGGAGATAGATAAGGTGGTCAGGCACTCCCATTTCTTTAAGAACTTGCCATAGTTTGCTGTGGTCCACACAGTCAAAGGCTTTTGCGTAGTCAATGAAGCAGAAGTAGACGTTTTTCTGGAACTCTCTGGCTTTCTCCATAATCCAGCGCATGTTAGCAATTTGGTCTCTAGTTCCTCTGCCCCTTCGAAATCCAGCTTGTACTTCTGGGAGTTCTCGGTCCACATACTGCTGAAGCCTACCTTGTAGGATTTTGAGCATAACCTTGCTAGCGTGTGAAATGAGTGCAATTGTACAGTAGTTGGAGCATTCTTTGGCACTGCCCTTCTTTGGGATTGGGATGTAGACTGATCTTTTCCAATCCTCTGGCCACTGCTGAGTTTTCCAAACTTGCTGGCATATTGAGTGTAGCACCTTAACAGCGTCATCTTTTAAGATTTTAAATAGTTCAACTGGAATGCCATCACCTCCACTGGCCTTGTTGTTAGCCATGCTTTCTAAGGCCCACTTGACTTCACTCTCCAGGATGTCTGGCTCAAGGTCAGCAGCCACACTATCTGGGTTGTCCGGGACATCCAAATCTTTCTGGTATAATTCCTCTGTGTATTCTTGCCACCTCTTCCTGATGTCTTCTGCTTCTGTGAGGTCCCTCCCATTTTTGTCCTTTATCATATCCATCTTTGCACAAAATGTTCCTTTAATATCTCCAATTTTCTTGAACAGATCTCTGGTTTTTCCCTTTCTATTATTTTCCTCTATTTCTTTGCACTGTTCGTTTAAGAAGGCCCTCTTGTCTCTCCTTGCTATTCTTTGGAAGTCTGCGTTCAATTTTCTGTAACTTTCCCTATCTCCCTTGCATTTGGTTTCCCTTCTCTTCTCTGCTATTTGTAAGGCCTTGTTGGAGAGCCACTTTGCTTTCTTGCATTTCCTTTTCTTTGGGATGGTTTTTGTTGCTGCCTCCTGTACAATGTTACGAGCCTCCACCCATATAGTTCTTCAGGCACTCTGTCCACCAAATCTAGTTCCTTAAATCTGTTCTTCACTTCCACTGTGTATTCATAAGGGATTTTTCTTGTTACCTAGCCTGAAGATTGTGTTCTAGTGAATATAAAAGCTTGCAATTTTATTTTGCATTGTACTTGCTCCTAAGCAAAGGTATTTCCAGCCTTCAGATTCTGTATTTTGTTTTACCCACCTATTGTGATATATTTAGGGGGGGGGGGGAATTCAAATATTCAGAGCCAATTCAGCCTTTGGATTGGGGGAAAAAAATATTAGCATCAGCATCAGCAACTTAAATGTTTAAAGTACATTAGTACTGCAGCTTTGTTTTTCAATTAAAAAACCTTTCTCCTCCTACTGCAGTCTCTATAAAATGCTCCTCCCTAGCATTCTCGCTCATCTCCTGGCTGACCATCAAAACTTGGCTCCTATTCTAACCTCTCTCCTGGCTATTCCACAGAAGGTTCACTAGTTAAGCAAGAGACTCCCACAGAGCATCCCTGTGGGAAGACCTTAGGAATGCTATAATTTAAAATGGGCCAGAACACCATGTTTTCAATAGAAGCTATAACAGTACACTAGTAGTACGGCAAACCATGTACAGAACTTTCCCCTGACCTAACGAATAATTTCCCAAGAGACATTTTACATCTTTTAAAAAAGGGCCAATAGATTAACCACAGCAGGCTGTGAAAAATACATATAATCTTTGTCAAACTGCTGCTAACAATATGCCATTTAAAGCAACTTTTTACACATATTTTCTATATAGAAATTGGCAAAGATCACCGACAAGCTCACCTTTTCTACACTGTTAAACTGCAGGTCAGTCTGTTTAGACAGCCAGTCCCCACTCTGGCTGCCTTGCATTGGCTGCCCGTTCGTTTCTGCATTGATTTTAAAGTGTTAATGATGACATATAAAACCCTAAATGGTTTAGGACCTCGATAGCTAGGGGAACGCCTCCTCCCACCTAGATCTACCCGAATCACTCGTTCTAGCCAGGATGGGTGGCTGAGGGGCCTAACGCCGAGGGAGGCCCGGAGAGAAAGAACAAGAAACCGGGCCATCTTGGCAGTGGCCCCTCGCCTTTGGAACAGTCTGCCCCCAGAGATCTGTCTGGCTCCCTCGCTGGGTGTTTTAAAGAGCCAACTGAAGACCTGGCTCTTTAGGCAGGCTTTCCCTCCTGTCATCACTTGAATATTTTTTTCCCCATCTTGAACTATATTACTATTGTTTTTTATTTTATTATATTGTTTTTATTCTGTTTATTATTGTTAGCCGCCCAGAGTAGACTTCGATGGGCGGGGTATAAATTTAATAAACAATAAATACATTTAGCAGTTGAATTAGCCCTTAAATCTACTTGCCTCCAACCTGTATCTCAGAGTTGTGTGGTCCAATCGTCTTCCCGTAGGGCTATTCCTGTGGCCCCATAAATGTTCATGTTTAGTTTTTCAAAATGTCACAAATTCCTATTCTACAAACCAACTTGCTCACATTTTATCAGTTCCCCATACTCTATTTTAAATGCAGCACTTTCAACTAGAATCTTTTGTGAGCTCGGCTCAGAATTTGCTGTCACTTCTATTTGTAGCTAAGTGCCCTGAATGTATAACTGATTACTTGTTTTAGTTTGCTGTGTTATGGTTGGTTCTTTTATGCAGCATTTCTGCCTGTACACGATACTGAGTATAACATGATTGGGATGTTTTCCTTATTTAAACTCATTGCGGATTGGGTTAACCCCTACCCCACAACTTCAAATGTAACTTCAAGATAATTGCCATGTCCCCAGGGAGACTACTGATCAATCTGTTACCTGCCATTTCAAGCCACATCCAATGAATGGCAAGCCAAAGGTTTTCAAGTGTTGTACCAATGACACTCCCCACAAATGAGTTACCACTGCTGAGTGGAATTTTGAACCCAGGTCTCCCCAAGTCCTAACCCAACACTCTTGACCCATCCAGCCTACCGTGTTTACAGCATTTCCCCCCAAACAGGCCTACCACGGATCCTACCAACTGGAGACACCAGGGATTAAATCTGGAACCTTTTGTACACAAATAGGCTGCCTACCTATAATCTGGAAATGCTGTGTGTGGCCATTGCAAAAATCGCAAATTCCATGTCTGGAATAATTTGAATAAGATAAAAAAATAAACCGTCTCTATCATACTGTCCTTATATAAAAGGGTAGTGTATCTGGAATACAAAGTATAGTTCTGGGCACCACACCTCCCAAACGGCATTGTAAAGTTGCAAAAGATGCAGGAAAAAGCAACAAAAATGATCAAGGACATGGAGCAACTCTCCAAAGAAAAATTACATTTAGGGCTGTTCAGCTGAAGTTAAGGGTGATACAGTAATGTGTATCATATTATGAGTTGAATAAAACAATACATAAATAATAAAATTATGAACCACCATAATCCATCACTACCACCACTCCTCCACTGCTAGGAGCAGTCTAAATTTGTGCAAATCTTCACTTCTCCAGTACTTGACTGGGTGTGAATCTTTGCAAGAGCCAGGAGGCTACGGTAGAAGGTCCAGTACAGTCTACACACTTGCCAAAAGTGCCATAAAAATTGAATTTTGATGGCCAAACCATCTTAAGTGAAAAAAAAAATAGAGGAAAGCAGCATTTCAAATCCATGACCTATTTACAAGTTAGTATGTAATGCAAACTAAGTATGGGTTTTTTCAAGTGTCAGATAGCCCATTATAGTGCAGAACAGTTCACCAGTTAAGTGGAAGACACAGTATAAGCAAAACATGGGTCTCTTCAAAGAATGTAAGGTTTTCTTGGAAAGCTCAGAACCTCTCTTTCACTGAAAACTAGCCAAATGCTAGGAAAGAAATGTGCAAGAGGAATAGACAGTGCCACCCTCTAACTAAAAAACATCTAAATATTGCCACCACTTGAGATTTAACTCTGAACATTTATCCATTTCCTTGTAAGTGAACAGGGTTATGTATAGGCAAGGGATACGTATAGCCACATTACAATTTAATATAAGGTTGTGTCAATGAATAGCCATTAGAAATATTCCATAAGTGAAGATTCCAAAACCAAATCCTTTATTTTCACAACTGTATAAATGTGCTCCAAGTATTTATGTCCAAGACAGGTTTAAAAGAAATATGCTGTACAGCAAACCTAGATTGGTTTGCTGGTGAATGAACTCCTCTCATCTGTTAGTTACAATACCAATCATGGTAAATACATTTGAGTTCAAAGGGTGTAGCACGATGTTTATAGCTTTTACAGCTCGTGCATACACGCTACACTTCTGGTAAGAGATGCAGAAAGGTATGCACTGGAAACTGGGTTGATTATTTTTAAATAGCATCAATATCAATGTCCTCTTCCTTTTTGTTTGCAGACTTCACAGTTTCAACTTTAGGTACACTAGCTGTCTTGGAGTACACCACCTGTGGGAACAAACAGTATTATTAATTAGCGTAATGTTGACATTTCATATCCAAAGCATTTTTATAAACCTGCACTTAGCTTTTCACACTAACACCCTCAATGCTCACACAAATTAGGACCATATTTCTTGTGAAGTTAAATATCTATATTCCATTTGAGTTGATTTTTAATCTTCAGCTTCTAGGAGCACCTACCTGACCAGATGAGGTTTGTAAAAATGGAAATCTTAACCACTGGTTTTTAATTTATGTTCAATACCTGAAGCATCTCAAAATAAGACAAATCTTTGCTTGAACAGTTGAAGTTACCTACAATCTTACCTCAATATTTTCATCTTCATCCTCCTCTTCCTCATTCCCAGATGACTCCTCTTCCGCCTCCTTCAACCATTTAATGAATGGCTCTGCTTTGACACGAATTTCTTTGGCAAGCTCCTTAGAGACATATTTCTTTGAGGCCTAAAATGGAAGACTGAAGTTATCGGTTGGTAGAAAAAGCAAGTCATCAGTTTGATAATGAACAAGCTAAAAGATGCTGTTCGCAGGTGCAAAACTGCTCTAACTGTTCTTTTCAAAATAGTATTTCCTTTATGCAACTTGGGACCTAGCAGCTGTTTATGAATTGTTTCAGTTTCCAATACTTCAGATCAGAAGGGCTCTACTATTGCCTTGGAATGTGCACCAGAAAATTCACACAACGCAAGTGTACATTTTCAGCTATTAGCAAGTTCTTTGCTACCTTTTTTCTGAGGACCAACATAAAAAGGTTTAGCCAGTTCCACTGAGCAAAAACCCTGCAACACCCCTGCAGAATTCAGAAACCATAGAAATGAGAAAAGCAGTTAAACTGTAAGCTATTATTTTGGTATAATTTATACTGACCTTTTCTGCCCAGCTCAAAATGACTTCCTCCTCTAGAAGGTCTGCATCATACATTTCTTTCAGGATATGTGGAATTTTGGAAATCAGCTGAGACTGATGCATGGCTACCACACACTCTAAGCCATGAAGAAGGTATCTCTGAGCTTTCTTGTTGTTGTGGCAGAACTATGAAGTAAAAAGAAATGTTAGAAGTGAAGCTCCTCAGCATCTATACCACACTCAAGTCACTACTTCTTTGTGGAGCCTTTTGAAAACTCAGAACTTACACGCAAGAAATGACGCCTGTATTTCTTTATCTGTTCTCGTATCTTTTCGTCAAACAGAACTTCAGTCAATACTAGTGGACCCATAGCTTTAACATCCAGTCTTTCTGCTTCTGCTACAATATCTTTATCAGAAGACTCTATGACACCTTCTTCCTTCTTTTTCTGGAGAAAAGAGCAAATTTATTTTAAATCAAATGCTATCCTACACCTAGCCGATCGTCGGCACTGAATTCCTTAATAAAAACATTAGTTCACTTATCTGAAGTGCAACAACTAGTCTTGTACTGAAGTAATGCTATTTTATTCTGCAAGTGATACAAACAAGAGAACCGAAAAGGCCTAAAGTAAGTGTATTATTAATAAACTTCTTACCTTAACAAAGTCAAATAGTATATTGACCCTTTCTTCCACAGTCCTTTCTAGATCATCAGTTAGTGTGAGAACTTTAGCATGATCACTAATTTCATCCATTCTGCGCCTCTGGGCTTCTTCAGTTGTGTCCTCACCCCAGTCATCATCATCATCATCCTGAAATTAGCACACCAAGAATTAATTTGCATACACCCGCCCAACACATTTTACCTTACTGGAAAGCAGTATGTTGGGCCACGAATGCAGTTATTTACCATCGGACTAAATATTTCTCACCTATTCAGATTTGGCCATGTCTACTTACCGCTACATTTGGAGGACTAAGCTCTTCTGGTGGGACCGACTGTGGCGGTGGTGTCTCAGTATTAGACACAGAACCATTCTCTTTATCCTTGCCTTTCCTATTCTTCTTGTCTTTCTCTTTCTTGCCTGTACCAGTCTCACTGCTCTCTGCAAACATTAACAAGTCTCCATTCAATAGCTGTTTTCATACAGATGTACATCTAAGCCTTTGCTAATTTTCAGTTTCAGCTGCAGTTAACACCTCTGAATGTAGATCAGAGCTTCTGTCTCACTACATCCACATCATAAGGTTGCCTTTAGACAACATCTACCTCACTCTTTAAAAAATTACATCTTTCATCTTCTACACTAGAAGCGCAATTTCTAGCTTAGTTAAATATTTTCTACATTATTCAAGCATCTTTCTACAATTTCAGAGTTTAAAGCTTTATAAATAATCATGGCAATGCTTACAGCTTATTACTTTTACTTCAGAAACATATCTTTAGAGTCAGCAAAAACAGCACTCAGAAGTGGCCATTACTCACAAAAAGGGTGCACCGCATACTATGGCTTAAAACCTGTTCCAGAGTCAAAACAGCCTGAAAGTCAACAACTCTTATCTAACCGCTTGTAGATTCAGTAGCAGTATTGGTTCAGGAGCCAATACCAAAATGCAGTTATCTACAACAGGATACAGCACTTACCCAATCAACTCCAAATAACACAGTGAAAACTGAGCAACTGGGGAGCTAAACTTCCAAAAAAATCTAAAGGGCACAAACATGGACCAGAGTGTATGTGTTTGCTTGGGAAGAACACTAGATGTTTAAAAAAATGTTAGCGTCTATATAACAGATGACCTCACACACTGAAATCACTGGAATAGGGTAGACTATATTTACTGTAGCAAGCTTAAATTGAGGTAGACAATTAGGTTATCTGCCACAGAGTGTTGCTTGCATCAATTGGCCTTAAAAACAGTTATTAACTGCTTGCTATGTATCACAGATCAAACACCTACTGCAGCTTTTCTACCACTCCATGTACCTTTTATGATAAAAATATTCACTTCTTATAGATCAGCACCAAAATCAGAAACAAATACATTCACTTACCAGGTGGGTTTTTGAGGATGAACGTGCAGAGTTTATGGTTTGTGTCGAGCATGCCTCGATAGCCACAGGCTTTGCAAGAGTTACCAATAGTTTGTTTCTTAGGATTGACATGCTGTCGATAAAAAAAGAGAATAATCTTTTATGTTTGCTACTTTATTAATATTTATCTTAAAACTTCCCTTGTTTTTGTTTTGATACTGTTTCACTGTGATTTCATTAACATACGCTAACTTTGTGAGCATTTCTAAAAACAATATTGCAGAATTAATGCTCATAATTGAGTGTTGTTGATTCCAACTTATAGCAACTCTTCTCAGTACTCAGATGTGGTTTACACATATCCCCTTCTTTTGAGGGACTCCGAGACCAGGTAATTAGCTAGTCCAGGGCCACACAGGCAGGTTCTTCTGCAAGGCACAGAAGAGAACTGAATTCCTAACCACCAGGTCCTCCAGTTTGGAGAGTCATCCAACCATAATTAACATTTTACAGACAACACAGTGTTATAACTAGTCTATGCAAAACTCAATTCAGTGTAATTCCGTCCATGTCTACTTCAAAGAATCCCAGTGAACTGAGCAAAAGTTTTACTAACATGGCCTGTTCAAACACAAACACTAAAATCATGAATTCTTGCTGGAAAAGCTGCCTTCCTGCTAGTGTAAGTTTAGTTAAATATTTCATTCAAGACTGAAGGGTTCCCAATTACAAACACATAAGTAACTGTCATGGATATGTTATTCCTGTTTCCAATCCCTGTAACCCAGTCATGAGAACAGCATTATCTGCCTGAAATTAAAACAACTATGCATACCTAAAAATTCCACCTACCAGATCAGTTTCAGGATTCTCACACTCAGGACAGAGAACAAATTTTTTAATGAACCCATCCAACATGTCTTGTAGCTTATTCGCCTCATGAGATCCATTGACAATGTAACGGTCATTCTTAACATCAAACTGGGTCTGCGCTCCCAGCTCACACCCAAAATATTTGGTGGGATCTTTCAGGAGATAAAAAGTAGGTGTAAGATTTTACAATACACATTTCCGCCACACTTATCTGCATTTGCAACATACCATCTCAAAATAAGCCCCGATTTTGCCTGTGATGACTTCCCCATCACTACAGTTACTGAACACTGCACAACCAATCCAGTATTGTCTTATCATGTACAGGGCAGCACAGAATTAAGTGTTATGCGCTGTATCAGAATACTGAGCACAACAGGCTTGGTTGCCACAACATCAAGCTACACATACTGTTCTTCTCTTCTTGCCCTAAGACCTACGTCTTTCATGATGCAAAAAACTGCCAAGACCCTTGCACTTCCTTGTTCAAGAGAAACAACAGCAACTGAAAGATCAGTGTCTTTCTCTAAGAACATCGGTGACACCCGATTTTATCAGGTAATGCTCTTATGGGTTGCCACGCAAAGAGGCCAGCAAGACATCTACAAGAAACCAGGCCTTCGTCATTATGGCCCCATTCCTATGGAATAGGCTCCCAGTAGAGCTGTGCCCGGTTCCTTCCTTCCCAGTCTTTAAGAGGATGCTCAAAATTAGGCTGTTTGAAGAAGCCTTTAAGGATATCCTCTACCGATGTTTTGTATTATTTATGTCACTATCTGGGTTTGCTCACTTTTATGCTTAAATGTATTGAATTTTTAAGAAGCTAACTATTTGTTTTATTTTCATGATTTGTTCTGTTTTACCCTGTGATAGTATACCATTTTGGATCCCTTTGATGTAAACCACCCAGAGTAGCGCCCAGCACTAATCAGGCAACGTTCAAGTCTTTGAAATAAAGAAACAAACCAGAACTGGTCCTGAAGATTCTTCCCTGCAAGCCATGAGGTGGCAGTGTTTAAACAGACAACTGCAGTTGCAGGAAATGTATCTTTACAGTGATTTGTACTGACAGCAGAAAATCCATGAATATTATGCACTTACACGTAGGAGGCCGATTAAGCGCCTTTGCAACATCAACCATGTTGACTATAACTGTCTTTATCCCATTTCCTTTGCCCTCAACCTGAAAAAGAAATCTGATTAAATACATGTGCAGTAATTCAAAACATAATTTTCAAGTGTCTTCATTTATAATCTACTCAATCTTAAGAAAATTTAATATTGAAGTAGTTACCTTAGCAATCAGACGGGGCATTTTGTAACGATAGAACTGGTCTGAAACGCTGCGGTTGACATTGACAGACATTTTGGCTTATTCGTAGCTTTATCAATAAGATGGAGAGATCTTTGATTACAACTTTTTGGTATCTTCTGTCTGGAGAAGACGTGATGACATAAACGACTGCAAGAGTTCTCGGTCTCTGACATGAAAAATTTTTCGCCACCGAGGCTGTGAGGTTCTTGCTTGTATGCTATATTTCCCCAATACAGGTACCAATGGCTGCGCAACAGCTCTGCAAGGTTAATGAAAAAAGAAGACTCAGTTGCAATACTGCTTTGTTATAATTAATGCAAAACCTATCATTTGCCAATACTGCTCAAAATGCAGTATAATGGTACTGCTGACTATACAGTACTATTTTAAGTTTTCATTTGCCACAGCACCAGTGGTGATATACAAGAACATGTAGCATACTTACGTTTTGCTTTCTGAATCACACTATGGCCCAGTCTAACTGGTCACCATAAACGTTCAACCAAAACCACTCGCCAAAATCCTATTTCTTATGCCTGCAAATGCAAAGCAAATGGTGCAACTTTTCAAAGCAAATTTCCTCAAGTTTTGAAACCAGCATAGATATATGTTGTCCACAGAACTGCACAACTCAGCACACAACAGATATTGTCTACACTGGCCTTTTAACTTGAGGCAATTCACCCCCAAGCATTGCGCTACCTGTATTTACTTCACTTACATAAAATCACAATAAAACTTGGGCCATTACAACATAGAAGAGTATTTCACCATTAGGCTATTGCGGGAATAGGCAAGCACAATGCTTGAAATTCAATGTAAAAATTATGCAACATTGCACTATGTTTGATTGTTCTGTCCTGAACACTATAAGCTTCCTACAAGCATAAACAATTATTGTCGCAGATCATTTTCATTCCTGGGCACAGTAACAGCTTGCCAGCATTCCACTGCCTGACTAGCTTATGCTATAACTAATAAACAGTTAATATTTTCAGTCACAGGTGTATTAGTTAATATTTAACACCCACCAGTTCTTTTTAGTTAAACAAGGAATTCAAATAAACGCCATCTATGAAATGTCCGTTGGACTCTACTACGCTCAAGGATGTCCTGATTACTGAATATGAGATTCATATTTTGGGAAGCTGAGTGAGTCAGGAGACCACAAAAAAAGAGGTGAACTTAAAAGTGGTTTGATTTTTTTCCAATGACTTCCAACGAAGTTAATCACAACCTTGTAACGTCTAATTTAACCATTAGATGGCAGGCATAAACGGCGTGATTCTGCTCAGACTCAAGGGCCCAAAAGCACCCTTCATCAGAGACGTCGTTTCAAGCATGGAACTCCCCCCTCCCCGCAAACCGTAGGACTTTTTAACACATGCCTGAAGCAGTTCAGTCGAGGGCCAAATTCTCCCTTAAGAATGACTACGGGAGGGAGGGGGGGGGAGGAACACTGGGACCACAGACATACGGAAAGCGGGATCAGCAAGACAAGTAAGCTTGGGTGTCTTTACTTGCGAAATAATAAAGCCATCCACACACCACGAGACGGCACTTCCTCTCCCTGTGTCTTTTTCGAAACCCTCCTCTTCGGCCCGGGGTCGGAATGACTCAGAAATGCAGCGATTAAAGCACTGAGCCAGCCCTAAATACGAGGCGGCAGCGGCGGGAGCAGAAGCACCAGCAGAGCGACGCGCAGGCGCCTCGCCTCTCCTCCCTCCCTCCCCCCCCCCCGCGAGCGAAAGAGCCAGCCGGCCCTCCCCCCTCCCTCCGAAAACCCCGAGCCGCCCTCCCCGTCCCCACGCTGCGGGTTTAGGAACTGCGCCACAGAGAGTGCGGGCGGGCAGGCGGGTGCGCGCGCAGGCTGTTCCCTCGCTCTCCCTCTGCCCCCTCGCGCCTCGTCGCCCCTCCCTCCCTCCCTCCGCCCAGCATCACGAGGAAGGAGCCGCGGAAGAGCGGGTCGCCGCCATCTTGTGGAGCAACCCTCGCCGGTGGGGGCGGGGAAGGAAGGCGGGAGGGAGAAAAGAACGGGACCCCCCCCCCGCAAGCCCTTCGCTTTCCTCCCTTTCTCTCTCTCTCTCTTCCACCCACATGCTCCCGTTTTAAAAAATAAACGCCCTGCCTCTTTCGGAAGCTGTTCTCACCCCCCACCCCCCAATAAGAGCAGAATATACGTTGTTTTGAGCTACGGGAAAAGGAGCAAAAAAGTACCTCATTTTCCTCCTTAGGCGTCCCGGCGTGTCCAACCTCCGCCCCCTCAAGCCCATCTTCCTCCCCCCCCCCCCGTTTGGGTATTTTTCTGAGGTGGGGAGGAATTTTAAGTACAAAAAAACGTGAGGAACTACTGCCTAGAAACCGGCACTCCTTACGCAGAGCCCCCTCTTCTCCCGCCCATCACTTCTCCCCCGTCGTATTGTTTAGGTTCTCGAAGAAAACACCACGCCGCAATCTCATCTTTTCGGGGGTCCGGGCTCGCCTCCCTCCATCCCGTGGGCCAGCACCGGCCACAGGAACCCCTCCCGCCGGTCCCACCGTCCCCTCCCCAGTTTTCTACTCACCGTTTTCGTCCAATACAGACATAAACCCAACGCTGCTCGCCCTGGGCTGTGACGAAGCCGAACTGGTGCGAGGAGAACGACGGTGAAGGAGAAGGGGTGTCCCCGAGCCCCTGGGCGCGTTGTGTGTGGGTATATCCGGTGATGGACGGCGGAGGAGGCGGACGCCGCAACCGCCAGGAGAGGGGAGGGGGGTCCGAGCGTCCTGAGGCGGGCGAGATCAGCGGGAGCAGCCGTGCCGGTTACTCTGCCGGGAGGGAAATACAGTCAGCTGGGGCAGCATTGTTAGCTGGGCGGGGACGCGCGCGGGTGGGGGGGGGGGAGAAGGATGTCGGGAGCGCGCGTGCGCGCATAGACACACACGGCGGAAACCTCCTGGAGCCGCGGCATTCAAGCCAGTGCTTTAGAAAAAAAAAGGAAAAAGAAAGGGGGAGGGGGAGGCGCGATAATGGCCACCGAGCACTTACCTCTAGAATGTTCTCGCGCCGACTGAACAACACCGTCGCCAAGGCTGGGATCAATCAGCCGCCGGGGAGGCCCCGCCTGCCCCGCCGCGGTATTGGCTCGACGCTGGGCTCCCGTCTCTCTCACTGGCTCTCGCTTCCTGTCAGTCATGATGCCCCGTGACCTCCCCTGGGTGTTCTGTTTCCCCACCCCCTCCGGCCGCGCCGCTCGAAGAAGTACCAGCGCCCAAAAGGACATCGCGTGGAAAAGGCGACCCCAAGTATCGCGAGAGTTGGGAAGAATGAGTCAGTGCTTGTGTCTTGAGGCGAAGCTGTAAATGGCCCCTCCTTTCGGTGCAGAGGCGAGGGCTTGAATTAAGTTAATTACGTTTCCAGAGATACGCCTTTAATTTTTTTATAAATCATTATTTTAAATAATGTCTTTCTGTCGCTATTTTATTCATCATCATGAAAAGAAATACGCCTAAACACAGCCTTGCTGGAAGCCTCTCGTCACCCTTAGAATCCCTGCCAATTGTGTGATGTATTGACAGCACATAAATTCGTTTACTTGCATCTTGGACCCAGGGCTGAGCGTTTACCTGGCGTTTTCCCATCCGCTGGACTGAATGCGAATCTGCCTCATCACATAAAAAGGAGCTGTGCATAAGGGGCTGGTATTCCTGTGTGCCACCTATAGAAAGGACTGAAATAAAGCCCCACTGCTCCTCCATAGGGTAGCAAGTGCCTCAATCTGTTTTATTGTTGTTGTTTAGTCGTTAAGTCGTGTCCGACTCTTCGTGACCCCATGGACCAGAGCACGCCAGGCCCTCCTGTCTTCCACTGCCTCCCGGAGTTGGGTCAAATTCATGTTGGTCGCTTCGATGACACTGTCCAACCATCTCGTCCTCTGTCGTCCCCTTCTCCTCTTGCCTTCACACTTTCCCAACATTAGGGTCTTTTCCAGGGAGTCTTCTCATGAGATGGCCAAAGTATTGGAGCCTCAGCTTCAGGATCTGTCCTTCCAGTGAACACTCAGGGTTGATTTCCTTCAAAATGGATAGGTTTGTTTTCCTTGCAGTCCAGGGGACTCTCAAGAGTCTCCTCCAGCACCACAATTCAAAAGCATCAATTCTTCGGCGGTCAGCCTTCTTTATGGTCCAGCTCTCACTTCCATACATCGCTACTGGAAAAACCATAGCTTTGACTATGCGGACCTTTGTTGGCAAGGTGATGTCTCTGCTTTTTAAGATGCTGTCTAAGTTTCTCATCGCTTTCCTCCCAAGAAGCAGGCGTCTTTTAATTTCGTGGCTGCTGTCCCCATCTGCAGTGATCATGGAGACCAAGAAAGTCAAATCTGTCACTGCCTCCATATCTTCCCCTTCTATTTGCCAGGAGGTGATGGGACCAGTGGCCATGATCTTCGTTTTTTTGATGTTGAGCTTCAGACCATTTTTGGCGCTCTCCTCTTTCACCCTCATTAAGAGGTTCTTTAATTCCTCCTCACTTTCTGCCATCAGAGTGGTATCATCTGCATATCTGAGGTTGTTGATATTTCTTCCGGCAATCTTAATTCCGACTTGGGATTCCTCCAGTCCTGCCTTTCGCATGATGTATTCTGCATATAAGTTAAATAAGCAGGGAGACAATATACAGCCTTCTCGTACTCCTTTCCCAATTTTGAACCAATCAGTTGTTCCATATCCAGTTCTAACTGTTGCTTCCTGTCCCACATATAGATTTCTCAGGAGGTAGATAAGGTGGTCAGGCACTCCCATTTCTTTTTTTCTTTTTTTTTTTATTATTATTACAGTATTTGGATAACTTGGGTTGGGGTGTGGGATACAGAAGGTAAAAGGGAAAGAAAAGAGGATTGGGGTTAGGGGGGGGAGGAGAAACAAAAATATACTAACATCCATTCTATTCATATTGCAATATCAAGATTCAAACTCCGCTATTCTACTATTTTCTGCCTTCCATATTTTAGTTCACATTTTGATCTATGTTATTCGAGCACTATCTGATGACTCTAACCATTTGTGGAATAAGTCCCATCTTTTTGTTGCCTTTTGTAATGGATAGTCCTTCATCACTTCTGATAAAATGTCCATTTCTGCCGTTTCCTTTATCATCTCCGTAAGATCTTGTTTCGGTACCACCTGACTTTTCAAATTTTTAGCATAAAGAATTCTAGCTGCGGTAACTATATATATATAACTATACATTTCTTTGCTTTATCTATATTATCTGGTATCATACTCAATAAAAACAGTTCTGGGGTTAATGGAACCTTACAAAGCAATATTTGTTGTAATACAGTATGTACTCCTATCCAATATTGTTTCGCTACTCTACAAGTCCACCACATATTCTTTAAGAACTTGCCATAGTTTGCTGTGGTCCACACAGTCAAAGGCTTTTGCGTAGTCAATGAAGCAGAAGTAGATGTTTTTCTAGAACTCTCTGGCTTTCTCCATAATCCAGCACATGTTAGCAATTTGGTCTCTAGTTCCTCTGCCCCTTCGAAATCCAGCTTGTACTTCTGGGAGTTCTCGGTCCACATACTGCTGAAGCCTACCTTGTAGGATTTAGAGCATAACCTTGCTAGCGTGTGAAATGAGTGCAATTGTACGGTAGTTGGAGCATTCTTTGGCACTGCCCTTCTTTGGGATTGGGATGTAGACTGATCTTTTCCAATCCTCTGGCCACTGCTGAGTTTTCCAAACTTGCTGGCATATTGAGTGTAGCACCTTAACAGCATCAACTTTTAAATAGTTCAACTGGAATGCCATCACCTCCACTGGCCTTGTTGTTAGCCATGCTTTCTAAGGTCCACTTGACTTCACTCTCCAGGATGTCTGGCTCAAGGTCAGCAACCACACTATCTGAGTTGTCTGGGACATCCAGATCTTTCTGGTATAATTCCTCTGTGTATTCTTGCCACCTCTTCTTGATGTCTTCTGCTTCTGTGAGGTCCCTACCATTTTTGTCCTTTATCATGTCCATGTTTGCACAAAAGGGTCCCTTTAATATCTCCAATTTTCTTGAACAGATCTCTGGTTTTTCCCTTTCTATTATTTTCCTCTATATCTTTGCACTGTTCATTTAAGAAGGCCCTCTTGTCTCTCCTTGCTATTCTTTGGAAGTCTGCATTCCATTTTCTGTAACTTTCCCTATCTCCCTTGCATTTGGTTTCCCTTCCTTTCTCTGCTATTTGTAAGGCCTCGTTGGACAGCCACTTTGCTTCCTTGCATTTCCTTTTCTTTGGGATGGTTTTTGTTGCTGCCTCCTGTACAATGTTACGAGCCTCCATCCATAGTTCTTCAGGCACTCTGTCCACCAAATCTAGTTCCTTAAATCTGTTCTTCACTTCCACTGTGTATTCATAAGGGATTTGGTTTAGATTATACAGTGGTGCCTCGACTTACGAACTTAATTGGTTCTGGAACTCCGGTCGTAACTCGAAATGGTCGTAAGTCGAAGCACCATTTCCCATAGGAATGCATTGAAATGCAATTAATCTGTTCTGGCCGAAGAAAAAAAAAATCACAAAAAACCACCAAAAAAAACAAAACAAAACCTGCAAGACCCATCGGAAATGCGATTAATCCGTTCCGGCCGAAGAGGAGAAAAAAGAAAAGAAAAGCAAGCAAACCATGCAAGACCCTTCAGAAATGCAAAAAAAAAGCAAAGCAGAAAGCAAACAAACCATGCAAGACCCATCGGAAATGCAAAAAAAGCAAAGCAAAAAGCAAACAAACCCCACAAGACCCATCGGAAATGGGGGGGAAAAAACAAAAAGCAAACAAACACCACAAGACCCGTCGGAAATAGGGAAAAGAACCCCCCAAAAGCAAACAAACCCCGCAAGACCCATCGGAAATGGGAAAAAAAACCCAAAAAACAAACAAACCCCCAAGACCCATCACAGCATAGAAACATAATCCCACCACCCAGCCCAAAACCACGCTGCAAAACCCACCCAGAACAGTTTTTAAAAAGTAGAAAGCAGCACCTTACCTTACCAGGCAGTCCGAAGCCTCCTCCGATCGCACACTCTCTAACTGCTGGGGCGAAAGAGCTACAAAGAAGCAGCCTCTTCGCCACCAACGGTTAGCAATTTGAATTCCCCGCCTTTTTTCCCTGCCTTTTTCTGGTCGTAACTTGAAATGGTCCGCATGTTGGGACGTTCGTACGTCGAGGCACCACTGTACCCGACTAGCCCAGTGGTTTTTCCTACTTTCTTCAGTTTAAGCTTGAGTTTTGCTATAAGAAGCTGATGATCAGAGCCACAATCAGCTCCAGGTCTTGTTTTTGCTGACTGTATAGAGCTTCTCCATCTTTGGCTGCAGAGAACATAATCAATCTGATTTCAGTATTACCCATCTGATGATGTCCATGTGTAGAGTCGCCTCTTGTGTTGTTGGAAAAGAGTGTTTGTGATGACCAGCTTGTTCTCTTGACAAATCTCTATTAGCCTTCGCCCTGCTTCGTTTTGGACTCCAAGACCAAACTTACCTGTTGTTCCTTTTATCTCTTGACTCCCTACTTTAGCATTCCAGTCCCCTATAATGAGAAGAACATCTTTCTTTGGTGTCAGTTCTAGAAGGTGTTGTAAGTCTTCATAGAATTGGTCAATTTCAGCCTCTTCAGCATCGGTGGTTGGTGCATAAACTTGGATTACTGTGATGTTGAAAGGTCTGCCTTGGATTCGTATTGAAATCATTCTATCATTTTTGAGATTGTATCCCAGTACAGCTTTTCCCACTCTTTTGTTGACTATGAGGGCTACTCCATTTCTTCTACAGGATTCTTGCCCACAATAGTAGATATGATAATCGTCTGAATTGAATTCGCCCATTCCCGTCCATTTTAGTTCACTGACGCCCAGGATGTCAATGTTTATTCTTGCCATCTCCTGTTTGACCATATCCAGCTTACCAAGGTTCATAGATCTTACATTCCAGGTTCCTATGCAGTATTTTTCTTTGCAGCATTGGACTTTCCTTTCACTTCCAGGCGCATCCGCAGCTGAGCGTCCTTTCGGCTTTGGCCCAACCACTTCATTAGCTCTGGAGCTACTTGTACTTGTCCTCTGCTCTTCCTCAGTAGCATGTTGGACGCCTTCCGACCTGAGGGGCTCATCTTCCAGCATCATATCTTTCAGCCTTTTGTTTCTGTCCATGGAGTTTTCTTGGCAAAGATACTGGAGTGGCTTGCCAGTTCCTGCTCCAGGTGGATCGCGTTTAGTCAGAACTCTCCACTATGACCTGTCCGTCTTGGGTGTCCCTGCACGGCATAGCCCATAGTTTCTCTGAATTATTCAAGCCCCTTCGCCACGACAAGGCAGCAATCCGTGAAGGGGAATCTGTTTTATAGATTGGGCTTAAAATAATGGTAAGGGTTGATGCTGCAGAGATATGTTCACTGACATTGCTGTTTTGTTAATGGGTCAGCTGTCTAGATACTGCTGTTGTCAAGTGCCAGTCATGTATTGTGCAGAACGTCTAAAAGAAAAATATCTCTGGGTCTGATTCTTTAATATGATGATGTAGTTGCTGGAAATGAGCTATGCGTAGAGGTGAATGTGGTGAAAAGCCAAGGTCCCAAGAGGCATGATGTCAGCAGAATTCAAAGTTTTGGAACAGAGCCAATATGGCCAACTGCCTAATCCATGCTATAAGTTTGATGTAGCAAATTTGATGTCATAATATATGTGGTCTAATGCCCATATAAAGTGATAGGTTAATCCAAAGGAATTGATTGTGTAAAAAGAATAACTATTATTTTGAAAAATGATGTTAGCTGTGTTACGATGTCCCAGATCTTATACTTGCTACTTGTTCCCCTTGAATGCTTGTACATTTCATCAATGGAACAAAGCTTTCAATGACCTCACTCACTCATGTTTTTGGGCTTCTTACCTTTCCCTCACTGAGGGAAGATCTTGGGGGCCATGAGTAGGCTTTCGTGCAACGATGAGATTGAGGAGCAGCTATTGAGAGATCTGTAACCTTTCGCCTTGCTTTGTTGATACGTTTCAGGATTTGGCTCAGAGAACCAGCTAAATTCTTGTTTTCATCTTGGAGAAAGATGGGGATTTTGATTTTTTTAAATTTTCCATTAATAAAACTTACAGTTGTTAATAATAATCTAATGCTCAAAAGTCTAAATGCTTGTCTTCTAAATTGCAAGATTCTTTAAAAAAAAACACGCCAAGGTATTTTTGTTGAGTTATTAATGCATATGAATGATTTTACTTACGGTTCTTTTGCTCTTGGCATGAAATGATATGCTATTTGTTTATTCAGATTCTTCTTTGTGGTCTCCGTGAATCACTGCAACATGGTCCCAGCCCTCAACATTCATCAAACATTACAGGCTGGATGTCAGGGCTAAACTCAATGCTGCATTTGACAGCGCAGTTATCTCTTCTATCCGAGTGTGACATCCCATCACCCATTAAGTCAGCTTGTCACTCATCCATATGTGTGATTCATGGAGACCACGAAAAAGAAGAACCAGATTATTTATCTGTAACTGTGGTTATTTGAGTGGTCATCCATGAATTCACACAACCCACCCATTCTCTCCTCAGTCTGCTATGTCACCAGATTGCTTCATACATAGCAGAGGATTGGGGAGCTGAAGGATGGAATCGGGGCACACAGTCACATATGATGGGGGTGCTATTCTAATAGCTCTATGTTTAAGCTCTAGAATGATCTGATGAGTTCTCGCTGAGGCAGAGAAATAACCCATATGCATGAATTCACAGATGACCACTTGAAGAAACACAGTTATGGGTAAGTAATCTGTTCTTATAGGTTCAAATATATTCTTATCTGCTCATAATGTCAGAGAAGGGTATACCTTGACAAATATCTGAAGTAAACTGTGTTGGTTATCCAAGGCCACCTACTGAACAGAAAACTAGCTGCACCTTCTGGTCCTCTGCTATCAAGGAATGGGTGGAGTAATGAGCTTTGCTGTACTTTGTCACCTTTTACTGAAGCAGGTTGTACAGAATGGGGTGGTAGAAGCTAGAGGATTGGGAAGTCCTCTGTTGTTACTGCACTTGTTCCAGATGCTCAGGAAATTCTGGATAGGACAACTCTGTTCAACATCAGTATTTTCTTCTCTTCTGCTACTACTTTGAGATGGCACTCTGCTGCAGGTCCTCTTAGCAGACTTGGCCAATTGACTGTATATCTCTGCTCATGAGTTTAATCAGAGTGCCATCAGATGGTGCAGAAAGTCTTTTGTGTATTTAAATAGTAAAGTTCCTTAAAAATGCTTAAAGAGTGTCTGAATGGGAAATTGCAAATCTTCCACCATGGAAGTTTTAGCCTATGGAGAGCAAAGGAGAGTAATGACATTCAAAAATGGTTGTTGTGATAAACATCTTTGCTTTGTTTGTAACAGCATCTCAGTGACTTTTCCCCTAAACTAGTTCAGGGAAATAATTCCTTAGCTAGAACAAATAGATGAGGATTATTTTTAGTATTTTTTTAAAAAATATGAACTTATGGAGCATTTGCAAATTTCTTCATATATCCCAAGGAATCTGAGGTTTAAGGAAAGAATATGGAACAAACTGAGACTGACAGATTTGTTTAAATAATCAGAGTCTGTTAACTGCTAAGAAATCAAAAGTCTGCTTTCCGCCTTTGTCTATTCAACTAAGTTTGTGGTTTCTGAACTCTGTTTTTTCGGACAGTTTCCTTGACTTGATTGAATACACTGTATGGCAGGCAAGTGGTCAATGTGGTCTACTCTGTGCTGGGATTACACTACCTGTTAAATCTCGCTGTTAAAGATGGTTCAGATTTTTTTTTTGATTTTTTTTTAAGGAATTTACCAGAAATCACAAATTTCCTTATAAACAGATTGGGAATGATTTGGAAAGAACCTGAGACCTAAAATGTTCAAATATGGGAGAAAATGAAAATGTAAAATTAACGTACCCACATAGAATAGTTAATCGTGTTTATCCCCCTTCTCTGTGTGAATGAAGACACAGACAGTTACAGTGATACACTCTAGCTCTGGTGCCACCTTGATTTCCCCCCCCCCCTCTTAATTTTTACAGAACAACACAGGAAAATGAAATATGGAAGGGGGTGTCATTTGTTGCTTTGTTTCAAGCAACAAGTCATCTTGTCTAATTGTTTTGTTCTGCATCGGTTATTCTGCTTGGGACACTCCCCGTTTCTGTTCATTGCACCATTGGTCTCGCCTTCAACTTTGTCCCTATTCAAGGAAATCATTCCTGAAACAGAGGAACCTTGGCACTGTGTACTTTGGCTACCACCTGACCTGCTAACATGGAAACAGCTGTTCACCACCAAGCTCACAGTTTCTTTCTTAAAGGAGCAGTTTGAGTAAACGATAAGCCCCTGTGATGGTTTGCAGTGGCAGTGTGATAATGTGAAGAGCCCTAACTGGCTTATGGTTGCTGGCTGGTACTACAAGACTTGATTCTAATTTAATATTTCCTAGAAAAGACACATTTATGTGGTTGGCAATATTAGAATCTGGCATTTGGGGATTGGAACGTTCTCTGAAAGCTGGGGTTGGGTAGTATCCTTCCTGGATCACTGAAACGTTACAGATAAGATGAGCTTTTGAATACTTTGGAGCTCCCCATCAGGCAAAGATGGTAGAAAACTTGGAGTTAAGGCAAACAGTTCGAAAACTGGGCATTTGCGTTGCTTAGGGCTCCTTCAGCTGGAGTGCCAACAAAGCATAATAGAGTTTAGATTCCGCATGAGGCAAAGGTGACAATGGTATCGGTTTGCAGATTCTCTCCTCCTTGCAGACAGAAAGAAGAGAAGCTGGAATTGAACACCTTTGTAACTTTATTTATTTATTTTATTTATTTACAATATTTTTTAGCCGCGCCATTACCAGTGGTCTCTGAGCGGCGTACAACAATATTAAAACTTTAAAAACATTAAAACCATTAAAATAGGCAATATTATAATAATATCCTATATTAAAAACAATCATTAAAACATTAATATTAATAAATCCTGCTGCTCATATGGCCAGCTAAAGAATACTATTTAATTAAAATGCTGGCTAAACAGAAAGGTCTTTGCCTGGCGCCAAAAAGCCAAAAGTGTTGGAGCCAAGCGGATCTCTATAGGGAGGGTGTTCCAAAGTTACCAGTGCATGTGTGACTGTTGCCAGGCTCCGCTCATCCAGGTGAGGGTGAAGTTGATATATTCTCCGCAGCTGTAAGGAGGCACCCCTGGACACCGAGTCCACCTGGGCTTCCAAGGTCAGACCCGGGTCAAAGAGCACCCCCAAGCTGCGGACCCTGTCCTTTAGGGGGAGTGTAACCCCGTCTAAGGCAGGGAAATGGCCCTTTAACCTATCTGGCGGAGCACCTACCAGCAGCACTTCCGACTTGTCTGGATTGAGCCTCAGTTTATTGACCCTCATCCAGTCCATTATTGAGTCCAGGCACGAGTTCAGAACAGCAACTGCCACACCTGGATTGGTAGAGAATGAGAGGTAGAGCTGGGTGTCATCAGCATATTGCTGACCCCTCAGCCCAAACCTCCTAACGACCTCCCCCAGCGGTTTCATGTAGATATTGAATAGCATGGGGGACAGTATAGAGCCCTGAGGAACCCCATGACGCAACCGCCATGGATCAGAGCTACTGTCCCCCAGCACTACCTTCAGCCTTATGTGGAATCTAAACTCCATTTTGCTATGTTGGCAGTTTGACTACATGAACTTCATAGGCATTAAACCTGGCACCAAACTATTGAACTAGTATGCCATATCCCCAAGGTCTTTAAGTCATCTTTGCCTGATGATGAGTTCTGGAGAACTTAAAAGTTAATTTTATTTCATAGAATCGTAGAATCACAGAGTTGGAAGAGACCAAAGGGGCCATCGAGTCCAACCCCCTGCCATGCAGGAACTCCATCAAAGCACTCCCGACAGATGGCCATCCAGCCTCTGCTTAAAAACCTCCAAAGAAGGAGACTCCACCGCACTCCGAGGCAGCATATTCCACTGCCGACCAGCTCTGACTGTCAGGAAGTTCTTCCTGAGATTCAGGTGGAATCTCTTTTCCTGTAGTTTGAAACCATTGCTCCTTGTCCTAGTGTCTGGAGCTGTGGAAAACAAACCTGTCCCTTCCTCGACATGACATCCCTTCAAATATTTAAACATGGCTATCATGTCCCCTCTTAACCTTCTTTTTGTAAGATGAAACTTTCCCAGCTCCCTAAGCCACTCCTCATAGGACATGGCTTCCAGACCTTTGACCATTTTGGTCGCCCTCCTCTGGACACGTTCCAGGTTGTAACTTCTTAGTCCAATAAAGGCATTGCCCAGCCCCCCGATTTTGGATAGGTTTATGGATCACATAGCCATTTTTGTATGTCCTTCCAGTCATGCAGTAATTTTCAAAGTATCAACAGTACAACTTGTATAGGCCAGTCAGAAAAGAACAAAGCCTTCACGATCATAATAAGATCTTTCTGTCAGGCACAATGTTAACAGAAGAAGAGGGGGCAGGCATTATGTTAAAGCCAATATAATGCCAAAGAATCGGTCTGCAGATATTTAAACTGGATGCATAAGGTTTTTCCCAAAAGACCTATAGGTTTACTGGAAACACAAGAAACAAGACAGTGCAATAACCTTTAGGTCTTCATTTTGAAAGTACAAACAACACCCCCTTGACAGGCCAAAGTCTCTCTGCCCCATTAGCTCCAAGGGTTTTCTGAGTGATCTCAGTGGAGAGATGAGAGATGGTATGAGTTTACAAAATACGAATGGTTTTGTTCCTTTGTTGAGAACTGAAATTGTTTATTATTACATAGAAATTGCTCTTCTGTAAGATTAGGCACAGCAGGGACGTGGTGGCGCTGCGGGTTAAACCGCAGAAGCCTTTGTGCTGCAGGGTCAGAAGACCAGCAGTCGTAAGATCGAATCCACGCGACGGAGTGAGCTCCCGTTGCTTGTCCCAGCTCCTGCCAACCTAGCAGTTTGAAAGCATGTAAAAATGCGAGTAGATAAATAGGTACCACCTCGGTGGGAAGGTAACGGCGTTCCGTGTCTAGTCGCGCTGGCCACGTGACTACGGAAACTGTCTTCGGACAAACGCTGGCTCTACGACTTGGAAACGGGGATGAGCACCGCCCCCTAGAGTCGGACACGACTGGACTAAATGTCAAGGGGAAACTTTACCTTTAAGATTAGGCACTAAAGCAGACCCCTTATGTGGATTTTGGTTACTGCACCTGTGCAGTTCCTAATTATTTTAATGAGGCTTGTGTTAGGAAAATTCCCAGTGGCTTGCTTTTCTTGTTAATTAGTGGGGGTGCTAGTATGGATTTTCAGCATCAGACACCAAATGGGTTGAGGCAACCTTACCTGTCGTTAAATCTATAATGCAATACCTGTGTGACTCACTAGTGTGAGGCTATTGAGGGGTTCCAAGTGCTTATTTGTAGTTGACTGTTTTCGGAACTAGGGCACTGGAGACTTACAGTGTTTTTCTGACACAAGGATTATTTATACATATACACAAGCTTGGCCTAAGAGAGGGGGCACAGCATTAACATTCCAGCAGATTCCCAGATCCCCTCAGATATGTAGGGGAGCCCACAGAGTCATATGATTTCCTTCACAGAGCTCAGTCAGCCTTTTGCTTCCTCTCACTTCATCCTCTCACACAGACTGATTAAAACAACAGATTTATCTTGCACCTAGTCTCACAGATCTCTGAATTAATTAATTCCTTGGGGACTGTGGGTGAGAAAGGTAAGCCTTCCCTTGACTACCTGTTTAGTAGAAGTCTAGAATAGTCTGGTGAAAAGGAAACGGGATACTGATGGCCAGTAAAAATTCATCAAGGTGTTTTAATGGAAGCTATTAGTTGTCAATTCAAATTGATGCTTTTGAATTGTGGTGCTGGAGGAGACTCTTGAGAGTCCCCTGGACTGCAAGGAGATCAAACCTATCCATTCTGAAGGAAATCAACCCTGAGTGGTCACTGGAAGGACAGATCCTGAAGCTGAGGCTCCAATACTTTGGCCATCTCATGAGAAGAGAAGACTCCCTGGAAAAGACCCTGATGTTGGGAGAGCGTGAAGGCAAGAGGAGAAGGGGATGACAGAGGATGAGATGGTTGGACAGTGTCATCGAAGCTACCAACATGAATTTGACCAAACTCCGGGAGGCAGTGGAAGACAGGAGGGCCTGGCGTGCTCTGGTCCATGGGGTCATGAAGAGTCGGACACGACTTAACGACTAATCAAATCAGTTGTCTGTTCCTAAGTCTTTTAGAAACATTGTCTCAGTTGTCTGCACTGACAAATCTGCTTATAAAAGCCTTAGAATCAAGAATTATGGTATTTTTATCCTTGGCTATAATTTCCTCCCTTTGTCTTTTATAGCTACTTGTCAGTCTCTTTACATGAACTGTACTCTTTGCAATACAAGTAAGTTAACAGAAAAGAAAAAATTGCAACCTTGGCCAGCAACCTGGATCTCTTAGGAGCCAGATAATCCTACACTATTGGATAAGAAGCAAGCCATTGCTGGGCTGAGGCTGGACATTGTTATCACTTGCTCCAGACAGAGGAAACTTTTCACCTATAAGTTTTTGGCTGGTCTGACATGTGCCTCTGCTTGGTAAGAAAGAAAGAAAGAAAGAAAGAAAGAAAGAAAGAAAGAAAGAAAGAAAGAAAGAAAGAAAGAGAGGCACTTATTTGAATAGAAACATGCATACAACTAGACTATTGTTAGTAGAATGCCTAATAAGCGTTTGTTGTGGCTCAAGAATGAATGTGTGTTTTCTTTCAATGTAGCTTATAGGTGAGGGACTCTCCTCCTCCATTATGGTTGCTGCCCTAGATAATGCAGCATCTTCCAACCTGCTAAACAGCAAGTATTTTTAAAGCAGCACACTCCAGTCTGTTAAATATGCATGTGATGCTCCTTGAATCAAGGGAGGTAAAAAGAAAAGAAAAAGAAATTATCCTATGGGATATGTTAAATGTGTTCTTGAAATACGGCGCAAAATCCTTCATGGCACTAGATGGAGACTTTCAAAATCTGTTCAGCTGAACCCCAAGTAATTCCTTCTAAAAATAACTAAGACCTACACCCTGTCACAAGGTAAACCATCATGCAAGCAAAGTACAGCAGGAAACCTCTCTGCTAATCATGACATGACATTTGCTGAATGTCTCCTTCAGTGTTGTAATGCAACACTTCTGTTTAATCAATTACAGTACTGAAAAAAATGTGGGCCTACCAGTGTTATTTCATTGTACAGCACAAGGAGAAAACGCTACCCAAAATTTGTTGCTGCTTGGCACAATGAACTTGCATTCCAAAACAGGATTTAGCAGTGCTGGAACATGCTCTCAGCCTTCATTCTGCAACATAATAAACTAGTATTAACTTAAAAGAGCCCTTTGAAAAATGTTGGCCTTGCTGCATACCGCAGGCACCCAGTCAGCCTGAGTAAACTCTGTGAAGACTGTGCTCCCTTAACATTCATGCAGAATGATTAGATGAGTAATTCATTTTTTATGGTACTGACTCAATCAAAACAACAGCAAGCATGCAACCGACACAGCTCAGCTGCCAAAATGCAACGCCAGTGCTTTAAAGTGCATTTTCTGGGTTTCAATTTTTGTTTGGTTTTTCCATTTTACACATTTTTATTTTTGCAAGTATACGAGTATTTTGCAAGTATTATCCTCGTAAAGAGGAGAAAAGGACATGGGGGGGAGAAGTGAAGAATAAAAGAAGTCTATTCACAGTGATATATTTTAAAAAAAACACATAGACTGATGTAGCCACTAATCCATATGTCTAAAAAAGTCCAATGGTTATTATAGGATACATCTTACAGCAGTGGGATCCTTAGACCCTTGAGTGCTAGAAGGTGTGTCTCTCTTCAGCCCTGGAGGACAAGCCTCTTTGTGGGTGTAAGGACCTGCAGAATCCATTTATCTTGGACTCCATAGATAGGAATGTAACTATCATGACATAAACATTTGTGAATATTATAGATTTTTTAAAAAGCAAAAATAAAACGAGTCACGACTTCAAACTGGTTTTATGGTTTTAAATCAACAGACCTGCATTCCCTAACTTCTTGCTCTCTATATCTGTTGGACTACAGTTCTCATCAATTCCATTTTGATGGGAATTGCACTCCAGCATATGTGGAAGGGATTAGGGATGTATGTGGTGAATTTTTTTTTGTATTTGTTTCATTTCTAGTTTTTTTGTGGCCAATTGTTTCATTTTTCATGTTTTGTGTGTGTGTGTGTGTGTGTGTGTGTGTGTGTGTGTGTGTGTGTGTGTGTGTGTGTGTGTGTGTGTGTGTGTGTGTGTGTGTACTGGTCCATTTGTTTTACATGAAAGGGAAACATTATTTTGGGTCATTCATTTCCAGTATTCCCATTTCTGTTTCCTGGCACTCTAGAAGCACTAAAGAATCATTAAAAACTACCTCAAAGAGAGTGGGCAGGGGGAGGGAGGGAGGCAAGACAGCAGAGAATCAATCCACTCCAAAAGCAGACAACATTACATTAGAAAGAAAAATCATCATCAGACCTATGCAAACGCTAGTTTTTAATGGCTCATATCCTATTGCTGAGTATAGTAAATCACACTGGAGTAAGCCCAATGAATCAATGGAGATTTGTAAGTTTCATTGATTCAAATGTCATAGTGAGTTGCAGTTAGAGTGGACCCATTTAAGTCAGTGGAACTTACAGAGGTGTTGACTTAATAAATCCTTCTAGATTCAATTGGTCTACTCTAGTACAATTCACCACTATCATATTCACATAGTCCACTGACATACTGGCCAAGTCACAAAGTCATCCCCCATTCACCATCCTCACAGAAGCAAATAAAACAGTCCACTAAATCCCTCCACCAAAATATACATCTTAAACAAAAAATAAATAGTTCAAAAATCAAAGACAGAAAGCATCCCCCTGGCAAAAAATTAGCAAAAACCAAACCAAAAAAACAAGAAACCCCAAACCAAAAACCACAGCCCCTTCTCCCCAAAACCATGAAAAACAAGAAAGCAAATGAAGGCAGAAAATGCAAAGCACCCTCTTCAACCCAAAGTAATAGAATATGGGGAGATTTCTCACCCTCTAGTAGGCAGACCAGATGGGTAGCAGCAACATTAATCAGAAAAACAACCAAAAACAAAGGGAGGGGGATTTTTAAAAAAGGCCCGAAGGAGGCACAATAGAAGCAACAGCAACAATTATCCAAAGAAATGGGGGGGGGGAGAATCACCCTAATAATCAAAGAAAAAAGGCTGCCCTTCTGAAAGGACATAAGATTGAAGTACCCTGTTTCCCCTAAAATAAGACCTAACCTGAAAATAAGCCCTAGTATGATTTTTCAGGATGCTCGTAATAGAAGCCTTACCCCAAAAATAAGCCCCACTTAAGTGAATCCCCGCCCTCCACCATTGTGCAGCAACCAGAAGATGACATGACTATATGAATAAATGTAGATTGTTGTACATGAAAAAATAAAACATCCCCTGAAAATAAGCCCTAATGCGTTTTTTGGAGCAAAAATTAATATAAGACCCTGTCTTATTTTCGGGGAAACACGGTAGCACAATCTAAGATAGAGAACACCAGAAGCTCAGCAGCACACAAGAAATGGCTGAAGTAAACAGCAGTCTTTGCCAGATTCCAACCAATCCAGGCCTTTTTACAGATTCAAAATTCCTGCTTCTCCCCAGATGTTTTGATTGGGTGCTGAGAGCAGCCCGTGCAGCACTATTGGGTGGAAAATTTATTGGGTAATTTGACAGAAGAAGGGTGAATGAAAGCAAACAAAAGACAGAACGTAAAGGAAACATGAATCTTTTGTGTACCCCTCTTTCATTAATATGAATCATTTGTGTTTCAAAGGCTCTCTTTTGGTAGTCAACCAAAGAACACGAAAACAGAAAAAAAGAGCTTCTTTTGTGTTTTGGGTCTTTTGTTGGAATGTAAAAGGTTCATCCTTAGAGGACATCACATTGAGGAAGTCTACAGTAGAGGATATACTATTAAAGGATATAAACATTGCTGAGGAATCCATTGTGCACCAGGAGTGAAGGAGCCTTCAACATTTATGTATTGGAAGAGGTAGACCTGAGTTTTGCTATCAAAATCAAAATATTGCCCCTATTTTCTTTTGTGAAATGCAACAGGGCACAACACAGTTAAGATGAGAGTAAAATTTTGCTTCCACTCCTGCTCACCATGAAACCACGCCAATACAGATCCTTTTGGCTTGCAGCATGCAGGCTGTATTCTTTTCAACCCCAGTCTTTGTAATGTATGTATCTGCTCTTCCCATTTCCTCAGTACATAGTAATGACCATAGGTAAAAATGATTATTGGGGATTTGGGGTATCTGATGTGAATGTTAAATCATTAGAATGGAAAAATGTGAATTTAAGAAACAACTGCACACCTTATTTTTAAAATAAGAGGGCCAAGAAGGGAAGGATACATCACATAAAGAACTAGATGAAAGTGGGAAGAAATGTCGAACGAACAAAAAAGAATGGAAATATTTCAAATCATTCTGATTCAAAGTCGTTTTTGGTTTGGTGTTTCCCTGTTATGGATTCTCTGCAATGTTTCTTTTCTTGGTTAAAACAGCATTTTACATATTTTTCTGAATACTTTGTTGCTTCATAGCCAATCGGACTGTACACATAAGAGAAATTATACCGCTCTTAAAAGGTAGCATTTGGCCTCTAATACATATATATATAAAAATCAGAAAACCATTAAATAATAAAAAAAGTATTCTCAAACAAGAATCAAGTTGTAAGATTAATGTGAAGAGATTGTGAAGCATGCAATGAGTTCCATCTTTTCATATCTTGTTTAACGAATTTAGCGGTCTTATAGGACTGTGGTCCCCAACCTTTTCCGAACCATGGACCAGTTGGGGGGGCGGGGTCAGTGCGCGGGGGGCGGGGTACCCCCTGCGCTCAGGGGTGGGCGGGGCACACGCTCACGCATGCGTGGGTGGGCGGGGTGAGCTCGCGGGTGGGCAGGGCGCGCTCACGCGCATGCGCGGATGGGTGGGGTACCCGTGCGTGTGGGTGGGCAGGCCATGCGTGCGGGTGGGCGTGCGTGGGGGGAGTGTGTGCGGGGCCCCCCGGGAGATCTGTCTCCGCAGCCCAGTCCTGCAAAGGCCACGAACCGGCACTGGGCCACGGACCGGGAGTTGGGGACCCCTGTTATAGGATATATGGTAATCTGTTTCAGCTAGCAGAAATAAAACTGTACATAAAGGGGAATTATTCTCAATCTCAGTTGTGAAAAATTTAAGATATTGATCCCTCAAATCTGCATATAGAGGGTATTCCGTTAGAAAATGTACCATGTCCTCTATCTTAGAGCATCCTGCTGGGCCATGTCTGCTTGTACCATGTTGGTCTATACAACATCTCTGAATCTCTGTCAGCTGCAACAAATTCAATCTGCATTTTGTTAGCAGTTGTCTCAGCTCGTGTGAGCTAATAAAGGACAAATATGGGGGCACCTTTCTATAAGAGAAGGAAAAGCCTTTGTATATCCTTTTGGAGTGACAGCTTACTACAGAGTAGCCATAGTAGTCTGGATATCAATATCATATAATCTTTTCATAGTATCTTCTCAGGCAGCCTCATGTCCGCTCCTATGAAGGTAGGCTGGGAAATAACTCATCTTAGATAGAATTGTGGATATCTTAGCTGCCAAAGAGTCCCTCCCTATTTTGTCACAGGCCAATGAAACCAGCGGTGAGGCCATATGGTAAACTATCTTGAGCCACACATTTTTCTAGTTTTCTTTCTTCTGCTACTGTCATTGCGACTGAATCTCTCTCCCTCTCCCCCTTTCCCCTACGTTGTTTTCTATGCACAGTCATGGTACTGTACCTCTTGTTGTTGCATTCTTTCTCTTCAATCTGTGAAGCTTTGGGGAGGAGGGAGGGACGGACACAGGGAACGGGTTTGCCCCAGCTTAGCTGCTGCAGGGCAGAGTGGAAAAGCAAGGCTATTTCACAATGAGCCAAATGTCAAGTGACTGAAACAGCCTGCCAATTTTTTTTGAATGCTTTAGTGGTTTATAGCTCAAAATCATTTTTTTCCTTGGCTGTTGGAAATAATTTTCCCACTGCAAAAACAAAGCAAAACTATCCTGAATGCTGTAAAACACATACTTTTATATTACACTTTAAAACTATGAGCCAGCTGGTGGACAATTCAATGGTTATTGACTACAGGGGTTAAAAATGAAACCACCATATATAGTGGCAGTCTAGCTTGGTTTAACAGGTGCTGAGGAAAACAGCAATCAAGGATCCCTCTCTCCATCATATCTTTTATCTGGAGAAGTAACTGTTCAGCCACACAACTGGGAAACGTGGTGCTGTAATAAGACAGACGTTTGATCTGATACCCTCCTCCCCCCGGAAATTCTTATGTTACATTCCTGCACAAGTCACTCTTTCCACAAATAGCACTTGCTAATTTGCAGAACTTGGTTTCTTGAAAAATTCAACAGTAGCAGTAAACGTGTAGATCCAAATTAAAAATGGTGTGAATTTTGAAGCTTTGATCCGCACGATTCAGGACAGACCAAAGGAAGTACCATCTCAATAGGTTGTACTGGCTGGGGAATTCTGGCAGTTGTGTTCAAAAACATCTGGTGAGCCAAAGCTTTTCAGTGTGTGTTGTGTGCTGTGGAATCACTTTTGACTTGCAGAAGCCCTAATGAGTTTCTCATGGTATGTGAGATGTTTGAGGAGTGATTTACCCCAGTGAGTTTCCTTGGCAGAATAGGGATATGAAGTCACTTCTCCCTAGCCATGCCTTATACCAATTCCTATTTCTGTACCAGGCCCAGCACATCATAAAAACATATTTTGGGGGGGATAGGTATGCCCTTAGAAATGTCAGCTGGCAGTTTTGGGTGGGCCTAGATCTGTTGTAGGCTCAGGGAGGGTTTTCTCCTCTCAAAACAGGAAGTAGTCTTCTAAGGAGGTGAAGAGAACCGCCCCAATGGCCAATGGTGGCTTCTAGAGCAGGGGTTCCCAACCTTGAATGCCTAGATTTTCTTGGACTAAAACTCACAGAAGCCTTCATTGCTATCTGTGCTGGCCAGGATTTTCTGGGAGTCATAGTCCAAGAACATCAGAAGACCCAAGGTTGGGAACTACTGCAAGGACCATGCCGACGGCAGGGCATGAAATCTCATCATGCTTGAGATGATCTCAGCTGGCCCCTTTCCCAGTTGGCACAGTGTGGATTTGTACACTGGGCCCCTGTCTCAGCAACCAGGTGTTCCAACCCACCGAGTTGTACTGGCTCAACATATAATACATAGGGTTAAAAAAAACCCCACGAATGCCACTATTACAGTCTTTGGTTTTGCAGGATTTTCCTTGGCCTGGAAAAAGTCTAGCAGTGTGGTTAGTTCTGCATCATTTTTTCCCCAGTAGAATTATTTTAAGTGCATTGTTGGACAGTTCTTATGAAGAATGAAGCATCCCTGCTCTCCAAAAACACATACACATGATTTAGGATCTGTTGGGCCTGTTCTTCGGATTTTTGTCTAAAATTTTGCAATTGAGGGATAGATGAGAAAAGATCAGACACTTACTTGGGCTGCACCTGCCCCACAATACAAAACCCGACATGGCTGAAGTACATTTCTGGTTTTCATGAGGCCCTGAATCCAATCTTGTGCTACAGTGTGGATGGTGTTATGCATTCAAATGCCTGTCTGAACATACTGAAAGCAATACAATGCATTTGTTTTCATAGGCACATTGAACTGAGCACTGGAAACAGAACAAGGGTCTCAGCTGGACTGAAATATATGATGAATAAACATTTGTTGCTCATGTATTCTCAAAGGCTTTCACAGCCGGGATCCGATGGTTGTTGTGGGTTTTCCGGGCTGTTTGGCCGTGTTCTTAAGGTTTTTCTTCCTAACGTTTCGCCAGTCTCTGTGGCCGGCATCTTCAGAGGACAGGAGTCAGAACTAAAAATAATTGAGTACACTTAGTATAGTGTGCGCAGACAGAGTTCTGACTCCTGTCCTCTGAAGATGCCGGCCACAGAGACTGGCGAAACATTAGGAAGAAAAACCTTAAGAACACGGCCAAACAGCCCAGAAAACCCACAACAACCATTTGTTGCTCATCCTTACTTTGGTAAATGCCTGTTCAAGCCCCCACCCCACCCCTATGTACACAATATACTGTATGTGTGTTGTACTGTAAGTTGTACTGAGAGAAAGTGATGTTCAAAGTCTCCTGGTGAGTTTCATAGCTCAAAGGTTTTGAACCTAGGTCTTTGCAGTCAAAATTCACTATATCACCATGCTCTCTGATACCTGTGAATATATAATATTCTCAAAAACAGACTTCTGCTGTACAGAACAGAATAACACATTGTTTAAAAAGGTCTCCATGTGTTTTCAGGCATGGCGTAATCTATCCAAGTGGTATCTATTTCTTCTGGTCTGTTTTCCCCTCCCTGCTGCCTCCCTTTCTATGCAAACAGGGTTGTATTTACCATGGTAACCAATCCTTTGCTATCAAGAAGTCTCTAGAAGAAGCATAATACATACTGAACTTTGCTTCTGAGTACCTTTCGATGTAGCTTGGATAATCTTGAAGTACGAGGAGATCTAAAAATAGGACCTCTGTAAGATTATGTATTTTCCTCTATGCAGGAAGTATATAGCAGGTATTCAAAATGTATGCAGTTATCAATGTATGCATTTATCATATTTCTTTGGTAATCTAGCCGAAGCAATTGATGTGTTGTGCACTGTATCAATATACAGGGGGGGCGCGGGGAATCAAAAGTAAAATTAAGAGAAAAAAATCAAACAAAAATAAAAGCAACTAGAAGCATTAAGCTATATTTTAGAACATGTGATTCAGCATATTTAACCAATCAGCTACACCTATTTACAAAGGATTTCCAAACTGCTTATGTTTTCACTTGCCCTCCCAATAAAATGCAAGGATGAAAGTGGCCAAGTAGATCTCTTTCTCCAGAAGGGTTGGTGCTAATACTGAGAAAGACCTGTTCTGTGTGCCCACAGTTCACAAGGAACATACAGATTTACATTTCCAGTCTCTGGAAATACATTCAGTGGCTAAAATGCAGTTGCTTAGTATAGTAAATTGCAATGGAGCAGGCTCACTGAATCAGTGGGGATTTTGTGAGTCAACTCCTGTACAAGTTCCATTGATTCAAATGGGCCTACTCAATTATTTTATTTACTTAAAATATTTAAACAGTCGATAGCTGTAGTCTTTCCATTAGGGGATATTTTACACTTTTTACCAGATCGGTTGCAAAAAGTATTTCTGAAAAAAAAAATGCTGAACAGAGAAATACACAAACATATATACAGCATTTAAAATGTCTTAATAAAAATCAATAATAATAATTTGCCGTCAAGTCAATTCTGACTTAGGGTGATCTTTTTCAGAGTTTTCTAGGTAGAGGGTACTCAGAAGTGGTTCACCATGCCCTTCTTCTGGGGTCGCCCTAGAACTGTGCAGCTTGCCGAAGGCCACACAGACTGACTCTACTTGCAGAATTGAACTGCTAAACCACTGAGCCATTCATTCAGCCATCTTAGTAAATAACTTATTAATAAAATACGAAAAACTGTTCTGGGAAGGGGAGAATGGGACTACAGTTTGTTTGTTTTTTCTACTGCCCATCTGGCCGAGGCCGCTGTGGGAGGTTTACAGCATATTGTTAGCTCATTCGCTGGCTGCTGGCTAGTCAGTGCTTTGTGTAGCTAGCAGCCACTCAACAATGTGTAAAACTCAGCAGCAAAACTTGTAGGACCAGCAAAGGCAGGAGAAAGCTAGGTACTTCTATAGTTATTTACCTTTGAACTGCAGAGCTGGAAGGGATCCTATATGGATCATCGATATCAGGCCTTGTCAAAGGGGCACAGTGGGGAATCGAACTCTCTACCTCTGCCTAACCCACTGAGCTATCCAGCAGTCACTCCAACTGTAATATAGAACAGAATTTAGGCCAAGGCCTTGATGGTTGACAGAAGGGAGCAGAAAGGGAACAAGTGCAACATATGCTGTGCAAAAGGTGAAATCCTTGTACATGCTATCTGTGTACTTCAGCTGGGGAAGATGCTGTCACCCCAGGCCCAATCCACTCAGGGCCTCTTTGCTCAGATTTAAGTGTAATTAAGGAGAGACCAAGCCATTTGCGTGAAAGACACAATACAGCTTTTATCAAGTACAATGATGGGCAGTAGATGCAGATAATGAAGAAGTCAAAGAATAGCTGATAACAAGAGTGGTGAACCTTTGGCACTCCAGATGCTTTGGACTACAACTCCCATGGTCCTTTACCATTGGCAGAACAGACTGGGGATTCGGCAAGTTCTAGCCCAAAAGTTCACTGCCCCCATCTTATAACACCATTCCTACTGATGCAGAAAATTATGATGGAGGCATTTCACAAGCCAGGGTCCCCCAGGACATGAATGTATTTGATCCTGAATTCAAAGCCAGAAAGTAGCTGCAAAGCTGTGGATTTTATAAACTTTCTAGAAACAAGCAAAAAAGGAGAAAACAGAAGGAAAATAACTCCCTCTGTTTTAACAGCTTCACAGCTGGTGGCGGTGAAGGAATTAAGTTCCCAGATACAAGTGTGTGGTCTACTTTATCTCTGGAATATGATCAGCAGGGTAAGACATTTAGTCTGGCCCTTGTCTATAGCTATACCCCATTCGCTGATTCCTGTATTCTGCTTGCAATAATATAACCCGTTCATATCCATGGCAGTTTATGGCATGATGTTGTGAGCCATTCAGATGCCTGTCTTTCCATGATAACATATCATGTGTGTTTATTCTTGGTGGGGTAAATTCCATATAGTAAAGCTTGTAGCTAATATAATGTCCTTCTACCAAATGAATGGAAATGCATAGCTATGCTGCAGCTGATCATGAGAATGTACGTAGAATGTAAATGTTTCACTGAATATCTAGCCCTGGAGAAGGGCCGATTGACACAACTTTTTTTCCTTGATAAACTGAACCCCAAGTGCACTTTTCCAATGATTTTTATGTTCAAACTGGTCTTGCAAATGCCAAATGCCTTCCATATTGATATACCATGCTATGTCTTTTAAATGATCAGTTTGAACTAGAGCTGAATATTCTTTGGTGGATTCAGAAGACAACGTCCCAGTGGACTCAGATGTGTTCAAGGCATCATCTTGTGTAGGCTCCAAAGTAGGAGAAGGGCATGTGTGAATTAGAACTCTAGCCATGTTTCAAAACACAAGGAGGGAAGGAGGGAAGCCCTTGAAGGATCTCTGAATGTCCTATTGTGACAGGGCAAGATCACACTTCGATTTTTCTGGGTGTCAGGCAGAAAGGAAAGCATGTGTGTGCATAGTCTGTAGAGACTGTTTCATTTGTGAAGACAAAAGGGAAAGATGATCCTGTGCTAATGATCCTGTGCTTCAGCAGGAATAGTGATTACGTAAGACAGACAGTAACTTCAGTTACCTTGGGAATACTGGTCTGTTTCCTTGGACGCAGCTTACTATGCTCTAGTTCATCTTGAATGGAGCAAACTGTTTGGGTATGCAGTGCATCCTTTTAGAGCTGAAAAGTAAAATATTTTTTGTGTGTGCAAAGGCAGCTTTAAACTTAATTATCATCATCATCAAGATTGTATTTCTTATGAGTTCAGTCAAATAAATCTTATTTTTCAGAGGCCCAGTTCATGCAAATTATATAGTGTGTATATTCATTTTGCAATGAATAAAAAATTGGAAACAAGTTGTTCCTAATTGTTGTCTTTGTTATTATTAAAGAAATACATTCCAGATTTCCAAAACACTGCATATTGCTCTTGTACTCATTCAGATACCCAGTGTGGTGTAGTGGATGGAGTGATGGATTAGGACTCAGGAGGCATGGGTCCAAATCCTTGCTCAGCCATGGGAACTCACCGAGGGATGGAATTGGTAAAAATGCTCCTTAAATATCTCACTTAACTTGAAAGCCCTACTAGGGTTGCTATAAGTCAGTCCCAACTTGAAGGCACATAAGAACAGCACTCATTTTCCATTTCCCACTTGTAGTCAGGATGCATCAGATGGAGCCTACAGTTAATGTCATTGTTGTTGGGCCGGGAAGATTGACCATAGGACTGTTCAGTCATTATTCACATGCAGAGACTCACCATGACTGGTTTGTGGCCGGGGGTTCCGATTCTGGTGCAAGCAAGCAAAGTTCAAAAAAGCTACAGGTGGTTAGCCTTTTTAGACTGAGTGGGCCATAGCCATGTTCTGGAGAAGGCAACTTCCAAAATGGTCAGACGTAAATGATGCATGTGAGGACTGCTTAATGGTCAAGAAATAGATTGAGCAACTAAGGTGAGACACAGCATCAACTCCTTAGACTCTTGAATTCTATGGCCTCTTGTCAAGCTACAGCTTTCATGGGAGCAAAGTTACTTATTTAGAGCGGTCCAATGTACTGGAACCATGGCTCAACTCGCTACCTGTTGTGCACTGTGAGCTCCTGCTTTAGTTCAGGACATGATACTATGTGCAAGGTGACCAACCTTTGTCATATTCCTTCCATCTCTTTTCAATAAAATCATCATAATAAAAAAAATTAAAGCATTCCAAATGGTGTGATATTTTTCTTATTTGAAAATTTCATGTCTTGGAGAAGAAGGGGAGTAAAGGCAATGTATAGATTGTAGTATAACATCAGAAGATCTATGACTTCCGGCTTGACGCTGCGACGAGACAGCAACAGGAAGACGGGGCTCCGTCTCCTGGGCTGAATTCTGACCTGTTTGGGACCCCCCAGGGGGTTAAAACCACCCCGAAGAGGTGGAGAAACGGGGGAGAAGCCTGTTGATCACGGGGAACGGCGGTTACCCACGTTTGATCCAGGAAACTCCCCAATCGACCAGTGGGCGGAAACAAGCAGCTGAACTAGCTTGCTTGCAAGTCATCGGCAGCCGGATATGAAGAAGCGATAAAGCAGCCTAATTAACATCATGCTACAAACAGGTGAGAAACATCTTTTAAAAATGTATCTATTTACTACCCCTGGACAAGACAACTTCCACGGCAGAAATAGCGTCTCATAACTCTCCATCATCGTTGATTGAGCTGCGGAGAAGCTGGGGAGAGGAAGAGACGGAGGGAGACACAAGGAAAATAAATTGGGCATTAATTAAACACTTAATTATACTTAAAGGAAGGAAGTTCGGTATTAAAACTTAAGATTTTTTTTCCTGAAAACACTACTGATAACAACTTTGGAAAATAAAATCTGTTTATGCTATATGTAACACCTATCTAAGGCACTGGCAAAATGCCTAGAATCAATGCCCTTGAATGTACTATGACTGTTTGGAACTCCCTTTCTCTTTGAGGATGGAACTGAACTACAGACAAATTAACCCTAGAAAGTCTAATTTAGCCAAAGTGGAACTTACAAACTGTATCCTGGATGTTGAACTGGATGGGACCTTGAGCCTTTAGGCGGGGAAAATTCTCTACGTCGGAGACTGGATTCAAGCTTAATGGAACTGGATTGATTACTTTAAGCATATGGATAACTTTAACTTGGAATACAATTTTTTGACAATTGGAACATAATGACACAACAAGGACGATTTTGGGAGGAAACAAAATCTACCCTTCAAGCAATCTTAGAAATAGTGAGATCCCACAACCAACAGGCAAAATTATTCAAGGCGCAGTTGAAGAAGAATTATAGTCAACAGGAGACAAGAAATAATGAACAAGGGAATGAGAGGGCGGTGGATGGTGTATGCCAATCTAAAGAAGGGCTGGAGGAAATTAATGGGGAACACCTAGTGGAGTTGAGGAGAGTCTTAAGAGAAGAAAATCAGCAGAATCAAGTAAAAATAGCCTGGAAGATCTATTGGAGGTAGACCAAGTGTATAAAGATCTATTGGAGGTAAATCAAATGCATAAAATGGCCTCAGAGGACACAAAAGATGGCAGAATGTTTAGAAAGACAGAAACACAAACAGAAAAAAGATTAAGAGAAGGAATTACATAGAAAGATGAAAAAGGGAAAAACAGGAAGGTGGCCCTCAATGTTGGAAAGCATGTATATACCTAACTTCTGGAATTGCAAAGGGGCATATCTTATATATTAAAAAAGAGAATTAAACTGAAATAAGGGAGCACTAATCAGGGTAAAGGCATAATATGGTGTTGTTGTTTTTTTAAGGTAAAGTGAAGCTAGATATAAGGTTGGGGTAAACAAATAGTACATAATGAACATGCATTAGATATGATATTGTTATAGACAGGATAGAAAATGTGGAGATAGAAATGGCTAAACTATACAAAGAAAATCTGTATAAGATGCTCTAGATAATATCAATTACGTGTTAAGAACTTACAGTTATCATTGGTATAAATTACAAACTTTGTCGGTTAAATTACCTCAAATTATATAGATTTGGAACTGGAATGACTTTTATTAAATATGTTATTAGAGGATTTTGAAAACATTGTATACTATGAGAGTAATATTATGATAATAGCCAATATTGTATACTAAAATACATACATGAACAGTTTGAATGATCGGAAGATGTGTGGAATTTGGGGGGACAACTGGGAGGACACCAAGACGCAAAAAACAAATAATTGTAAGCAACCCATGAAACACGATGTTTGATAAGCATGAACCGAATCTAGATAGATTGAAAAACCAATAAAATGTATTTTTTTAAAAAAAACAACAGAAGATCTATGATGGAGCAAGACCAAAGGCCTATTTAGCTCACCACCCTCTTTTCCACAGTAGTCAACTCTGTGTCTCTGGGAAGCTCACAAGCAGGATATGAGCACAATAGCACTTGCCTGCATGGGGGAACTCCAAATAAACACCTTCCTTTAACCAGCTGTGGAGTTCAAATGAGGCCTCTTATACCTTTCGGCCAAGAAGACTACTCCTCAGAGTCCTCCTTACCCATTCCCAAAAACTAGGAAGCTTTAAAGTGATAGATCTTTTGCTTGAAGACTAGCACCACAGTGTATCTGCAGAAGCTTACGACCACTTTGGCACTTCAGCATTCTGCTGCTGGTACTTTGGCACACTTGGCATTCTGGCATCTGTTTAAGCTAGGGTCAGGGGTTGTCAGTCTTGCTCCAATTCATTGGCACAGAGATCTCACATTCAGAAATCTCATGCTTTTCTGGGCCACAGGTCTCAGGTTCTCCCGTAGTGCTTAGGCCTGGTAACTCATCTATGGGCATCATCAGTTCCTCAGCCTCTGTGGCCAAGCCTCTGTTGGTCCCTGGGGTCATGTCAGATTTACCTATTATGAGCAGTAACAATTGGTAGCCCAATCTGCCGTGAATTTGCCCAATCCTCTTTTAAAGCCATGTGCTAGTGGCCACCATCACATACTGTAGCAGCCAGTTCCATAATTTAGCTATGCGCTGTGTGAAAAAGTTGGGGCTGATAGTTCCAGCTGAATGCCTTCACACAAGGTTACAGTGACAGTATTGTTGGATTTTAATGGATTTTATCTTTTAACAATTTTATGGTTGTCATGAGCCATTTCAAGTGCTGGCTTTTATGTTTAATAAGTAAAGAAATTGCCAGCAGTTGCATAGCAACACTGTTTGGCAGATTATATACTTTAGACAGTAGGAAAGGAGATGAATGACAATTGGAAAAGAATTCAGGCTTTCTTTTTGCTCTCTACCAGATTTTGGTGGATCATAGAATCACAGGATAATTCAGTTGGAAGGGGCCTATAGGGCCATTGAGTCCAAACCCCTGCTCAATGCAGGAATCCAAATCAAAGAAAACCTGACAGATGGTTGTCCAGTTTTCTCTTGAATGCCTCCAGCGTTGGAGTACTCACTACCACCCGAGGTAATTGATTTCATTGTCTAACCATTAAGAAGTTTTTCCTGATATTTAGCCTAAATCTGTCTTCCCATAGCTTGAGCCCATTGTTGCATGTCCTGTACTCTGGGATGATTGAGAACAGATCCTGCCCCTCCTCTATATGTCTACCTTTCAAGTATTTGAAAAGTGCTATTGTATCTCCACTCAGTCTTCCTTTCTCAAGGCTAAACATGCCCAGTTTTTTCAGCCTTTCCTCATAGGGCTTGGTTTTTAGCCCCCTAATCATCCTTGTTGCGCTCCTCTGAATTGGACACAGTACTCTAGATGAGGCCTGACCAGTGCTGAATACGGGGGAACTAGTACCTCATGGGATTCGGAGACTATGTTTCTGTTAATGCATCCTAAAATCTCACTGGCCTTTTTTACAGTCAGATTACACTGTTGGCTGATATTGAGCTTTTGATAAATAATAATTACAAGATCCTTCTCACATGTAGTATTACTGAGCCAAGTATCACCCATCTTGTAACTATGCATTTGGTTTTCTTCCCTCTAGGTGTAGAATTTTGCACTTACCCCTGTTAAATTTCATTCTGTTGTTTTCAACCCAGTTCTCAAGCCTATAAAGATATTTTTGATTTTTTTCCCTGTCTTCCAAGGTATTAGCTATTCCACCCAATTTTGTGTCATCTGCACATTTGATAAGTATTCCCTGCACTCCTTCATACAAGTCATTAATAAAAATGTTGAAGAGCACAGGGCTCAAGACTGATCCTTGGGGTACCCCACTTGTTGCCTTCTCCCAGTTTGAGAAGGAGTCATTGATAAGCACTCTCTGAGTGCAATACTGTAACCAACTATGTATCTACCTGATAATTTTCTATTCAGCCCACAACTAGTTAGCTTGCTAATCAGAATATCATGGGGCACTTTGTCAAAGGCTTTGCTGAAGTCAAGATATATTACGTATATAGCATTTCCACCACCTACCAGGGAGGTTGCCCAATCAAAAAATGAGATAAGATTAGTCTGGCAGGATTTGTTCTTGACAAATCCATGTTGGCTTCTAGTTATTACTGCTTTATAATCTGCTCCAGAATTTTCCCTGGGATTGATGTCAGGCTGACAGGTCTGTAGTTCCCTGGTTCTTCCTTTTTGTCCTTATTGAAGATTGGGACAACGTTAGCTCTCCTCCAGTCATCTGGTACTTCACCCATCCTCCATGATTTCAAGAAAATAATAGATAGTGGTTCTGTAATCTCTTCAGCCAATTTCTTCAATAGCCTTGGATGCAGTTCATCCGGCCCTGGAGTTTTGAACTCATTTAAAGCAGTAAGATACTCCTTGACTATTTGTTTATCAATCTCAAACTGCAATCCTAACCCCTCCCTTTGTACTTCACATTTGCTTGGAGGAGTATGGGAGGATGTGACCTGCAGGCTGAGCTCTCCATTTGAGCTTGACATAAACACAGTGTACCTTGCATTATTTAGAAATTGTCCTGAAGAAAAACAAACCTGCCCTTTTCCATGGTTTGGTGAGGCCCTTGGCAAATATCTTTGTGTCAGTGGATGTCCCATAGAACAAGGAGAAACAGTAGCGCTTAAATTAATATCAGGTCAAACTGAAGATAGAGGGTTGGAATGAGGATTGAGAATATATACAACTAAACAACAGAGTGGAAGGGATGAATCCCATCATTAGAATGTAAGGGTATTCCAGACTAAGCATTTGCCCCACTCTTTTTTGCTGTTTTGTACTGGAGGAATCATAGAATCATGAAGTTGGAAGGGGCCTATAAGGCCATTGAGTCCAATCCCCTACTCAATGCAGGAATACAACTCAAAGGATGTCTGCCAAATGGTTGTCTAAAATTCTCTCGAAAGCCTCCAGTGTTGGAGCACTCGCCACCTCTCAATGTAATTGGTTCCATTGCCATACAGCTCTAACAGTTAAGAGGTTTTCCTGATATTCAACTAACATCTGGATTCCTGTAACTTGAACCCATTGTTGCGTGTTCTACATTTGGGGATGACTGAGGACAAATCCTGCCCCTGCTCTGTATGACAGCCTCTCAAGTATTTGAAAAGTACTATCATATCTCCCCTCAGTCTTCTTTTCTCAGTGCTAAACATGCCCAGTTTTTTCAGCCTTTTCTCCTATGGCTTGGTTTCCAGCCCCCTGATCATCCTTGTTGCCCTCCTCTGATCTTGTTCCAATTTGTCAGCATCCTTCTTGAAGTGTGGTGTCCAGACCTGGACAAAGTACTCAAGATGAGGCTAACCAGTGCTGAATAGAGGGAAACTAGTGCCTCATAGAATTTGGAGCCTATACTTCTGAGGATAACACAGTTTACCAAGATTTGTGTCTGACATTCTTTTTTAAAAATCTGTCTCTATTTTCTTTAAGAGATGTTTAAGAAATATTTTAAGAACAATTAAAGAAAATCACTCCCCCACTAGAACTTCTCTGTTGGAGCTGTGTATATGTGTTTTGAGTGCTAATTGATTTTTTCTAACCATGTCTTTCTGGGGGCATGAAGTTCATACAGGAGGTGCCATAGCAGTAAACTCTGCCCTCCTTACAAAGTGGTACTGAAGGGGGAAGAAAACCTTACTTTAGTAGAGGCAAAGAAAAGTGGAGATGCATGGGGGGAAAAGTGCAGTGCTAACCAGAGCAAGAGGAATGTCACATGGAGTCCAGGAAATATACAGGCAACATCCATGTGGAACGCCATACTTTAACAAGAGGAAATGCTCCATCTGGAAGAGCCCTTAGAGAGCCACAGAGGCAAAACCAGAGATATGCCATTGCCCAAGCAATAAATGCAGCCAAATCTGAGTGCATGTACAGGGAGGTCACATCAGGAGAATCTAGTGGACTCCCAGGAGTAGTGGATCTGTGCTGGGAAAGAAGTGGGAAGATACGATGACACTATTTTGTAGCTTCAGTAAGCTTACAACAAAACTGTCAGTGTACAAATCAGTGCACCGATAGCTTGAGATTTTCTGGCTGATCTTAATCCTGGTACATGCACCCTGTAGCATTTATTTAAAGATTGCCCTTTTCAGTTCTTGTTTTCTCAAGGTTCATGGAGTGATTTTCTTGCTTGGTCTTTCCAAGAAGTTTTAAGGAATCATTCATGAGTAGTAAAGCTGTAGAGGAAAAGAATTGTACAGAACATGTTTTGGTGTTGCTCATGCTTTTTAATGTGGTGTACATTTGATCTTTTTTTAGTTATTGCAAACTCAGTGTTGCTAGCTTTAAATATTGGCTTTTAATGATACAAGTCGCATTGGGTCCTTTATAAGGAGAAAGATGGTGCAAAATACATTTTTTAAAAAATTTAAAAAATAAAGTTTAGAGCAGAAACTCTTTACTGCCTTTTTTCCCTCAAAAGCAACTGCTATTTACTTTTGATTTGCTTTAAAAAAAACTTTGAATGCTGCAGAGATGGGAAGAAAGTTATTTTTTGGACTGTAACCATGCTGACTGTGGTATTTGTCAAAGTCCAAAAGAATCACATTTCCCATTTCTGGCCACAAGCTTCTGAAATGTAATTCAAAGCACACTCTCTTTCCATTCACTTCATTATCAGTTCATCAAGTGCAATGAAGCACAAGGAAATAGCACAAGACACAGCAATGGCCAGCAGTTGTGGTCAGTAGAGCACTTTAGGGAGACCAGACCAGGCTGCATGGCTGATGAGTCTCTCCTCCAAAACATTGCTCTTAGCATCTGCTCCCTTAGGCAACAGCCTCTATCTGCCCAATGGTAGAGCCAGTCTACCTTTGCTGAAGAATCAGTTCAATACTGTAATGTGTGAGTTAAACATACCCCGTTGCCCCTAAAATAAGACCTAACCTGAAAATAAGCCCTAGTATGATTTTTCAGGATGCTCATAATAGAAACCCTACCCCAAAAATAAGCCCCAGTTAAGTGAAACCCTGCCCGCCACCATTGTGCAGCAACCAGAAGAAGATGACATGACTGTATTTGAATAAATGTAGATTGTTGCACGTGAAAAAAATAAAACATCCCCTGAAAATAAGACCTAATGCGGGTTTTGGAGCAAAAATTAATATAAGACCCTGTCTTATTTTCGGAGAAACACGGTTATAACCGCAGTCCTATTCACATTTTGCCCTCTGGTGCATTCTGCTTCACACGACAGATCATGTGATCAATTTCCCAACCAGTGCTTTCATGTAATCATCACATGACAGGTCACTTGCCAGAGGGGGAAAGAAACATTTATGTAATTACCCTTATGTGATCTCATAAATGAACAGGATTCTAGCTACTATAAACTTTGTGTGTCTTGGGTTTTTTTTTTTTTTTTTTAGCCTGGTCATTCAATAAAAGGCAAGCTGCCCCTCCTGTTCGGCCAGGGATGCCCAATGTCTAGAGGTCCAGGAACCGCACACCCTCTCCCAGACCTCTGAGGTCTGTCACCGTGCTCCGAACTCCCCTTTAAGTTTGGATTTTAAAAACCCATGCACTCACCCTCTAAGCACCATGGGGGCAATTTTGCCCTAGTTCCCCCACCCCCACATTCTGTTTTAGACCCAGATAGACCTGTTTTCAAAACCCAAAGTGATGGAAAGTCACTTTTAGTTTTGAAAAAATAAAACCCACTCTGTTTTGAAAACAGGTCAGGGAATTTATGGCAAAATCACTGTCCCCAAACCTCCTACTGGACTCTTTTTAAAAAATGACACTGGGGAGCCAGCCAGAGGGTTCACATTGCCCATTCCTTTATCAGCTGTGGCCACAAGCAGTTCAGGAACTGTGGGTTTATTCACACACACATGCTCTCAGAAGACGGCTCTCATTTGCTTTGTCAGCGTGACAGGCTGTTCTGTTCATGCTTCCTTTATCAAGGCTTCCAGGAGGCTTCGAACTGGGGTTGTCTTAGTGGGCTGTGACAGCTGGAGCGCATGATTATACACCAGCAGCCACCACACTTGAGCATGTGGAAGTAAGGCTGATGTTTTCCAAATGACAGTGTGCTGAAAGCCAAAGAAGATTTTAAGTCCAGTCCAGGGACTGGTGGATTGAGAGGCTTCTCACACACTATCCTGAAAAAAAAATAGAGCAGTGTAGAAGACAACACATTGAAAACATGAAACCTGCAAAATAAATTCTAGAAAGCAGTTTGAAAAATATTGGATGACATTCTGTTGCTTTGATATGTATGCAGAAAGCAAAAAGCATAACATTCCCTTGTTTATAGCCAGCAATTAACAGAGGGGGCATTTACACCTGCTGGCTTCATGCAGGCTTGAGAATCCCAGTGGGGACTCTTTAATTGCTGGTTAGGAAAATGTTGCACCTTTTGCATTACAAAGCAACAGGATTTCAGTCGTTATTTCCTAATGGGGCTAACTGAGCAACGGGATGCGGGCATAGGGTTTCTTTGTCAAGAATTCTCTCTGAGCTCCCAATTAAATTGAACAGCATCGGAAAAGCCAATTCAATATTTAGAGCTTGTCTACATGTTTGTTTAGGAGCAGACGGTAGCAGACTAAACAGGGTCACTAGGAGGCCTCGTATGTCATTTGATGTGATCTTTGCATCCAAATGACATTCGGTCCTGAAGTATCTCTATTTGGTCCCTACCAGCCTGTTGTCAGAAGTAGGAGGAGATGGGAATGGGCAATGAGAGAGATTTTTGTTTGCTTTTCTCTTAAAGAGCCAGTTGAGAAAAGTAAACAAAAATCCCCCCTCCTGTCTTCTCCTGCTGCCATTGCTGCTTTGTTTGCCCCCTTTCAATAGCTAAGTCATGCCAACCCCCACCCCCACCCCGCTCAGGGGCACACATGCACAGGAAGGTTTGGAAAGAACAAGGAATAAGCCTCATGGTCTCCAAGATTACACAAATGCAAGAGAGGATGATACCTTTTATTGGACCACTAAAAATTAATAGCAAGCTTTCGTGGATGAAATCCACTTCCTCAAGCTAAGCACACCTCCTTAATGGATAGTGCAGAGAAATGGTTGACAAAAGTCCAAAAATGTATGCTACATGTCTTGAGAGATGATCCAGGTCTTCTTGAGGTTGGCCTATCTCTGCAGCAAGGCTAGGAATTTTTCTGCACTATCCATGAAAGAGGGGTGCTTAGAGCCTGAAGTGTTTAATTTCCTATATCCTGAAGTGGCTCTCTTATTAAGCCACTTCACGATATTGGCAAATTGAAGGAGGAAGGCTTCCATTGGTCTGTTCCTAGCAGTCACACATGCTGGAGATAAATCAAGGCAGAGCGAGTCTACCCGCACCAAAACAAGTAGAAGCTGCTTGTCAGGGGCCAGAATGGGTTAGGTAGGAATGCTCTGGGGATGGGCTGGTTTGCTCCAGGAAAGACGTAGTCTTCTCGCCAACTTTAAGAGCACACCAGCCCATTTCTGCAGTGGTCCACACAGAGGGCTGAACTTCTGTCTGACTGTACTCTTTTCTTTTTGCTGTTACTATGTGTTGCCAAGTCACGTAACCTATGGTGATCCTATGAATAAATGTGCTCTGAAAGGGCCCATAATTGACAGCCCTGCTGAGATCTCACAAATTAAAGGCCTTGGCTTTTTTATTGAGACAATCCCCCTCCTGTTTGGTCTTCTTCTTTTCCTACTGCCTTCTACTTTTCACAGCATTGTTGTATTTTCCAGGGAGTTTTGTCTTCTCATGAAGTGCCCAAAGAACGATAATTGCTTCAGTTTAATCTTTTTTTTCTTTTTTGCTTCTATAGAAATGTCAGGCTTGATTTGATCTACCATCTACTCGTTCCTGTTTATTTATTCTGTTGCATTTGAACTCCACCTTTCTGCCAAGCACCCAAGGCAGTTTATGGTGTTAAAATACTAAAACAAGCACATGAGACAACAGAGCCCCTGTAGGTCAACTGATGGCCCCTTTAGGAGGCCCTTTCTGCAAGGGGGCCTCACTTTGCTCACCCCTCTTGTATATGGAACGGGGTGCAGCAATGGGTGGAGGCTATCCCATCCTTTGCCTCCGGAAGCAAGCTGTCTTAGGTTGGCCCTGGCCATCACTTCTTCCATTCTCTGTTTATGAATGTATTCTCTCCTCTCTTTGAAACGGTAAGATGGACTTGCAAGGACCCTGGTCCAATTCTGTAAAGCACATCTTCTATTTTCAGCAATCACCCTGTACTTTGCAGGTAACAACACTGATTGCATTAAGAGGGGCAAGGCAAGAGAGGTATGTAGCAAGTCCTGAGGGCCTCCATGGCTAAACGCCAGCTAATTTAAAGTAGCAGTTCTGAGAAATGACTTCTCTTCCCATTAGGCATCTGCTAAAAATACAGAAGCCCCTGGGACAATAGAGTCTCCTGCTTTTGTCACTCTGTTCCAAGTCCAACTTCAGAGACCCTTCTGTTTTTTATATGTGCTCTGCATTGCTTTTTTTTTAAAAAACCAATGTTTCTCTCCAGTAGTTTGGTGAGTGGGTGGATTCTCCTCTATCCATGTGGTATCCTCTGGCAATGTATGTGTGTGGGTGGGTGGCCTTCTCTGATAAGCTGATTTGGGGTCCTTCACCTCCTACTCTCTCCTTCTGTCTTTGAATTCCTGGCTGTCAAGGCTTCTGTTGTCTAATGTTTTGTCGTCTCGCAGCCTCCTTTGCAGCGGTTGTATGTGAAAGAGGAGGTTTTTGGGGTTTCCAAGCTTCAAGGCTGATGTTATTTTGGAAGAAAAAGAAAAGTGCTTGCTCTGACTAGAAGAAACTTAGAAGAAGTGGAGGAAAGAAGAGAATAAAATATTCAGCACACTTTTTTTGCACATATAAATAAACCAAAGCATTAAACAGGTCTCTAAAAATAAACAGCTCTCTGGCAAGTTCTCCAGGAAGAAGCAACGTGTCCTACTTTGCAACTTGTTACCCAAATGCTTGCACAGTAAAAGCCAGGGAGAAAAGGATATTTCTACTGTGCTGTTTGCGACTTGTGGAGGCCTTTGGAGTGGGTCTGGGTAGATATTGCTGAATTACTTCTATCAGTCTTAACCACCTTAGCCAATACTGAGGGAAACTGGGAGTTGCAGGTTGGCAGCATGTACTGGCTGCCCTTTGCTCATCTCCATTCTAGATAATTTATTGCACTTTCTAATTATTTACTGTTTACTAACAACGCTTGTTTGCCACCCAACAACATCAAGTGGCCAGCTACAGCTGCTTAGCAGAGATAATACTAGCCTAGGTGGAGTGATCTGATGATGTTTTCTTAGAAGTATTAAAACAAATCGCAGATGATGAGTGGGATGCTTTGGTGACTCTTTTTAGTGATATCTACAGAAAAGGATAGAAAATGCCCATGTTTGTACCAAATGTAAAACAACATGCCTAATAAACCACTTGTTCAAGGCTTTCTGAAAAATTATACATGGCAGAATTTACAAAAATGCAAATAAGAGGGAGGAGACACACAATTTGGGATCAGAGGAGGATTTGGAATCTGAAATGCACTGTTCTCTGTGCATGTACTTGGGGAAAGACGATATATGCTGAACATGGATACATCTGCTTGCTTTATTATGAGAAATGCAGCAAGTTGATAGAGGTGTTGGTAAACAAAGATATTGATTCAAGAGATGTTCATAAAATTGGCAACTTGCACTGATAAGAAAATGCTGCAGTGAAAGTTGAAGATTAAATGACAGGGAACATAGGGATTTAAAGGGGTGTATGATAAGGCTATATACTCTCTCTTCTGTTTTTCAGTTTGCACTCCAATAATATCTTTAGAGACGTACTTGCTGATTGAAATAATGGCATGCCTGTCAATGGAGAGTGTTCAAAAGCTACAGCTGATGCAAAATGTGGCAGCCAGACTATTGTTTGATGTATTCTTTAGAATCCATATAATATCAGTCTTGAACTAACTGCACTGTCTTCCAGTTTGCTTCCGTGTGTAATTCAAGTTGCTGATCTTGATCTATACAATCCTAAGTGGCTTGGGGCCATGATATCTGAAATACTGCTTTTTTTCCTTCTGTATCTGTTGGAGTCTGCCAGCAGAGGACTGACTGTGTATCCCATCTCTCTGAAAAGATTCATTGACAGTTATATGAGACAGGGCTTTCTCTGTAGCCACACCAAGATTGTGGAACTCCCTCCTAAGGGAAGTCAATCTGACTCAAACTTTGTTGAGTTTCTGATGGGCAGCTAAAGATATAAAGCTAAACCAATCTTGTTCTGAAGGGGTTTTGTTCTCCACGACTGGCTTCTAAAACTGGCCTAAGTCTTTTAGATGGGTTGTTAAATAATGTTTGTCATCATTTTCTAAAAGTTTCTGAAAGTTTTAATCATTTTAGTCTATTATAAAACAACTTTGGGAAACTGGTGGGCAGAAGGATAATAAACAAATGCTTTAAGTGAAGAAATGATGCATAAATGTTGGATCAGCTGAGCCTTCCAAATCAAAATCAGCCCTACATAGAGTGCATTACAGGAATCCAAAATGGATATAAGGAACGCATGCTTCACCTTGATGAGATCTGACATTTTCCAACACAGGCACAGCAAGTGCACTAGCTTTAACTGTGCAAATGTATTCTTGGCCGCTGGGCATCCAGACTGAGGTCGGAATCCAGAAGTAATCCCAAATTGCAAACTTGCACTTTCAGGGGAGTGTAACCACATGCAGCTGAAGCTGAACCTCAGCTCCCTGATCCGTGTTTTAACTAACCAGGAACATCTTCATCTGGTCTGGATTAAGCTTCAGTTTTGGGGCAGGGGGGGCTTATTCAGCCGTTTACTGATGTCAGACATTAGTTTAGAACTAGAGCAGCTCCCTTGAAGTTAGATGGACAGAACACACACACACACACACACACAGAGAGAGAGAGAGAGAGAGAGAGAGAGAGAGAGAGAGAGAGAGAGAGAGAGAACTGGGTGTTATCTTGTATGACTCATGAACACTGCCTTTTCTCCTTCAAAGCTGAGGCTTATTTTTCATTCTGGATTTAAAAGCTTTCAGGCAACATGTGAATATCTGACTTTACTGAACTGTAGAGGGACATTTTTCATTCAGGCGGAGAATCTAGGTCAGCTGTTCATAAAAATAACTCAAGTGTTCATTGAACAAAAGGTACAAGCTTCCGGCAGCCTAGGAAGATTATTTTTCCTCTCTTTCCTTCCCTTTTTAAAAAAGTTTTGGTCATTAGCAGCTCACCAATTTGACATCTAATTTATTGCGCACAACTATTACTTTTTATGTGAATGGGATTGTCCAGGAGCTGCTGACTTAATGAAAGCCTTTTAATGGTGGGTCTGCATGTGAGCAGAAAATCAGTTCATTCATTTCCAGGAAGGGCATATAAACAGCTATGGCCAAGAAGATCTAATTCATTCAGCCAGCAAGCTATAGGAAGACCTAATGTAGATTTTTTTGGAGTTATGGGTTCGTTGGGTTTTTTTGCCTGTATACAATTAGCATTTGGGGGATTTAAAAGAGCTAAAAGGCTACAAGCCCAATCTGGGCACTTTCCATTAGGGAAAATCTTGAGATTGTGTGCACTGAGTTGTCAAAGGGAGAACATGACATACCTCTCTTGAGGTCCTCTGTAGACCTCACAACACTGAAGACCAGTTTTATGTAGTGGTCAGAGTGCTCAGCTGGGATTTGAAGAACAGAAATTCAAGTCCCTGAAGAACCATCAATCTTATTCTTTGAACCTGAGCCAATCATCTTTCCTGATCTCTCTTTACAGTCGTGGTTTCCAACCTTGGGTCCCCAGATGTTCTTGGACTACAACTCCCAGAAATCCTGGCTAGCACAGCTAGTGGTGAAAGCTTCCGGACGTTTTAGTCCAAGAACGTCTGGGAATTCAAGATTGGGAACCACAGCTTTACAGGATGGTTGTTGTGAGGATGAACTGAGATGGGGGAAAGTTATGCATACTGTCATGATGAGTTTATTGAAGAAAAGTCACCATATAAAGATAGTAAAGAAACTAATGACACAGGAATACATGGAACTGCCTTACACTTAGCTGCACCATTGGTCCATCTAGCTCATTATCATCAACTCAGATTGGCAGCAGTAGCTCTCCAGGGTTTCAAGGAAGGTTCTTCCTTTGACCCACCTGAGATCTCTGGTGTTCCTGGGTTCTACCATCCGGGTATTAATCAGGCCTTGCTTAGCAGCCAAAATCAGAGGAGCAACTGTGTATTAAGGGTAATTCAGTGATCCACCTACGTTTCTCTTTCTTTCTTTCTTTCTTTCTTTCTTTCTTTCTTTCTTTCTTTCTTTCTTTCTTTCTTTCGAAAAAGTTTGAGAATCCAAGGCAAATAGGTCAGGACGTATTAGTCAGGCAGCCACACAACCAATGAGAGACCGGAATCTACAGCTCCCTCTCACCAAAAAGAATCTAAGTTCAGTCCCTTCAAAGGATTCTTCATAGAAGGTATGTCCAGAAACAACCCTTCGGTACTAGGGGTGGGGGGAAGGAATAGACTCTGCCCTTTAAGGTGCTTCTCAGCTAAGAGGCGGGGTTTGGTTCTCTACAGTTGAAGGATCACAGAGACAAAGTCTCCATCTGCCTTGATAGATCCAGGTAACAACTCTTGTCAGAGGGAACTCTCCCAGGTCCTCCAGAATTTGACACCTCATTGCTTTTTCTCCCTCCTGTCCTTCTCCTCTCCATGAAGTTTGATGTCCCTATCTATCTATCTATCTATCTATCTATCTATCTATCTATCTATCTATCTATCTATCTATCTATCTATCTATCTATCTATCTATCTATCTATCTATCTATCTATCTATCTATCTATCTATCTATCTATCCTGCCTTTCTCCTTAAAAGGACCCAATGTGGCTTACATCATTAAAAAACAGTATTTAAAAGCTAAAAACAGTAAGCATACAAATATTAAAAAAGGATTAAACAAGTATTATATTAAAATGGTTAATAAAATCATTAATAAAACACATTTAAAACAACAGAACACAACAATCCATTGAAAACCCATCTCATACCAATAGTCCTTAAGGAAAAGCCTGCTTGAAGAAGGACAGCAAAGATGGGCCTAGCCTAGTTTCCTGTGGGAGAGAGTTCCAGAGTCTGGGAGCAGCAATAGAGAAGGCCCTCTTGCATGTCCCCACCAAGCACACCTGTGAGGGTGTCTTTTAAATAGCTTGGGCCCAAGCCGTTTAGGGCGTCGTAGGTTAAAACCAGCACTTTGAATTTTGCCTGGAAATGGATTGGCAGCCAATGGAGCTGTTGTAAAGGGGAGTTCTATATTCCCTTTGACCAGCCCCAGTTAACAATCTGGCTGTGGCATTTAAGAGTCTTTGGACCCTTAGACCCTAAGGTCTAAAAACCTTGATGCGTTGCATTCAAACTTTAGCCGATACTTTCTTCCTGCATCTCTTCCCTTGTTCTTACCTCATTTCAGGATCTGGCCATCATTGTTCTGATCTCAGTGCATTTTGCTGTGTCTAGGCAGATACCAGAATTCATACCTGACCAAACGCATCCAACCAATCAAACTCTGAGGTAAATTAAATCTTCAGCTTGATTCAGCAATGTACATAGAAACTGAGAAATGCAAATACTCTTCAGAGAATGAAAGGTTTAAGATAAACTGAGAGAAGGAAATGTCAGGATGTGCTAAGAAGTGATGAGAAGGCTGGATCCAGACCTCAGTGAGAAGAACAGCTGAAGAGAGGCAGGCCAGACCAAGGACAGATCTGCCAAGAACAAACCATTCAGGCATGATACTGAGTCAGGCCCTATTAGTTGCTTATAGACCTGAACAAGAAAAGTAAGGGAGCTGTAATGATAAACCTGGGGCAGTATAACATATAACACAATTCCCAGGCTGGGCAGGATTGACATGATGTCCTATTAGAATCTTATAAATAAATTTAGAACTGTTGTTATGACAGTGCAGACCTCCTTAACCGTCTTATAAACAACCTTGAAAACCTTTGGAACACCTAATTTCAAGGAGAGCAAAGTACTTATAATGTTAAGTTCCCATGATATTTGAAACTTTTAAAGATGTTTGTAGCAGGTTCCATGATTCAAGCACTTTGTGTGTACGGATAAGCACATCTACCTGCTGACTGGTAAGGGACAATTCAATCCACACGAGGATCCTTCCATCCTGTATTGGATTCAGCATCTTACTCTGGCCACTACAAGACCTAGGAAAGATTATTTTTTCTGAACTCTAGTTTGCACTGCAGGATAACCCAGCCAGAATACCAAGCGATGGGTAGAAACGGAACCAGTAGTACAGGTCTCTGCTTGCAGAAAATGAAGGCAGACCCTTTTAAACCTGGGCTGCCTGACATGGCTTCCTCTGTCAGAGGCTGTCATCACACAAGAGAAATGCCTCCCTTCTTTCTCATGTCTTCTGCTTCCATGCACTGTGGTCCCATGGCATATATCCTCTGATAGTGGTTCATACATTTTTAAACTGTTCTGCTTTTTGGGGATAAATTAGATGCGGTACGTTCATCTACACCCCTCGAGTGGGACATATCCCCTTCCTTTTCTTGTGCCTTTCTCTGCCCTCTTCCCTTTTAAAAAAAATGTGTGGGTACATTGATGTGTTGGCAATGCCCTTGCTGGCCACGTGCTGATCTGGGCCATTTCTTCCTCTTTCTGTGCTTTGTTACTCTCTATGGAGGAGAACCCACAGTGCACCGCAGTGGCGGTCAAAAGACAGTAGGGGGACTGATGCTCCATATTTGACAGAAGTGTACCAATGCACCAACATTCCTGTTTTAAAATTAATTTAAAAAATTTAGGGAGTTGAATGACAGCAGGTGAGGGAGGTGGGACCACATGTCAGATGAATAGGAAATGAATCAGTTTTGGAGTACACACTCAGTAGGATGTTGGTTGTACTGCACGATGAAACGCAGAACAAGTAGCCTCCCAGCGGGCTGGATTTGATCCGGAGATAGCACGGAGGTGAAACAAAAGAATCGATAATGGCCTTGTGTCATCTGAACCCACCAAAAAAGGGTTGAAATTCATGAGGAGTAACTTGGAAACCTTTTGCTGGTGTGACCGCAGCCAGAGATAAATATCTTCTATCTTCACCACTATGGCTACCCTACCTTATTAAGAATGAGCCCTAAACTGATGCATGGTTTGCTTCTGTAGTGTAACTAAAAAGAGGTCAGATAGAAAACTACATTTTCAAGATGTTGTTCATGAGTTAGTTTGTAGTCTCAACATTTGCTAGTCTATCCTTTCCTTTTCATGAATTCCCACTTAGACATAAAGGAGTTTGTCTTTTGGGAGGATCTGGGGAAGAAACTCATGCTCAAAAGACTCTTTTGTTACTGCTGAGAATTGGTAGGATGAAATCAGCTCTGAATTGTTAATTCCTCTCCTCTGCATTCATTACAATGAATGCATTTTGCTCTAGTGAATGGACGGGCAAACCAAAATTAAACAAACAAACAGGGGGAAAACCCTTGCATTTCAATTGATTCAAAGAAACACAATAATATGGAGACAGCCCCACATCCTTGGCAGCTAAATCACTGAACTTGGTTAATGATGAAAAAAATAAAGCATTCCAGATTCATTTAGGTTTTCCAAATAATAGGAGTCATTCCTATTAAGGAACCTAGAAAGTTTGAAATAACACCTTTTGTGATAAGTGATGTCCCAATGTAAAAGTAAGCAGACAACGTTAATTCTATGGCACAATCAGTTCACCAAAAGCAACAACATAGCCGTATCTTCAAAGGCAGCCTCTTTTGAATTTTCCTCCCCTACTCCTTTTCAACATCTTGCGACATCAAGGTTCTCCCAATTTTTCAGGCATTATATTCATGTTTTTGTGTTATGTAAACTGCCCAGACTAGTGCTATGCACTAGAGACGGGAGTGAACCAAATCATGAACCAGAAAACCCACAAACTGGGCTGGTTTGTGGTTTGGTTTGGGGATCCCAAATGAAGCACCAAATATTTTCCCCCTTGGTGCTTCATTTTGTTCAGCAAAAGGCGATGCCCATCTAACCACCCTCCCACTGCCCCCATCGGCTCCCCGTTTGGCTTCAAGCTGCTGTTGCCACCACCGCCATCCTCACAGGCGGCAGACCCAGACCACCTGCCCGTGTGCATGCGCCTGCCGTTCAGCTGACAGACTGGTGCCTGTGCAAAAGCAGCAGGCCCGGGTCCTTAAGCCAGGTCTGCTGTATGTATGCTTCTGCCCCTCTGTCAACTGATTAGTGGGTGAATGCACAAAGGCAGAGAGGCCTGGGCATTTTGCCCTGTCATGATGGTGGCAGCAGTGGCTGCTTCAAGAGAAAGTAGAACAACAACAAAAATAGTACAGGACAAATGGACATGTTTGCGAAATAGCTTTGATGGATAAATTCCTGCAAAACTGGATTGAAAAGGCCTGTTCACAAGATTCCTGCCATGCCCTGATCTGGAGGTGGACTCTTTTTTTGTTGAAGCTTATGGGGCAGCAAAGGGACAGCTGACTTATTGTGTCTCTTTGCTCAGCTGACCCATATATCTCTGTAGCACAAATCTGTAGGCTTTAATGGTTAGCCTGCAGAGAAACAACTATTTGGAGTCATTGCTATTATATCAGGTTATACATTTGTAGTGAAAGACCTGTACTATGATTTTGTTGCTGTTGATTCCATGTTCTTTCAATAAAGTTAAACCAACATACACACAAGACTACTTTCAGTGAAAATAAAGATTTATTAGGGGAAACTACGTATCTGAGAGGGAGAAAAGATGAGGTCTACTAGCACAGACTACTTCCCTCTGTGTGTGTGTGTGTGTGTGTGTGTGTGTGTGTGTCACACACACACAGAGAGAGAAGACAAAGAGGGAACACAGGGAACTCTGTGTATCTCCATATTTATTGCCCCCTAGAAGGACATTGTCATTTGTGTGAGAACAGTTGTACATTTACCCATTTCCAACATTAAGTCATCTCTGTGTGCATTTTAGACAAGCTGAACTGGTCAGGTATCAAGTAACAGTTTGCTGTTGTTGTTTTTTTAAAACATGGGCCCAAAATTATTGTGGTTTTGGATCATACACCGAGAAAGGCCAAGAAACAGTGAGAAATGGGGCCACTGGCCTTTCAAAACATTTCAAAGTGTTTATTTAGAAATAATACAATAAATATAACAGAGCTATGACGTGCACTAAAAACTTGCTTTTAATCGTTCTCTGGCAGGATATGGCAAAGGGAACCAGAGCATCTCCTCAGTGAGGAAAGGTTATAAGTGGAGATGTGCAGACAGTTGTTTGAGAAATTTTGGGGCTTTTAGTCCACAGACACAAACCTGCACACCACTAGTTACAACATTTACGAAATCTTTTGCTTAACAGAGCTAAACAAGCAAAGAAGAAGGGGACATGATAGAGGTTAACATTGCACAAGGTGGGGAGAAAGTCATAATACTAGAACCTGGGGTCATCCAGTGAAACTGAATGTTGGGAGATGATGACAAATAAATGGACTATAGTGCATAACTCTTAGATTGTTTTCAGACAATGCAAAGATGACTGTCAATTTAAATTAGACAATTACGTGGAGGAGAAGGCTATGAATGTACTGGTTGTGACAGTTGTATATTACCTCAGATAACAGAGATGGAATGCCCCTCATCCTTTGGACGGATGCGTTTCAGTCCCTCAAAGTCATGGTCTGTTTTAGAATTCACACAGAGCTACAACTGCAAAGTAAGTATTGTGTGACGTTATCTCCAGAAGAGCTGCAATGTCTCTCCACGTGTGCCACCTTGCCCCATACAGGTCCACTCAAAGAACAGATGAGACAAAAACACTATCCTAACAAATCTAGTGCTTTTAACACTGTGGCTTTTTTTTTGTCCCAGTCAATACAATGTATTAGGATAATATGCTATAATAACAACAAGCGGAAGTGATGTACGCATTTTGGTGGTCAGTAGGTTGGCCTTCTTTGGGGGAGGGTCATTGGGATTCCAAGAAAATACAAGATGTGTAAACTTAATTCACATTCTACCTCTATCCTTTGCCTTGCTATTAAGACTCAATACATCGGCGTTCCCACGGGTGTGTGGGTGTGTGTGTGTGTTAGAAAATACCGCAGAACTGATTCAGTGCATGCTTTTTAATCCGTGTGAATGGATAAAAAGGGATTAGATTAATACACAGATAAGACTGTCAATGTAGTAGTTGTGGTGACTGTATATGATGTCCTGTATCAGAGGCAGAATACTCCTTAATACCATTTGCTGAACAATGTGAGCAGAAGGGGGGGGCTGTACTCATGTCATGTTCTGCTTGGGGGCGTTCTGTAGGCATCTGGTTGGCCATAGGGGGAACAGAACACAGACTAGATAGGCCTTTGGTTGGATCCCAAATGGTTCTTCTTATGTTCTTATGTCATATTCCTCTTTACTTCAACAGAAGTCCAACTTCTTAATTAACACGCACATCCACACCTGTCAAGGGTCCAGTGAGGTCCATTGCAAATTACATCACTGGCAGATCACATGGCCTACGAAGGTTGGTGAGCAGATTACAAGCTACTGTTCCGGTTGCATCTATTTCCACAGAGGTGAGTGACTCAGGTTTGTAGTGGTCACGAAATGAGAAGGCTGATAGTTTAGGTGATCACCCAATACAGAAAGCAATTAGTGTTAGAGAGAGAGCAAAGAAGTCAGACACACACAGAGATGTCTGCCAGCAGAGTCCTCCACACACACCACTCTGGGGCAACACTTTTATTAAGTCTCCCTTTTATTAAGGGGGACTCCCTTTTATTAAGCTTACAGATAGTTGACAGTATACTGATAGGGCACGGTTACATAATGCCAATTAGGATTGGCCAAAGAAAGGCTTTGAAGTTAGCTCTCTATCTCTATGAGAAAGAGGAAGAATGGGTAGCCACTCCTCCTCTCAGAAGCAGCTGCGTCATATCCAGGAGAGTATGCTCTACACTGAAGAACAGACAACAGCTTAGCAAACTTGGGCAGGCCCCCCCCCCCCCCCCAGGTTGGAGAGCCATGCCGATCAAAGTTCTTAGATTAAGCCATCAGGGTCTATTGGCATAGGTTGCTGAAGCTTCTTTTCCTGACACTGCCATGGGGATGCTGTGGAGTAGCAGTTTAGCCAGCCAAATTCTAAGCTGACACAGAGGCCTGAGTGTACTGCCGAATGGGATTTCCTGCTTGGCATGTAGACAGTGTATGATTCCTGTCACATGGTCATATGGGGTCCCCTCCTAGTTAAATGGCACTGTTTCATGTAACTTCAAAATGTGGTAAGCCAGCCCAGCTATATTTTGGATTCCTGTTGCTCATGCTGTTGAGTGGACACCAAACGTTGGACTCTAAAGTCCTACCTTAATGGCCTCAGTCCAAGCAGGCTGGCACCTTATAAAGCCACAGAGTGATGTTCCTTGATGTATAAACTTGTGCTTTCCTAAAATACATAAAGACCCCATCTTTGAAACATGAATCTGACCAAGTCACATATAAAGCAACATGGCCCTACTTTTAAGAGCAAAAAAGGGTGTTCAGTTGTCAGACATTGGACCCTATCCATAGCTGATCTCAGAGCTTGGAAAAGTTTGTTTCATTTCTTTTCTTTTTTAACTTCTAGAATTCTGAACAGAGTTGTAAGTAGCCATTTTGGAACTTGGGCAACTGAGGCATGAATGGAAAAGGAAGAGGCTATGGTATCCTCCATAAAGAAAGAGATTTTTTAAAAAAATTAATTGTATTTTAAAATATTTTTTACCCTGCTTTTCTCCTTAAAAATGACCCAAGGCAGCTTGCATAATCAAAATACAGTATTGAAAGCTAAAAACAGTAAGTACACAAATAATAAAAAGGATCAAGCAGATGCCACAATAAAAAACAGTAAAAAAAAAAGCAATACCAAAAACTCACTCAAAACAGTAAGGCATAACCATCCATTAAAAAACCCATTCAGGTAGCCAGGAGATACTTGCCTGAAGAGAAAGGTCTTTGCCTGCTGGTGGAAGGACAGCAAAGATGGGGCCAGGCTAGCCTCCTGTGGGAGGGAGTTCCAGAGTCTGGGAGCAACAAATAGAGAAGGCCCTCTCTCATGTCCCCACCAAACACACCACTGAAGGTTGTGGGCCCCAAAAAAAGGCCCTGATGATCTTAATACCTGAGCATGCTTCAAAAAAAGGGAAAGTGAATAGGGCTAGGAGGTATGGTTTTTAGTTCCTTACAGCCATTAGTAGATTCATCTCTAGATTTTGGTGCCTTGGTGCAAGGCCCAAATTGGTTCACCCTAGTATATAGCCTTGACGTTGGGAGCTGACATTCAATCAATTAACTTTTCCAAATTAAGGCATATCTCCCTTCGTTGTATTCTCCTATTTCTTGTACTTTTCTTTTATCCAGACTCTGCTGCTGGAAGGAGACCTAGCCAGGTGAAAAGTGACTGGGCAGAAAAGCTGTGGAGAGATAAGCACAGAGGGAGACAAGTGTATGAATGGGATTTTCCATCCTGCTGTTGCAGGAAGATTATTGGGGCAACCCAAAGGCAAGAGAAAACAAACTTAATGCCCAATGATAGCAGTAGCCATACTGGGTGGCTAAAACTTTGGAAATGTTGCCGAGAGCTTGCTGATTTTTAGATAAATATTACCTCAACAGATTTGCCGACAGACTACAGTACGTCTATTTATACAGGGCTGCTTGTCACAAAAGATTCGTCTCTTCTCAAAGGGCTTTGCAAATAGAGCTGTCTACACACACAGTGTATGCACCACTGCTCCTCTAAACGGGCATTGACATAACTCCAGTGGCTTCTTTATTCCGTGCCGACAGTGTGGTAGAATATTGTTTTGTATACATGTTCCTTCTCCAAACAGTGGAATGATCCGGAATAACTTGACAGCAAAAGTGGGCAACACAATGCTTATGGATGCATTGGCCTCGCCCGTTTTTTCAGCTACTCCCTCAGTGGCCTGGACAGCTGCTACTAGTTTTGCTGAATTTTGGAAGGAAGAAGATCAAGAGAGACGCTTTCCTTTCATTGAGCAGTGATGCCAAACTTTGTCATGGCAACTCTATGAATGAGCAGTCTTCAAAATCTCCGGTGCTCAATGCCCCTGTTCAGCTCTTGTTGACTTAGGTCTGTGCCTTCCTTTAGGGAGTCAATCCATCTCATATTTGGTCTTCCTCTTTTCCTGATGTCTTCCACCTTTCCCCACATCATTGTCTGTTTCAGAGAATCTTGCCTTCTTATCATGTGCCCAAAGTAGGACAGTCTTAGTTTCAACATTTTTGCCTCCAGAAATATTCTCTGCCTTTGTTTTACAATGAACGTACTTGTAGCCCACGGTGGGTTTGGTGGCACTGCATCTCCCCCAACTGCCTTAAAAGGTTAAAAGGTAAGCAGTGCTAGATTCAGAGCAACATCTGTCCAAATCTTTGTAAAACCAATACCAACACAGCTGATTATCTTTCTCTGCTGGCACACACGGTGACAAAAACCGCAGTATACTTCCAGGCTGCTTAGTTCTAAACTGATGTATTGGTTGCTTGTATAGACTGTCTGCTGCTATTTGTATTCCTAAGTATCATTACTTTATTTAGGTATTTTGTTCTGTAAATTTTAATTTCAGATTTTTAAAAAAGCGGTACAGTCCTTTAGATTCTATGTGTTTTTAAAAAGAAACCTGATATATGAATATGTCGAATTCTAAAACAAAACCATTTTACATCTGTACCAGCCAAATGAAGTAGGTTCCATTGAATTCTTATCATAGATGGCATCACAATGCTTGCCAGCCATATATGTGTTAAAAATGAAGAGCACTTCAGTTTTAAAAGGTGGCAACCTTAATTTAGCACCAACAAAGTGCTAACTCAGGGACTGAAATGCAGAGATTTGAGAGAAAAGCATTCAAACTCCTGGGCCTGGATGCACTTACTGTATATATTCATTTGTCTCATATTTCAGTGTTTGAAATCTCGAGTTCTTCCCATCATAAATAAAGAGAAATGTACAAATTTTGGTAAATTCTTATCAAAAACAGGCTAAAACAAATTTCACAGTTCATAATAAATTATATAAATTAATATTATTTATATTATTATATTTATTTATTCACTTCCCAGAGTATTTTAGTTCATACTACCCAGAAATAGACCTGCACTTAATACATTTTTTATTCTGAAATTTCAAGACTTATGGCCAATAAAATGTGTGTATTTCAAAAGCTTGCACAGGAAGTGTTACATTTCAAACGTCCGCATAGATGTGATTTCATCATTGAGTGGATGCAATTAAGCAATGTTTGCAACTATGTAAAATGTATGTAGAAATTTATGCATTAAAAAATGCTTCCAGCAAAGCACAAATGGATCCCCCCCAACCAAACAATGCCACACGAAGAAACACCACAAATTGGACATAAAAGAGGAAAAAAAGAGGAAGCCTGTCTAAATGGACTTGTTAGGTACCCCTATCATCCGTAATAAACTGGAGGAAAGTGTGCATTGATTTTTCAAGGGTTGGTTTCTAGATCTTATAAGACCTGCTAATGGATCCAATGTATTTATATCGCCCATGATTGCGTGGTTGTGAGAGGCATCACAGCTGTATGTTCTTCATCCAACCTCTTCACATTCAGTGGATAAGATGAGCATAACACACACACACCCGTTATAGCAGCTCCACTGCTGCTGATCTGATCTGTTTCTGGGCTGAATTTAACATGTTGCTTTTAACCTATAAAGCCCTAAGCTTGGGCGCAAGCTATCTCAAGGACCACGTCTCCATTTGCCTATTCCAGTGTTAAGATCATCAGGAGAGGCCTTTCTCTTGGTCCCATCACCTCAAGTGTATTTGGTGGGCCCACAGGAGAGGGACGCCTCTGTTGCTGCTTCTAGACTGTGGAACTCCCTCCCACTGGAGGCCAGGCTGGCCCCATCTTTGCTGTCCTTCCGCAAGCAGGCAAAGACCTTTCTCTTCAGGCAGGCTTTTCCTTAGTGACTGGCTGCCCGAGTGGGGTTTTAAATGGATGGTTGTATCTTACTGCTTTGAATGTGTTTTGGTATTGCCTTTGTTTTTTTAGTATACTATTTGTTTGACCCTGTTTAGCATATGTATAGTCACTCTTGCTTGCTTTCATACTATATTTTGATGATGTAAGCCACCTTGGTTCCTTTTAAAGGAAAAAAGCGGGGTAAAAATATTTGAAAGCCAAGCAAGCAAGCAAGCTATACAATTCGTGGAGGCTCTGAACATGCAGACATGTTTTCAGAAAGAAAGAAAGAAAAAGCAAGGTCCTGCTTGGGGCACAGACAGTCCTATGTGTGTATATTCTGTATTTCTCTGAGGCCTGTTTTGGCATCTTACAGAACAAACATAGGATGGGAACTACTGTCACAGTCCTGCTTCCTCTCTCATGCAGCTTCAATGCGCACACATGGGTTTTTACAGGAATAGGGACTTCAGGGAAAATAAATAGCCATTGAAAGCACATAGGCGACATCTAGTGGAGACCAAAAGTCAAAGGACTTGAACAAGGAGAACTTTCACCTCTTCAGTCTTAAGGCCGAGTTGAATTTCAGACACATTCTTAGAGGCTGCCTTTTATCGGCAGGAAGTGTCGTAATTTGTTGGTGAATCTGCAATATGCTGTCTTGGCCTGAAGAGTACAAGGGTACTTATAGTGCCTCATGCAGAGTACAATATCTGAGTCACAGTGCAGCCCTGTACATATTCACTTGAAAATCAATGCCACTGAGTTTAACTGGGCTTACGTCCAGATGCGTGGATATAAAGCAGTGGTTCCCAACCTCGGGTGACTCAGGTGTTCTTGGACTGCAACTCCCAGAAGCCCTGGCCAGCACAGCTGCCGGTAAAGGTTTCTGGGAATTGCAGTCCTAGAACACCCAAGTTACCCAAGGTTGGAACCACTGATATAAAAAAATAATTCTTTTAATTGCAGCTGTAACATTTGGAAATGCTTGTTTGTTTCTCAATATGGCCTGTATTTTGCTTCTGCTTTCTCAGGATGGGATTTGGGGTTGCAATTTAGGGATGGTGCATGTTTTACTTTTCCTCTTTTGGGTCTCTGGAACACTTATATTTCTTGCCAATTTTCCAGCTTTGCCCAATGGGTAATCTTATTCCCCGAAGGCATGAACTATCAGTTTAAAGGAAGTTATAAGCTCTATCTCCAAAAGCAATGGCATTCAGAATACAGATTGGCCCTCCATCCTTATTCAAAATATAGATGCACCCTTATTGTACCTTAACTCCCACACCAAGTAAACACTACAGCATAATATCATTAGTCATGCCACTTCCTGTAGGGGGCGTACAAGAGCTAAAATGAAATGGTGTACAAGAGCTAAAATGAAATGTAGATTTTATAATGCCAATATCAATGAGCAACAGGTATGTTCCTCATCCTTTTATGTCCAGACCAATTGCTCTGTATTTTGGAGAAGGCATTTTCATTTTGTTTAAGGCAGTGTTTCCCAAACTTTTTTCAAGTCATGAGCCCCTTTTATAATAGCCAAGTAACTTGCGTCCCTCCACCACATTTGCATAAAAAAGTATTTTAATGGGGTAAAGAAAATACATTCAAATAGACATTTCAGGATATAATTTTAACCAGGAGGTGGAGGTAATGAGGATTCGAAACTCCATAGGCCTAGGGAGCAGGCAAGACAGGGGTGGCTGTGCTGTTGTCCCTTGCCTCACAAAGAAACAAATAAAACAAACAGTTGACAGAGCATAACCACTAGGGCTCACTGTACAAAGTGAACCAACTTGTACTAACCACTTCTACCTGCATCTCTAAGGAAACCACATGCACAAAGCAAAGGAAATTACTATTTTAGCCTGTTTCTTAAAGAGATTGGCCCTGCATGTTCACTCATAAATCTACCTCCACAGGATGTTGTGTTGTTGTTGTTTTGACTCATATACTGTCTCATAGGGCTAAAGCACTCTCTGGGCAGCTTGCAACACAATTATGCAAACAACACTTTGCCCCCAGGTACTTATTTTACTGACCTCGGAAGGATGGAAAGCTGAGTCAGTCTTGAGCCAGCTACCTCAGTCTTTCTGGATCAAACTCAGTCATGAGCAGAGACTTGACTGCAGTATTGCACTTTAACCACTGTGCCATGGGGCTAATAAAAAATTGGAGTGCTAATCAAAAATCTCCACTGCGAGCCTACATTCTATCCAAATCATTCTGTCCTATTCCATAAAAATGTTACTCCTTATCAAAGCACAACTACAATTTGTTACCCCATAATTACTACTCTACATTGTCCGCTTGATAAAAAGCACAGTAACTTCAAGCTTTCAGAAGATGGCAGCATGAAGAGGTATTGCTGTAGCACTAGAGATGGGCACGAACCTTGGTTTGGAGGTTTGTGCCAGATTGTACGTGCAGCATGTTCTCTTCCTCTGCCTCCCCGGCTGGATCCCCCACTCACCAGCTGGTGCGTGCTCCTCTCCTCCTTCTCTTCAGCTGTTCAACCAGTCTCTGGCAGGAGCATGGGCTTCCCTGTCCCATCTCCTTGGGTTGATTGCCCACTCAGACAAGGAGGCAGGACAGGCAAAGTCATGCTTCTGTTGGGGACCGGCTGAACAGCCAAAGTGGAGGGGAAGAGGACTGCTGGTGAGTGGGCCATTGGCCAGGGAGGCAGGGAAGGGAACGTGCAGCACCTGTGGTGCCGTGCGTATGAACTGGCACGAAGCTCCGAACCAAGGTTTGTGCCCATCTCTATTCAGCACCAGTAAACAGTAGCCATTACAAAAAGATTCCCAAAAGGAAACAAACAAACAAAAAACACAGCACAGACTCAGCCATTTATTTCCATGGGAGAGACAACATGGAAACCTGTCAGCAGAAAGAACTATACATTGAACAGAGGCACTGTATAAATAAACATAAATAATAAGCAAGACTTAAACATCCCTCTGTTCTAAAGAGCATACAAAAGGCACGACTCCATTTGTTTTACAAGAAAGCTATTAAGGTATGCTGAGGATCTGTCTAAATCTATACAGCTATTACAAGACTTGTTTTATGCTGCTGCGAAAAGTAAACACACCAAGTGCTTTAAAAACACACAGATTTTATTTGTGTATAATTGAAACTTAGATGTAATAAGGAATGTGGAAATATGAGGGCCAGAATCCTAGTGATTAGTGACACCAGCGGAAGTGCAATGACCTAAACTGCTGCAATTAATTGCTGCTAGTTAATTAGTTATTACTTGTACCCTTCATCATGCACAAACCCATGTGGCCAACAGGTAAGCAGCCGCTTGTTAACTAGCAGCCAGTCATTGACGTCTACGCTGGCTCGGGCATGTCGTGAGAATGGCTAACGGTCGGATTCCGAAAGATCTCCTGTATGGAGAATTAGTGCAGGGAAAGCACCCCAGAGGGAGACCACAGCTGCGATACAAGGAGATCTGCAAGTGGGATCTGAAGGCCTTAGGAATGGACCTGAACAGATGGGAAACCTTTCTGAGTGTTCAGCCTGGAGGCAGGCGGTGCAGCATGGCCTCTCCCAATTTGAAGAGGCACTTGTTCAGCAGGCCGAGGCAAAGAGGCAGTCCTGAAACCAGCAAAACTAGGGAGCTGGACAGGGGACAGATTGTATTTGTCTTCAGTGTGGAAGGGATTGTCACTCTTGAATTGGCCTTCTCAGCCACACTAGACGCTGTTCCAATTCAGAGCATGTTACCATAGTCTCTCGAGACTGAAGGAGGCCTACATTGCAATCATTGCTGTGGTTTATGCTATTGTGTTTAGGTGGCATAATAGGCTAACAGGATTCCGACTCATCTCCTCCAAGTTAAAAATAGATCAGTACAGTTCTATATTGCCTTATTGCCTATAGTGACAGGCAGCAGTGTTTACCACAGTGTCGAGTGGAACTGCTTAACCAGAGCAGTGCTAAGTTTGGACATCCAGGTGCTCAGCATGATAGTCACCATAGCCAGCACCCTCCAAGAAAAGTCCAACAAGCATCAATCCATATCAACAGATGAGGAGCAGATCATTTGTACACCAAATGGCTCTTAATTATCCATTGAAGGCTATATTAAATATTTTGCATGACACCAGGGAAAGCGAGTAGCAATATTCTGTTAAGGGAATCCATTTCTCTCCCACCTTAGCTGAGGGTTGCAGCTAAGCTTGGAGGGAACAAGGAAGCGTGGCGGGTCACGGATGATGGCATAGTTCCTGTTTCTCAGAAAGTGTCTGGACTTCCACCCTTTGAATCTTGGCCCCACTATACTATTCTGGTTAACCCCATTTACCTGGATCTGTTGAGAATCAGACTATAAGTTCTGTTGCAGGCAAAAAAAAAAAAAAAAAAAATCTTCAGTCATGTTAAACTACAGTCTCACTTAAGAACTGTAAAAGGAGTGTCACATTCAAGAACAAGCCAGTAAATCAAGATGGACAACCTCTGCTCTTGTGATACAAGTAGTCCTTAGCCTCATTTCAAAAGACCTGACTGCAGATGATAATTCTGGGCTTCCGACAGAGTTTGGAAAAGTTAGTTTCCCTAAGGAAAGATACTTTGGTTATGACAATTCAATTTGCTCACTAAAGTAAACTCTTCATAAAGTGTTGTTCGTAGAATTCCAGCCATTCCTGATTAGTTGGACTACAACTATCATCCTGTCTCCAACAGAAATGTGTATGTGGGGAAGTTGTAGTTTAAAGCATCTAGGAAGAAAATGCCAAGGGAAGCTGTGCTTTGTGTTTATTACAGTGGTTTCAATGTGCAATAAATAACATTGGCCACTTGAGGGAACCAGTTAACTTTTTCATATATTTTTCAGAAGCCTCATAACTAAGGTGAGGATTTCTATGACCTAAAAAGGTCAGAACAATGCAAGCATTTATGACCTTAAAATTAAATATGACCAATTAAACAAAAAATCTGACTTCACAATATTTCTGAAATTAGCACCCATTTTTTAAAAAAATCTGTGCTTATACACACACATAAAAATTAAAAGATTAATTCTTTTTCACTTCCAGTCCAAGAAGTGCTAGTATGGAAGGAATAAAATGAACATTTTGAAAGTAAAATGGTCATACCTGGATTAGTTTCATCAACAGCAGAATTGGATTGGATGATCACATGCATCTTGAGGTTATCAAACTCAACACTCCTTCAGTTGTCCGTCAGTATGTTTTGTATCTGGAGAAACTCTTTTTGACATCACAAGAGGTTGTAGGAACATATTTGAAAAAAGCCAACTCCTCTGGGGAAAATCCTGGCTTGAAATAATCAAATTTTGCTTCAAGTCTATTTATAATGTTACATATTTTGCAGTGTTGAATAACCCAGATTAGTTTCCAGTTTATCACTGTTTTCTTCAGCCACTTTCCCCTTTGCTCACTTTAAATCGCCCTTAGTTTGTTTCAATTTTCAGTGCATCATTAAGTTCCATTCGTACAATTTCAAGGCAGGTGATTGCTCTTGATAATTCACTGAAGTTCGATTTTATATATGCCAAGTTTCCAGCCAAGGTTTCAGAAAAGGAATCTTGCACAACCTTGATGGAGGAAGATTAACAATAGTCAAGTTTTCAACTATCTGCTGCAAGGAATCATACATAGCTACATCCTGCCAAGTCTCCCTACTCATCACAACAGGTTGGGGAAGGAGAGCCAAATTTTATTTGAAATGTTGTACTCCAAGTGGAGCTTTAATGAATTTTTTTTACCATTTGAAATTATCTTATTTACATTAGGATAGTTGTTTTGAATCTCTATGGGCACTCTGTGTAAACATGCTGCAAGACATGTGATATAGATCATTTTTGGATAAAGAAGTTTAAGACTCTTGGCTGCCTTAATAATGTATGGAGCAGTGTATGTTACAAAGAGGAGGATGTTTCTCTTTTTTACACCATCTGCCCAGAGTAGTTTCATAAAATCATCAAAGACCATAGCAATAGTGAAACTGTATTCTCGAAGGCTTTCACGGCCGGGATCCAATGGTTGTTGTAGGTTTTTCGGGCTGTTTGGCCGTGTTCTGGAGGTTTTTTTTCCTAACGTTTCGCAGGTCTCTGTGTCCAGCATCTTCAGAGGACAGGAGTTAGAACTCTGTGTTCTGGTGTAGTGTGTGGGATGGTTGAGTATTTGTAGCTGTGGGATCAGCTTTTTGTCCTTTTCAGGAGATTGGGTGATTATGGTGATCAGGGTGTTCTTTGTTATGGGTGTATTGTTGTGATAAGGGGGGAGATGATCTGTCACTGTGATTGATGGGTGTCATTAGCTAGTCTTTTGTGTGCAGTGATCACCAGTCCTTGTGGCTGGGTAGAGTTTGTTGACCTTTCTGCAGGCTGTATTTTTCAGTGCTGGGAGCCAAGCTTTGTTGAGTTTTAGACTTTCTTCTTTTTTGTTGAAGCTCTGCTGGTGTTTGTGGATTTCAATGGCTTCCCTGTGTAGTCTAACATAATGATTGCTGGTGTTGTCCAGTTCTTCTGTCTTTTGAAATAGGATTTCATGTCCAGCTTGTTTTAGGGCATGTTCAGCTACTGCCGATTTTTCCGGTTGTTTTAGTCTGCAGTGTCTTTCATGTTCTTTGATTCTGGTGTGGATGCTGCGTTTTGTGGTCCCAATATATACCTGGCCACAACTGCAAGGTATCCGGTATACTCCTGCAGTGGTGTCCTTTGCTGACCGTAACATTTGTTGTATTTTTGTGGTGGGCCTGAATACTGTTTGTAGGTTGTGTTTTTCCCAAAGTTTCCCCATGTGGTCTGTGACCCCTTTGATGTATGGCAGAAATATTTTATTTGTGGGTGGCTGTTTTTCTTCTTTAGTTCAGTGTTGTTTTCTCAGTTTGATGGCTCTTGTGATTTCATTCTTGGAATAGCATTTGCCTGTAGTGCCCAATTCAGATGGTTGAGTTCAGTACTGAGAAGTTGAGCCTCACAGTTCCGATTCGCACAGTCTACCAGTGTTTTGATTATGCCTCTTTTTTGTTGTGGGTGGTGGTTGGAGTTTTTGTGTAGGTACCGGTTTGTGTGGGTGGGTTTTCTGTAGACCTTGTGTCCCAATAGGAGGTCAGGTTTGCGTATGACCATGACATCTAAGAAATGGAGTTGGCCCTCTATTTCTTTTTCCATGGTGAATTGTATATTTGGGTGGATGCTATTGAGATGGTTTAGAAATTCTTCCAGTTTTTCTTCACCGTGGCTCCAAATTGCGAAGGTGTCATCCATGTATTGGAACCAGACTGTGGGTGCGAAGGGTGCCGAAGCCAGGGCCTGTTTTTCGAAATGTTTCATGTAGAAGTTTGCTATAACCGGGCTGAAGGGGCTCCCCATGGCCACTCCATCTGTCTGTTCATAGAAATCATTATCCGATTGAAAGTAGCTGGTCATTAGGTAGTGTTGGGAAAGGGCCTTGATGTCTTCTGGAAAGATCTGCTGGTTGAGTGTCAGAGTGTCCTTTATCGGTACCTTGGTGAATGGGGATACAACATCAAAGCTGATCAATCTGTCCCTGGGGTTGAGTTTTAGGGTGCTGATCTTGTTTATGAAATGTCCTGAGTCTTTGATGTAGGATGAGGTTAGTCCAATGTGGGTCTGTGGGAGGGTGGCTAGGTTTTTGATGAACCTACAGTTGAAGAAAAAGCTTTCTCTAAAAGGAGACACTGCCTGTTCTGAACAAAGGTAAAATTTGCTAAACAACTCTTATGTTTAGTGGTATCACAATGTTGTTGAATATTAAAACACTTTTGGGCCGACACCTTAACTTAATGCAATTTACAAAACAAAATATCACCATCACGACTGAAAATCCACTCCCAAAACTCTTGAACAAAATGCCATAATTTTACACTCGCCAAACATCCATTTTTAGGCATATATAATGTTTATTACAAAATTAAGCAGACGTATGATGTGACATTTTAACAAGGTCAAAATATGACTTCCCAGACAAAATAAAAACATTTTTTAACTTACTTGTAAGTTCAAATAAAGGGGGCAGAAAAAATATGACATGTCATGGAAATTCTCGTCCTATTCATAAGTAATGATAGCAACCATCCATTAGTAATGAATCGTGATGGATGGTTAGCAAAATGTACCTTGTAGATGGAGCAGTTGATGTCTTTCCTGCTAGAGCTCATGTATCCCAGGCAGCCTCATCTATAGCACACAAGCCATATAGGGGATTTCCCAGGCCCTGCAACGGTGCCAGAGATTTTGTGGAACAAGAAGCATCACCAGTCGTGATCCTGGTGCTCCACTTGCATTTTCCTCCCAAACTGCACATGCACCAGCTCTCTCCATAGCCCTGATCCCTCACACATGGCTTTTTGGTGTGACGACACTCACAAGCACAATGCACCATTGCGTACCTTTGCAATGACTCCTGATGTCATTTGGGAAATGAGTGTCCAGGATTAAAAACTACCTCACGTACAACAATGACCTTCCCTTCCTTCCCTTCCACTGCTCACTTTGAGATTGTTCTTTCTGCTTGGAGACCCCAGCAAACCTAACAATGCCCTGGGACTTCAGCCAGTGACCCTGAGAACTCCAAATCCTATTCTCATTGGCTCCAGAACAACCAGATGCTGGAGGCAGGTGTGCCTCCTACATTTGGTCAAAGCAGACTTTTTCAAAACATCCTGTTCAATGTCATCTGCCAGGCACATCTGAAACCAAAACCATGGAAAAAGTTGGGTGGAGTCCATGAGCAATTGTAAATCTCATCACTATTGCCAGAAATAAAAGGGTTTCAGGACAGCACTTTGCAGATTTGTATGTGTTTATATTGATGTTGCAACATGGTTTACACAGACCAAATACCTTGCAAGGAGACAGGACTGCGATTCAGGGTCCTTTCCTGCTGCTGCACACAGAGCTTCTTTGCAGTTCTGGTATGCAAGACAAGCATCTGTTCAGTCTCTATTTTTCCAAATTAGGACGGAGTGATGTCAGTGCGTTTTGTAGTCAACTTAGTTTCAGTTTCAGTTTCCCAGAAATGAGGTGGTGTATATGAATCGGGGCTTAGTTTGGCGGTTTTAGAAAGGCATGGTAATTCCACATACTTGGAGCAATCATCATAATAAATGCCTATCCCAGTTTGTCTGAATCACAGTCCTTATGCTGCTGAAACAGCACCATACACAAAAGGGAGGCATTAATAAACCTGAGGGGGGGGGGATCCAAAGTTTTGCAGAAGAAAGCGTTGTTACCAGCCCCATCCCGAAATGGTATTTGAAAGGGAAGAAGTAGAAACTGTAAAAAAGAAGGGGGAAAAAAAAAGTAACGATACAAATCTCTGGCCATGACTGAAAAAGAACCAGTACTGTAGTTACATGTCTTAACTCCTAAAGCTGGAGGGTTCAGGAGCACAGAATGATGAGTTTAGCAGTATAGACAGGATCTTGCATAAGACGTCTGCCAGATTTTCTGGTTCTATGCAGCAGGGCTTTCTAGATCAAAGCAAACTTTCTGGAGGAAATCCAGAGTTGGGTAACGCTTCCAAGAAGCTTTAGGAGAAGCATTCATCTTGAAGACCAGGTGTGTCCACCTCATCTACCTTGTTCTAAAAATGCACTTTAGTCTTTTTGGCTTCTGCAGCATCATCAGAAACTTTTAGGGGATGGCTAGTTTCTTGGTATTGTACCTATGTTAGAATCAGCCCAAGTGTCATGAAACAGCAAGCAGATCTTCAAGTTGATCAGCACTCCACATCAGACAAAATGGAACAAAAATCAGGAAATGGTGGGAAAATACATTTGCCTTAATTTTTGGACTTCCCTGTTTCTCTCCCCTAATTGCCTGATCTTTGTACAACCTAGCCTGATGAGATGTTCGGAGCAACCATAAATGTGTAAATTTTTCATTTACATGTGTCACCTTACTGGGGATTATGGACTTCTTACTTTTATCTCCCTGTGTTGATTATTTAGGCCAAAATTCCATTGCTAGTCCTAACTACAAAATACCATTAAATCAGTGGACTTTAAATACTGTAAGTGTTACCATTGACATTAATACTAATCAATTGGAATGGCAAACCATCCACCAGGTGGCACTCCATGACACCTATACAATTTTGGCTTCACTTTTAGCATCATCATCTAGCTTTGCAGCTTTGGACCTCACCCCACCCCACCCCATTTATAAAGAAGGTGGCTAAATTCCTAGCAACACTCCTAGACTTATCTTTTTACAGCTGACAATGTTCATGCTAGTTAGAAAAAGTTAATACTTCCCACCACCCCAACGTCAATGCATATCATGCATAGCTTCAACAGAAATTACAGATAACTTTCTTAACTAGAAATCTCAAAATCTGACATCCTTCCCCCATCAAAAAAGCAAAGTAAAGTTTGTTCATTCACTACTACAGCTGTATAACTCACATATCAAATCAAAGTTCTAGATAGAGCGTATTGATTATCATTCTGTGAGGGGACTACAAAATAGGTAGTGGATACCTATTTTGGATACCAAATTTTGGGGTTTGGAGTAAACACAGCTGTTGTGAGTGATGACTCTGTTTTATGGCAGATATGTAGGACCTGAGTTTTAAATGTTTTCTCTGAAACCCTAATCCCTAAGCTACATTTTGGGATGTAGAAAAAGGGAGGCGAAGACAAAAGGCCACCAGTTAAGGACCATGCAGAGATTGGAACATTTACCAGTATTTGAAATGTAGCTTCCAGCATCCTCTAGACCAGGGGTCTTCAAACTACGGCCCACGGGCCACATCCAGCCCGCCTTGCTGTTTTATCTGGCCTGTTCCCTTCAGCCCATGCGTGTGTGGGCAGATGTCCATGCGGAGGTGGGTGCATGCGTGTGGGCGTTCATCTGTGCAGGCGTGCAGGCATCCGTGTGGGGTGCGTGTGGCCGCGCGTGTGTGCACTTTCCTTTGGCCCTCAAAAATGTTGAAAATATACGATGTGTCTCACACTCAAAAGTTTGGAGACCCCTGTTCTAGACCAATGGTTCTCAAACTTGGGACTTCAAATGTTCTTGGATTGCTACTCCCAGAAATCCTGGCCAGCACAGCAAGTGGTGAAGGCTTCTGGGAATTGCAGTCCAAGAACATCTGGGGACCCCAGTTTGAGAACCACTACTATAGACAGCATAGCCAGGGTCTCCCCAAACCTTTGGAGAGCCCAGAGCTGAAGAAAGGACCAAGTAATGGAACATTGAAGACCTAGTTCTTGTGAATTTTTGAGTATGCTGGTCAACTGGAAATCTATAATGTAGGGCACGTCCAGATGGGCATACAGCTCACTATTTGGATCACCTTTGGTGCAGTTGGGTTCAAATCATATTGCGATGTCTACATGTTTGGGGGTGCTCCTGAATTCTTCCCTGAACTTGGATGCCCAGGTTTAGTACTACTTGTGTTTTCCAATTTTTGTGTTTTCCATTTCTCAAAGTGGCTTTTTAAAAAAATTGTATAATTATTGATCTTTGCCTTAATATTGCCTGCTAATGATGTAAAATGCCTCCTTATTCATTGTTCGTAGTTTTAAATCTTGTCTTTTAATGATGTTAGCCATCATCGTATACTAATTGTTTTCAAATATTATATTTCATTGCAGCTTAGCCGCCTTGAGTCCTTTTCAAGGAGAAAGGCGGGATAAAAAATATTTTAAACAAATAAAAATAATGTGTTTTGACTGAAAGCAACAGTCATTTTAGTGTTCAAGGAATGGGACTGAATAAATATTTCGTATATGAGAGGCCAGACTTAACCGTAGATGTACACTACACAGTTACAGCAATCTGTTACTACTTTTAAGTTTTATGGCTCCATCTGACAGGAGTTTAGTTTTCCTTCTGGGCTAATTCAGGGGAGTGCACTGGGACTCTCTAGCAGAAAATTCTAACTATCTCAGCAAACTATGTATTCCAGGATTCCCTGCAACCGAACCATGACAAACTAAGTAGCCTCGAATGGCTGCAGCTGTGCAGTCGAGACATATTCTTACGAAGGAGCCAATGAAAACCAAACACAAAATAAAGCAATTTAACTTTCAAATTGCAGGCAGTGAGGAAAATGTCCTGCTCAGAGAATTAACACAATGAGCACTCAAAGAACTGTCTTTTCTAGTGATGGGTGGCCTGTACTGTATGATTGGGTGCTGAGTGTTTCAAGGAGAGGAAGAGAGTGCTTGAGGGGTAGGGAGAGCGAAAGGTCTGGGGTTACCACGGGGATAGAAAAATGAGTCACATTTCACATCACATTTAAGAAAACATGCTGGGAAGTCATGTGCTTTCTTGAAATCTGTGGCCGTTCTTAGCCTTGAGACAAACTACAAATTAGTGCTTACAAACACACACTCAAACACAGACAGAAAAGGACTTTCATGTGGGGTTTTTTTCTTTCCCCTTTGAGAATATTTGCACTTTTATTGCTCTCCCTTGTTCTTCAGGCTTTTCAACATAAGCCAAATTCTTATATGTATTATGATGAGCTGCCAGTGGGAGAAAAACAGTTTCTTATTCATACTTTGGCCTGGGATCAGCGGATAAAGTGGGGATTGGGAATATTTTAATAATGAGTGAGTGAGGTGAGTGAGTGAGTGAGTAAGTAAGTAAGTAAGTAAACACGTGTAGGTTCCCATGCTTGTGTGTTTAATATCTGCTCTTGTCACTATATTTTTTATTTTATTTGTCTCATTCTTGTGCTTTTTAATAGAATCTTGAAGTTTGCCTGTCAGTAAAGTTTATGGAGTTGAATGACCCATAACATTTTTATATCTCCAGAACTTGGAAAAATTGCTTTCTGGACATGGTTGGAGGATTCTAAAAAGTTAAAAATGTAATTTTCTCAGTTGTGCTTTAGTAAATTAGATCACAATAAATCAGTGTACTTTGAATAGGAATTTTAGAATTCCATTGCGCGCAGCCTGTGTAATTTGAAGAGAAATCTGAGTTCTGCCTTTGTCTCCTAAAGCTCTCTGCAGCTCATGTCATAAGCTTCATGGTTATTCGAGACTGGTCTGCATAATAAACTTTCCTCCCAACTGAACCCCTCATAATAATTAAAAAAACTATGCACCATGAAGCCAATTCTGATTTATGGTGTCTCTTTCTAAGTTTAAAAAACTTAGAAATGTTGGTAAATCACTTCTGAGTACTTTATACCTTTCTAAGTTTAAATTTAGAAAGGTATAAAGTACTCAGAAGTGATTTACCAATCCCTCCTTCTGGTGGTACTCTAGGAACATGCAGCTTGCCCAAGGCTGCTCAAGCTGGCTCTTCTGATGGGAGGCACAGTCAGCAATAAAACACCTGGCTCCTTTCTCCTTAGCCAGGTGCTCCAACCCACTGAGCTATCCAACCAGCTCTCTTTCACTTGCTCCTTTCTGTTTTGTGTTCTGATGTTCTGTAGGTGCTACATCTATACAAACACTTCTGCAGTGAGGCACTGAGCCTTAATCCCACCTTGGAGTGAGGAAAGATGGCCACTCAGGCTTTAAAATCACACGCCCCACCCTCCCCAAATCTTTCACCAGCGTTGCTGGCACTGAGATTCTTTCTCCACCTGGCGACCCAAGGAGGCATATGCAATTCCGTGAGATTACAGATAGAGCTACACATCTTATTTCATTCTGCTCAGTCTTGTGCCTTCTCATGGCAATGTACACAATGCATCCTCCTTCCTAGCCCAGCTGTGTATTGCCCTTTCAGCCTGCATTTAGTGTTCCTGGTCAAATTAGGCATCTTCACAGAAAATAAAGCCAGGATTTCCAAAGTGTGCTGTTTTTCCATTTTCACTGCTCTGTTTTGATCTGCTGATAAAAACACAACCCTAACCCAGACCTAGTCCACTTCCTGTTTCTCCTCCCTGCCCTCTCATTTCCCCATAGCCTTCCTCTAAATTGCCCAAATACTTCCTGTTTATGTGGGGTGGGTCTCCCTGCTATCATTTTCTTTGTGTCAGCATTGCAGTCTTCTCACGTTTACATCTTTAAGAAAAGAAACGGAAGCCCTGCGTTTATCCTCCATGCCAAGGCAAGTGTGGGATGATCCCGTATGGATGGTGATGATGACTAATACAAGGAGTGTGCTTTATTCCACCCATCTAATGGAATCGGATGCCTGTAAGTAAGTTAGGTGGACATCAGCAATCTGGATTAAAAAAAGGGAAACCCCAAGATTACACGTCATGTTTGTAAGTGAGGTTGTCAATGCAGGAGGAACATAACCGCCCAGAGTGGTAGAATATACCAGATGGGCGGGATATAAATCAAATAAATAATAATAATAATAATAATAATAATAATAATAATAATAATAATAATAATAATAATAATAATAATAATAACACTCCTTTAATTAGGAATAAAGCAAACTGTAAATCCATCCTTTAACTTGTGTTCTGAGACCTGTCAACCCTAAAAATGCTTGCCACATCCAATAGAACCAACTTATTCCTCCTCCTTTGTCATTCATCAATAATTAGTTGCATTTATCCGTGTTGATTAGTCCCTTCTGGATTTGGCACGAACCATTTGTCATTTTGGGGGCATGAATAACCTGCAAACACATCTAGCTTTCCAACTAGCTGTTGTTGGAACAAGTACCCTGTTTCCCTGAAAATAAGACCTAACCTGAAAATAAGCCCTAGTATGATATTTCAAGATGCTCGTAATATAAACCCTACCCCAAAAATAAGCCCCAGTTAAGTGAAACCCTGCCCTCCACCATTGTGCAGCAACCAGAAGATGACATGTCTGTAAAATAAAACATCCCCTGAAAATAAGCCCTAATGTGTTTTTTAGAGCAAAAATTAATATAAGACCCTGTCTTATTTTTGGGAAAACACGGTAGATACCATCGGAATAAGTAAAATAATTGCTATAAGAAGTGATGCAGGTTGCAAACAAACCCCCCCCCCCCCCCCCCAAAAACACAAAAACCCAGTTGCTTTCAATGACTAGCCGGCAAACTTTTCCTACCACTGCTGCATAGGTAGGTCCTGTTCTTTTTAGCTTAGAGCCCTTAACTTACTATCTTAATGCCATATTTTCTTAGACTTTCTAGTTTGAAATCTGGATTCTATTTTGCATGAATCTTAGTGGACATGATGGGGGGTATCTGGGAGATGTAGTTCCCCAAATCCTAGCATTTCTAAGCTCTGAGAGGGAATTCTGGTACGCAGATCATTTTGACTCATGACACATCAGAACATTCTTCCAAACATTCCAGTAATGTTTAAGAGTTTGCATCTCAGCAAAAGCTTCTTGTGGTGCCTGGTAGCCTCTTAGTTTGAGCTCTCTAAACCTGTTAGGGTGCTGGCTGTCTTTCAGCTTAGATGTGGAAGGAAAGGACTTTTGGATTCTGGAGAATGGGGTGGAAAAATGAAACTTTCCCCAAACCAGTGCCTAAGAGTAGAATGGCTCCCCAGTCCACCTACAGATGAACCAGGAAAGAAACATGAACAATGAATGCCACAGATCTGCATAATACTAGCATATCCTAATTTAAAGAAAAGCACAATGCATCACACAAAGGTTGGGCGGACACCGCCCAGCAATCTGTGAGTGTTACTTAATGTGTTTCTCAAGCCGAGCTGGCCCAAGCCATTTTGCTGGCCAAGGGGGAGGGTAAGGCAGTGTCTTGACTTCCTAGCAGCAGAAGCTCATCAGCTTGGCAGCTGAATCATACATCAACAATCATGAGGCAACAGCACGCTGCATCACACCCAGTGATGTAGTGGGAGGTGGGGTTCTCAGAGTCAAAGCCCTGAGACTTTCTAAATAGCAAGGATTGTTGGTATCACCCCCATTCAGCTTCTCTTGTCTCTCTGACCCTAACAGCAATCTTCACAATAACTTGAAGACAAATGCATTTCCCCAGAGACAGGATGTTGTTGCAAGCTTACCTTATTGTAATGCAAGCCGTTTGGGGGTAGGTTGGCCAGGAGGAGTGGGCAATTTAGACACATTGACTTTACAAAAGACCTGCCCTTCACTTACTGATATTGACTGTTCCAGCTGCCCACATATCTAGACCCTTTTGCAGGAGATCTAAAGGGCCTCTCTTAATGACAGCCTATTTGCTGATTTACCAATAACCACTCCTGAAGGTGTCAAACTAGTTTGGATGGACCATCAGGAACACGTCTGTCCTCCAACATTATACAGCATCTGCTGTGTGAAGTGCTTGCTTCACTCTGATTAATGGTAGGGCCGGCCCTGTGACTAGGTACTAACTACTGATGTGCAGGAACACGTCTGTCCTCCAACATTATACAGCATCTGCTGTGTGAAGTGCTTGCTTCACTCTGATTAATGGTAGGGCCGGCCCTGTGACTAGGTACTAACTACTGATGTGCAACTTCAGGCCACCAGTTCTCCTTTCTTATTGTTACTGTCTTTTGATGAGACTTGTACAGTACTGGGAAAGCCCTTCAAGTAGAGGACTGTCCTGTGTAATGTAGGTCAGATGGAGACCCCCCACAAAGAACACTTCAGATGGCCCTGGAATGATCAACCAAATAAGAATGAAAGGAGAAATCATACATTACAGATTGCTAGCACTGAAACTGTGTTAAATTTCAAGAGAGCTGAGTCCTTCACATCCAAGAAAGCTGACGTGAAGATGGAGAATATGTTTTTATTCTGAAGCCAAATAACAAAACACAGTAAGCCAATTCTCAAATCACATGAGGTGAGAAAAACTTCTGCTGTGACAATCACATGCAAACAGCACTCAAGTAAGGCCCTCTTCTGATGATGGGCTGGTTATAATGTATTGTTCAGCCCTAAAACATTGTAGGGGGTTTCCAACGGTTGTTCTATGTGCTGGCTCTTGGAGGCACTGTCTGCTGAAATGCATAATATTGATATTCGAAATCCAAAGAAACTAATCAGCTGCAGTACTTTTCTCATGTGTTAAATCCAAGGGCATCCTGGGCATATTCTAAGTATGTGAACAAAGCATCTCGGGTTAACAGGGACCTGCCCCGCAGCTTCTGTCACACAATAATTCAATCCACTTTGGAGTGAAACAACTCCATTTCTCTCTCTCTCTCTTTCTCTCCTTCTTTGCTGTAAGGTAACCTTTCCCTTGCTGGTGAATAAGGACCCTGGGCTTTTATTGTTTCTCATCTGTTTTCCCTCCTTCTCTTGGCAGGGGGGTGGAAAGGATCTTCGTCATTCAATGGCATTCAAAAGCCTGAACACATTAGAGGCACTTGACCTCTGTAAAAAGATGTTCTAAAGAAATGTCGTTGCTGGCGGAATCCCCTTCTGCCTCCTCTTACGGGAACAAGCGAATAAATCTGAGTTTCTCGTATTCTGAACAAAAGCTATCTGAAGGATGAACAGGGGCTTAGACATATGCATTGTCTGTGAGGGCAGCTTTTACTCTCAAGGGTGGCTGTAGCATGTGTGTGAATACCACAGGGATAATAAACACATGTGTGGCTTTCTTCCCTTGCTTTCCCTCTCTCTTCCGTCCTGTGAGAGGGAAGAGGCAAAGGGGAAAGTTCATTTTTGAACTGCTGCTCCAGTGAAGCCAAAGCAACTTTCCTGTGCTCTTTGTGATTAGTCCCACCTAGAGAGGGGGGGGGCGTCGTGTTTGTAGACGGAGTGGCCGGATGAAGCAGGGAGATGGGGCTGCGGCAGCCAGGCTGCTGCTGCGATTGGTGTGCTGACAATGACGACAGCCAGATGCACCATGCACCGTGCTGTAAGTGGACTGGTGGGTTCAGGGGGCGGGAGGTCATCGGGCCGGCCACCTGTGCTGGTGGGCTTCATATTCATCTATGGATAGGAAGCCCCATCTCCAACCCACCAGTTGCCAAACTAGGTGTGAATATGTACGTAGTTAATCCATACTGCTTCTATAGAAACACAGAAACTGATGAGTCAGCCAACAAGAGCTCAGAATGTTTAGGATAATAATCCTAGAACTGCCAAGCTGGAAAGGACCGTATGGATCATTGAGTTCAGCCCCTATCAAGGAGGCACAGTGGGAAATTGAACTCCTAACCTCTGGCTTTGCAGCCAGAGACCTAAACCACAGAGTTATATTTTAAAAGAAAACTATTGTGTTACTCATTAGGTCTCAGTTCCCATTATTGTTATATTAGCTCTGACTGACGTTTTCTCTGTTGTTTTTATGTTTGTCTAATATTTTTCCTCTAGTGGCAAATTCTGATATTGCACCTTGGAAATGTCTATGAAATATTCTTGCTATGTGCCATTAAGTCATACCTTGTGATGGCCCTATGAATAAGGGACTTCCAGAAGGTCCTATAATTAATAGCCCTGCTTAGCTCTTGCAAAACTAAAGGGCTGTGGCTTACTTTGGTAAATCCATATCTTGTTAACTCCTCTTTTCCTGCAGTCTTCGGTTTGCCTACCATTATTGTCTTTTCTAGTGAGTTTTCTAGTGAGAGGACTTCTACTCTCATAATTCAGTGAGAAACACACATACACATAGCCAAATTATGGAGTGGACACCTTCAAATTGGCTGGAGGAACAGCAGCCCTCAAACCTCCCTGCCATTCCTGCATGGCTTCTCTGGAAAGTGGGAAGAGAAGGACCCCAGTGCCCCACAGCACTTCCATTGGAACTCATTCTGTCAAGCACCATTGTGAGTTGCAGGGAATCCTCACAACTCTCACAGTGCAATGGGGCACTCACCCCCCCCCCCGCTTGGCAGAAAAGCACATGAGAATGTCAGGGAGGTGAGACAGCTGTTCTGCCTCCTGCAGGTTTAAGAGCTTTAGCCATGGGACTCTTCAAATGGTAGTGCAAGGGGGTAATGTTTCCATGCTGTGGGCCCAGTACATACTTGTGGCTAGTTACTTTTTGAGTAAGGAGGATATAATGAAGTTACAACTGAACGGTAGTGTAAGAACTGGGGCACAGTTACCTTGTTCATCTAACAAATAATATATTCTAGTCATTTTCAACAGTGATTTTTAAAGGCATTTTTTAAAAAATTAACATTAATTTTAAAAGATCGATGCATTTCCCTTATCTACCCAAATTTCCCCCCAAAATAGTGCAACTAAATGAAAAGGTAAGAAGCACCGCAACAGGTAATGTCATTACTTACATTTCTCAAAATTGTAATAAGTGATGAAATAAGTTGCTTTTCAAACATCATAGCAAGGAACAGGAACAAATTACTTTTAAAAATCAGAGAATCGTAGAATAATTGAGTTGGAAGGGGCCTATAAGGCCATTGAGTCCAACCACCTGCTCAGTGCAGGAATCCAAATCAAAGCAGATCTGACAGATGGTTGTCCAATTTTCTCTTGAATGTCTCCAGCACTGGAGCGCTCACCACCTGCTGAAGTAATTTCCATTGTTGTACTGCTCTAACAGTTAAGAAATTATTCCTGATATTCAGTCTAAATCTGGCTTCCTGTATCTTGAGCCCATTATTATATGTCCTGCACTCTGGGCTGATCAAGAACAGATCCTGCCCCTCCTGTGTATGACTACCTTTCAAGTATTTGAAAAGCGCTATCATATCTCTCCTCATTCTTCTTTCCTCAAGGCTAAAACCCCCCAGTTCTTTCAGTATTTCCACAGAGGGCTTGGTTTCCAGTCCCCTGATCATTCTTGTTGCTCTCCTCTGCTCTTGCTTTAGTTGGAGTCCTTCTTAACGTGCGGGGTCCAGAACTGGACACAGTACTCTAGATGAGGCTTAACCAGTGCTGAATAGAGGGGGACTAGTACCTCATGGGATTTGGAGACTGTACTTCTGTTAATGCAACTAAAAAGTAGCCTTTTGAGTTCTGTCTTGGTCTGTGTTATGAAAAGCCCATTTCAAGGACCTGGCTCACGGCAAAGTACTCACTCCAGAGCCTGGAAAAAATGATTTCATTGGATTACAAGTAGGGATGGGGGTATTACAAGTAGAGATGGGGGTATTCGTATTCGTATACGAATATCCCTGCACAGGTGGCGATAACGAGGGTCCAGCCTCATGGGGCCGGATGGTCCACTCACCGACCCGCTGCTGCCACAATTCTTCCAATGGCTCTGCAGATCGCGATCAGCGAGCCACTCTTCAACCTTGCAACGAGGTTTGTCCTCCCGCCTCCTGCCAGGAGTGGCTAGCCGATCGCGATCGGTGAAGCCATTGGAAGAATCACGGCATCCGCGGCAGTGGTGGATCAGTGAGTGGACCGTCCAGCCCTATGGGGCTGGACCCTCGTTATTGCCACCTGTGCGGGGATATTTGTATTCATATACGAATATGAATACCCCCATCTCTAATTACAAGTTCTAAAACTTTCTCATTCAAGAAATTAACTTTTCCGTGTTCTGTCCTTTCCTGGACAGGAGGACGACGAGAGGTTAGCCAGTATAAAGACGCTCAGAATTTTTCCCCATAGGTTCTTCTCTCTGTAATGTGCCACCTGCCCCCTCCTACAAAGGACTCACATGATAGTGAGACTATTTGATTACACCTGTCCCCCTCTCCAGTATGTCTCTCTCCTCATGTTTTTTTTTTAAAGCTTTTCAAACAGTGGCCTCTGCGTGCTTGCTAAAATGTGTGAGATCTGCTTCTGTTAGTGCTGGGCTGTGCCATTTCGTGCCAAGCTGAATCATTTATCAGGGTCCACTGGGTCTTGATAGGAAAGACTTCTCAAAACATGGATTTTACTCCAGGGAAAAACCATTTTGTCTGGTTTCATAATTCTTGACTGTTGACCTTTTAACAACATCTAAAGGAATCCTTAGCCCTCCAGGTATTTGACATGGTCAAAGTTTAGACATTGCCAAGAGTTGAATTCCAACACATCTGGAGGCTTCACAGTCATCCGTGCTGTTCAAGCAGCAATGGAAAAATCTCTTTTAGACATAAAATCTTTCAGTGTTAAGGGTATGTGATTCTCTCCAAAAGTCTTGTGGGAAAAACCTCGAAATTCCAAAACGTCAGAGAAGAGTGGACTGGCCAAATGGCCGTTGGGTTTTAAGCTTTGTGCTAAATAAACAACGTGAGATGACTCTGTCCAAGAGAGTGTGTGAGGAATTCTTGCTTTCTTAAGTATGTGACTTTATTTCACCTCTGTTAGAGAGCTTGGAATTTTCATTGCTATTCACATTTTTGCTGTCAACTTCTCAACAAGAACCTGTCATTTCAGAGCAGGTCTTTGGGTTATCAAAAGCTCACTTCTGTGCACCAAGGAATTTTCTTGCCCAAAGGTTCCACGCCAGATGCCCCAGGCAAACCTTCCAACTTGAAAGGCCCCTTCAACAAAATAAAGATTTAAAGTTCTTGGCAGAGAAAAAAGAATGGTTTCAAATCCCTGTTGCAACACACAAACGCTGTTGTGCATCTGGTCTCTTGCTAAGAGACTGGTATCTTGCTTTTGAGACATTTTCTCCAGGCCAAAAGGCAAGATAGTTGTGACCTCTATGGTTCATGGGGTGGAAGGCACAGTAACTGATGAGGTGTAGAGCTAGGGTGTAGGTGAGTATACAGATAAACATATGTACACACAGAGAAGAGCAAGTGTTTGCTCAGACTTTGCTTCAGCCGTGCTCCATACACTTGCTCGGCCACTCAGCTAAGGAACAGAGAAAATATATCTGACCACCAAATGCGAAGTGTCATAGCCTGCTGCTTGTCTGTTGCAATAAACCAGGAGCAAATGACCTGCAGAGGTCCAGGGGCCATACATAGCCATTTCTGGACCTTGGAGGGCTTCCCCTACTTCATCCCCCCTCCAAATTTTCTTACAAAAATTGTGGGGGTTTTTTAAACCAAAAAAAGCCCTTTGTGCCCTTTTAAAACAATTATGTTAAAAAGTCCTCAGAGCATAACAAAACCACCAGCTGTTCCCAGAGGACGCAAGGTGACATATTGAGGCTTTTGTTTGTTTGGTCTCTTCAGAAACTGTAACAAATTTTTGGAAGACGTGTGCTGTGGTACAATGGTGCTGGGGGGGGGGGTCATGTTTGGATTCTGTAGGCTGCATGTTGCATAAATAAATAAATAAATAAATACATACATACATACATACATACATACATACATACATACATACATACATACATACATACATACATACATATTTGGTCTGCTGTGAGGATGGGCTGGTTTGCTGGTTTTGCCAGTGATCAGATTGATTGATAGATTAGGCATCCTTCAGTCTCGAGAGTCTATGGTAACGTGCTCTGTTTGGAGGACTTGGAACAGTGTCTAGTGTGGCTGAGAAGGCCAATTCGAGAGTGACAATCCCTTCCACACTGAAGACAAATACAATCTGTCCCCTGTCCAGCTCCCTGATTTTGCTGGTTTCGGGACTGCCTCTTTGCTTCGGCCTGCTGAACAAGTGTCTCTTCAAATTGGGAGAGGCCATGCTGCACCGCCTGCCTCCAGGCTGAATGCTCAGAGGTCAAGGTTTCCCATCTGTTGAGGTCCATTCCTAAGGCCTTCAGATCCCGCTTGCGGATATCCTTGTATTGCAGCTGTGGTCTCCCTCTGGGGTGGTTTCCCTCCACTAATTCTCCATACAGGAGATCTTTTGGAATCCGACCATCAGCCATTCTCACGACATGCCCAAGCCAACGTAGACATCACTGTTTCAGTAATGTATACATGCTAAAAATTCCAGATCGTTCCAGGACTACTCTATTTGGAGCTTTGTCCTGCCAGGTGATACCAAAAATCTGTCGGAGGCAACGCATATGGAACGTGTTCAGCTTCCTCTCCTGCCGTGCACAAAGGGTCCAGGACTCACTGCAGTACAGGAGTGTGCTCAGGACACAGGCTCTATAGACCTGGATCTTGGTATATGCCGTCAGCTTGCTATTAAGCCATACTCTCTTTGTGAGTCTAGAGAACATGGTAGTTGCTTTGCCAATGCGTTTATCCAGCTCGACATCTAGGGAGAGAGTGTCAGAGATTGTTGAGCCAAGGTACACAAAGTCATGAACAACCTCCAATTCTTGCGTGGAGATGGTAATAGAGGGAGGTGAGTCCACGCCCTGGCCCATGACTTGTGTTTTCTTCAGGCTGGTTGTTAATCCAAAGTCTTGGAAGGCCTTGCTAAAGCGATTCATGAGTTGTTGGAGGTCTTCAGCAGAGTGGGCAACAACAGCTGCATCATCGGCGAAGAGGAAGTCCCGCATGCATTTCACCTGGGCTTTGGTCTTCACTCTCAATCTAGAGAGATTAAAGAGCTTTCCATCTGATCTGGTCCGGAGATAGACACCTTCTGTTGCAGTTCCAAAAGCGTGCTTCAGCATGACAGCAAAAAAGATCCCAAACAGGGTCGGCGCGAGGACACAGCCCTGTTTCACTCCGCTTCGGATGTCAAAGGGATCTGATGTTGAGCCATCAAAAACTACAGTGCCCTTCATTTCCTCATGAAAGGACCTGATGATGTTAAGGAGTCGAGGTGGACATCCAATCTTGGGAAGTATTTTAAAAAGGCCGTCCCTGCTAACCAAATCAAAGGCCTTTGTGAGATCTATGAAGGCCACAAAGAGTGGCTGTTGTTGTTCCCTACATTTCTCCTGCAACTGTCTGAGGGAGAATAGCATGTCAGTGGTGGATCTATTAGCTCGAAATCCACACTGTGATTCTGGATAGACTCTGTCTGCAAGCACCTGGAGTCTCTTCAGCACAACATGGGCAAGCAGCTTCCCTACAATGCTGAGAAGAGAGATGCCACGGTAGTTATTGTAGTCGCTCATGTCTCCTTTGTTCTTATAAAATGTGACGATGTTTGCATCCTTCATGTCCTGAAGGATGTACTCCACCTTCCCTCATGTACTCCACCTTCCCTCCAGCAAAGACAAAAGATTTCATACAGCTCGGTGGTGATGATCTCTTTACAGCACTTCAGCACTTCAACAGGGATGTTATCCTTCCCAGGTGCCTGGCCGGAGGCGAGGGAATCCAAGGCCGCTTTTATTTCTGCTAAAGTTAGTTCGCTGTCTAACTCTTCCAAGACAGGCAGGCACTCGATGTTATTTAGTGCCTCTTTGGTTACTACATTATCTCTGGAATATAGCTCAGAGTAGTGCTGCACCCAGTGTTTCATCTGCTGTGCTCGGTCCTGGATGATCACGCCTGTAGCAGACTTCAAGGGAGCCGATTTCTTCTGTATTGGACCTAAAGCCTGCTTGATTCCGTCATACATTCCCTTGATGTTACCTGTGTCCGCTGCTATCTGTATCTGAGAGCAGAGCTGAAGCCAATAATCGTTGGAACATCTCCTGGCAGCCTCTTGGACTTTGCTACGAGCAGCTCGAAGAGCCTGCAAGTTGTACTCACTAGGACAGGCTTTGTATGCTGCTAGAGCTCTCCTCTTTTCCTCGATGGCTGGCATCAACTCCTCCGAATGGGCTTCGAACCAGTCTGCCGTCTTTTTGGTCTTCTTGCCAAATGTGGACAAGGCGGTGTTATAAACAGCGTTTTTGAAATGTTCCCATCATTCAGGTGCATTTGCATCAGCCGGGCCTGGAAGCGTTTCCTCAAGTGCTTGGGCAAATTCCTCCACTTTTCTTTGATCGCGAGTCTTGCTGATGTCAATACGTGGTCTTCCTTCCTTTTTCGTGTGATACAATCTCTTTGCTCGCAGTTTTACTCTACTACACACCAGGGAGTGATCAGTATCGCAATCAGCACTCTGGTAACTGCGTGTGATTGTAATACTAGGAAGGCTAGAACGTCTAGTGAGGATCAAATCGAGCTGATGCCAATGCTTCGATCTTGGATATCTCCAGGAAACTCTGTGTTGAAGCTTCGTATTCAAGAACGTATTGCTGACACAAAGACCATAATAACAGCAAAACTCCAGCAAGCGTTGGCCATTTTCGTTCATCTTCCCAATGCCAAAATGGCCTAGACAAGTGGGCCAAGAATTGTGATCAGCACCAACTCTAGTGTTAAAGTCTCCGAGAATGAACAGTGGTTCTCTCTCGGAGATTTTTTTGATAGTAGCTGCCAGATTGTCGTAGAATTTGACTTTGACTTCTGTTGTGGATGACAGTGTTGGTGCATATGCACTAATGAGGGTGACCAGTCCCGCTGATGAGTGGAGCTGCAGAGACAGGATTCTTTCACTCCCCACAGTAGGTGGAACAATGGATCTCAGCAGAGTATTTCTGACTGCAAAGCCAACACCGTGTTCCCTGGTCTCATTCAACGGTTTTCCCTGCCAGAAGAATGAGAAGTTTTTTTCTTTGACAGATCCCATGTCTGGCAATCTCATCTCTTGCAGGGCAACAATGTCCATCTGCAGTCTACTCAGTTCCATGTCGATGACAGCTGTCTTGCACACGTCGTCTATTTCCTGCAGGTCGTCAGAAAAGCCAGGGGTCATTGTCCGAACATTCCAGGTGCCCAACTTTAGGGCAGAAGTTTTCTTATGATTGTTGCATGGTGCAGGCTTATCGATCTGCTTGTCGGCTTTCACCCTAAACCCCACGCACCCTGTGAGGTTAACAGACCGTGGCGAGGCAGCACCTTACTGGCTGGGGACTGCCCAGGTTAAGGCGGGCGGTAGCTACCTAGTGAGGTGCAATGACCTCTCCCACCGTCGGAAGTAGCCCCTGGCGTCATGCTCTACGCCAGTCGAGCAAAGACTTATAACCGGTAACTGCTACTTCCCGTGTTGTTTCGACGCTGTATGCGAAGCTGGAGTGTCCTCTCCAGAGCACGAAGCCTGGGTAAAATAATATGGAGGATAGGCTGTTACCCAAGCAGCAAATCCCCCCTCTCCACGTCGCTGAAATAGTCCAATGGAAAGGCAAGAGCCAACACAACTGGTTCCAGCGACATCGCAGGAGTTGCCAGAACAACACAAACTGACTCCGGGACTCCAGCTCTGGATTTTGCCTCGAGGTTAACTCCCGAAGCCTTTTCCATCAGTGGATATAACCACAAGGCAGTGGAGGTTTGAAATCGGAGTTTTCCTTCTCCTAGATGGGCTGCCTTCCAAGGCTGACGAGCCCCACCTACCCGGCCTGCTCCCTAAGAGTGCGGAGATTAGAACACAGGCCTCCAGCTGCCGGACCTTGTCTTCCAAGAGGACCACCAACTAACACTTAGATCATTTCTACCCAGGCACCTCATTGGCAAGAAAACAAACATGCCACAGGTGTTACAAGTGCAACAGATCCTGCACTCTCCATCTTGACTGATTGGTCAGTGAATTAAAAAGGAGGAAGTGTGATCCTACCCCTAAAACTTTCCTGCCCCCCAGGTGTATGCAATGCTATTTGGCTTTCCTATTTACCAGATTAGAGTAAAAAATGGAATCAGAGAATTCTATTCTATAATCAGAAAAGGGCTTAGAGCTTCTGCCAGCCCACATTTAAAGCCAAAACCCCGCCCCCTCAGACCATGCGGTCAGGGAGAACAAAGGTCAGCCTAGAAGAAAATACCAGATCAGTGATCAGATTATATATACAGTAATTGCTAGAGTGAACCAGATCATTCCCAGAGTGTTCCTACCTGCACCTTTCTGGATCCCTAACAAAAGCTACTCTTTTTTAGATACAGGTAAGATCATTCCATTTTGGTTCATATCCAGCATGTGTGACCATTGGGATCAAACAAAAACAGAGCTTTCTGGTTTGTATTTTTCAACTGGTTTTAATTCTAGCATTCTAATAAAAGTCTTCATTCTGATCACAGCTGTTCTAGGATAATAATTTTTTTATTTAAGATGTTGCAAATATAGCTAACTGAAGAGGAGATTAAAGATTGGCAAGATATGATTAATACATTTTGTAATGGAGATAAAAACACAAGCATTAATAAGAAAAGATGGTATAAAGCTCAAAAGGTAGGAGGGTTCACACTCTTTAATTTGAGGAAATATTACATTGCCAACCGATTAAGATATATAGGGGATGTTATTTCACGCTCTAATAAATATGGAAGGATATGGAATCCTTAGAATTAGACTTAAATTTTGTGAATATTCTTTTCAGACCATTTAACAAGAGTAGAAATAAAAGAACTGGAAACCCTCTTGAACTTAGCTGTAACCCCAGAACAGGTGTCTTCTTGCTGGTTGACTTGGCAGTTGTCAGTATGTGAGTGAAGACTTCCCTCCTCAGAATACAAGGATCTTCACCATTGTCAGGAATGATCTTTTATTAAAACTGAAATAAAAATACATGTGTAGATTGCTATATGTTACCAGTTTCTATATACGGTAAAAACCACAGAGAATGTCTTCCCTGAGAGTCACCTTAAACGCAGAACGCACTGGGAAATGCATCTACCTAAGCCAGAACTTCTCAAAATATCAAAATAAAGAAAATATCATGATTGTATCTACCCAGATATCTTAAGCTGTTCATACAACACTTGCCACGTTCAAACACCATCTATTGTTGGATTATTAAAAAATGGAATATGCTGGTGTGGAGAAGTGAACTGCCTATATGAATGCAATCTGAGCTCCTTGAAAGAATTTCCAAGGGTTACAGAAGGAAGCAAAAATCTTAAGATCAGCATCTGAAGGGGGTGGGGAACCCACTGAGACTACATGTTCCTTACATTAATTTAGTCCTAGTGCTGATTTAACTTAAATGGAGGACTAAATGATCTTTCATAGGGCAGCTGAACAAAGTCCTGCAAAATATTTGAAAATTAAACCAAAAAGTCACATTTCGAAGGCATCTGTTCCAGCGATGTCGTATCTTTTTACAGAGGTCTGTTTCTGTAGGCGGATTGCTATGTTTTCCATTCTGGCTTAGAGTTCACACCAAGTGCTGGCTGCTTCGTGGTTATTGCCAGTTGTCTGTTTCGGCATGGTTTCCTTTGAACTTAAAGGTACTGTTATTGAAGGGAAAGCATCTATGCCACCTCTGATCAAGAATTGTTTCTGGTCTTAGACACACCGATTGACATATGGACCCTTGATATTCTCATGCCATTGCCCCACCTCTGGTTTTATCTCTGGTTTGGTATAATGTTGTTGTTGTTTAGTCGTTAAGTCGTGTCTGACTCTTCGTGACCCCATGGACCAGAGCACGCCAGGCCCTCCTGTCTTCCACTGCCTCCTGGAGTTTGGTCAAATTCATGTTGGTAGCTTCGATGACACTGTCCAACCATCTCGTCCTCTGTCATCCCCTTCTCCTCTTGCCTTCACACTTTCCCAACATCAGGGTCTTTTATATGGTATAATAGATCCTTCAAATAATGTTGGACTTCACCTCCCAGAAGCCTCAACCAATGTGGCCAATGGTAAAAGATTTTGGGAAACTGAAGGTCTCCAACTCACACTAAAGATGCCCACTTTTTGTCTATAGTCTTAATTGGTGCCCTGAATAATCATAGAATCATAGAATCGTTGTAGGGTTGGAAGAGACCTTGGAGGTCTTCTAGTCCAACCACCTGCCAAAGGCAGGAGACCTCAGCAACTGAGAGTTTAAATGATGGGCCTAACACTTATGGGATGTACCGAGGTGGCACTGCACTGCAGCATTCTCTGAAGGCAACAGGTTTGCCAAGTAGAGATGTGCAGAATTTGTGTTCTTGGACTACAACTCCCAGAATTCTCCAAGCATAGAATTTCACCCCCTTTATTGCTGTATATTTATTGTCTGTCCACCTGGGTTTCGTCTTCCTGGAAATTTATTTATTTAAAATATTTTTACCTCACCTTTCTCTTTAAAAAGGACCCAAGGTGGCTTACATCATTAAAAGACAACATTAAAGCTAACAACAGTGAGCATACAAATACTAAAAAGGATCAAATAAATACCATTCTAAAAAAAATAAAAGCAACACCAAAACACATTGAAAGCAGTAAGCTACAACAATCCATTTAAAAACTCCACTTAGGCAACCAATCATTGAGGGAAAGCTTGCCTGAAGAGAAACGTCTTTGCCTGCTTGTGGAAGGACAGCAAAGACAGCAAAGCCTCCTGTGGGAGGGAGTTCCAAAGTCTGGGAGCAGCAGAGAAGACCCTCTCCCATGTCCCCAGCAAATGCACCTGTGAAGGTGGTGGGACTGAGAGAAAGGCCTCTTCTGGTGATCTTAACACCTGAGCAGGCTCATAAAGGGAGATGTGGTCCTTGAGATAGCTTGGACCCAAGCCATTTAGGGCTTTATAGGTTAAAAACCAGCACTCTGAATTGTGCCCAGAAATGGGCTGGCAGCCAATGGAGCTGTTGTAAATCCTCTTGGAAATATGGTATGGGTCCGTGGGTGGACGGTGGAGGCCACCAACGATGTGTGCATTTGTTAAAATATGACTTGCATTGGTAGACTGTATTGGCAGATGAATCAGTGGACCTTTTGAATCTGTGAGACAAACTAGCCTAGCCCTGCCTTCTCTAACCTGATTGCCTGGGTTGGGTTACAGGTCTCTTCATCACCAGCCATTGGCCATGCTGGAAGGAGATGATGGGGTTTGTGACCCAAGATATGTAGGGTGGCCAACAAGTTGAGGAAAGTTGGACTAGTGAGATAGTACAGCAACCATCCTGGCAAAACAAAAGCAGGACATCCAAAATGACAACATCTCTTCCTTCTTAGAAACATCTCCTTATCTCATCACAAGCCAGATGTGGCTGTCCACTGTAGCTGCTTCCACCAGCAACAAGAGACAGCTGGTATTTTTCTCTGTAGAACCTTTCCAATTACAGTGGCCTTAATAAAGTCTGGATTGAACTTTCCTGACCTTGTCTTCTGAAAGGCCTGTGGCTTCTCCATATTCCTGGGGTTTGCACACAGTCTTCGAAATTGGGCCAAGACATCTAGAGACTGTCCAGAACCAATATTTTTCCACCTTTTGTTTTGGATTCATTGGGTGTCCCCTCCCTTTGTCACCAAACACTGCAGACAGGCACATAAACTGTATTTTTTGAAAGCTCAGCTCTTCTACAGGAAGTCTGTTTTCTTCTCACAGAAGGCTGGCTGCCATGTTTGACTCTGGAAAGACATCTACCTCTGCCTCCGTTACACAAATATTATCTGACCTAGACGTATGTGTTCTCCTTACAGCTCTATTATTCAGTCCTTGATCGGACTATGTTATTTCCATCAAAACCGCAACGGATAATTGTAAGGGGGCAGCAGGAAAGCCAGAAAAGAGGAAAGGACAGGGCTTTTTCACGAAGAGGTCCATTTTAAACATTTGATGTCAAGAAAAGGCAGACTCTATGAACTTCTAAATTCAAAAAAGTTGATGCCATGGCACTGAACACTGGCAGGGCACATTGACATGATCTGCCACAGATAATGGCAGACAAACAAATAAGGGTGGCACAGAGTTATGTCAAGTTTGGTGACATTGGATAATTGGTCATGACCCCATCTCAGCTGGAAACCAGCTTCTGAAATTCCATCCCATGACCACCTGCCCCTCCTACTGCTCTTCCTCCTCACTCTGGCTGCATCTCTTTATCTGGACCCTCTACGCAAGTGATGAGTGATAGGAGCAAGGAGAAGGAGTGACCGTCTTACACAGTGGCATAGAGGCAAATGTGGAAGTGCAGGTGGCTCATTGTGAGAGTCCCCATTGCCATCCTTCCCCATAGGGAAAGTCCAAAACGACAAGCAGCTGGATCTGTCTCTAACAACCCATTCAAGACCAAACTGCTCTCAAAGCTTGCATTAGAATAGAATCAGAAAATAACTGAGTTGCAAGGGGCCTAAAAGGCCATTGAATCCAACCCCCTGCTCAATGGAGGAATACAAATCAAAGGATACCTGCCAGGTGGTTATTCTAAATTTTTCTTGAATGCCTCCAGTGTTGGAGCACTCACCACCTCTTGAGGTCATTGGTTCCATTGTCCTACGGCTCTAACAGCTGAGAGGTTTTTCCTGATATTCAGCCTAAATCTGGCTTTCTGTAGCTGGAGCCCATTATCCCAAAAGGAGTAGCTTGCGACAATATGGTGTTCCTGGGAAAATTGATTTCCCAGATACTGCAGGATTGTACCTACGGTTAGAACGAACAGGAAACCTGAGGGTATGGCAGATGATTAGTAGCCCCTGCTACTAAGAAAGTCCTGGGGTATTGACTTTGCAAGCCCAAGATCCACTTCACCACTAGTCTTACGTCACCTTGCCTCAGCCTCTGTGTGGCTGTATGGAGTGTGGGGTGGCGGTATGGAGTGTGCCCAACAGAAGCGCACAAGTGTCTGGGTGAAGACAAGAGATGGAAATTTAGAGGAGCTGACTGTAGAATTACTTTAGTGGCAAAAATAGGCAGGGAAAAGACCTTATCCATACACCAGGCCTACCTACTGATACACAACAGGTCTATCTTTTGGGAAGCCATGGAGGGATACAGCAGTTGTGTATGTATGTTTGTTGGGGTAGTGTTGACCGAGACCGACCTGGTGCTCCAGCCTTTCAGCTCCTCTGCCACCAGCTCTGCCAGTAGTGGTGGAGGTACAACAGTCTACCCCTTAAGAAGCAATAGCCATGAAACAGCTATTCCTCCCAAGCCATTGGCCAGTCTTCTTTCTTGGACAACAGAACGGTCTGTGTCCTGCACAGTATGTTCTTCCAACAGACAGGTGACGTTGGAGCACATGTAACATTACAGTGGAACCTCTACTTACGAACATCCCTACCTACGAACATTTCAAGATACGAACAGCTCCGGCCGCAAAATTTTGCCTCTACTTGCGGACGGAGCTTCTACTTACGAACGAAAAAGGCAGGGGAAAAGGGCGGGAAATTCAAACCGTTGGTGGCGAAGAGGCTGCTTCTTTGTAGCTCTTTCGTCCCAACGGTTAGGAAAAGGGAGGCTCAGCCTCCCGGGCTTCCACCGCTGCTGCTACCGCCGCCAGGAGGCGAGCCGCCGGACCATCCCGGCTGGGCTCAGCCTCCCGGGCTTCCAGTGCTGCCGCCGCCGGCTTTCCCGGGGTTCGCCACAAGTGCCGCCTTTCTCCGCCGCCATCCGCTGCCGGGCCAGGGTTTCCGCGCCGCCGACGCAGGCTTTCCCAGGCTGATAGACCGGCCCTACCAGCCTTCCATGGCGGCGGAGAAGCTGCGCTGTGGCGGAGAAAGGCGGCGATTGGGGCAAGCCCCAGGAAAGCCTCCCATGGCGGCGGAGAAGCCGCGCAGCGGGGGAGAAAGGCGGCGCTTGCGGCGGACCCCGGGAAAGCCTCCGATGGCGGCGGAGAAGCCCTGGCCCGGCAGCGGCGGCTGGAGTCCGGGAGGCTTCCTGGCAGTGGCGGTGGAGGTAAGGTGCTGCTTTTTGCTTTTTTAAAACTTTTTTTTTTGTCTTTTGCAGGGTGGGATTGGGCTGGTGGGGTTATGTTTATGTTTATTTTGGGATTTGTTTTGTTTTTTGCAGCCCCAGGGGCTTGCAGTGTTTTATTTTATTTTTTGGGGGTATTTTTTTTCTTCGGCCGGAACGGATTAATCGGTTTTCAATGCATTCCTATGGGAAATGGTGCTTCTACTTACGAACGTTTCAACTTACGGCCACCGTTCCAGAACAGATTAAGTTCGTAAGTAGAGGCTCCACTGTACTCCATTGATCTCCTCACAGCAACCCTGTGAGGTAAGTTAGGTTCGGAGGCAATGGCTGACCCAAGACCACACAGGGAGTACAATTCCAATTCCTTTATTACAATCAACAGATCAGACAAAAACCAGTAACAGAACTACGCAACATTGGGAATTACTAAAAATAAATTAAATATGCATTGCGTATGATTAACTCTTAAAAATAGAGATTTCATAAAATAATCATTATCAATTTTTAATGGCAACAGGGAGTATGTCGCTGATCAGGAATTTGAACCCAGGTCCAAGTCCAGCACATTAACCACTATACCATTTCCAGCTGTCCTTTTATTTGCACAGCCTGTCAGGAAGTTACTAAGTAAAACACAGGATTTTACTCTAGATCAGAGTGGGAAAAGCACGGCCCTCTGGTTTCTGTTGGATTTCCACTCCCATCAGGTCCCAGATTGGCAATGCTGAGGAATGCAGGGGGTTGCAGTCCAACAACATTTTTAGGGCTACTCAGTACAGACTGAACAAAAAACAAAACCATTTTAAATTTGTTTTTAACATAATTCCTCTAGAATCCAAGAGGACGTAAAAGTTGCAGGACCTGTGAGTCTGTGATGGTCCACTTCTGCTTGTTCTCTTCTTTTCTTTTTCCAACTCAAAGGATTCTTTTTTTATTATTATTCACCGTCCAAAGAAAATTACATGCAAAGTGTAACACATCCTCTGGTAAGTGCTTTAACAAACAATAGGAAATGAAGCAGTCTTTCAGCATCGTACCAGTGCTTCTGCTACCCACAGGAAGCAGGTTGTTGGGAATTTTTTCCCAGCTTTTAGATGGGAAGACCAAGAAATCAAAGGATATTTTTTAAAAAATAAAAATTTATTTACAAATATACATAGTATACATAGTAATACACACACAAGCCAAATCACAATATTGCCATACATTTATCGGGGGCGGGGCGGGGGGAGAACTCCACTCACACACAAGTTTAACTTAAAAACTTTTAAAACTTTAAAAGTTTAACTCTGAAACTTCACCTCATTAGTATTATTATTTAAATTCTAATATCAGTTTTTGTTCCATCAGCCTTAATCTTTCACCTTTGGATTGGTACTCCTATCTACAAACAGAATAAAAGCAATCCACTTATTTATAAACTTATCAGTGTCTGCTGGATTACTCTTACTTCGTGTGTTAATTTTTCAGCAAGAGCTAACCTCCATACACTTTCGTACCAAGTCTTGTTAGATAAGGTTACATTAACCTTCTATCTTTTGACTATTTCCATCCTAGCAACTATTAATAAGAAAAAAAATCAAATCCTTATGTGGGGCAGTCTTGTTTTCATTTGTAAAAATATTTAAAAGTGCCAATTCTGGTGTCAAAATTAATTAAATGTTATTATTTGACATTCTTGTCTAACTGCTTCCCAAGATTTTGCTACTAAAGAGCAAAACCACCATGCATGTATATATGAGTCTCTTTCTCCACATCCTTTCCAATATTCTATATTAGTTGTTTTTTCAATGCAAGCTAATTTTATAGGAATTAAATACCACTGTTGGGTTTCTTCCTACTGGAAACAGTAATACCTAGATATTTAATATGCTTACAATAAATCCAAAGCCCATTGCTCATTTTTGTTGTATCTTTTCATCGAGATTGAAACATAATGTTTCAGATTTTGTACTGCTGATTTTTAGACCTGCCATTGGTCCATATTTCTAAAGTTCAGACTGTAACTCTAGAATTGTCTCTTTAGGGTTCGAAAGAAATGGAGCCATGCCATCTCCAAATAAACTTATATATTCTGTTGGTCCTGTTTAAATTCCCTTTATCACTGGATTTAAATATATCACAGTTGCTAAGGTAATAGCAAATAAAAGGAGTTACAATGGATATCCCTGCCTCATTCCTCCCTCCAGTTTTCTTTGTTTTATATTTATTTATTCTAATAGAGGCAAGTGAGTCTCTGTATAATTGGCTAATTACTTGGTGAAACAAAGCACCAATGTTCATATTAATCAATAATTATTCTGAGAAAGACCATTCTAACCTGTCGAAAGCTTTACATGCATTTAAAGAAAGCATGGTCAATAATATTTTCTTAGTTTTACACTAGCAGACAAAATGTAGCACGCATCTAATTGCATCTGCTATTTGTCTGTTGAGCGTAACTTTGAATTAACTTTGAATCTTGATTGACTACAGTTATAGGATGGTACCGTTGGCATCTTTTACATCCTGGGATTAAATATTATACATGTTATTCCCAGAGACATAAATCATATTCAAGATTGGATTACAGTCTGGTTATACTTATGAGTGCTCAAAATACTGTAGGGGCTAAGATGGAGAGGATCTTAATTTCAGTGCAAATAACGCTGCAGGTTCATCAGTCCCATTCAGTAATTCTTGTGTGGAGGCTAAATGAATGACTGCTGCAATCACAGCTATGTATAAGGAAAATAGAATATGAAACTGAACTTTTCTACAAAACAATATATTGACAGGATTATCTCTAGCATTTGTTTGGGATATATTCAAAGCAATATTAAGAGGGGTGTGCATTAGTATAACAGCTGATGCTAGTAAGCTAAGCAAAGTATTACAAAATGCCTTATTGAAAGATATCACTAAGTCAGAAAAAGAACAGAAAAATCAAGTGAGGCTAAGAATTATAGGATCTTACTTCAGAAAAGAGCAGAGTTGGATGCATTGGAAACATACAAAATTTCATATAATTTGCTTTCTGTACAGCAACGATGTTATGAGATTGGAAATAAAGCCTCAAGTTTTTAGCCTCTAGATTGGAAAAAATAAAAAGATAACAAAGCAAAGGAAATGTTGAAGACCTCATAGGAACCCATATTGGATGGAATCTCTACTGTGTGTTTTATATTCAACCGCCATTTCACCCCCAATGTTCTTGTAGTGGCATAAAAAATAAGCCACTTTCCCACTGCACGTTGGAAAACTACGTATTTTTGGGTTAGTTTTTGAAATGAATGATGCCGCCTAAGAGTAGGCTGTTGTGAAACACTGTTCCTCGAGGATGCCAGTTGTTTTCCTCGACTGAGCTGCAGTCAAAGTCTATGACGCCCTGATTTTTGAAAACAACGGTGTAGAGGAAAGAGTGTCATTTACGCCAATGTCCAGCACATTCAGGATGCTTCTCAATTCGCTGCTGGATAAGGTGCCCTTGATGTACAAGATAGCAGAGAGATGTTTCTTGCTGTAAAAGAGGAAACACCTCGTGTCAGGAATATTACAAAAACAGGAAGAAAGAGATGACGAAATAAGATGACAGAAAGCAAATTTGGTAATCACAGCCTTAAATTATTCCCTTTGATTTTGTTGGAATGGAGGATCAACACATTCAGCAAGTATACAAAAGCAGTGGAGGGAACTAGTAGGAAGATAGAGATTTCCTCTGTTCTGTTTCTAAATCTACACATACATGGTACTCTTAGGCTTTTTTCCTTCCACTCTCTCCCGAAGTTACTTCCTGTCAGCAACAGACAAGCAAGCAGGGAAACCCACTCCAGGAGCTTAGGTAAATAAATTTAGTGATTCTTTTCTTTCCACACTATCCTAAAAGAAATTTCCTAAATAACAAGCAGAAGGTTTTCATTTTGCCTTCCATTTCCCATAGTAGTTATGTCTACAGAGACGTGCAAGAAATGTCCAAAGCAAGTACAGGCGTACATTGAAGAGTGTTGTTACACAGCTCTCTGACTGCAATACTTGCAGAGAGCTCAAGGATGAAGGAAACAGGTACTTCTTGTTAAGGGAGTTTAGATCTAGCACTGCAATGTTGTCATGAAAGCACTTTTATTTCCCGTGACTAATGTTGCCAGTAATAACCTAGAGGACTTGCAGCAATCAGTACCTCTTAATATGTTAGTTAAGGATGACTGGAATTGTAACTTACAGTAGCAATTCCTTGCAAAATGCTATGTGTGGTGTGTTCTTTCCCATAAACAGAATTAAGTGATTAGAACTTCAGTCATGGCTGGGTTGTACCTCCACTTCCCACTCCAATGAAAGAACACAGTGTGTGCACAGAAAAGCTGGAAGTGTACAGTGGAGCACTACTCTTAATCAGACATTGTGTCAAACCCTATACAGTACAACAATTTTGTCTGCCTGGTGCCTTGATCTGCCAGCTGAGTTGCAGTGCTAGAGTGCGCCATACACATGGTATAGATAGTGGCACATTGACTTAAGGCTAGTGCACCACCAGCAGTAGCTTCGTGCTTTCTAGTCACCTGATGCTGATGGGTTTTTCCTCTTACCTAATGTCGGGATAGTTGTTAACAAGTACACCAACTTCAAACATGATCGCGCTTGTATCTTGGAGCTTGATAATTTCGGCTAGGCTTGGGAGTGCAGAATTCAGCCAGGTAGCACTGGACCCCTACCAAGACAAAAACAATGACATTAAACCGTCCACCAGGCAAATCCATGAAAATTCTCCATCCTTCCACAAATCCACATGCTTTGTGTGTGCAGATGGACTCACGTCCAGTCCCTGGTATTTCTAGGTAAAAGGTGCCTATAGCAGATGGCGAGCAAGAACTTTGCCGTACATCACTGTAGACACCCTGGATGGACTAAATAATCTGATTCATTGCAAGGCAGATCTTGTAAACATTAATTTTCTGGACTATATTCCAGGAATCTTCCTGCCTACCATGGCCATGTCCAGGAAGTTTTGGGAGTTATAGTTCAAACGTTTGTTATAAGCAGACTCAGAGTCAGATCACACAGGTAGGGAAAAATGTGTTAGTCTGTGCTAGCATGTCAGGCAAAAACAAAACAAAGCAAAAATAATAATAATACAGGAGACAAAAACGTTGTGGCATCTGGAAGACTAACTGCTGTATTTAAATGTGAGCTTTCGTGAACAAGTCCACCCCTTCAGACTCGTCCATGAAAGCTCACATTAAAATATAAAGGTTAAATCCTTGAGGTGCCACAACGTTTTTGTTTTTTTAATTATTATTTTTAATTTTTGATTTGGCTTTGCCTGATAAATTAGGGAAAAATGTATTTCTTCCTCTTACAGTGTTATCCCTTCTGGCACACAAATGTTCCAGAGCTGCATGCCTCAGAAGTCAGGCATGAAAATAAAGCCTTGCTAACCTTCCAATGGCCAACTGCAAAACAAAAGCAGGCTAATTCACCAAACAGAAATTGAGGCACATTCTAGTTGGAAGAAACAGACATGCTTTTCCTCTTAAGGGAGTTCTGCTTCTAATGATATATTGACTGTCTATTGTGGCCCTCATATCTCAGTGTCTCTCAAAATTTTTTTAATTGCAAATGGTTTACAAAGCAGTGATTTGCATACCATGTTTCAGAGCTTACTTAGGCTCTGCTAGAAGATTATAAAAACTTGCACAATAGGAAAAATGAGTCATGACTGTTTGCCCAATTCACCCCTGAACTTGCCTCGAGGAATGTACTAAAGTTCCTTCTCATTTCATGCAAGCAATGACAAAGCAACATAAACTTGACCAGCAGCCTGTTTGTGACAAATGCGCTTGCTAGGACAGGCCCCAGAATTGTCACGAACGTGCAAAGATTCCTTGGCAGAGACACACCCTTGTGGAAAGAGTTCCGTACAATAATTTTTTAAAAAAAGTTGGGAAAGCAGAGTGTGAAAACAATTGTTCTTCTGAGAAATAATGTCATATACAAGTGGGTTCCATAATATATGTAACAAAATGTTATGGCCTAGCATGGTATTGTTGAAGATTTCAGCCAAGTCTTTCCGTTCTTCCTCCGTTCTAGTTTTCTACTTTTCTACAACAGTCATCATTCCATGACTCCAGAGCACACTCAGTCCGAAATCCTTCCTTCTGTTTTGTGTGTGTGTCTGTGTGTGTTTTTGAAAACTATGGGTTTCTGCCCAGCTTGCTAGTATCTTCCTCTTGGGTGTAGGCAACACAGGTTCGGCTACATAAGATATTGCCCTAATCATCTGAGTATCAGAAATAGAGTGTAGAATATCCTTCATTTTCCAGACCTATGCAATGGTTGAATTTTCTCTCAAAGGCAATTTAGGCAAAGGGATCCCCCACCCAACACAGTTTAGTCAGTGAGCTGTCAGTCTCTTTTGGGGAACTATTCAGAGTGCTGGCTATAACCTATGAAGGTCCATGAGACTTGGGATCTGGCTGTTTGAGAGAATGTGCTCCCTGACACAAGACTGCCCAGGTTTTGATATCGTAAAAGGAGACCCTTCACTCCGTCCTACCAGCCTCAGAAACACATTGGTTGGGAATGTGAGAGGGCCATCGATCTACGTATGAACTTCTCCCTGAGTAGGAACCCTTGGACTATATGCTACCCTTGCTATAGAATATTGCTTTGCAAAGCAGAAGCCACGTGAACAAAGAGACTTACTTACGTTCTGCATGCAGAAAGTCTGCAGAGTGGAGGCATTCTTCTGGATGAGCTCAGCCAAACCGTTTTGCAGTTTGGCAGCCCTCAAACTGACCTTCTTCTTCAGGAGCCTGGTGATATGTTCTTGGACCAAATGGAGGTGAATTTTCTCCATGATAGCCTGTAGCAGAAGAAGCAAGCTCTTAATCCTCTGAGATAGGATGTGTGGCAGAAAACAAACTAACCACCCATATTGTCAAGAGCTGTAAAAATACCACATCAGTTACTTTCTAAACACACTCTACAGGTTTCTCTTATGGCCAAGTGGTTTCTATAGCCTTTTGCGAGATGATCCAGAAGAATGGGAGGAGACGGGAAGAGCATTTCTTTCTGTCCAGGGCTACAGATTCTCAGGAATAATCTGTGTGGAGCTACATACTGGTTGTGGGAAGGGTCAGAATGCATGGCAGATGGAAAGAAGGGCAACTAAATAAGAACAGATACAGCCCAAAGTGGCAGGATTTAGAAAACTCCTGGATCAAATAGTGCTCTCTCTTTCTGCCTTTCTCTGACACACCATCTCTTCAGGCCACAAGAAATTAGGACTCCATGAAACTAAATTGTGGGCAAGATGCAGTCCTTAGGCTGTAACTTCCCCATACCTGATCTTGTGTAGCAGTGCTCAAATTCTTGGCCTAGGCATTTTTGACTCAAAACGCTAGCCAGTGAGCAGCAAGCATTCTATTCCTTGAGATTTCAGGTCCAAGTCTGAATCCTAGAGGGATGGGCCCTTGTGGCATCACAAGGATAGACGTATGCGAAGTCACAGGGAGTGGATCAAATTAGGAGCAATACTAAAAAGGTGTGTGCGGGTGAGTGGCAGACAATGTAGAGACTCTATGATGAAGGCACAAGCCAACATGGGTATTCTACCACCAGCAGCTTTAGAACATGCAAGGCAATGAAAAAGGGAATGGTGCTAAATAAGAGGGTATCTAAACAACAAGTCCTGAAACACGGGGGTGCCATGGTAGCAGCACCCCATTCATTGTGACCTCAGGTCCAACCTAAGTCTCAGAGCCCTCCTAGGCTTTTCAGTGAGGGGATCAATAATGATAGACTCTCTGATAACTTTTTTTGGGGGGCAGTGTGACCTTTGGAAAGTCATGGGCAGAGAAGTGGGAAATGCTTGTTTATTGGACTACAACACCCAGAATCTGAGTGGCCATACTGGCAGTAGGATCCTGGGAGTTGTAGTTCAGTGAACTGCTGGATAATTCAGCGGTTTAGGTATCTGGCTGCAGAGCGAGAGGTTGGGAGGTTGATTCCACACTGCGCCTCCTTGACAGGGGCTGGATTTGATGATTCATAGGGTCCCTTCCAGCTCTGCTGTTCTAAGATGATGAACTCCCCACCCAAAACTTTTCCCATCTCTGCTGCTGGGTAGAAAAGAATGGTTTCCAGATCTTCCATACCAACTTACTTTAAGGACAGCTTGTTTGTTATGATTTGTCCTTCCCTACGGCCACAAAAGAATGTCGCTGCAGCTGTTTTGAGCACTGTCTGTCTCCCTCTTGAGCTTCCTTTTCTGGCTAGCTCAGATTTTTTCTTCTTCAAAAGGTTTAGGAGAAGAGTTCTGTCTCTCCCCTCTCCTACTCTAGTGTACCCTGTTTCCCTGAAAATAAGACCTAACCTGAAAATAAGCCTTAGTATGATTTTTCAGGATGCTCGTAATAGAAACCCTACCCCAAAAATAAGCCCCAGTTAAGTGAAACCCCACCCTCCACCCTTGTGCAGCAACCAGAAGAAGATGACATGACTGTATTTGAATAAATGTGGATTGTTGTAGATGGAAAAAAAAACATCCCTTGAAAATAAGCCCTAATGCGTTTTTTGGAGCAAAAATTAATATAAGACCCTGTCTTATTTTTGGGGAAACACGGTAGACTATATGGTTCGCTCCAATGTGAGAATTAAAACTAGCAAAGTGGCTTCAGAACATAGGAATCTGTTTCATGCTAAGGCAGTATATAGGTGCTTTTAGTTCAATGCTGTCTACTATGACTGGCTGCAGATGCCGAGGAATTATGGCAGAGGTTTTCACAGCTTGATCTGGAGATTCCAGGGATTGAAACTGAAAAGGATTGCATGTAAAGCAGGTGCACTATCACTGAGCAATACTTTTAATTCACATATGCCACTGCCTTCTTCCAAGTCATACCACTGACCTATTGGGTGGTTATTTTCTACACCAGGGGTGGGAAAATTGTGACCCATAGATCACTGCAGCCCTTAGGGGCCCAAATGCACTCCCCCTGCATTGCTGAGGATCCCCAATCCTTCCCAATTTTAATTTTAAAAAAATGCTTTAAAAAAAGTTTGCTTGCATCCTCTAGGTGGCATGGGATCCCATTTTGCCATATTTGGGCCCTTCAAACCCCCCCCCCCCCCATCTCAAACATATTTTGAGTCTCCTTATTGGGAGAAAGGTGGCCTATAAATAAGACAAATTTAAAAATAAATGAATAAATAAATGTTGCAAATTTAAAAAGTGGCCACTAGGGGGCGAGGGGGGAACTTTCAGTAAAAAAAAATCCATTCAGATGGAGTAATGGGACTCAGGAGTTGTTGGGGCACCCCAGGGTTCAGGAGGGGGCATGTACCACCCAAGGTATCTGGAAGTTGCCCATCCGTGGTCTAGACTTATTGGCAGTGACTTTCTGGTGTTTACTGGAAATTCCAAGGAGTGAATCTGGGACCTCTGCATGCAAAGGATGTACTCTACTACAGAGATTATGCTTGCAGGTTATTCTTAATTAATAGAACATCCAGATCTTCTGCCTGGAGTGACTCATGTAGTTATGATGGCTTGGGTGTTTTGGGAATCGTCATACACAAAACTAATTTTCCACATATGTCTATAAGCAGAAATGAAATGAAACCAGTCCCAGCCTTGCTGTCTCAAATTAGGATAAAGTTGGGAAATTCCAATGACTAATTAGACTGTAAAACAGCTTATTGTAAGGTTGTTCGGGAAGTGATAGAAATAATATACATTAAGAAGATTAGGATGATTGTAATCGTAAATGGGAAGAAATATCCAGTAGCAACAATAACTCGCCCTATGAGCAAGTTCCGGCTGCTCCACAGTTAGCTGAGACAAATAACTTCATGGATTATTTTAAGAACACAAAAGTAGGAAATCCAGACCAATGGCTTTCTCTTGTGAGTTTACACTGGCTTTTTGGAACAGATATTAAATGTCAGAATACCAACGGGATGGGAAATTACTCCAGTGATGAAACAGGAAGGGGACTCAAGGAGATTCAGCCTCATCCCTTGCTCAGATTTTTGAATATGAAAATGTCAAGAACAAAAGATGGAAAACAAACAAAATGAAAGACAAACAGCTGATTTGGCTGAGCCAAGGACACCTGGTTCATCCTCAGGCACTAGTCAAGAAAGCTCATTCAGTATTCTGATCCCTGCAATAGGACACATTATGTTTTGTTTTTATCTGTCTCAGAGAGAATTTGCGCACTTGCAAACTGATCTTTGCAATGCACAAAATTTAAAACTTGGAAAACTGTTTCTTTATTGCATGGACTGTCAAAAAGCAGAAGCACCAGATGGGTTGCCCACATCTTTGTGAGCCTGTCCTTTTGCACTTGCTCTGTGTGTGCACGCGCACACACACGTGTGCTCTTCAGAAAGGGAAAAGATGCTAGAGGCATTATGCACAAAACCACAAGAGAAGGGGGGGAAAAGGGGGGTTGGCTTTTTGATCTCATGTTGGAGGAGATATCTCTTATGGGAGCTTGAAAAGGTTTGACAGCTGATCTCCCCTGGCTGAGATAATCTGCTTTGTCCCTAAACAAGATATTGGTGTCGGTTCATCACATTCCTAGCTCAGGAAGGGACGCTGAGGAGCTCTCTTCTTTGAGCCACACAAAATTTTCAGTAAAAATATCTACTGTATATCTGAGAATTGTGACTGCTGCTAACATCAAAAACAGATGATCGGAAGGTTGATTCAAAGTGGAGAAGCCAGAGGATTGGAGGGGTGGTTTCCGTTCCCCTTTTCCAGCCTGCCAGCTCTTCTCTGAACTGGTAGACAATGAAATATGTTAGATGCACAAATTGTGGTGTGTGCCTGAAAGCCTCAAAGATCAAGCCTTTTAATCTCATTGCAGATATTAATAAGATGTCTTCTTTACGATCTTGGATACAGACAAAGTTATTTCCCTTAACCCCTTAATCAGAAGTGGATTCAGAAGAAAACAAGACACTTCCTGATTCAACACCCGTGCACTACAAAGACAAGCTGATGCTCATCTGTGCAGACAATTAATCACTCTGTTTATGACCAGGATATAAGTAATCTGTACTTTTCAACGTTCATTACTTGTGTTAATAATGCCATGGTCACTTTGACATTTCTTTCTCTGTGCCTATATTAATCTTGTCTGTGTCCCCATCCCCACAATATATACTTGTATATCATCATTATCATCATCATCATCAGCAGCAGCAGCAGCATATGTCATCAAGTCAATTTTGACTTATGGTAACCCTTTTTCAGGGTTTCCCAGGTACAGAATACTCAGAAGTGTATTACCATCCCCTTCTGGGGTGCTCTGGGACTATGCAGCTTGCTCAAGGGCCACACAGGCTGGCTCTACTTGCAGAGGTTTTGCAGTCTGATTCTCCACAATGCCTTCTAGGAGAAAAGCCAGCCTGTGCAGCCTTGGGCAAGGTGCACAATCCCCTGGATGTCCCCAGAAAGAGGGAGTGATAAACCACCTCTAAGTACTCTATGCCTGGAAAATCCTGGAAAGGATTGCCATAATTCAGAATTGACTTGATGGCACATGATTAATTAAAGCATCTAATTTGGGTTGATTCTTTTATTATTAGGTTTTTTTTTTTGTTATTTGATTTAAAATTTAAAATCTTTACAAAGTTTATTGTGCTTCCAGTGCCCATTTAGAAAACCACCCTACAGAACCAAGAAAGTGGTACCCTTGCACTAAGAACCTTATAAGCATTACATTTCCTCAAAACAAAATGCCACTATTTGCTGCTGGAAGCAGTCTGCAGGGGCCATTACATGTAGGGTTTGTGACATTTGCATTTTTCCCAACAAGGGAGAAAAGCAGTGGTTATTTCAGAGAGATGTAGGTGTATGGTATGTACACTTACCCTATCTCTGCCTCTGGTAAAGAAATTGTTTGCAGGCTTTTGCAGTGGTTCAGAAATAAGCTATACCTCTCTGACCAGGGATGACAGAGAGATAAAGAAAATGTGGGTGCATGCTATGGAAGGCAACAACTTTCTCTCACCATAGTCAGCTCTCTTATCAACAACTGTCTCCAGCTGCTGGCATTGATGCTAACAGAATCTGGGGTCAAACTAGAAGATACACTTAGCACATATTTGGAAGAATTGCTCCCTCAAACGGCAAGGGAGCTGTTTGCCACAGAATGTGATTTTCTTTATCCACAGATCTTGCATTTAATGTGCTTTGGTTTTGTGACTGGGCCACTGGAAGATAAACATTGGCTTAACTTCCCCATCTGCTTGCTGAGGCATCTTTTTCTGAGAAATAACGTCTAGTATGGCACAAAGCACTGGGTATGAAAAGCACAAATGCCGTTCTTTTTTTTTACAACGTTCTGCATCAGCTTACCTGATATAGAGGCTCTTTGAGAAACTTGAATGTAGAAACATGGTGGCTAGTGACTGCAATAATTTCATCCATGATGCCAGTACAGGAGACCCATTTCTTCTGGGTAAATGTTTTAAAAAGAGGCTAGGGAAGATTAAAAAATAAAAATAAATAAATAAATAAAAGCTTTTGGAAAGCAAGTTCTCCCATATCCCTCCCTTCCTCCCTCCCTCCCTTCCAAACATTCTTACTTTCACATACATATAAAACGAAAGAATCCAAAGTAATTAAAAACATGATCTCATGCTATTATATGATTCACAATTGGGGGGAAACCCTACAATGAATCAGCACAAACTTTTTTCCTGTCAGGCTCCGTCCATTACAGCATATGGCTGGCAGTAGAGAAGGGAAGACAAGGTTGATTTTCTACAGCCCCTTATTCATTATAATTTATAAATATTTTATAGCATTGTTCAATGATATTTTGAGGCAATTAGAGATGTTTTTAAAATCTTCCTTCCATTCACTTCTTTTATCTCACCAAGCAGTGTCTTTTTGGAAGGCATAGTTTTGACATTTGTGAATTTTCATTAAGCATGTGAGCAGGGCCGGCCCTATTATTTGACCGAGTGGGGCAGCCACTTCAAGAAGCAGATGGTGAGATGTGGTGTAGCAGTGGTGGCATCAGTGGAAGAAATTGCCACTTCCCAGCTATTCCTTTTCAACCCCCAATCATTCCCTCATTCTCAGGAGATAAAGCTGCATCCCTTGTGTCTGCTAGTCTAGTCAGCTGTCCTGAGGTGTGGTGGAAAATACGTTCTCATTGTCAGTGCTGAACTTAGAGCAGACTCTCCACTTTCATAGGTGCAGTGAGGGGGCTATGTGCCATCTCATTTCTTTGTCTCAAGTAGCAAAATATCTTGGGCAGACCTTGCACAAATTTAGCATAACATTAGAATTACCTGTATCCTCTGAAACAAGTCTTGAAGGAGCACATCAAATCCAGTTTTCTGGATTTCATTAAGTGTGGTAAAAATCTTCATTTTGGTATCATTTTGTTCTGATGTTGTGTTTTCTTCTGTGAAGATGCTGAAAGAGCAACAAGAAATACACAATGATTTTGTTTGTTCTTCAGTTCTTTTAACAATCAATCCCTGCTCTATGCAAAGCAAAAGCAAAGCATGTTGCTTATATAACTCCCCATAGCACTTAAAGCACTCTCTGGGCAGTTTACAATTTAATTATGTAGGCTACATGTTGTGTACACACACACACACACACACACACACACACACACACACACACACACACACACACACACACAGAGCAAGTTGGCTACTCACTATACTGACTTTGGAAGGCTGGAAGACTGTGTGAACCTTCAGCCAGCTACCTGGGATTGAACCCAGGTCATAAGCAGAGTTTTGGTGCAGTACTGCAGTTTAATCACTGTGCCACGAGGCTCCACTGCTTCCAGCAGCTTCCAAAACACTTTGGAGCATCATCCCACAAAAGTCCAAAACAATAAAGTAGAAAAGAATACTATGACACTGACTACATGGGCTGTTTAGCCCACTCTTTAGAGGGCTGCAGGGATGAGCTGGTCCACCCTTATGAAGCTTCCACATTATGTTTTGGGAAATCATCACGAATATACTGGGTTCTTACCGAAAACTCAAGCAACTGTTAAGGTTTGCAATGATTGTGGCCTCAAAATATCGATGCTGCTTGTTCTCCTTAATGAAAATGTCCAGTTCTTTCTTGTAGCTAAAAATACGGTGCAAGTGAGAAATAACAATTAGCAAGACTTGCATGGCCAACACAATTTTCCAATTCATTTCTGGCATCCACTTGTTCTCCTACCTTTGCAGAAAGGCTGAGAGCGCCATCAAAAGCAAGGCTGAAAGCTGTTTGCCCAGCTCCAGTGTAATGGCTTCGGCACGTTTTCGAGCACCGTATATCACCTGAAACACAAAAAACACCAAAGAATCAGCGCCTTAGCCTTTCATACCCCAACACAACATTCTCTGAATTTTATTATCATCGCCTCTAATACTGAAGTTAAGTTCTTGATCAACTTTGTTTTAAAGCAAAATCTACCCAGAAATAATGACTTCTGCATAATAAGACATCAGTTCAAAAAGCAGGGCAGTGGAGAGAGTTGAAGTCATTCCAAGGAAGAAGGTGTAAGATTTTTATAAAGAAAAGAAAAACATTTTTTAAACAACTTAAACAAATTCCTGCAATAAATGGAGACATTTTAATTAACTTTTTTGTGGCAAGAAAAAAGGGTTTGTGCTTATTTTTAATTTTAAATATTTTTACTAAGTTTTTGTGTCTTCTCTGTCACATTAAGTGACTTTCCGTAGGTATTTAGAGAGCTTGTGAATTAAATAAGAATGAGCAGAATCTTATTAGCAAATGTGGAATGTAACTGCTCAGTGGGCAAAGCAAGAGCTCAGTCTACTGACCGTCATGGGGTTTCCCCCTGTGCAAGGAAGTAGCGAATATCCTCTTCCATAAATACCCAAAACAAAAGAACAATGTATGCAGCTGGAAGGGACCCTATGGATGATTGAGAGTCCAGTTCCTGTCAAGGAGGCACGGTGGGGAATTGAACTCCCAACTTCTGGCTCTGCGGCCAGTTTATGCCATGGCAAAAATGAATAGGTTTCTGGCCAAAGATTTTTTTAAAGACTCAAACAGCTCCACATACCCCCACACATGTGGCATATAAAGCAGGCAAACTGAGTCCGTATAACTAGTACAGTGGTGCCTCGACTTACAAACTTAATTGGTTCCGGAAGATGGTCGTAACTCGAAATGGTCGTAAGTTGGGACGTTCGTAAGTCGAGGCACCACTGTATAAGCCTTCCTGGCCCTTAAGATCTTCAGATGAGCCCTTGTCTTAGTGCCATTGCCATCACAGGCAGGTTTGATGAGGACAGGAGAGGAAGCCTTCTCTGCGGTAGCTCCCAGACTACTGAATGCCCTCCCTCCGGAGGTTAGGTCAGCCCTCTCCTTTTTATCCTTCCACCAACAGCTGAAGACCCATCTCCTTAGGCAGGCTTTTAATAATCATAACTCAGTCCCTGATGCTTTTTCTTTTTCCCCCCTTTTTTTTGCTTTTCTAAGTTTGCTGTCAACGTTTTAAATTCCTCAATGGATTTTTTTAATTATTTTTGTAGTTTAATTTAACTGCTTCTGTGTTTTTAATATTACTTGTTTTAACATTGTGAGCCCCCTTGGGTCCCATCCCTGGGAAGAAGGTGGCCTGCAAATGATAATAGATAGATAGATAGATAGATAGATAGATAGATAGATAGATAGATAGATAGATAGATAGATAGATAGATAGATAGATAGATAGACAGACAGACAGATAGACAGATAGATAGTACATTTTGTTACCTGTATGACATCTATTGGTAATTCACTGTGGAAATGACCATTGAGTTTCTCTGGTTCCGATCTTTGCATCCACTTTGCCGCTTCGACTTTGAGACACTCGGCCAGCCAATGTTTAACAGAATCCTTTTTAAGATAAGGAGAGAAAGCCCCACAACATAGATTAGTGGCTGTCCTGCATGCCAGAGGTCCCAAGTTCCAACTCTATACTAGAGATGGCCATGAACCAGATCATCCCAGTTTGTCAAGGTGGCAGGCAGCACAGGGGCTGCTGCTCCCCTTCCTGCCTCCTCTGGTTCAAACAGCCACATTCTAGGCCCAGCTTGCTTGCTTTTCCCACCTGCTTGGCTGATCTCCCAGTCACGAGCAAGAGCACCGACTTCTCTGCCCCGCCCTTTTGTCTGAGTGGCAGATCAGCCAAGAGGGCGGGGCAGAGAAGCCTGAGCTCTTGCCGGGACTGGAAGATCCGTTCAGGAGGTGCAGGAAGCTAGCACCTGAGTGGCTGATTGAGCCAGAGGAGGCAGGGAGGGGAACAGCAGCATCTGTGCTGCCACCTTTACGAACTGGGATGATTCAGTTCATGCACATCTCTGCTCTATACCTTTTAACTAGTTTCTATCACTTGCTGTCATATGAAACTGTCCCATTAGCAAGTTCAGCTTCAGAGTTTCTTCTCCCGATGCCCCTGCTTTCAGAGCTTAGAAAAGTGGTAAACATGGATATGTCATTTTGCCTCTATTAGGGGTGGCAATGGTGCCCCTTTGAGGGAACATCCTTTTCCTCATCCAGCAACCATTTAATTAAGTTTCAGTCATGAGGTCATTGTTAGGCCATGTTTTATTTGCTTATGGTTTCATATAAAAAACAACATAATCGTGGGTTTGAGACCTGTTTGCTTTTTTGCTGCTCATGCTTTTTTATCTGTTGTTTTAATTGGCTGAGCTTTGGTTTATCCTTCCTTCTGATTTTATTTTTTCTTATCTCTTCTTTTCTTTATTGTTTGATTTTACAGCTATGGAAAATCTCCGATGGAAAGGAGGGGTAGAAAGATAGCAGGCCACAAGCCCTGTCCCCCAAGCTATTAACATCTATTTGTTATTGCAGAGAGAAAAAATTAATGAAGAATGTTCCGAGATGCCCTTTGGACATCCTTATTTGGAAGAAGTTCCTGTGTGGCTGAGAGAAAGTTGGCAAATCTCAAACACTTCTGCTGGAGCTGAAATGGGGGTTGTGCAAGATTTGTCCATAAACTTGCACAATCCTAGTACTTCCCAAAATCATTTCAGAGTCTTCTCCTTCCTTACATCTTTCATTTGGCATCTGTCATAAAGACTTTTGCTTTTAGAAGTAGAAACATCGGTCTCAAGAATGAGAAGCAAAAGCCTATGAGAAAAATGGCAAATCAGGAGTCACTTCAGTAGGATTGTGTGTGTTCTGTGCTGTCAAGTTGGAACAGACTTAGCAACCCTAAGAGGGCTTAAAAGGTAAGTGAGATATTTAAGGAGTGGTTTTACCACTTCTGCACACACCCAGTTTTCATGGCTAAATGGGGATTTGAACCCTGTTCTCCAGAGTCCTAATCTGTCATTCTAGCCACTACACCACACTGGAGTAGGATTGCTTCTACATAAACATACAGGCTACAATCCTCGACACACTTACTGGTGCTTAAGCTTTGCCTATTACAGCAGAATTATGCTAATAGAATACTGTGGGGATAATCTGCAATAAACGTATGAAATTCATCTGTCTGGTCCACTATTGTCTGCTACAACTGGCATCAGTCCATCTGAAGCCTAGGAAGAGCATTTGCTGCTGGATACACTGTTTTTTAACATCACATGCGATTGGATTGGATCTGAGGCCTCCTGCATGTTAATCTCTGACCCTGAAACAGAACCTTCCATTAAGAATAAGCAAACGTTTCATCAGGGACATGAACACCTGGCTTCAGATCAAAATCATAAGAAGTAATGAGGAAGCCTATTGGCTCTAGACTAGCATTCTTCCCCCATAAGGTCCAACCAGGTGCCTTTGTGAGGCTCAGAAGGACATAAAGAAAATATTACCCTCCTGTTTGTGTCCCACAAAATAAACAACCTTGAGAGGCATGCTGCCTCTGCTACAGGTTATAATACATAGCTATCCTGACCAACAGCCACTATTGTTGTGTGTATCATTGTTCCAGGGAATTCTGGGAAATTTAAATGGCAGTGTGCACTGAGGGGTTCTGTCATTTGCTCTAGGAGAGCAGATGATGAATCTGGGCCTCAAGTGAGAGAAATCCTCTTTCATGTACATTCCAAAATGTAAACTAGATTAAATTTGTGTTTAGCTTCCAACTAAGGACCATGAGACTTCTTTGTTCCATTATATTTACATGGATCTCTTATAAATATTGTAAAAAGTCACTTGATGGACTAATAGATAAGCTCACATTTGAAAACGACGACAAAAATGGCAAAGCTGAGGTGCAAAAAACATATAAGGCTCTTACCACTTCATTAGCCTGGTACGTGGCTTCAAGTTGTTTGATCTGTATGGATGGCAAGAGGCTTTCAAGAATGGTTCTGTCCAGTACTTTCTCTAAGACAGGGTGCTGTCTGATTTTGCTGAAATGGCCCAGAAGAAGATCACAATTTGGTTATCAAGATTATCACCAACAACCACGGTGTATAATTGTGGCTTTACCCCTCACTGTTTGTCTATGTAGGGTAGACATGATGGGAGTTACAGGACAAAAAATCATTCAGCTGATGGAGAACTCTGGCATCCCACAGTTGTTCACCCCTGATTTATACTTTTTCAGCATTCTTATTCCTGTTTCCCAAATCCCTAACCGAAAGCAGATGGGGAAGTAAGCTAACTGTAAAACCAGAAGAATATCCAATGTAGGAACCACCCAGATCTTATTTCCAGCATTTGACAGTACTGTTCACAGACTTAAAACAAATAGTTGACACTGGCAAATCCTTTCAAGGGAATTCAAACCCAGTGTTTTGCATTAGCTGTTAAAACTGTGGTGGGAAAGAGATTTAAAAGGAATTTTAAAAACAGCTAGATAGAATTGGTTTTCAATAGCAAGAAATCTGACAGAGGTCAGTTGAAGGAGATGGCAACCGTGACTTTTCTAATGCCGGGTGTGTGTGTGTGTGGGTGGGTGAGATGGTTTTGAGTACCCATATCCTGCTGTTGTTCTGGTTGCTGAAACAGCCATTGAAATGTGGCAAGCTTAAGTTTGCAAATTTTCAAATGTGCCATGAAGCTGTCAGGCTTGGCATAATGATTCCCATTAGAATCAAAACAGTCAGAATCATTTTCATCATCAAGAATTCAGATGTACATCAACATAACACAGAATAATCACTGGAACATCCCACCACCTCATTCTGACTAATAGAACACAGAAAGCTCAGGCTTTCTGTCCATCCAGTTCAGTGATATTTACCAAGGATGAAGGCATAACTCAGTGGCAGAGGACATGCTCTACAAACAAGGTCCCATGTTCAAGCCCTGGTGTGTCCCAGAAGGGCTGGGAATAAAGGCTGCCTGAAATACTGGAGAGCTGCTGCCACTCAGTGTCAATGATACTGGGCTAAAGGGAGCAATGATCTGTTCAATACAAGGCATCTCCCTAGTTTTTAAGAATGGGACCTCTTATATTATTTTTCCTTTTGGTGGAAAGAGCTGTAGGACAGTAACTGAGAACATGCTTAACAACCAGAAGGTCCCAATTTCAATTGCTGGCTTCTTCAGTTAAGGGCATAAAACTGTTTGCAATATTGGAGAGTTGCTGCCAACGAGTGTCAGCAATAATGGGGCTAGATGGACCAACAGATTGAGATGATTTAGCACAGGCTGTGCTCCTGTCAGGGACAGACAAATCTGTTCCACTTGGTTACAGGATTACACCTTAAAACGCAGAAGAGCTATTGATAGTCAGCATAGGTCAGGGGTCAGGAACTGGTGGCTTTCCAGCAATTCCCACCAGCCTGAACCTGGACAGCTTGTTGTGAAAGCTGATGAAGTTGCAGTCTAATCATATCTGGAGGACCACCAATTACCGGCCCCAGCATAGACTACGTGAAGACAGGTCAACATATTGGTCTGACTACAATAACAATAATAATTTATTATGGTCAATGACCAGGAAGATAAAAATACATTATTTAGATAGCATCACATAATATCAGAGACATTGGTCAAGACATGTCACCATCAATGCACCGTCTGGCTCTTTTACGACATTAAAATTAAAAGGAACTTCTAAGTTAGCCGGCGGTATTGAAGGATATAAAAGCTTTTAAAACATCACAGCAGTCACATGATGTAAGATGGAATTAGGAGACACATTTAACCATCAGTATGCCACCCCAACTCTCCTAGAAAGGAAGTTAAACAAGAAATCTCTAACAAGGCCGAGGGCACTTGAAGACCTTATGTGGCAGGAGACTGTGGCCAGCTATTGCACCAGTGCAGTTTTTGGCCACTTTACTAGCACCTTGCCATGTGCTCTGATGAAGACTAAACCTGCCTCTAGTCTGACTACTGTGTTTGTTTGAGGCAGATGTTTTGTGGTATTGTTCAAATGGGAGAGAGCACATTATAACCTAGTTCAAACAACTGAGCCATGCTATGTGTAGACTCACCCTTCTTAGCTGGCAAGATTTGCAGTAATACAAGAGCTTGGAAAAGTTACTTTTTTGGACTACAACTCCCAAAAACCCCCAGTCTGCATAGCTAAACTTTGAGCAAGACACAGACGCAGGGCAAAAGACTTCTACTTACTTTGGATAAATATCCTGTACCCATGTGAGGAGGAGATATGTGTCCTGGTTGCCCAGTTCAAACTCAGCAATCATCTCCAGCTGAGAGGAGAAGCAGTGGTGGTAGAACTTGGCATAAGTGCTGCAAACTTGAAAATCATCAGGGTAATGAGGTTTAATGGACTGCACCACCGTGATCAGATCCTCTTTCATAGTCTTCCCCATGTGCAAGAAGCTGTGAGCTGCAGTAGAGATGCCCTCATTACCAACAGATGGAAGCACTGTCATTCGCTTCGTTACAGATACTTGCACTGCAGTCCTCCAGGCCTCTTTCCAGTTTCTGGGGTGGGAACACACAGCTGTTTCACATGTTTTTTCTTTCAATCCAAATCTCTCATCCTCCTTCACCTGCTCTGTAAGTGCTCTGATTGCATTCTGCAACAATTCTGGCTGAGATAGCGCTAAGGTGATCGAGGACTGTATGACGGCAAGGACCTCTTGCTTTAAAAGTCCAAAGAGATCTTCAATTTCATTCTGATCGTCCATCTTTTTCTCTTCACTTTTGGCACCCGAGTCACAGTTATATACCTTTTCCATGAGAAGGAGATGCTGACTGGCTTCAGCAAATTTTTGATGCTTAATTAGTTCTCTGATTTGATCAGCTGTTAAAACAAAAGAAAGATATTGGTCCTCAATACAATAGCAATCAAAATGTTATTCATTCATTCATTCAGATTATACCCCCCTGTTGCAGGGGGTATGGAAATGTTACTAAAAATACAAGTAAAACAGGAAGACAAGACTTATCCTAGCACATAAAAGTGTGTAATGAGAGCAATAGGCAAACGTCCTTGGTTAGGGAATTTTAGAACCAAGGAGTCACCACAAAGAAGGCCTTCTTCCAAGTAGTTATCTATTTTTTAAGGTGGAAGGACATGGACGAGTCACTGACAAGAGAACTAAGCAGTTGCTTAGGTATGTCTCTAGAAATGCTCCCCCCCCCCCCCCCCCGTGTTATATTGTTTCATATCCAGGCCAAAGAACAACTGCAGAGAACTCAAACTCTTTATTTCATGACATTTAAGCCAGTCCTAATAAAGATAATAGCTTGGGTTTATTCGTTTCTCTTAATCTTAAAGCTGCAGAGCTGGAAGAGACTCTATGGATCATCAAGTCCAGCCCCTGTCAGTGAGGCACAGTAGAAAATCAAATTCCCAACCTCTGGCTCTGCAGCCAGAGACCTAAACTACTAATGGGGCCAGTGTTTTACCGCATGGTAGACTTAATTTAAGAAAGCTGACAGGAAAAAAAATTGATTCATTAAAATATGATGCTGGAAGATTGCTTTGCAGATACCCTGGACTGCCAGAAAGACAAACAAATGGGTCCTGGATCAAATCAAGCCTGAATTATCTCTGGAGGCAAAAATGCTGAAACTGAGCCTGTCTTACTTTGGGCACATCATGAGAAGGCAGGATTCCCAAGAAGAGACAATAATGCTGGGAAAGACTGAAGGCAGCAGGAAAAGAAGAAGACCAAATATGAGATGGACTGACTCCCTAAAAGAGACCATGGGCTTGAGTCTGCAACAGCTGAGCAGGGCAGCTGAGGACAGGACATTTTGGAGAGCACTCATTCATCGGGTTGCTATGAGTTGGAGGCGCCTCGACGACACATAACAACAACAGATTTCAGTTGGATATTAGAAGAAATGTCTTGATGGTAAAGACTTTGTCAATGGGACCAATTACTTAGAAGGAAATTGGATTCTCACTGGCTAGAGACCTAGAAGCAGAGGTTGTACTCGGTCACAGACTTCCTGGAAAGAACAGGGGATTAGATCAGATGGCCTACAAGATCGGCACCAACTCGATTCTATGATCTTAGTCAGAGGAGGACATTGACTGATCAGCAAGTTCACCCCTGTCAGATCTTGAGAGTAACAAGTTATATGTAAGTTACCCACAATGAGTTACTTTACCAGGTAACAAGAGTAGAAAGAAGTTCTACATGACCAGTAGAAACTAACTGGTGGACAGAGTAAGAGGTAAAGGTAAAGGTTCCCCTTGACATTTAGTCCAGTCGTGTCCGACTCTAGGGCGCGGTGCTCATCCCCGTCTCCAAGCCATACAGCCAGCGTTTGTCTGAAGACAGTTTCCGTGGTCACGTGGCCATCGCGACTAGACACGGAACGCCGTCACCTTCCCACCGAGGTGGTACCTATTTATCTACTCGCATTTTTACATGCTTTCGAACTGCTAGGTTGGCAGGAGCTGGGACAAGCGACGGGAGCTCACTCCGTCGCGTGGATTCGATCTTACGACGGCTGGTCTTCTGACCTTGCAGCACAGAGGCTTCTGCGGTTTAACCCACAGCGCCACCACGTCCCTGGTGGACACAGTAACATCTAGTTAATTTCAAAAATTACTTTTAAGGCATTTTTAGAAACATTTGGCCGTCACGTTCACCTTTTATACCATTCACATCAATTTTACAGTTTTTACTGCAGAAAGCTAATGGAAAACGAACAAGTCATGCAATGATACAGAACAAGGGATCTGGACAGCACTGGAACAAATAACAACAATGGGTTACTTTTCAAACACTGTAAGAAGTAAAAGTAAAAATCAGAGGTCAAAGTGGCTTTCAAAAAGTAATTTCCCAGACTCTGAACTGGGACAGGCTCTCCTTCTGTATCCTCCCACCGTACCTGTAACTGGCTGGCTCTCTTCCTTTAGAGGGGGGTCCTTCTCTTTGTTTTTCTCTTTGCTTTTCACACCGGCCATGTCAAAGAGGGCGTGGGCAATTTTTTTCCCTAGCCATTTCTGCTTCTTTTCCTCTGGGCTGCAAGGAGAGCCTGTTCTGTCCGTTTCCAAAGGAGAGCCCGCGGGAGCCGAATCCCGTCGGCCCTCTCCGGTTTGCCGGCTGCCTTTTGTTTGAACTTCTTCTGTTGAGGATTCGAGCGACACAGAGTCCACGTCTGATTCAGAGGACGAGGAGGACTTGGCGGCCTTCTTGCCCTTGGCTTTGGGTTTTTTGGGAGCTTTTGGAGGGCTGCTGTAGAAGAAGGGCATTGCTTTTATCATCTTCTTTCTCTGAGCCTGCAAATCATATTAAGAACATATCAAGCTCTGGGATCCACACTCAGTAAACAACAAGACAGATAATCCAGTAGAGGAACAGAGGAAAAATTAATTAAGGAGAGCAATGCCATAACTTGTCTCAATAATCTGCAAAAGGCTCCCCCCCACACACATTAAGGCTTAAATAATAATATATAGCCACTTATAAGATTCCATGTTCTAATGGGGACTCACAGTTATACCAGTTTCCTCATCATCTTTAATCAGAGACAAGTTCTATGGAGTTCAAAGGGCATATTCTTTAGCAAAAATGCAACTAAGATTGCAGTCTGTGTTGACTGATCAGCTATATTAACTTTTTTTAAAAAAGTGACCCAATTAATTAAAAAAAACCCCTCAGGCCATGCCTTTTAATGCCGTTTTTAGTAGAAGTAAAACTGCCATTCTTCCACAACTCGGATCCATCCTGATCATATGTTTATTATAATTTTCTCTTTTTTCCATCTTGAGCAATACTAATATTATTGTTTTGAATTGTTTTAACTGTTTTAGTTTTATAATGTTTAATGGAACCCGCCCTGAGTAGACTCTGTCTAAAAGGGCGGGACAGAAATCTAATAATAAATAAAAATAAAATAAAATCATTTTAGACTTCATATTCCATCATCCCCAGACAACATGGCATTGTTCAGGGATAATGGGAACTGCACTGTTTTTATTTATTTTTAAATCTGACATAGTAATTCTCACATAAATGGTATAGTAAAAATACGTCTAAGACCAGGGTTCGAATCCGAACGTGTAGCTCATATTTCTTCACATGGATTTTTTTTTCTTTTTTGCACTGAAGGGTTAACTTTGACTATAACTTTTTCCTTGACAAATGACTTTGGAAGCTTATAGATTTCTCAATAGCTCTCCCTGTTTATGCTGTTCAAAGGCTACACAGCACATATGTATGTGCATGACAACTAATCTCTACCTGCTCAGTCACACTTAACCACATCATTCATATCACTAAGTTTATATGTCAACAAAAGCTACATGTTTAATTCATGGCATAAATCTTTCCAACATGAACCAAGAAGAAGAAACATAAACTATCAGGCTTTCTTTCTTTTCTGCGGAATTTTCAAAAGTTACTCTTTCGAAAAACAACTTTTACAATCCTCCATGCTGGAGGAGTTTTAGAGGGGAAAAAACCCATTGATTTCCCTTTATTTTTGTCCCCGTCCCCCCGCTAATTTATGATATAGAGTTATTAAGACTGCACATGTTCCACACAACTGTGACTTAATCTCCCTGGAGAAAAATCTCAATTTTTAAAAATAAATATTATGTCTCATGAGCTGTTTCACACCTTTTTTTTTAAAAAAAATTAGATATAAGGATTTCAGTTGTTAATTCAGTTATTATCACAGCTATTTAGAGGCTAAGGCAGGATCTTTCCCGCAAAGCAGTTGGTGGTCAATGGGCCTGGAAGTAGGAGAGGAGTCCATCTGAACAGTCCTTGAGGTGTATCTGCTGAAATCCAACACATCAACCTTTTCTAAGCCATTTGGATGTGTTTCACTACGTTTCCCATCCCCCTAGCCAGAAGATCAGTGGCAGCTGGGGATGATGACTTCGTAATTCCAACATATTGGTGGGCACCAGGCTAGGAATCACTTTCCCTGATTATGCCTCTCTCTAGCATTCTTCTTTGTAATCATTTCTCCGTTTTATTTTTCTGTGACTGACATTTATAGATGTCTGAGGATGGCTTACGTCTTCTAGCTCTTCACAAACACAAACAATAATTATAGAGAGAAGGGTTTGTTCTGCAGTTGACAAAGAAACTCAACCAGGTCCTAAAAACAACCATGAATTTAATTCAATTCTTCAGAAAACCTCTGATTTATGAATGTGGGATACTGTATCCAAAATTAAAGAAATGGTCCAATATTGTTGCACAATATTGTGCCCACATTGACAGTAGGAAAAAGGATGCCAAGCTTTACATAGCAAATATTGACAACACCAATGGCAGCAATCAAGATGGTCTACAGAATATCCTTTTGTGCTCACTGCCATTCACAAACTGATATCAAGCAAGGGAAAATCCCAGAAACTAACTCCTTTTTTCATCAGTTAACTACTTTTCACCCAAACACAAAGCTATTGTCAGGACTGTTTTTTGATGTTTTAGGGTCACTTGTTTCTGCATGGGGGAGGGGGACAGCTTTATTTTTTAAAAAAAATCAAACTCAAAAACCTTTTGCCCAAACTTCCCTAAGAGCAGATTGTCTGCTATAACTGTGCGAAGCTTGGTATTAATCCAAAATCCAGTTTCAAAGTTATGATTTATTGGGTTGGCCTCATTTTTAGAATTGCCTTGCAGAATATCAAATTGCTCTGCCAGCACAAAAACACTGCTGCACTCTCATGCAGCAATAATTCTGGTGACCATTGGTCATTCTCAAACCCATGCTGCACAAAGTGACAGGAAGATCTTTGAGTTTTCTGTACAAACGCTTGATGTCTCCGGGTGTAAATCCACACAAAAAAATAACAATGAATGTGAAGCTGACTTCACTTATGCCAAAAGAACTTTTGCTACTAATTTTAGGTGAGATCCGGCTTTATTCTTTAGAGTATTCTGACTGAGGTGAAGATATTATACAGTTCCATGAGACAAAATCATGATTCAGAGACACTGGAGTCACTCATGGTCAGAACTATCACCAGACATGATTCAAAATAAGACTGAAGGGGCAGAAGGACACTTCTGTTTATTTTCATGGTGACAAGGAAATGGAAATCTTTGACAGTCATGCATCCCAAGAGAGGGATACATCTCTTAATGTGGCACTAATTACAGCCCAGAAACAATGGTTTTCTAATTGTACCACTCCCGTGTTTAAAATGTACCCAAAGAAATATGGGAAAGGGATGTATGATTTGAAGTGCTTCCTTTCTCAAAACTGCATTCTAGAATTTCCATACTGGTTACACTTTTTTGTTTGTAGGGAGAAGAGTCGCCTTGGTATGTATTTTAACTTGATTTTTTTTTTATTTTATATTGATTTCTCCACGGACCCTTTTAAAGCAGGGTGGGTGGATTTGTTTTAAATCAAGATCAACAGGTGAAAAAAAAACACCCTGTTAGTTTACAATAGCTACTGCTATCCTATAGACAATTATCCATGGCTAAGTCCAAATTGACACAATGGGTAGACATGTAGAATATTACACGTCTACATGATATAAGAAAGTGTATTCTTCAGAATGAGTTGCCTTTCAATTTCATGGGTGTTTTCCTTTTGCCTGTAACACTACTGCTTTATCTCCACTATCCCTCCCCCTCCAAAATTTTCCTGTATGCAACCCATGTGCTTTTGTTCAGAGACAGAGCACAGAGTTTTTGCTAAGCCAAGCCTAGCAATAAATTTCCAGTGTACAGGATGGGGGTGGGAAGGGTAGCTGTACTAGACTATTGAAGCAAATATCCTAAAGATGAACACTTTTTTTTCAGCAGAAACATTTATGGATCACAGGCTTCTTCATCAGATGCACAGTATTGCCTTAGTTTACAGATTATGATGCCTATGGCTGGCTGGGTGGTGATGGTCATTCATTGGGCCAGAGCAATTTGGAATGTAAAAAGTGCAAAAGTGGATTCACTACCTTAATATTGGTCACTAAACTACAAGGGTTGGGTGGTAACACAGACCTTTACGGATCAGCAAGCTGCTTAAGGGTATCAGCAGAAATTTAGGGAAGTGGGCAAAGTCTATTAATTACGCCTATGGATTGCTGATTTGACTGTAATCCGTATTGACCAATCCTTCTAGTCAAACTGATGAGATGGTTTGAATTATCAGTGGGGAAAGAAGATTATGCATTAGTCCGAGATGTGAAATGTTCTGCATAGCTTTGCCCCTCTGGTTATAATTGTGAATAAAAACTGGAGTGAGATGTATTTTCTGTCCTGTCCCCAAAGAAAACTATTCCATAGATAAAGAAACACATTTTAAAAACACATTTATATCAAAATAATAATAATTTCTTTTAAAGAAAGCAGGCATTTCAAGCCTTTTATAAAAGATTTAAACCACTCACAGTTCTCCTAATGAGCCCCCTTGCCAGATTGTAAATATTGTGAAGCCTGGCTCATTTGATGGAACTTATTGCATCTCCTTCCCAGTCCCTGAATTTTGGGGGTTACTTGGGGGGTCAATGTTGTAGGATCCTTCTTGGGGAAAGACAGGGTGGTAGCGGCCTGTGGATGTCTTTTGCATTAGAATTCTACGAAAACTGCACTTTGTGTCAGAGGGTTATATACCTATACAGTGGACCCTCGACTTACAGACGGCTCGACCTGCAGACTTTTCGAGTTACAGACTTCTCTGGTCGCAAAATTTAGGTTCAACTTGCGGCCGGAGAATTGACCTACAGACCGGAAGATCAAACAAAATGGACCAAAAACGGCCGGTTACGGATTAATCAGTTTTCAATGCATTGTAGGTCAATGGAGCCTCGACCTACAGACTTTTCGACCTGCAGCCACTGTTCCAATACGGATTAATTCCGTAAGTCGAGGGTCCACTGTATTCCTGAAGCTAGTGTCCTCCAGATGTGTTGGACTACATATCCCATCACCAATAGTACCCTGGCTTAGCTGTAGTTTAAAAAAGAGCAGCTTTTCTAAGCTATGGGATATGCATAGGATGGTGCTGATATCATGGTAAAATGGATGTACAATTTATTGGTAGGAACCTGTGATCTCCAGAAATTTCTCACTTACCTTGAAAGCCCCACTAGGATCACTATAAACTGCTTTTGACTTGATGGCACAGAACACACATATTATCTAGCAATGTAACAGGAGAAATGTTCACTCTTTCCAGAATAATAAGAAACCACTATGTAACCTCTTCCTTACAATGTGGCTCCCCACGCCCCAACAAGTTTTAACAGCACCAGGCTTTTGTTTCCCGGACTTGCACCAAAGTTTAAGCACAGATTATAGCTTTCATGTTCTGTAGAATAACAGAAAATCCTCTTCCTGAGTCATTTCCTGAGTCACTGGAATGCAAGAGTATGGGATGGTTCTAAATGCAAAGACTAAAATCCAAGACAATGCAAGACAGAACTGGAGTGAGTTGTTTTTAAGTGATTCAGCATATTGGGAGTTGTGGGGGGAGGAACATTTCCAAGCTCTGGAAAGGCCTGAAAAAGTGTGCGTGCGCGCGCGCACACATGCACGTGTGTGCGCGCGCGCACACACACACACACTTTTATATGTAAAATATGTATATATAAACAAGGGTATTTACATGATTATTAATACAGTACTTCCTACTGCACATATCACTTTACTTATTTCTTTGTTTGTTTAAACTTATAACTCGCCCATTTAGTGGACAAGCCAACAGCTATAATACCCAAAAGTTTGGGATACAAGTATTAGAGAGATTGACAGGGAATGAATTTAATTTGTAAATAAAGAAAAGAAGAGGCTTCTCAGTGGTGGCGCCTTGACTCTGAAATACCCTCTCACTGAGGCATGAAGGCATGCCGACATCACTTTTTTTTTTCACTGCCACATTAAAACCTGTTTATTCGCCATGGCATTTTAAGAACATTGGCTGTCCTCTGGGCTTCAATGTTTCAAACATATTTTATAGTCTAGCTTTTCTGGTATTTTTGCATTTTATTCTGGTATGACTTGTTTTGACATCATGCTCTGGTTTGTATATCTGTAAAGTTCAAGACCCAATAAAATTTAAAACAATGATATGGAAAGCTTAGAAAAACTACTTTTAAAAAACAACCACCACGTTCCAGAATCCATCAGTGAGCATGACCATGGTCCCTCCTGGCTGGGAGGTTCTTGGCATTGCAATCCAAACAAAGAACTTTCCCAGCTCTGCATAAATATCGGCACATCTGTTGCTCGGTTGTGGCGTGCCATCAAGCCAATTCTGACTTCCAGGGAGCCTAACAGGAATTTTTGAGGTTTGTGAGATGACAAAACGCTTTACAATTTCCATCCCTGAGTAGGTCTCCATGGCTAAGGAGACATTTGAACCCAGGTCTCCCTGAGTCTAACCCAATCTGTTTCCCAAACCAGCCTGGCTCTCAGCTGTTGCTCAGTTCTGAGTCCATTCATTCTCCTGTTCATTCCGATGAGGATAAACCTGTCAGGGCTGTCTCAAGACACTTTGGGCCAAAGCACCACACGTCTTCCCCCTTCACTCCATGTACCAGAAGCCGGTTAAACTGGCACAACTTGAATGTCTGTGATGGTGAGATAATATCTACCACATTTGAGGGAGAAGTCTAAATCTGAGGAGCAGGTTAGCTCAGTACAGGAGTGAACACAGCTCCTACTTCGATGGATGTGCAGAGGGGCGGCCCTAGGAGAAACGGCAGCCAGGGTGAATAGCAAGGCTAATATTGCCTCACAACAAAGCCTGTTTTGTAGCTAGAATAGGGTAGCTTCTGGGTTTGGCAATCATGCCCCCTATGAACCACTGGGTTGCATCCTACCCATTGTTGTGCTGCGCAATTGGCTTTGCCAGCAACCTCCATTGTTGCTGTCATTAGGGGCCACCAAGTCTGTCTTGACTGACGGCAACCCTAGGAAACAGTGACCTCCAGAAGCTCCTGCAAACTAAAGGCTGTGGTTTCCTGCACCCAGTCAAGCCATCTCATGTTTGGTCTTCCTCTTTTCCTACTGCCTTCCACTTTTCCTAGCATTCTTATCTTTTCCACGAGTTTTTTCTTGCAGTGGCATGCCCAAAGCCACTGTACACACACGGTGCCCCTATTTATTAAAAGAGGAGAAGAAATCTCAGGGTGGAATTGTCCCACCCGTAGTCTCCAACAAACTGGACATGGACTATAAAGTTAATCGACAGAAGTTTGTTTGTATAGTTAATATACATGGGGTGGGGAGACATTCGTTTCTTTGAAGATACTTAAAATATGCAATGCATAGACCAGAATGCCCATTAGCATTACAGATTTCTGCCACTTTCTCCCCCAAATGAACCATTTTTTTTCTTCCTTTGCTTGTAACTCTTAAATGGATTATTGCCTCGATAAAATAAATTAATGCCAATGTGCAAGGTTGGATACAGCTGCACTCCTAAGCAAAACATATTCATGGAAGGGCATCTGCTGAAGTCACAAGCTTACTGGTGTGTGTGTGTTCATCAGACTGTGCAAGGAACATTCAATTTCTCCTCTGTGTGGCACAAATGCAAGCAAGAATGAGAGAAACAGAAGGCCAGAGGAAGACTGAAAGACATTAATTAGTGTCTTAAGCTCACAGACATTAAATAGCATTACAGTACAAGTGCAAGCCGGATTCAAAAGGAGCAAGCTTTGCACATGACAACTGCAACCTATGTGTGATTATGCATTGAGCAGGAACTTCAGCGCTGAATCTGCTGATCTAATCCTGACTCGCTGTTCACTGGATATCAAAATATATCTCCTTGGATCTTAAAAATATTCAGCCACCCTCTGCCAGATCAGGGTGCACCGCTATCTGGATTTGGGACTGCAGCAGTTAGCCCGTGAGCTGATCTACATATGCAGCAGTCTCAAGCGGTAAGGCGCACGTGTGAACGAGCCACCGTGCAGCTAACTATATTTTGCATCTTGTCCACTCGTGTTGCCGTCAGGCCCTTCAAACATGATATTCTCCAGGTTTGCTAATTCTCATATTCCACTGTTACAAACACGGCAGATTATCTAAACAGCAACACCCCCTCGTCCTGTAGTTTTACTGCCCGCGACATTTCCCTGCCTCCCTTTCTCGTAGAAGTCTATACTTGCTCAGCCTCCCCATTCGTCTGACTACAACTCCCATCACTCAGGCTAGCACAGCCAATCCTGACGGTGGGAACCGAGTTTGGGAACGGTAAGGGGACTGCAACCTCCAGAAGCTCCCCTCCAGGTCTGGTTGGGGGGCACTGCTAATTACAGACCCCGAAAGGCACGTTTCGAGTTCTGGATGAGGATGATGGGGCTTCTAGTGCCCAAAGGGAAGGGCACCGCGTTGGAGGAAGGCAAAAGGGCATATCGTGAAGGAGATGGTCGGTGGAGGCGGGGAGCGGAGGTTACTCCGGAAGAGGGTCCTAACAGATCGCAAGCAGAATGGGCAAATAAGGGTCGATCACCGGGATCTTGCTGGCTGGCATGCGGGCAGAGGGACGGGGAGGGGTGAGGTGGACACGGAAGGACTTACGGAGGCCCGCTGACGGTGGATCGGGACCGGCAGGCTGCTTGTCTCGCTCTCTGGCCCCAGTTAGCTGGAGTGCGGTTTCTCTAACTTCTGGTCACGGCGAGCGCAGGGATATATATATATAGATCTCGCTCCCTCGCCCGAAGGAGGCGGCCATCCATCCCTCGCACTCGGAGTGCCCCCTTTTGGAAACTCCGCCTCATTGACAAAATAGAGGAGCTCAGAGGAGGAGGGAAGTTTCCACAAAACGGAATTTCCAAAAGTCGAGACACGTGTTAAGCTCTAATGCAAGAGCTCTGGGGGACTGTGAGAAAACAGGCAGAGGCGACCCCTTGGGAGTTTGGTGAGATAGTTTTTCCGGATGTTACCCTCCCAGCGCCTCAGAAGAGTATCTTGTCAGGGTAAAGAAGCCCCTGCCCGCAGCCTTCTCCAGTCACATGCCCTCCATCTGTCTTGTACTACAATCCCCATCTTCTCACCTCAGGGGCCAAACAGGTTTGGGGAGGCTGTTTCCCAGGAGACACCTCCCAAATGATTGGCCCGCACCCCAGTGATGTCACAGAATGTTCAGCGTTCCTCTTGATCGTTGATTGGCTATTAGAGCCCAGGTATTCTTTCCAACCTTCTCCGCTCTTCTTGTCCAGGGAGCCGTCCCCACATCTTTCTCCACCTGATAGCTTATTATTATTTTATTTTTTAAAAAAATATGTGCATTGTTTGTATATATCGCTGCCATTCTGATGACATTAAATTAAATGTCCAGTTATTTCTCAGTCACACACTTGGAAAAGGGCTACTTGTGTGTAGTTTCTTCTTGTGATTTGGAACCTTAAGAGTATGGGTCTCTGAAGGGGGAGATTCTAAATTCACAACTACTGGTGAACTCTTTTAAATGCTACATTCATAGATCTTGAGACTTGTGGGTACTGTGGGACAGCAGGGGAAATACCTTCTTCATGAATTTGTTATACACTGGGGTCATGAGATTGTGATGAAGAAGGAAGAGGTGTGTTTGAAGATTCCCATAATAACGGGCCAGTAAACAGAACACTAGAACTGGTGTGGCTCAGTGGGAGGGTTGGCGCAAGAGGTTACGAGTTGGAATCTCCACTGTGCCTCCCAGGAGAGGGGCCAGCTGAAGACATGCAGAATGTGTGAGGCTGATGGGGTCATGTGTCCTGCCACCTGTGTGGTCTTGGGCAAGCTGCATGGTCCAAAACGCTTTTGAGGGTCACCATTGGTTGGAAAGAACTTGGCAGTACATAATTATTAATTTAAACTTAACTCCGACAGCTAGCTATGTGAACTGATTCCATTAGCACTGAGTCAAACAATCAAGGTGGTAAAAACAAAGATCTTTGCATCATTCTTGACTCAATGGTCTTTACTTCAGAGTAGATGTGTAGAATACTACACAGATCAACATTTGTGGATGACAGCCCAGTTCTTCAGATGCATCTGCACTAAATAAAATGGCTATCTCTTCAAAATCATAGAACAACTGAGTTGCAAGGGGCCTATAAGGCCATCAAGTCCAACCCCCTGCTCAATTCAGGAATCCAAATCGAAACAGATCTGACAGATGGTTGTCCAACTTTCTCTTGAATGCCTCCAGCGCTGGAGCACTCACCACCTCCTGAGTTAATTGGTCCCATTGTTGTACTGCTCTAACAGTTAAGTTTTTCCTGATATTCAGCCACAATCTGGCTTCCTGTAGCTTGAGTTCATGGTGGAGATGGCATGGAGCAAGTAGATAGCGAGAATCGTTCAAACTGAATGGTGGTAGATTCAGAACTGATAAAATTTCATTTAATTGTTTTTTTACCTTTACCTTTAACCCCATCTTTCTCCTTAAAAAGGATCCAAGGTGGCTTAGATAATATAAAATACAATATTTAAAAGCTAAAAACAGTAAGTATACAGATATTAAACACGAATTAAACAAACATGGTATAAAAATGGTAAATAAAATCAATACAACAAACACAAATTAAAGCAACAAGGCTTGACAATTCATTTAAAAGCCCCTCTCAGACAGCCAGTTACTAAGGTAAAGCCTACCTGAAGAGAAAGGTCTTCATCTGCTTGCAGAAGGACTGCAAAGATGGGCCCCTCCCATGTCCCCACCAAACACATCTGTGAAGGTGGTGGGACCAAGAGAAAGGCCTTTTTTTTTATTATCTTAACACCTGGGCAGGCTCATAAAGGGAGATGTGATCCTTGAGATAGCTTGGACGAAAGCCATTTAGGGCTTTGATCTGTGTCCAGAAATGGATCAGCAGCCAGTGGAGCTGCCGTAACAAGGGAACGATGTGATCCCTGTCTCCAGGTTCAGTTAACAATCTACTGTGTTTTGGACCAGCTCAAGTTTCCGAACACTTTCCAAAGGCAGCCCCATGTAGAACTTGTTCCAGTAATCCAGCCAGGATGTAACTAAGGCATGTGTCAACATGGTCAGATCAGACCTCTCCTGGCACACTAATTTTAATTGTGTGAATGCACTTGCTACTGCTGAAATCTGGGCATCCAGGCTCAGAGACGAATCCAGAAGCACCCCCAAACTGCACACCTGCGTTTTCAGAGGGAGTGTAAAACCATCCAGCAAAGACTGCATCCCTATTACCCGATCTAGCTATGTTTAGCTTTACGAAGAGAAAACTGAGGGGAATGGGTGGAAACTCGTTAGAGGGAGATCCAACCTGGAAATAAGGAGGAATTTCCTGATGGTGAGAACCATTAAGCAGTGGAACAGCTTGCCTCCCAATGTTGTGGGTGCCCCATCACTGGAGGTTTTCAAGAAAAGATTGGACAGCCGTCTGTCCGGGATGGTATGAGGTCCGGGATGGTATGAGGTCTCCTGCCTTGGGCAGGGGGTTGGGCTAGAAGACCTTCAAGGTCCCTTCCAACCCTACAACGATTCTATGATTCTATGATCTCCCTTTCCACTGAACAGGAGCACCTCTGTCTTGTCTGGGTTAAATTTATTTGCCCTCATCGAGTCCATTGCTGACACCAGACCCGGATCAAGAGCATACAATGAAACTGTGGAATTACTGCCACAAGATGTTGTGATGGCTGCCAATTTCAATGACTGTTGAAGGATATCAGATAAATTCATAAAGCTCCACTGTCAGAGGCAGTACGCAGAGTAAAAAAGGCAAGGCAAGGGGGTGCAGACTGCACTTGGGTTCTGCTTGTAGGTCTCCCATTGGCAGCTGGTTGATTAGTGGACAAACAGAATGCTGGACAAGGCAAATATTTGGTCTGATCTAGCAGAGCTCTCATATTGTTATAAATATGTGGAGGCACAGGATCAGAAACATTAATTTAATTTAATTCAATTCTATTTTATTTTATTTTTTGAAAGACAGTTTGAATTGTTTATTCACATTAGTTTTTGTTTGGCTATTTCTCCCTATTTCCCACTTCCCGTTAAACGAATCCTCCATGTTGCTGTTGTTGTCATCAATTTTGGGCTCTTCATTTTGAAACACACACCCCCCCCCGAATCTTAGTATTAATTGCAATGCATGATCTCAAGACCTATTGTTTTTACCATTCCCAGCATCGGTGTTTGAGAAAGTAGAGTTACACTATAATTTCTTGCATTTATTTTATTCTTCTTTTAAAAGCTCCAGGAGTCCTTTTGTCTTTATGAAATGAGGCATACACGAAACTAAATTAATTAGTTGATTAATCAAGGGTTGTGTTTCTATTCCACTTTCCCCACTAATGAACTGAAGGGGACAAAATGGTCTTCTATTTCCCCATTTTATTCTCACAGTACTCCTGTGGGGGTAAGGAGAGGTCGAGAGAAGGTGACTGCCACAGGTCATTTATTTAATTTTTTCCCCTTTAAAATATTTTTTACTCTGCCTTTCTTCTTAAAAGGACCTGAGGTGGCATACAACAATTCAAAGACAATATTTAAAAGCTAAAAACAGTAAGTACACAAATATTTTAAAAACAAGTAAACAAGTGTTGTATTACTAACCGTCCATAAAATGAATACTAAAAACACATAAGAGAGCACAAAATAACAGAGCACAACAATCCATTTACCGACCACACCTAGGCTACCAGTCACTAAGGAAAAACCTGCCTGAAGAGAAAGGTCTTTGCCTGCTTGCAGAAAGACAGCAAAGATGGGGCCAGCCAAGTTTCCTGTGGGAGGGAGTGCCAACATCAGGGAGCAGCGACAGAGAAGGCCCTCTCCCGTGTCCCCACCAAGCACATCTCTTCATCCTTCTTGTGATCCAGGGAATCTGCAAAGCTTGCCTCCAGCACCATATTTCAAATAAATATTTGTTTGCCCTCTGAGCACTGTCCAGCTGTCATACCTGTACATAGCAATTGGGAATGCAAAAGTATGGATAATCTCGGTCTTGGTCTCCAGTGACCCTTCCTTATGCTTGAGGATCTATTCTAGTTCCTTCATAGCTGCCCCTTAAGTTCTGGAGTCCTGTATTTTAGAAAGCATTAAGAACTGGACAGAATAAAGCACAGCCCTTACACTCCATTTAGAAGGGGGAAATGGCATGATAAAAACTAACAAATAGGATCTGGCACAAACGTTTGTGGATCATAAACTCCTTTATCAGATGGGTGGACCTGATGAAGTAAGTCAAGCTTATGCCAAATAAATTTTGTTAGTCTTTGCAGTATTACAATACTTCGGTGTTGTTTATTTGTTGCAACAGATTATATAACTATATGTTGGAAACCTTTGCAGAGTACTAGGAATAAAAAACATGCAAGGAAATATGACCAGCCAATAAATGTTTACCTTGGCTCGCAAGAGTGGAGGTCTCATAACTTCGGTTTGAGTTGGTGACTTATGTTGTTCGAAGTTGTGTGTGTGTGTTTTTTTTAACTTGGAAAGTCTTGTAATGGGTTTTTCTCTGATTTAGGAAGTCTGTTTCCTGATGTCAGTTGTCTGGAATTGTCAGTAATACTCATTAGGAAATGGGAAGGAAGGTGAAACTGATTGAAACAATGTACTTAATTGGGTTGATGCACAATAAGCATGCATAAAATTGCATTCTGCATCCTAATGGAGATTTATAGGAGGTTTTGATATAGCTCAAGGCTCTCCCCTAACCTGGTATGCTTCTGAGCTCTTGGACTACCACTCTGACATTCTGCTGCTTCCCTATTTGCTTACTGTATTCTCTCCTAGGTGGGGCATCCTGCTATTTCAAAGCCACCCAGTTGACCCAGTAGAACACACACACCACTGATATGACAGCTGTTATGGTTGCTTCTTCTCCCTCTGCATTTTCTTTCTTAATTGGAAGATGACTTTGAGGAACAGAATGCCTAGAATTTGTGGCAACACAGAATTATTAGAAGTATTTGTTGAGTCATGTCATGCCTTCCAGATTATTTAAACTCTTGTTTTAATAATTAAGGAAGGATAGATAGAAAGAAAGTATTCATACTATTTGTGTATCCATGGATTTATCTTATCATTTGGATTTATATTCTGCCTTTCACCCAACAACAGGACTTAAGGAACATTACAGTAATATTGAATAAAAAGTTGAGTTGAAACTTCAAACAAGATTGAAGATCAAAACAGAGTTAAAGACACCGTTTAAAGCAAAAAATTTAAAACACAACAGTTGATGATAAGACAGTGCCCAACTGCTAACAGCTCAGCACCTAGCCAGTTCCTATTAGCCTGCGTGAATAACCAAGTCTTTCTCTGTTTTTGACCTAGAGAGCGACCCCTTTTAACTGTGCCTGATGAAAAAAACTGGGAAATTCAAATGCTTTCATCTTCATGCACCAATAACCTATATAGGTCCAATTGAAGTCCTCATTACCTCAATTTTGTGTCTAGGTCAGCTCATTGACTTTTTGTGTAAGGCACTTCATTTAATAGAAAAGCCACTTTAGGAGCCTCATTTTAGCAATTCTTAGTGTGGTGTGTGTGTACATGTGTACGTGTGCGCATGAGCACACTTGCACTCATGAATGTGCTCAATGCACATTGCTCAGGAAAGTAAAAAAATATTGGATGAAAACTCCCAGACTTTTAGTCTTGAGGATTCAGGGAACTGTAGTCCAAATAAGTTATTGTTAATCTCTCCGTCGCTTGCTCTCTCTCTCTCTCTCTCTCTCTCTCTCTCTCACGTGTTTGGTGTTTGTCAAACCTCTGGACAAGGTGTGGAATGCTGCTGTCCATGTGACCTGCTTGTGGGATTTCCAGATTGTGGAAAACAGGACCCTTAGTGTATTAGATGGGGAAGGATGACAGCACACAGCAATGCTCTTTAATGATCCTACAGTGAAATTATGCGATTCCTCTTCTTCCTTTTTAATAGGCAAAATCACCACTGAAACTGTCACAAATTATTTCACTAATGATTTTACAGTTATCATTACAGGGTGTGCTAATGGAGTTCCACTTGTCAAACTGTCAGCATGCTATTAGTTCTCTTTTTCCAACAAAGGGCAGTGCATCAAACTAACCATAAAATCCTAAGGGCTGTTGTAAAAGCTGTCATTCATTCGCAATGCTTGTTCCTTCACAAGATATAATGAGTTGTGTTTTCAAAGCAAGTGCTGAATTTCCAGTAGGGTATTATTCTTGTCTATCTGGATTTTTCCTTTAAAGACACTTCAACTTAAACATAGATATTTTTTTTAGATATTTTATTCCTGTTTAAATGGAGAAGTCTAAAGTATGTTTGAAAAAGAAGCAGGAAATAAATTTATCCAGATAGATCAAATCTCTGAACAGGCAGACAGTTATATTAAGTATCCAGATTCCCTAATTTCTCACTGGAAAAATGTCAATCCATTGGCCTTTTTAAAGATTAACTCCACTTCATTTCGACAATGAGACTGCAGAGTAAAACTAATGATTTTTGTGTACTTGAGATATTTACAACTGTGATTTAGCATTTATATAAACACAATGTATGTAGCTTTTATTTACGTATTTATTTTAAACATTCTATCTTGCCTTTGCTAAAAACTTTAATAGCTAATAAAAATATAAAAATATATACAAGTACCATAAAAATACAGATGCGACGAGCAACCAAGAGTTTTGTGGCACAGTGGTTAAACTGCAGTATTACAGTCAAAACTATGCTCATGGTCAATGTTTGATCCCAGCAGATACTGGCAAGCCAGCTCAAGGTTCACTCAGCCTTCCATCCTTCTGAGGTTGGTAAAATGAGTACCCAGCTTTCGGGGAGAGGGGCAATGTGTAGCCTGTATAATTTAAAAATTGTAAACTGCCCAGAGAGTGCTTTAAACACTATGGGGCGATGTATAAGCAGCACACTTTGCTGCTTCTTCTTCTTCTTTTAAAGCAGTGGTTCCCAATCTTGGGTCCCCAGATGTTCTTGGACTAAAAATTCCAGAAGCCTTCATCACTAGCTGTGTTGGCCAGGATTTCTGGGAGTTGTAGTCCAAGAACATCTGGGGACCCAAGGTTGGGAACCATCACTTTAAAGACTGCTGCGTTCATACCAGTGTGGTGCAGTGGACAGAGTAATGGACTAGGACTCAGGTGGCCTGAGTTCGAATCCTTGCTCAGCCATGGAAACCCCCTCTGGGTGTGGAATTGGTAAAGCCACTCCTTAAATATCTCACTTACCTTGAAATCCCTATTAGAGCCGCTATAAGTCAGTTTCAACTTGATGGCAACATAACAGCAACAAAGTTCTGTTTGGCATAAGCTTTGGTCTGCATCCAGTTCATCAGACACATCCGTTTCATCTGAGGAAGTGGACTATATTCCATGAAAACGTCTGCCAAACAGAACTGGAAAATCTCTTAAGGTACCACCAGGCTCCTTGTTGATGGTGCTCCATCAGCCCAGCATAGCCACAACTTGTGCTTTGGAAACATCCAGTCGAAATACTCAGTGATTCTCTCAGTGAAAGAGACACCTTGAAACAAGTATGTCTGACACCGAAGTGACCAATCGGTTGTTTTTAGGGAAGAAATCACCCCCCCCCCCCCTTGATAAAGCTATTTGTCTTGTTTCACCCTGGCTTTAAAAAAAAAGGGTGAAACACGTTGGCTTTCGAATCAGTTTTAAGCACACAGTTCTGGAGTCAACCTTTCTTAAGTTTCCTGAATTTCATGCTTTGTTTATTATAAGATCTTCGCAACACATTGTCCAGCTTCCACGCAGTTCATAAATACCCATGAAGGAGGGGCACGAGACTGAACCACAAACATGCAGGAATGACTGCCCCAAGCACATGTCTGGGTGGGGGGTGTCGGAGCAGCTGCAAATGGGGAAAGCCCGTCCAACAGTGGCAGGGCTGATGCTTTGACTGTGAAGGGCTGATAAATGCTGGCTAGAACTATGGGACTTGTAGTCAAACTCATTTGGAGGGTAACAGGTTGAGGAAAACAGACTTGAACCCCCTCCTGTCCCAGCAAGTTTATCCATTCTGTTTTACATAGCCCATTTTAAACTTCTGTTAATATTCTTTTTTGGAGATGGGGAGCATCCAGAGAACTACACTATGTTTTTTTCAATTGTGGGTGTGCCATAGCTGGAGATAATGGAACTGTTACAGTTGCTGTTCCATATACCTGATGTCTTCCATTGTTCATGCCTAACAAACTGGTTTTTCACTCTAACCCAGGGGTCTCAAACTCAATTTACCTGGGGGCCGCTGGAGGCAGAGTCTGGCTGAGGCTGGGCCGCATCAGATTTTCCGCCAAGCGGAGCAAGAGCCTGAGGAAGCCGCCCAGGAGTTTCCTTAGCCCGGCTGGGGCTCCGAGGAGGAGGAGGAGGAGGGGCGCGTGAGCCCTCGTCGCCGGCCACGACCCCCTCCGGCTCCTTCTTCACTACCACCACTAGCAGCAGCAGCAGGACGAAGAAGCGGAGAAGGGAGGGAGCGCCGGCGACCGCCTAGCCGGGGGGAGGAGGGCACAACATAAAATTAAAAAAAAAAAACCCTCACAGAACTCGCCTTGCCAAAGGAGAAAAGCCCCCACTGGTACCCACGAAATTAAACAGAACGGGGCGGGGGCCCCCAGAGGTGCCCCCGCGTGCGCACACACACACACACGCACACACACGCACGGAGGTACGGCAACCTTCCTCTGAGGGCCCCTGCCTCAAAAAAAAGGTGCACTCAGCAGCAGCAGCTACCCCCACCACGACAGAGGAGCAAACTTTGCGAGGTGAGCCCAGGCAGCCTCCAGAGCCGAGGCGGCTGAAGCACGACGAAGAGGAGGAGGAAGCACCGCCGGGCACTGAGGCGGCCACTGGCCGGGCTGGTGCTGGGGGTGCCGAGAGAGAAAGAGAGCCAGAGAGCCACTTCCCTGGAAGAGGCAGCGGTGGCGGCAGCTGCTGTTGGCGGTTTGGAGGCGCTCTTCGAGGACGGGCCGGGAGTGAGCTCCGCTCTCAGGCATCGCTCCGCAGCGGCTCGGGCGCTCGGGGAAAAGGGCCGGCGGCGCGCCTCGCTCGCCAGCTCTCCCCCAAGACAGCGCATCTTGCACCCTCCATCCAGAACTGCAGCCTGCCAGCCCGCAGACAGGCGGGCTGGCTGGCAGGCTGCAGTTCCAGATGGAGGGTGCAAGAGGCGCTGTCTTGGGAGAGAGCCGGTGAGCGAGGCGAGGCTTTTTTTTGACTCTTGACAGCAGAGGACGCGTGGGCGCTTCAGGGGGGCAGGCAAGGCGGGGGCCACAAACTATCATCCGGCGGGCCGCAAATGGCCCGCGGGCCGCGTGTTTGAGACCCCTGCTCTAACCTCTCCTCAAACCTTTTTTTTTTAAACTATAACTCTCACAATCCCATAGCCTCTGGGAATTGTAGCCCCCCCCCAAATAAAAATAAAATAGAATAAAATAAATTAACTAATTAGTCAGTTGCTTTTCAAATAATAAACAATCAGCAGGAAAGAAGCCATAATTATTTCACAAGATAAATGCCATAACCTTATGAGTGCCAGATCTATTCGGTAGCTGAAGATGTTTTTTTATGTCAGAGAGGGCCAGCTAATAAATCCCATCCTCAAGGTTTTTGTTGCTATAATTTTGACTCAAATGCTTTATGGGGCAGAAATATGGCAAGAGGAAGTCAAGACCAATTTGGAGGTGATGCAGAATAAATTCATGAGGCACATACTGGGGCTCCCTCCAGGGACTCCTTTGGCTCATATTAGGGCTGAGCTGGGTCTCCCTTCAATTACGGCCAGAACTGATTTGGCCTATTTTAGACACTGGCGTAGGCTCAATACCATGGCGGGCCACTCCCTGGCCAGGTGCTGCTGGCTGGAGCGACTGCAGGTGGGAGGATGGGCACAGTGGTGTCAAGAGACTCTGAGGCCAGCCAAGAGAGGGCTGCCATTGTTGGGTCAAAATTCTCTATTTGGTATCCTCAACTTCAAGTTAATCATGCAAGGCCATACTACTTTGAGGCAATATCCTTCACACAGCTCCGTAGAGCTTTTACAGATCTCAGATTCCAACAGATGCCCTCTGCATATCTTGAAGAGCGATACCAAGGAACCCCCATTTCAGAACAAATATGTCTAATTAGACTGAAGATATAATTCACTATTTGTTGTTCTGTCTGCTTTGTATGGATCCTAGAAAAAAAAATCTGTCACCTATCATCCAGTCATTTGCCAACTGCACCTCTGAGGAAGCAGTATGACATCTGCTCTCTGACCATCAGTTATTTATCACTTATTCTGTATCCCAAGTTGTGCTGGCAGCCAAGAAGTTGGGTTCTTGTTTTGTCAAGGATCACAATGCTGTATAGCTGCCACAAACATGTGCAGCAAATTTGGTCATTTTGAAGGATGCTATGATCAGTTGGATGACAAGCATCCTAATGAGCTATTATAAAATCTTTTCCCCTTTTCATGTATTGTGTATTGTATATTGTAAAGGCCTTTGGTCAGAAGCAATAAAGTATTTTATAGCAATAATTCTTTCACATTTGGCAATGTTTGGGCAAAAAGGGAAGCACAAGAATGATTATTAAGAAGCATGAGGGAAGGGAGTGTATGACAGTTATGCAGCTGTCAGCAGTTCAAATTGCTTAGGTGTTGCAATGCTAAAATGGAATAGAAAAAATAATAATAATAAAAAACAGACCTCTGACCTTGGCATGCAATACTTTACAAACCCCACAAACACATTTTATTACATACACATTTTACTCCGACACAGGTGTTCAAATATGCCAGAATGATTCAAAATAAATAATGTTCAGAACTGAGTTAAAATAAATAAACCCCTCATGGCTGTTTCAAATTCCTTGCTTTCCAGCAAAAAAAAAAAAAAAAAAAGGACACTTGGCTGTATGTTGTGTAACAGATGTTTTAAAATCGATTTCAAATGTGTGAAGCACAGTGCAAACCCGAGTATTGTAACCATGCCCTAAATAAATCAATCTGAAAGATTTTTGTTTGTTTAGGATGGCCTGCTGGCTTTGAGGTATCTAAGGTGGACCAGGAAGAACCAATAATAATAATAATAATAATAATAATAATAATAATAATAATAATAATAATAATAATAATAATAATAATAATAATAATAATAATAATAATAAAGTTTTATTTATATGCCGCATTTCTCCCAACAAGGGACCCAAAGCGGCTCACAACATTAAAATTCACACAATTTAAAAACACAGTAAGTTAAATATTAAAAGATAAATTAAACAATATATGATTTAAAATACAATTAAAAGATTAAAACATGAAAACATGAAAAGAGATTAAAATTATCTGCTAAAATGGGGTTCAGGGATTGAGTTATAACTGTTAAAAGCCGTTAAAAGCCTGCCTGAAGAGATGGGTCTTTAGCTTTTTTCGGAAGGATAACAGGGAAAGGGCCGTCCTGATCTCCCGAGGGAGAGCCTTCCATAGCCTGCGAGCTACCACCAAGAAGGCCCTCTCCCGTGCGTTATATGCTCCCTGTAGCTGGCTCCAGTCAGTAGTCTGGCTGCAGAGTTTTGCACCAGCTGAAGTTTCCAAACTGTCTTCAAAGGCAGCCCCACATAGAGCGCGTTACAGTAATCCAAACGGGATGTAACTAAGGCATGTGCCACTGTAGCCAGATCTGACATCTCAAGGAACGGGCGCAGCTGGCGCACCAGCTTTAGCTGTGCAAATACACTCCTGGCCACTGCTGAAACCTGGGCATCCAAGCTTAGGGATGAATCCAGGAGTACACCCAAGCTGCAGACCTGAGTTTTCAGGGGGAATGTAACCGCATCCAGCACAGGTAGTATCCCTATTCCATCATCTGCCTTCCGACTAACCATGAGCACCTCTGTCTTGTCTGGATTAAGTTTCAGTTTGTTTGCCCTCATCCAGCCCATTACTGATGCCAAGCACTGATTTAGAGTCAAGACAGCTTCCCTGGAATTAGGTGGAAAGGAGAGATAGAGTTGAGTGACATCCGCATACTGGTGACACCGAACCCCAAAACTCCAGACAACCTCTCTCAGCAGTTTCATGTAGATGTTAAAAAGCATGGGTGACAAAGGAGAACCCTGAGGAATGCCACAGGTCAATGGCCAGGGCGTTGAACAGGAGTCACCCAGCACCACCTTCTGAGTTCTCCCCTCCAGGAAGGACTGGAGCCACCGTAAAACAGTGCCTCTGAGTCTCATCCCAGAGAGACGGCCCAGAAGGATACCATGGTCGATGGTATCAAAAGCCGCTGAGAGGTCCAGCAGAACCAACAGGGACACACTCCCCCTGTCCAGTTCCCGGTGGTCATCCACCAAGGTGACCAAAGCTGTTTCTGTCCCATAGCCAGGCCTGAAACCAGATTGAAATGGGTCTAGATAATCCGCTTCCTCCAGGAATCCCTGGAGCTGAGAAACCATCACACGCTCCAGCAGCTTGCCCAAAAATGGGATGTTTGAGACTGGCCGGTAGTTATCCAGTACACTGGGATCGAGGGAGGGCTTCTTCAGTAGCAGTCTTATTACTGTCTCCCTCCCCGTACCCAATCAGCCATTCGTCCTCTGGCTGCTTTTATGAGCCAGGAAAGGCAAGGGTCCAGCACACATGTGGTGGCATTCACCTCTCCAAGAATCATGTCCACATCATCAGGCTGCACCAACTGAAAAGTATCCATTAAAACAGTTAAATCCCTCTAAGCAGGAAGAGTGGACCTCACCCTTATTTTTCAATCCCGAAACCAAACAACCAACACCTCACCAATCTGCCCCTTTCTTGAGAAGGCTCTGCTTATGGAGGTCCCTTCTCCCCTAGAGCCAGGTGGCTGGTGTTGAAGCCACCAGATGCACAGGCCCAGTCCTGCAGGGCAGTAGGCGGCAGGAGCCAACTCCCACAGAGGAAGCTGGCAGCCGGCAGCAGCAGCAACACTGTCTCTCACCCAGTGCCCTGTGAGACGGCAGATGACGACGACTCCTCCGCAGCCAGGAATGCTACATTTCGACAATGTAGAGAAAACATGTTAAACATAAAGGCAATAAAACCAGCAACGATAAAAGGAGCAATTTAAACAGGACGACAATACAACCAAAGCATAAATGAACATTACATTGCCACCACTATGTTATTCTAGATTCGCGGTTCCCAACTTTGGGTCCCCAGGTATTCTTGGACTGCAACTCCCAGAAATCCTGGCCAGCAGAGCCGGTGGTGAAGGCTTCTGGGAGTTGCAGTCCAAGAACCCCTGGGTTGCCCAAGATTGGGAGCCACTGTTCTAGGTCATATGACAGCAATAGCAAACCGTACCTCTTGAGATGGCAACACTTAAAATGCCCTCACTCCCTAAACCACCACAACCAGTGGTCATGCTGGCTGGGGAATGATGGGGGTTATCATCCAATAAACTAAGGTTTCCATGCTGTGATCGTATACTATACAAGTACTATAAAGTGGCAACATTGCCCAACATTATCAGTGTGGCTATGGAACCAACTGCAATGCATGAAAGGGGGATGGGGAACAACTCCCTCCCTCTGGCAGCTACCCCTGCAATGAAACCTGGGCTGGAAACTCTCCAGAGCCACAAAGGGGCTACAGAAAGGGGAGGAGTCAAAATCACCATGCAATCATTATTGATGAAACCCAAAAACTTTGCAGACGTCTTCCGGTTGTTTTAAATGCAACTACACCTGAAACGTAACAGGTTATGGATGTGCATTTTCCCTCCTGATCTGTCTGCTGTATCTACTCTGAAAAAAAGACTTCAACTGGTTATCCAAGGAGGTGATTCTGTACACTCAAGAGCTTTTAACCCCTGCTCTAATAGCAGGAAACATGTCACACAGCATAAAAAAGAAACCTGTCCCTCTTCAAAATCCTTATTAAATCCAGTACCCAGCAGAGAAGGGCTATTCTGTGTGCAGCTTCTGATGATCTTGTAACAGCTATCTCTGAGATAGCCGTTAACACTTTGAAGAGGTAGTATTCTTCTCAAACCTTCACAAGTGGATATATTAAAAAGAAAGAGTGCCATTGTCGCTCCACTGAGCAATGAAATAATTTCTCTTAAAGAGAAAATGACAGCTCATCAAGCAGTCTCGAGGTTTTACTGCGCCTTTGATCAGTTTTGCTATTGCATTTCTTACCATTCTTTTTGCCAAGTAAAAGAAGAAAAGAAAAGAAAAGATGCCAAAAAAAAAGTACTTGGTTTCTTGCAAATAGCTAGAAGAATTGCTTAGTGTCTCAGAAAATATCAGAATCACTGCAGTGGGACGTCTGAACTCTGAGGTGAGAGAAATTCTCATAAGATCAGATTTGTCTGAGTATGAAAAGGTCAGACTTTACACTGGTGTTTTACAGAAGTTTTTTGCATTGACCAGGCAGGATGAAGGGGGGGGGGAAGACTCCACTTCCACTTCCATCCTCACCAGTCCTACCTCCTTCCCCCATCACCCTCTTCTGTAGAATAAGGTGCAGTTGTTCAAGAAGTTTTAGATAGTATCCACAACGGGTATAAAAAACTCCAGAGATTTTGCTAAGCAAGTCAAAACAGTGTAAAGATATATCTTCATGGGATGACAGAGGTACATGGTATCTAATGCACGTTTTCCAGGAATGCATGGAAAACTATCATCAACAGCAGCATCGTTAGTATAAATGGCTTTAAGAATGACTCGTGGTCTTTACAAGGGGAGCTCCTATCCCCAACTTTTCAGAGTGAGTCATACCCCCTCCCCTTGACCCGTGCTTTGAAAAGTTATTTTTCTGCAATACAGCTTTCAGAATTCCCAGCCAACATGGAAGCTGTAGTCTAAAAACTGTTTTTTTCAATCTCTAGCTCAGATTATGGGCCATTGATAAAGGCAGGACACTATACTCAGTGCAGAAGAAGTGGGTGCCTTGCCTTGAGGAGCTCACAATTAAAAATATACAGAAGGGAAAGAAGAGATATGGAGGAAAGGAGAGCGAGGGATGCTGATGCAAGTTATGGAAATTGGTATTGTTGGCATATTGGTGTTATTTCATCATACACAGAAGTTCACATCTCTACAACTACGGCTACTATATGAGAGTGTGACTAGATATGGATAAAATCTGGGGCATCAGAGGGAGACATTTGTACAAAGGGGGGGAAAGGAAGCTAGACATGTTGGCCAACATGACCAATTTTTTCTTGTGTGTGTGTGTTTGTGTATTTGTGTGTATTTGTATTTGTGTGTGTGTGTATGGTTTTGAGATTACCAAATTCATTTGTTCAGCAACAACACTCTACACTGAAGAGAGTCTTTAATTCACTAGTTTCCTCTCCTTAAACCCAAGCTTAATAAGAAGTTATCACAAAAACAACAACATGCTGTGAAGTCAATTCTGACTTCTGGTGACTCTTTTTTCCAGGATTTCCTAGGTAGAGAGTATGCAGAAGTGGTCTACCATTCCCTTCTTCTGGGGGTGCCCTGGGACTGTGCAGCTTCCCAAGGCAACACAGACTGGCTGTATTGCAGGAGGCACAGTTGGAAATCGAACTCCCAACTTCTGTTTGGCAGGGAGGCAAAAGTCCCATCCCCTTGCTTCTTGACTGGGTGGCACCCGCTTGATATGATTAAAATGCAAATAGGGCTACAGAAGCCATAAAATATGGATGGCTAGGAAGTTGTTCTTGCCACTATTTACGCACCCAGCCCAGTATTGTTTACTCTGAGTGGTAACAGCTTTCCTCAGCTTGGAAACGTTACTTGCAAAGTCATCTCGAAAAGGAATTCTCCCATTCTGGATGAAACAACTTCATGTTCTCAGATCATTACCAGTCCTTCTAACAAGAAGGAAGAAACCATTAATTTCTTCGCTTTGTTAGCAGGAATTCACACTGCCTCAAGTCAAACTGAGGGAGCCTAAAGGATTTGGGATTTTTGTAGCTGGCTGAATAGCTCAGGCCCTGGTCACACAAGGGAAATGTTATGTAGTTCTCCACCAGTTATGTCAGTATTTATTTTTCCCGGTCACACGACACAGCGTCAAGACCGAGACATTTTCTCGGCTAGCAGTGTAACTGCAGAACGTTTCCCCATCACCAGGAGGGCTGTGTTATTATGTACCTTTGTTGTGTTGGTGCATTCCTTTCCGGGATTGCTTGTGTGCACGACGAAGCCAGGAAGGTGGCCACCATTACTGCAGCACAGACATTCTCTTAATTTTTTTTTCTTGCCCAGTACATCGATATGTTTGTAAAAGTATGTCATGGGAGGGGGCGCTGCCTTTATATTATTGATGAGTAATAATGTTTTTCTTCCCTGTGGGAAGATACATTGAAATGTTGGTATGCCAATGTCACCGGGGTGTGTGTGTGTGTGTGTGTGTGTGACTGCCAGTACTGCTGTGTGGCTATCCCAAGTCCATTGTGTGCAATACATTTCTGCAGGAGCAGCCAGTGCAAAAGAGGGACACTTTCCTAAACAGAACCCCCTTCCTGTTCAATCTTCCCTCTAATTTCTATCCCCTGTGTGCGAGTCCACCCCTCCGACGCGGGTTTCAATTGCGACAGGAACGAAAGGGGCTGGAAATGATAGGTGTGGGTGCACAGGAGGGGAGGTAAGCTGTGCGGAGTGGGGGGCAGAGTCAAGCACACTTGCACAGTCACACACCTTAGAGGGAGCCTTTTTTTCTGATATATCGATGTATCGATAAATATTATTTTTTTATATATACATATAAATCAAGGGGCTGAATTGCCCCTTGAAGCAAGAGAGAAAATAAACCGGTATCATGGTGTAGCTGGCCTTAACAATTCAAATAGGAGGAAATAAATTGGTACTGCTTAAAGTTCTTGGGACGTTTGTCCTGGGATATAAACCATGTGACCGCGACTCAGTACAACAGAGGTATGGAAAGTATCAGAAGAACTAGGTGGATTCATTGACTCCCCCCCCCCCCCCCCGAATCCACATGCTGAGTGATAACATGTTAACATAACAATTTGCTCCAAGTTGCCCTCTGGGCAACTCAACTGCACCTTTTTGAGCCCCTATCAGGGGCTTCTGCTTTTTGGGTATGGATTCGTGTGCTCTAATAGGGACGTGGTGGCGCTGCGGGTTAAACCGCAGAAGCCTCTGTGCTGCAAGGTTGGAAGACCAGCAGTCGTGAGATCGAATCCACACAACGGAGTGAGCTCCTGTCGCTTGTCCCAGCTCCTGCCAACCTAGCAGCTCGAAAGCATGCAAATGCAAGTAGATAAATAGGTACCACCACGGTGGGAAGGTGTAGTCGCGTGTCTAGTCGCGCTGGCCACATGACCACAGAAACTGTCTACGGACAAACACTGGCTCTATGTCTTGGAAATGGGGATGAGAACCGCCCCCTAGAGTCGCACACGACTGGACTAAATGTCAAGGGGAATCTTTACCTTTACCTATCGTGTGCTCTAGTTTTCTCCATTCCCAGACGGAATGAACTAAATTTGAGCCTTGAAGCTGCCGAAGCTGCTAAGGCTCCTTCAGGTTTGAATTTCCAGTACTGTGAAGAGCTTAATAAACCAGCCACTTCAGGATATCAGCAAATTCAACACTTACAAAAGCCAAGAAAAACACCTTTTTTTTTCCTTCCTATTTTTTCCCCGTGGGGGTTTGTCTGTCGCGTGCAAAATGAGGCAGAAAAACTGAGTGCGGCTGGAAGGCAAAATTTGTGCATGGATCCATAGCAGAGTGTTAAGAGACTCTTTTTATTTTACATGGACAGAGAAATCCTCTTAGGGAGGTTTCTTGTTCAGATGCACACACAAACTTTCTTTTTAAATGGCATATCGCTCTCCCCACCCAACCGCAACTGACCCTATGGAGACCCCAACAGCCTGCACCAAAAGAGCCAGTTTCTTTCTTTAAAGAAACAAAGCAAAACAAGCATGCCCTCTCTACCATTTCCTTGATATGAGATAACCTATTTCCTTTTTAATTAAAAAAAAGGGGGGGCTTAACATGTTTGATTGACTTGAAGGACTGCATTTCAGAACTCGGAAACATTGTGGAGATTATCTAATCTAAACATCCTAAATCTCTAAATGTTAATCTGTTATTATTATTATCATTGCCACTGCTGCTATTATTGCTCTTCTTCCAGGTGTTGTTATTAATTTTGGCCTTTACCCTCCAGCTGACGTGGCTTAAGCTACCTGAAGCGCTGCCAAAAATGCAGCAGACTGTCCTTCCCAATGACATGGGTAGAGTTTTAAGTAACGAGAAAGAAATCTGAATGCTACTAAATGTAAATTTTTAATTGTGACGTTTTCTTCTCGCAGCAGCTTCCCTTTGATGACATACACACACACGCACAGACACTGAAATACTGTTTTTATAATGTTCAAAGCCTAGCTTTGTGTGTGGGGGAAACCTAAATTTAGATCTGATAGCATCAAAGGTCATTGGATCCTGTTTGGGATACTTCAGGGAATCTCGCCAGAAGAGACATGCAAGTGTTCCTGGCAGAGAAGTGATGAAAGATTTCAGAATCGCCATGGAAAGGTGGCAGAAGATGGTTGTCATTTTTTTTAAAAAAGGCCATGGATAAGTGACGAAAGACAGTTGGCAAAGAGTGGGAAGTTCCTTTGCTTTTAATTCTTTATTTTAATAATAAACAATAATATAACAAATAAAAAGACGGAAAAGGAAAAGAACTAACAACAAAAACATACTGTAAACCCAAATTCAAATCAAACTCATAATGCATAATTCATCCAGTGTTCCCCACCACCCTCAAGATTTTTTCCCCCTTCCAATTTACATGCCCCATTTATCTCCAAAAATATTATGATTCTTGTCCTGGAGTATAACCTGTGCCTTTCCCAAATTGTTGTTGATGTTTAGTCGTTAAGTCGTGTCCGACTCTTCGTGACCCCATGGACCAGAGCATGTCAGGCCCTCCTGTCTTCCACTGCCTCCCGGAGTTGGGTCAAATTCATGTTTGGTCAAACACTGTCCAACCATCTCGTCCTCTGTCGTCCCCTTCTCCTCTTTCCTTCACTTTTTCCCAACATCAGGGTGTTTTCCAGGGAGATTTCTCTTCTCATGAGATGGCCAAAGTATTGGAGCCTCAGCTTCAGGATCTGTCCTTCCAGTGAGCACTCAGGGTTAATTTCCTTCAGAATTGATAGGTTTGATCTCCTTGCAGTCCAGGGAACTCTCAAGAGTCTCCTCCAGCACCACAATTCAAAAGCATCAGTTCTTCGGCGGTCAGCCTTCTTGGAAAAGTCTTTCCCAAATACATGTACTAAAATACCATTCCATATATCCTCAAAATAATTTGCTTTCCTTATTCCTTTTCTAACTTTCAATTCACATGTTAATTTATCGTTGATGGCCATATTTATACCAATCCTTCATATTAAACTGGTTATTGTTCTTCCAGTTCCTTGCAAATATCAGTCTTGCAACTGTTACCACAATAATAATTAACACCCACACCCCATTCTTGTTGGACATTTCCAAACATATTTAACAAAGTTACCTTGGAAAGAAAGAAAGTCCCTTTTCAAGGAAAGTGAACGAAAAAGCTTGTTAAGTTCCCTTGGGTACTGAAGTGCAATAAGCACATTCATTATGAAAGCGGTATGTGTTGAGACATTGAAAAATCACATTGCCCCATCTTGGGCAGCTGACTTAATGGACTTGAAATGCCAGTATGTGAGAGGACTACAGATGGATTTGGAGGGTACAAATCTAGCCCAGTCCTATTGTGACCAGCATTTCAATGGGATTTTTTGTGGCAGATACAAAAGCATATTCTGGAAGAGGGGATGATTGGCTGGCTGGCTGGCTGGCTGGCTGGCCGGCCAGCAGGAATCCGGAGCGGGAATTTTTATTTTGTTTTTTCATGTATTTGCTATGTCACATTTTCTCCAAGGAGATCAAAGCAATGAATACACTCTTCTTTATCCTCACAACAACATTGGTATTCTAGGTCATAGTATGCCATCATCTGGTGGTGGGGCCACCTCCACCAATGATATGAGACTCCTCCACATGTATATATTTCCCATTTGCTCCTGAGGCTGCTTTGGGCTATGCCAAAAGCATATGTTAATTTGACACCAGTAGGACCGGCCAAAGACATTTTTCTGCCGGAGACAAAGGACACGGTACTATTCACAGTCTACCGGATCTTGGAGCTAATGAGTTGAATAGTAATGTGTTAGCTTAGATTTGCCAGTTTTCCAAGAATGACAAAGCATGGACATAAAGGCCTTGAGTGCAATAGATTTGGTCACAACAGCAATGGGTTCTGGCTCACTAATTGTTGCGTGTGATGTGGTCTGGCTGAAATCCCATGTTTTAGTAGCCGCTCACTTAGTATCGTTGGCATTGATGTGAATGTTGTGGGGGGAGAGGAATGCAGCAGGTCCACATGACAGTAGAGAGCAGATTACTGAGAGAGAGAGAGACAGACAATGCCTTTTCAATTTAGGTTTTCTTTATGTTTTTTGTTCATTGATTGTTATGTTTTAATTTGTATTGTAAGTGGCCCTGGGATCGGCATTTCAAAGAACCCTATATAAATGCCTTCAAGAGAGAAAGAAAATAGAGAATCGAAATAATGACATAAATAAAATGTGAGAGAAGGTTAGCACCTCATGTAGAAGGCATCTGAAAGTGACCAAATCAGTAACCAGCACTTTGTGGATGAGGAAACAGTTACAACAGGAAGGGGGTCCCGCTCTCTGCTATGCATATAAATGACCACATTTACTTCTGAGAAGTGACTGTGCCCCATAGAATAGAAATGTAGTCTCTTTTCTGTGAGGAAATTCCAGGACCTTTCACTGCATGAGCTTCTCGGGTTGTCCAACAAACACTCTCTTATGCCTTTGACCCAAGTGCCAAAACATCATTAATTGAATGGAACTGCCCCTGAGGAAAATGGCAACAATGCCTAACTTTCGGTATTAATCATCAAGCTCTGTTAACTTGAGGCTTCCTCAACCCAGCTCATGTAGCCATTTTTTGTTTTACTCCAGCCTGAACATACCAAGGAAGCTCACTCAGGTCATAGTAGTTTGGCCTACAGACTGACCTTGCTAACAGGCAAGGCAGTTCGTGAATCACAGGGAAAGTACGCATATTTCTCTGGGAAAGATTTGTTTCATGGTCCTGGGAATTTACACATTATCTCTCTGTTCAGGGACCAACAACAGAACTTCAAATGTTGTTTTAGAAAAGTAATATATTCCCACTACAAATTACAGCAGTTGAGCAGTAGTCCATTGTGATTACATTGTGTTAATTTGGGTTGTATTTTTAGTACATTTATATTTTCATAGTTTATTTTTTGTGTAAACTGCCCAGAGGAGACAGATGGGTGGTATATAAGTCTAATAAAATAAATTAAAAATAAAAAAATAAATAAATTACTCATTATAGTGTTGCAAAAGTTGTGCTGTTCAACATACAAACATACTGGTGTGTGTACATGCATGTGCATCCTGCCAGGACTGAAAAAAGAATGGCAAAACGCTTGGGAATAATCACATCAAAAAGCCTTAAAACGCCCAGAAAAAGTAACTTTTGACAGCAACTTTTGACAACTTTTGTTATTTTTAAAATGTAACTTTTTAAATACTCCCGTTACTCTCCAAAATAATTAATTATAGGTAACTTTGTTACTGTAGCGCGCTGTGGTGCTGAGCTGGAAAGGCAGAAAGGCATTTTTACCAGAGTCAACTGCTTGAAAAAACTTGCACCACAGGTTTCACAAACATTTCCCAACCACATAAGGTGGCAGCCCTCTGATTTATTACTATGCAAGTAATAACTACGTAGGCATCCTTCAGTCTCGAGAGACTATGGTAACGTGCTCTGTATGGAGGACTTGGAACAGCGTCTAGTGTGGCTGAGAAGGCCAATGCAAGAGTGCCAATCCCTTCCACACTGAAGACAAATACAATCTGTCCCCTGTCCAGCTCCCTGATTTTGCTGGTTTCGGGACTGCCTCTTTGCCTCGGCCTGCTGGACAAGTGTCTCTTCAAAATGGGAGAGGCCATGCTGCACCGCCTGCCTCCAGGCTGAACGCTCAGATGTCAAGGTTTCCCATCTGTTGAGGTCCATTCCTAAGGCCTTCAGATCCCGCTTGCAGATGTCCTTGTATCGCAGCTGTGGTCTCCCTCTGGGGCGGTTTCTCTCCACTAATTCTCCATACAGGAGATCTTTTGGAATCCGACCGTCAGCCATTCTCACAACATTCCCAAGCCAACGTAGATGTCGCTGTTTCAGTAACGTATACATGCTAAAAATTCCAGCTTGTTCTAGGACTACTCTATTTGGAACTTTGTCCTGCCAGGTGATACCAAAAATGCATCAGAGAGAACACATATGGAACGTGTTCGGCTTCCTCTCCTGCCATGCACGAAGGGTCCAGGACTCCCTGCAGTACAGGAGTGTACTCAGGACACAGGCTCTATAGACCTGGATCTTGGTATATGCCGTCAGCTTCTTATTAAGCCATACTCTCTTTGTGAGTCTAGAGCTGTGACTTCAACTATAATTGCATAATAATATACCAGAGGGACTGGTATATTATTATACCATATTATTAATTATATTATTTTCAATAAAAGATTGGACAGCCATCTGTCTGGGATGGTATGAGGTATCCTGCCTTGGGCAGGGGGTTGGACTAGAAGACCTCCAAGGTCCCTTCCAACCCTACGATGATTCTATGATGAATCTATGACTGCTAGTTTATGTAGTTGGCAAACTTCTGCAATGCCTGTGATGCAAACCATTTCTTTTAAACATTATTGGAGGCATATTGCTATGGATTCTACCAACAAAAATACTCACTTTCTGGATATGGACTTCAGCGAGACAACAGGCCAGTGCATTGAACTAGAACAAGAAACACAATATTGCCAGAATACAAGGCTAAACAGAGCCCTCAGAGATGTATTGTTCAAGAACTGAGGAGCCTCATGTAATCTCTTGCCTGTAAGTTTTGTAAACATATACCTCACAGCAGTTAGCCATATTGTAGACAAAACTCACATCCACAGACAAGAGCGATCTCACATCGTGCACGTTAGCGTCAAAACCTGGGATCTCAGCCAAAGGACACTTAGAGTAGGCTGCCAAGATTTAGTAGCCTTACTGAGTAGAAGGCTGCCAAGATTGTTACGTCTTGGAGGTGCTTAGGACACCTGTTTGTTCAAATACCAAGCTTTTAAATATTGAAAAGCAACATATATGAATGGATTCTGGAACTAAATAAAGGGACCCAGATGTTCTTGGCATGGTCATCTGATTAATGGAACCAGATGCAAAAACACATCTGGATGTGCTAAGATCTGGCCAACAGGAAATTAGCCTTCTTCTACAATGCATTTTTCTGTATTCTCCTTTATCTCTTTTCTAAAAGTTTATATACAAGCATTGTCTCTCATTATTATGAAGATTCTGCTTTGTTGGCTTTTGTAAAAGGCTGAAGCCAAGCCTAGATTCAAAGCAATCCCCTATATATTTCAGTGATATCTCTATTTTATTTGGAAGCCTATAGCTTGATTAAGTGTCTCGGAAAGTCTTAGCAGAATGGCACATAGGAAAGAGGATCTGCATATGCTCAGTTATGTTGGGTGGACCACAATCCTAAGACAAGACAATTTGCCGCAATATGCTTCTGTGTTAGCACATCAGTGAATGCCTTGGTCATGTATGCAGTACAGGCATACACTCGAGACTTATTCCGTTGGCTAAGCCCTGCTTTGTTACGAGGTGGCAATAGGGAGGGCTACTTAAAAAGAAGTTCCACTAAGTTCCATTTTAACTTATTTATGAATCTCATCACAAGCTGAGGGCTGCATGGATTTCTGATGATAAATCATGTCCCAGTCCATGTTTGTTTCAGATAACTGCAAATTGAGAAATCCCAATGAAATTCAGTCTTTCCCAGCAAAGGAAAATTCTCTGTTTCTCACTGAAGTCTGGTTTAAAGACCAAGAACCATAAGAGAGCAGGCATTAACTAAGGAAGTTAACTAAGTAGTTAACCCACTTAGCGCTTGAGCAGCAGATTCAGCAAACAGCAAACAGGTCACCTGCTGGGTTTCTGTTGAGATTATAGTAATTGTAGTAATTATTTCTAATTGTGTGTCTCTCCAGAAGTTAGCATATGCAACTGTTGGCATGTTAACTTCCTCCTTTTATTTGTGTTTGGTAATGTGTTAAGTAGACAACCTAAATTGTAACAATGATAGGCTATTTTTAATGTCAAAATAATGACAGAATGTAGAGGTTTTCCAAATGGAAGATTTGGTTTTCTTAAATTTGCCATATTCTACATTGATTTTTTCAGTGATACAATACAATACAATACAATACTATTAGAACTGCAGAACTGGAAGGGATCCTATGGACCATTGAGTCCAGCCCCTGTCATGGAGGCACAGTGGGGAACCAAATTCCCAACCTCTGACTCCATAGTCAGATACATAAACCACTGAGCTATCCAGCACTTTTTCTTGCCAACCACATGATGCTCATTCTGTTTTGCTTAGTACAGTGACTTGTCCCATGACTTCCTATCATGTTTGATAATTCTTTAAAAATTATTCAGAGTAACTTGGAAGTGTGCATGTTGTTGTTTAGTCATTAAGTCGTGTCCAACTCTTTATGACCCCATGGACCAGAGCACGCCAGGCCCTCCTGTCTTCCACGGCCTCCTGGAGTTTGGTCAAATTCATGTTGGTAGTTTCGATGACACTGTGCATGCCACTAGCTTAATGTGTTAGATATCTGGCTGTGGGACCAGAGTTTGGGAATCTGATTCCCTACTACGCATCCCAAGAGAAGATCTTGGGCAAGTTGCACAATATAGCCTTGGGCAAGTTGCACAATCCCAGAGTGCCCTCAAAAGAAGGGAATGGTCAACTACTTATGAGTACCTAGAAAAACCTGGAAAGGGCCACCATAAATCTGAATTGACTTATAATCTATAATAATTATCTCAGTACTGCAGAATTGGAAGGGACCCTACAGATCACCGAGTTCAGTCCCTGTCAAGGAGGCAGAGTGGGGAATCAAACTCCTAACCTCTGGCTCTGCAGCCAGCTACCTAAACCACTGAGCTATCCAGCAGTTCTTGATGGCACATTATTGGTGTTTAAAAATTACTCTGAATAATGGGTGCACAGTAGAAGTTTTATTTCTGGTCCCTTCGTCCAAAGGTCTAGTAATTTTTATACTATACAGTACAGTATATTACTGAGAATGCCCCAAGGTTGAAACATGTATGGTGTGTTCTATGGTTTGATAATCACTTCTTCAGGTACTTATTTTGTGGTTTGCTTTTTGTTCAAGTTCATGTCTTCCTCATAGGAAGCTTTCAAAAAACTCAAAGATCAAACGAGCAAGCAAGCAAACAAAAGGCACAAAGAAAGAAAGAAAGAAAGAAAGAGTAATAAGTTTTTTTAAAAGGCCCAGCAGAAGAGCCCTAGCAGGGGAATAAATTTCTTAAATTTTTCTTAGAAGATATCTTACAGATCTCTTAAACAGATAAGTCTTTCTTAAGGATAAGAGATATGGGTTTGTTTGGATGTGAACTGCAGATTCCTCAGGCACCAAGCAGAAAAAAGGGTGGCAATAAATAGGGAGGGTCACTGTTTCTTTATTCAGTTTGCATCTTTCATTTTAGTTTAAAAAACAGAACAAAATGTTGGTGAAAAGAGCCAAGCCCAGTCTGGACAGAAAAAAAACTTCCTTTCACAAGACAGGAGATAGGGGCTCATATGACTTCCTCAGTGAGCTTGTAATTGAAGCAGAAGTGATTGTTCTCATTACTTGGAAAAATACACATAGAACAAGGGTTTCAGTTCCTTTTTCTGGTGTCCTGAATCTCACAGATTGCACAGTCCATTAGGCAGGTTACTAGAGTGAGGAGAAGTAACCTGTAATGCCAAGGTATGGGTCATGTTTCTCACTTCCTTTCACCATTTTACTTCCTCCTATGGGAAAAAAGACTTTTGTTGACCTGCCTGTTCTCTGAAGGTTACTTATTGTTTGTTCAGTGTCTTAAAAGTGGAAATTACAACACAGTGGCTTTTTAGCAGCAGCTGGCAGTCATTTTTTGGGACTTCACAGAGCCTCACAGCACACAGTTGAGTGGCTACTTTGACAAAGATTATAAACAATCCCAGTGCTCATTTCTGCTTCCTTAAAGCATCACCACATTGTGTAATATTTAGTCATCTGCATTCATTCTCTTCACCATGTGAAAATTCACCTGTTACTAAGGAAAGTGATGTTGAAGAGAGTTTGTTTTGTTTATTATTAACTGTTTGCTAATGGGAATTTCCCTACCTTAGGGAGGTGAGACCAGCTCTAGCTCTGATGGCATTTAGGTAGTAGTTACAACATTATTATTTTGTTTGACTTTTAATGGGTTTTAATATATCACTAAAACTCTCTTCCTTTAGGTTTTCAGGTTTTAGCTTTAATTTTTATTATTTGAGGCTGTTTTGTTTTTCTATCCCATGGGATCCCTTTTTTTTAAGAGCTCAACTTCAATATAAAATACTTTAAAAACTAAATAGAATTAAAAATATCAAGTGTAAGGTGCTGCTAAGAATAATGATTACCTGATAACTATAGTTTTTATAGGATTGTCATCAGACAGGGAAATTGCTCGTGTTTTTGACTGCTTGTGGTACAATCTAGTGTGAGGTATTTTTCGGTGATCACATAGCATATGGGTGGTAATAGAGCCCCAGCTTCACCCTGAACTATGCTGAAGCTGGAATTTTTTGGTCCAGTGTCAGGATAACTGTTTTCTGGGACCAGGCTGCAGTGATTCCTGGATGAATGGGAGGGTCATTTTAAGGGGGATTGTTCCCAGCAAAGCAACCCTTTCCAGTGCGATGAGACATGATTCTCTCTTGCCATTTGATCATACCCTAACTCATGCTAAATTTTCTACTTCAGGTATAAGGTATCTGTACAAGGAATAACTCTCAGGGTTTTTAACATGACACGAATCCAAAGTAAGGCATTCAAAGTCAATCGAGGACTTTATGTGGAAAAATGCAAATAAAAACACTGGATCTTTTTCACCTGGCACCAAAAATGTATCAGACATGGTACCAGGTGACTTTCCTACTACGCAGAACACAGCAGCACAAGAAGATGACTGCAGGCTTACACCAACTAGAGCCTGGGAAATTATCTGTTTTGGACATGCTGACTGAGTGATTCTGGGAATTATAGTTTTAAAATGTCTTGTCTAGTAGAGGGAATAGAAGTCAGAGCTGTGTAGGACTGAAATATTTGGATTTTTTTTGGCTACAAATCACATAATTCTCCATTCTAGGAGCTCTATGTGACAGCTTACAGAAGCGTAATACACCTTACAGAAATGTAAATGTGGCTCATCTGTGAGAAAGGCCTAAACTGGAAGGTTTTGAGGCTTACCTCGGTCTGGTTCTGCCTAGCTTCCTGTCTAGAAAGAAGGCTCCCAGCTAGCACTGGGGCAGGAACAGGAAGCTAGTTTTCTACTTTAGGTTATTCTCCCAAATGAGCCACATGTAGGTATCTGTAAGGCGTCTGTCTGTCGGGTAGAACTCTCAGAATGGAGAATTGTGGGGTTTGTAGTCCAAAAACTACCCATAAACCCCATTCAAGAATTGTCTCTGCCCTGTGCTTTTGTAAGCTAGCCTGCTGTCTTAAGATCTGGTGTAGGGTGCTGGCAGTGTAGTGTAGTGTGTAGCAAAAAATCAGCTGCCAATCCAGTCAGCTTCTGCACATGGTTAGAATGGAAGATCAGAATTGTCCAGGATTTGCTTCAAGAAACAAAGTGCCTCAGGCCAGCTTCAGGGCACTGAATCAGAAGGTTCTTTCTCCTAAAAACCAGCGGATGATGGGGGAACCAGAAGAAGTCCTCCACTTCAGAACAAAGAGTTAAAAGATGATGTAATGTTTATATAAGATATGCAAAAGGGGCAGCATGTGGCACCTGAGCCTGTTTCTGTAGCTTCCAGCGTCAGCAGACTTCCTCTCTCTCTCTCACACACACACACTCACCCCCAAAAATTGTTTTCCTTGTTTTTTTTAAGTTGACTTTCCCTTTTTGAAAATCTTCAGAAGAGACCCAAGCTGCAGACTCTCTTGTAGTGTTTAATACAAATACAAACAAGCAAACAAAATCATTTTTCATAGCTAGAAGTAGTAGACTACTGGTCATTTTTCTTTTTTTCATTCCCCTCCTCTTATTTGTATGGTTATTTATTTATTTGTTTGAATTTTTCATGGTAGGTACAGCCAGAGGACTCACTAAAGTGGTCTATCTCCTCTTAAGTGGACAGACAGAGCCAGCCCAGATTTCAAAAGTGCAAGGGGAGCCACTTGGCAAAGTACAGGATCAACTCCCCTCATTCATTGTATAAAAGCTAAGTAGACTGGAAGTTCAAACTTTTAAAAATATTGCCTAAGGGATAGTCTTGGTTGGATAGCTCAGTGGCTTAGGTATCTGACTATGGAGCTAGAGGCTTGGAGTTCAATTCCACACTGTGCCTTCTGCAAGTAGAGCCAGCCTGTGTGGCCTTGAGCAAGCTGCACAGTCTCTGGGTGCCCCCAGAAGAAGGGAATGGTCAACCACTTCTGAGTAGTCTTTTCCTGGAAAACCCTGAAAAGGGTTGCCATTACTCAGAATGGACTTGACAGCACGTTGTTGTTCTTGTAGTAGTAGTAGTAGTAGTAGTAGTATCCTCCATTCCAACTCAAGGCAGCTGGCCAACTTAGGGGGGAAGGAGCAGTGTATCTGGCACAAATCTGGCCTCCAACAACTTGGCATCATGCATGCAGGCAAATGCTGTCAGAGGCAACTGCCTCACTCTGCCTAATGGTAGGGCTGGCACTATACACATAAACAGAAACCAGGAAAAATCAGCCCTGGGCCTTGGTTTTGTAACAACTGAGCAGAGGGAACTGGTACATCCACTGGTGGCAAAATTACAAGTGGGAGACTAATGACGTTGAGATAAATGTTTCAGAAAAAGGACTATCTTTTGTGCCCACACCCATACATGATTCTACTCAAGTGAGATTAGATTTGTTTCATTTCTTTAGGAATGTCAAATTGAGGCACTTCTTTGGTAAGTCAGAGGAACATTCTGGGGGACACAAGGTTAATTTCAGAAGTAAATCTCTGTTCATACCCCCAGGGAATCTGCCCCCCCCCTCCCTGCAATCATAACTTTTGAAAAACTGGTTCGAAAAGATTTGGAGAAACCAGAGAAATCAACAAAATTCCCCTGGAGAAATATGAGTAAGGCAGAACAGTGTGCCCTCAGATCTCTTTCTTCTGATCCATCCAGATTTATAAAAAGAGTGGGCAAGGGTTGGTGCCACAGTTATTTATTTATTTATTTATTTATTTCATTTATATCCCGCCTATCTGGTCAATTATGACCACTCTAGGCGGCTTACAACATACACTAAAAACAATAAACAAAAACATACACATAACATAACATAATTTTCCCAAAGATGGCAAGAAACAGAGTGTATTATAGTGAAAAAAGAAAGAAAAAAAAATAATAGGAGTTAACTGGAAAGGGGGAAGGCCTGCCTAAACATCCATGTTTTCAGTTGTTTCTTGAAAATACCCAGCGAGGGAGCTGCGCGAATCTCAGGAGGTAAGCTGTTCCAGAGGCGAGGAGCCACCGCCGAGAAGGCCCGGCTTCTTGTTTTTTCCTTCCGGGCCTCCCTCGGCGTCAGGCTCCTCAACCTCACCTCCTGACTCGCGCGAGTGACACGGGTAGAACTGGGTGGGAGTAAGCGTTCCGACAAGTATCGAGGCCCTAAACCGTTTAGGGCTTTAAACGTAAGCATCAAAACTTTGAAGTCAACGCGGAACCGAATGGGCAGCCAATGCAACGCGGCCAGGGTAGGGGAGATGTGATGGTGTCTTCTCACTCCACTTAGGAGTCTGGCCGCTGCATTCTGCACCACTTGGAGTTTCCGCGTCAGCCTCAAAGGTAGCCCCACGTAGAGCGCGTTACAGTGGTCTAATCTTGAGATTACGAGCGCATGGACCAAGGTGGTGAGCGCCCCCACATCGAGATAGGGTTGCAGCTGGGCTATCCGCCAGAGATGAAAAAAGGCGGTGCGGACCACCGACGCCACCTGAGTCTCCATGGAGAGCGCCGGGTCCAGATGGATCCCCAGACTGCGAACCCCACTCTTTGCAGCCAGGGCCACCCCCCCAAACGAGAGGGAGTCGCCCAAGCCGCCAACAGTGGGGGCACCCACCCTCAAGACCTCCGTCTTGTCCGGGTTCAGCCTCAGCCCATTCTCCTGCATCCATTCCAGTACAGTCCCCAGGCAGCGCTGAAGGGACAGGACGGCATCACCTGCAGTTGGTGAAAAGGAGATGTAGAGCTGGGTGTCATCTGCATACTGATGACACGATGCCCCACATCCCCTGATGACCCCACCCAGCGGCCTCATGAAGATATTGAACAGCATTGGGGAGATAATCGACCCCTGTGGAACCCCACAATTGAGACTCCACGGGGCCGAGACACTCTCCCCAAGCTGTACTCTCTGGGGACGGTCCTCCAAGAAGGAACGGAGCCAGGCAAGCGCCAAGCCACCAATTCCCAGATCGGAGAGCCTCCCCAGGAGGATACCGTGATCGACGGTATCAAAGGCCGCCGAGATGTCGAGAAGGACTAACAGAGAGATTTTTCCCCTGTCAGCCTCCCTCAATAGGTCATCATACAGGGCGACCAATACCGTCTCTGTTCCGTGGCGCGGCCTGAAGCCCGACTGAAACGGATCCAGGGCATCCGCTTCTTCCAAGAGAGCTTGAAGCTGGTCGGCCACCACCCTCTCCACCACTTTGCTCATGAAAGAGACATTGGCGACGGGCCTATAATTGCCAATTTTGTCCGCCGCCAAACTAGGTTTCTTTCTTATGGGCCTAATGAGTGTTTCCTTGAGGGCAGAAGGAAACCTGCCCTCAAGGAAAGACCCATTTATTATTACAGTGGCCCATTCTGTTGTTATCGGCCTGGCTGCTTTGATTAGCCAGGCCGGGCAAGGGTCAAGGGAGGAGGTGGTGGCTCGACAGCGATCAAGGACCTTGGCCACAGAATCGGGCATGACAGGCTGAAAGGTGTCAAGAGTTACCAGGCAAGACGGAGCGCTGGACATCTCTGCTCGACTCACTGTGTTCAAAAAAGGAGAGAGGTCCCGGCGGATGGCCTCCACTTTAGATTTTAAAAAGGCTGCAAACTGGTCAGGTGAGAAACTAGGGGGAGGCCTATCACCCGGACCAGTTCCGGATAGGTCGCGCACTATACGGAATAACTCCGCCTGCTGGTTGGCCGCTTCGCTTATCCGGTTAGCGAAGTAAGTTCGACAAGCAGCCTTTACCTTAGACAGGTAAAGGTTAGTTGCAACCCTGACAGCTATCCAATTATAATCCGTCGGGTTCTTCCTCCACCTACGCTCTAGCCTTCTCCTATGTCGCTTCAGCCCTCGGAGCTCCTGGTTATACCAGGGCGCCGGGCGGGTTCTGCGACGGAGAGGGCGTTTAGGCGCGATCATGTCTACGGCCCTGGCGGCAGCCGTGGACCAGCTGTCAACCAGAGCGTCGACAGGAGCGCTAGCCAGGTCAGCCGTAACACCTCTCATGGCATCCTGGAATCCAACCGGATCCAGTAGCCTTCGAGGGCGGACCATAGAAATGGGTCCCTGCTCCCTGTGAGGGGGGAGAGCCACGGAGACATTACATTTTACCAGATGGTGATCTGACCATGACAAAGGGAGCGACACAATGTCGGTCACCACCAAACCACGCTCGCTCCAATTAGTGGAAAAGACCAAGTCCAACGTATGGCCACCCACGTGTGTGGGGACGTTGACATGTTGGGACATGTTCAAGGAAGCCATGGTTTCCAGGAACTCAAGAGCTGGTCCAGTAACCTCTGCCTCCGCATGCACGTTGAAATCGCCCAAGACCAAGAGCCTCGGGGATCCCAACAATGCCGCGGAGACAAAGTCGGCCAGCTCCGGAAGGGAAGTGGCTGGGTTACAGGGAGCACGATAACACAGCAAAATCCCAATTCCATCCCTAGTCCCAATTGACACGTGGAGTGCCTCTAGACCTGGCTTCACCACAAAGGAGCGCCTAGTAACCTGTAAGCTGGATTTATAAACAATGGCTACTCCCCCCCCCCGCCCCTCCAGTCTACCCTGGTGCTGGACGGCATAACCGGGTGGACAGATGAGGGCCAGGGGAGGACCCCCCTCCCCACCGATCCACGTCTCAGTTATGCATGCCAGGTCTGCATCCTCCTCCAGGATAAGATCGTAAATTACCTGGGATTTATTAGACACAGACCTGGCATTCAACAACAACAAGGATAGAGTGGAAGGCTGGCTGGGCTGGCTACCTCGATACTGAGGGTTGGTCACAGTCTCAGAACAATGAACAGCCTTCACGCATCTGTTCATTGATCTTCTAACACGAGTAGGGACTGTGCCAACGCCATATCTCCCACTACCCGTGATCACTGGGATGTTAAAAGGCCCCTCGCTGGGGGGGCATACAAATTACCAGTGACTATAAGTAGGAAATTCTTAGACAACTGTCAGGTACAACAGCATATGAACCATGTGCATATGGCCCCACTACTGAAATCATTAAATAAATTAAACTTACACTAGAAGAGGGTTTAAGGCTGGGTTGCATTAGTAATACTGGATACACATTTCTGCTTAACAATAACCCTTGAATACCAGTTTTTATACCTTACCCAAGATTCATAAAGCAAATAAACCAGTGGCAGGAAGACCCATAGTTTCAGGATCCAATTCAGTCCTAGAGCCCCTATCCAAGTTTATTGATGATTTTTTGAAACCATTTATACCAGGGATACCATAATATATTCAGGACTCTAGAGATATGATTAATAAATTAGAAGCCGTTACAATACAATAAAAGGATATATGAGTTACTCTGGATCTAAGATCATTAAACACTAATATACCTCACGAAGAAGCCTTAAGAATTATAAGAATTACTTTAGACAAGAGAGTGGAAAGACATCCACCAACCTTCTTCCTGCATTCACTAGCTGAGAAAAAGGAACTATTTTAAATTTAATAACAAGTTCTATTGGCAAATAAAGGGAGTGGCCGTGGGATGTGCCATGGCCCCACAAATAGCCAACTTACATAATGGAGTCCTTTGAAGATAAGATGCATTCTGGAAACCACCTCTTTGAAGAGAATTTAATCAAATGGTTCAGATACATAGATGATGTCTTTATGATTTGGAGGGGCCCAGAGAGTTTATTAGAACAATTCTTTGGATGGCTCACTACTCTGGATAGCAACATTAAATTTGACACCAATTATAAATATGAAGAGATACATCTCCTAGACCGCACAGCTGTACACAAATGTATATAGAAAACCAACATATTGTAACACCTATTTGAGGTTGGATAGCTCCCAACCTAGATCTCTACGTCAAAACCTCCCATATGGTCAATTTTTAAGAATGAAAAGGAACTGCACCAAGAGGAAGGACTTTGAGCAGGAATCTCTCATACTGAGAAATCTGTTAAGGGGCAGAGGCTACCCACGTGAGGTCATAACAGTTTAGCTAAGGCCAATAAGACCAGACACAGTGATCTTCGACAGAAAAAAATAAAAGAACCTATAAATCATGTTAACTGTATCCTGACAAATGGTCACCTCACTAACAAACTACAGAAATGCATAAAGAGGCATTGCCACATCTTAGAAAGTATAGAAGGTGTTTCAGGAGGAAGTACAGGTATCATTAAAAAAAAAGAAGCCTAGGGGATATGTTAGTAAAGAGTGAATTTATAGACAGCGTACCATCACAAATTCCGAGCATTCTACTTGGTTCTTCCCCTCCCACAGAACACCATCCCGTGGACATGGTGCCTATTGTAGAAATACATGTCATATGACAGAATTTAAAGATCCACAGAATGGCAAGGTATACATCCTGAAGAAATTTACCAACTGCAGTATTATGCCACAAGAAGTCCTTGCAACAAATTGTATATAGGGAAGACCTCTAGACCTCTTAAGACAAGGATAGGAGAACATCTGAGTAATTTGAGAAATAGAAGACTGGATAGTCCTCTTGTCAGCCACTTCACAGAATTTAACCACACAGTAAGAGATTTAATATTCTGGGCCGTGGATATGGTTTCTGTTAAGTATGAGAGGTCCTTACTGAGGAGGGAAATTGACTGGATATCGAGGTTGAACAGCCTCTTTCAGGCTAAATGAAGAAAAAGATTTCTTGCCCTTACTATACCACAGCCCCTATGGCCTCGCTGATTATCTCACTGTCCTTGACTCGTCTGCCACCTGAGAATAAGTAGGTACCATCCCTTTTGCGTTTGTACTTTGGAATAACGTCGGAGCTGGTATAGACCAAACGAGAAGCAAAAGTTCTAACAGCCTGGTATGTATCTTATGTTCTGTCATTAAGCTGTACTGGAATTTATGGATCTTGTGATGTGCATATTTATTAATATTTTATATTGTTAACGGTATAGGTAAGAAAAAAGAGTTGTAACTGCCCCAAGCCAGCTCCTTCTAAATTAATATATATTTTCATTTTATGCTTAGCTCCTGAAGAAGGCCACCGCCGAAACGCGTCGAGCCGGAGCTTTTTAGATAAGAATAAAATCTGCATTGCCAACATTTTTATACATCTTGAGACTTAGCCTCCCACTGGTACTTTTGTAACAACTGGCCTATGTGCAAAAATAAATAAAAAGGCCTTGTTTTTCTTATACTTAGTTGGGAACAAGAGTGGTGAAATGGAGAAAGGCTAGAACCCTTCTTCCAATGTAGCTTCCCGAACCTTAACCTAACTAAACTACAGCCTCTGGGGAAGCATGGTGGTGGAAGGCTTGTGCTCTAAATGGATTCAAGAGACAAGAAACACATTGGTGGGGAAAAGGTTACTTAACTGTAGATTTTGTTTTATGTATGGCTTGATGCCGTAATAATAAAGTATGTATGTATGATAGGTCTAGGCATAGGGATTCGGCCTGTGCTGGAAGTGGCTATACTTCCTCTGAATGTGCAGATGTGCAGCTTGGGGTGCTCCTAGATTTGTCTCTGAGCCTGGATACCCAGGTTTCGGTGGTGGCCGGGAATGCATTTGCACAGTTAAAATTCGTGCACCAGCTGTGTCCATATCCTGGAGAGGTCTGATCTGGCCATGATGACACATGCCTTAGTTGCATCCCGGCTGAATTACTGGAACATGGGTCTATCTTGGAAAGCGTTCGGAAACTTCAGCAGGTCCAAACTGCTGCAGCCAGATTGTTAACTGGGGCTGGTTACAGGGATCACATAACCCCTGTTACAGCAACTTAACCTTTGTGGGCACAATTCAAAGTGCTGGTTTAAAGCAGTAATCCCTAAACAGACTGGGTCCAAGTTATCTCAAAGATCATGTCTCCCATTATGAGCCTGCCCGGCTGTTAAGATAATCAAGAGAGGCCTTTCTCATGGTCCCACCATCTTCACACGTGCATTTGATGGGCACATGGGAGAGGGCCTTCTCTGTGGCTGCTCCCAGTCTTTGGCATTCTCTCCCACAGAAGACCAGGCTGGCCCCATCTTTGCGGTTCTTAAAGACATTTCTCTTCAGGCAGGCTTTTCCTTAATGACTGGCTATCTGCAAGCTCCTCATTTCTTAAGGCCATAGGCACCACATTGCTTCACAATCCGACATCACAGTAAAATTAATCACCACCCACTCAGTGTAAAAGGTAGTTCTTATTTCAGCTAGATTTAGCAATTCTATCTGAGCTGCCGACCAAGGACAGCAATGTGCCAAGCATAAATCCTCATACAGTATCTTCTGGGGAGGCACTATAAACAAGGAATTAAAATATCAAGGAATGCGATCAATGCATCTACCAAAATAAAGGTGTCGACTCTTCATGTGATAACTAACACATGGTTGTGCTCCCCGTGGAGCTCATATGAATACAGCTGAATGAAATCATTAGTACAGATGACCTATGGAGCCCCATATAGTATACCAGCTAACTTGACTGCTTTGGAAAGATATCAGTCAAAAATTTTAAGAGCTATATTGCAGCTTCCTACAAGTGCATCAAATGCAGCCATAAGGCTGGAATCTGGGCTAATAACTGTTGAGGCCAGGCTATGGATAGCTGCTATAACATATTGGCTAAAACTGAATTATAATACCTCAGGGCGGGTCCATTTGACTTTGCAAGATTGCTTTGTCCCCACCTGGCGGAAGACGCTGGAACATAAGTGTAGCGGTTACCCCAGTCGTCACCTGTCCGTCACAGTGGAACCTTGGCAGGAGAGCCAATGAGGAAGACGGAAGGCGGAGTCAGGAAAGAAGGAGGGGTACAAAAGGAGGAGTCTGAAGGGAGATCAAGAGAGAGGTTTGAGAAAAGGAGTGATTGAGATCAGAGGTTTGAGAAGGGGATTGATTGAGATAGATGAGAGATCAGAGATTGGGAAATAGATTGCATTAATAGAAGGAATTAAATAAACCCAAGTTAATATACGTGAGTTACTTCCTGTGATTGACACTGTTATTTCCAACCAATCATTAACCCCACCCTGATCAATAAACTGAATGCGTTTGATAACTTGTGTGTCCTGGAATTGATTGATGTTTAATTAAAAACATCTGGTGGCAGCGTGAGGAGGAAGAAGCAGCTTGGGTCTTTGTGAGGGCCAAGAATAAAATAAAAGCCTCAAAGACGGAGCCGCGACAATAAGCTACGGTATTATGGATTTTCACAACATTAACTATTGTCAATGAATATGATCCAGGCAAAAAAACTGAGTAAGCAAAGGATCTTAGATATAGAAAGACAACATGATATAAACAAGGCCAAAGGATTTATTAAAATAAACCCCTTGAATAGATTGCTACCAATGCCGTACTTAAACGATTTAGAATGTCCTGAAACCACAAGGGCCTTTATGTTATTGCGCATGGACTTGTTGCCATCTGCGGTGTTGCTGGGAAGATACAACAATACCCCCTACAAGAGTCGGTTGTGTGTATGTGGTGAGGGGAATATAGAGACACTGAGTCATGTCATCTTAGAGTGTAAAATTTATGAGCAGATTCGGGAATGGCTCATTAAACCTAGTATTCCTTCCTTAGATGGCAGAGATAGAAAGGAGTGCCTACAGAAGCTTTTGGAGGATAAGAATAAAGAGGTAACAGAGTGGCCAAATTTGGACGGCTGGCGATAAAACTAAGGGATAACTGGCTAAATAATAAGGATAGAATAGGAAGTACTAGAGATATGGTATAGGATATAAAGCTGATTAAAGTCTATATAGTTTATCAGATGTACAACCTTACTATTGTTATATCATTTTATTGTGCATTTTAATGTATATGTTCAATGGCCAGTGGTTATAATAAACTTTTACGTTGTGGGAATATTATTTGTACTTATGTTTTAAATTGGTGGAAGTTTGATGACCAAAGTGGTCAAAACAATAAAGACTGAACAAGGCTATCTGAGAGGATAGAAATATGGTTTGAGTATTGGTTTTATTTACCATTTTTATATAATATTTGTTTAATTATTTTTAAATATTTGTATACTTACTCTTTTTAGAGTGTGTTGCTTATGCATAGTGCTTAAAGCACTTTCTGGGTGGTTTACAAATTTTTAATTATACAGGCTACACATTGTAGCATTTAAATCTTGTCTTTTTAATGATGTAAGCCACACTGGGTCCCTTTTAAGGAGAAAGGCGATTTAAAAATATTTTAAATAAATACATAAATAATAACTAACCCACTTATAACATTTATCTAGTTCATAAAGAGAAGCAAACTAATCTCTGGTTCCTAATTGTCACGTGGATGACACTTGAAATATTAAGCCAGTGGAAAGGTTAATGTTCTTTAATCAAGTAATTATCAAACTCAACAAAAGAAACATTTGCAACAATGGGGGGAAGTCCGTCTTTACCGGAGAGCACGAGTGGGAATGGGATCAGAGACAGCCTGATGATACATGTTTTCCTCAATTCTTGCTCTAGGGACTCGGATGCACTTGACCTTCTTTGTTATGAACCATAAATGCATTGCCAACAACATAAATTCATTCTGTACTCACTTTTTTACCCTTCCTTTGGAAGGTCGACCCAGTACCATCATGAACAGGCGGCCGGGAAGTCTAACTGATGATATTTCTGCTTCCATTTTGCTTTCTAAAAGTTTACATGAGTGCAAATGAGAGGGATTTTGAAGGAGGCTGTATTAAGAATTTAAGGATTCCTTACACTATACTAGAAAACTGAAGTGCCTCCAACTGTTTTTCTTTTAGTTAGCTTGCTGCTTGTTATTACACAACAGGGCCTTTCAGAGGTCAAAAGAGAGCCAGATCACTTCCATTTCTCAGACTTCCAGGATACTAAAAAACGAAGAGATGCCAAAACAGGATTACAAAACTTGAGGCATATTTTAAATGTTTACATATAACAAATTATCATACAGTCTCTGTGACTGCATGTATTGGGAGTAACATCTGCTTTTTATTAGTTGTTTTCTCCTTTGAACTCATTCTAGAGTGCAGCACTCAGTCTTGTCAACATGCATTATGTTAACCTTATGGACAGTGCTGGCTCTACCATTAGACAGATTGAGTTGACAACTTCAGACAACAGATGCTGCAGGGTAGAAGTGGCATCACCCAAGCTGTTCTTGACCTACCAATTGGTGAGCACAGCTGTGTATATAACCTGACCCATCATGTGCCCCTAAGCTATCCTGTTACCCTCAGAAATAGTAGATGATGTTATCCTGTCATCAGTATGGAAGACAGATTGGCTTTGGACTATGAGATGGGGGTGCATTATTTCATCCTTCTAGAATTTGTAAACGTTGAGCAGGGCTGTTGATGACAGGGACATTGGAGGTCACTAATTCACAGGATTTTCATAAGGTAGAAGTGACTTGATGGCCCATTACAGTATTTTATCCTCTGTTTCAGGCAGTATAACAATTCAGTATGGTACACCCTATGCTCAGCTGTGAATATATCTTCTGCTTTAGCACAGATAAAAACTTTCATAAGCCTTAAACAAATGAAACAAACAAATATGTAGATCTACTAACTCTGCCTATAAACTGAAGGCCAGTTTTAGATGCTAATTTAGGCCCTTATAATTAGATCCAGACTTAGTCATACTTTATATGCACCTACTGAAATCAATGGGATTTGAGCTAGTCACAACTGAAAGCAAGTTACATAGATCTCAAATATTTATTCTTCTTATGGCTAAGACTAGATGCAATACTTACAGCCCTAGAATGATGACTAACTTAAGTCCCACAGATTGCAATGGTTCTATTGTAAGTGCGACGTAAGTTTGGATTCAAGCCTTTCAGCCCAAGGAACATGAATGAGTACTCAAATTACAACACAGAACACAGATCTATGCAAAACTACTTTGTGATTTAGCCCGTTTGTCCTCCAAATCAGATAAACCTGGAAAATGGGCAGAAAGGAGACATTGGGTTGCAACTTCTGAAGCCTCTAAGGTGGCTGTCCTTGCGCATTCTGTATATTGAAATGAAATCTGCCTTGACTGTTGAGAGTGTAAGGGACTATTTAAGAATAGTCCATATGCCAAAGTCATTGTGCTGCGTGAGCAAATACTAACCTCCTCTCATCTTGTACAAGGTACTGAGTGCCCTTGAAGTAGAGCACAGAAACAGGAAATCCTACAAGGAGCTTTCCCACAACTAGCACAGAATTGCAACAGCAATACACTAAATAGTTACCAATTTCCTGCTCTTTTTAAAAACTAAAGATCTGCTGCTTAAGGCAGCTACCTTGTGCTAGGGTTGGCCCATACTCCTGCTCTTCTCCATAGCACGAAACCAGAACCAAATGGGATTCCCCTCTGCCATGCAGATGTATAAAATACATGCAACATTATTCCTTTAGCACAATTATTTCTTCACAGGGTGACCACACACAACAGAGGACAAGTCTGGAAGTTGAGCCATGGCAACTGGACTTCTTTCTTACTCAGTTGAAACGTTTCACTACTCAGCCAAGTAGCGAAACATTTCAGCTGAATAAGAAAGAAGTCCAGTTGCCATGACTCAACTTCCAGATAGCCTCACCTGGATGACTGAGAATCTTCACAGAAACAGAAGACAAGATTCTTGTTTCCTTGAACAGCTGGACAGAAGGGAGACATTTTAATGTTGGTTATACAAGGGATGACAAAAGTCTAGGTGCTGCTGTTCAGTCCCTCTTCCAAAGGCACAGGAGCCATGTCCACCATTGTATCTGGTCACCTTGAAATACCTCCAGTGCCAAAGCCATAACTTGCAATGTTGACACCTGGGGTGCCATCTTCCACTCACTCTGACCTAATGCATGGACATGAGCGACCCCACCAAAAAAGAAAAGAAAAGAGGATGACAATGTGATGTCCCTTCAAACAAAGATAATGTTTGTGCAAAATGAATAAAGAAAATAGATGCTAACATTCTCCAGGATATTTATCTCTAGCTTTCAGTGCTCTCTAAATTTTGGTGCGTTGGCCAAAGCCCCAGTCTAGTTACATCCAGTACCCTCGTACTTTGTTTCAAAATATGTTGAAACAAAATTTGACATCATCATCATCGATGAATGTGGAAGAATGACTCTCTCTGCCTCTGTATCTCTCTCTTTCTCTCTCTCTCAGTGACAAAATGTAAGAAATAGCAGTGTTCAAATTCTGCATTGCAGCAGAGCATGGAATGTTACCTTTAAGAGGAGTAAATATAATGTTATGTCAAAGTCACCCACAATTCAGCAGTGGTAGGAAGATGCTGTGGGACCCCAAACATCACCTTTCCACTGTTCAGGGTCAAACTAGTCAATGGCAATTGCTTTTTCGCATAGGTGGAAGGCAAATGGCCTAACATTCATTCACTTCCAGGTGGCAACTAAAGAGTCTCTGCTTGGATTCTTAAGGGCATGCCAAGTCAATGGGTACATGTGACCCCCACAAATTGCAGTGGCAACTCCTTAATTATGGGAAGGGAATGAGTGAACGTTAAAGCCATTTGCCTTCTGCCAGTGTAGCTGTGCAATAGGATTATAATACCGTGTTTCCCGGAAAATAAGACAGGGTCTTATATTAATTTTTGCTCCAAAAAATGCATTAGGGCTTATTTTCAGGGGATGTTTTATTTTACAGTCATGTCATCTTCTGGTTGCTGCACAATGGTGGAAGGTGGGGTTTCACTTAACTAGGGCTTATTTTTGGGGTAGGGCTTATATTACGAGCATCCTGAAAAATCATACTAGGGCTTATTTTCAGGTTAGGTCTTCTTTTCGGGGGGGAAAGGGTATAATATAATATAATATAATATAATAATTTATTACAGTCAGTGGCCAGGAAGATAAGAATACGTTATTTAGATAAAATTACATAATATCAGAGACATAGGTCAAGATGTGACACCATCAATGTACCCTCTGGCTCTTTCATGACATTAAAATTAAAAAGAAGTTCTAAGTTAGCCAGCGGCACTGAAGGATATAAAAGCAATAGGATTTTAGATCATGTGTTTAAACACATTTTTAGAAGAGGTGTTCTCTCAAGTGATGAAAGACACCTGAGTGTCATTACATGAGATTTTTCTCACCTGTATAACTTGTATTTTGTGTGACTTGTTTTGTGACTGGTCATTGCAAGATAAACATGGGCTTAATTTGCAAGTGTCAGAATAGATGTTAAAGGGAATGAGTATTCACTTAATCTGATTAGCCAATTTTCTCTTTTACAATGGGATTTCTTCAGAATTGTGAATTTAACCTGTTTACCTTATAATGATGACTCAGATCACTGCTGAATGCCTGATGTATAAGTACTGTATACAAGTCAAGTTCAAGTTTATTGTATTAGCTAAAAGCCGTCACAATTGTTTAAAATACAAATATGATCAAATAAAATCATGATAAAATCAGACATATAAAATAATAAGAGACCCTTCATATAAGTACTGTATACAGAAGTTTCATGGTGCAGTGGTTAAACTGCAGTACTGCAGTTAACACTCTGCTCATGATCCGGGTTCAATCCTAGATAGCCAGATCAAGGTTCACTCAGCCTTCTATCCTTCTGAGGTCAATAAACTGAGTAACCAGCTTGTTGCCGGGGGGGGGGGGGGCGCAATGTGTAGCCTGCATAATTAAGTTGCAAACTGCCCAGAGAGTGCTTTAAGCACTTTATTATTAGTTGTTGTTGTATTTATTATTAGTTTTATTTATATGCCGCATTTCTTCCAACAAGGGACCCAAAGCATTAAAATTCACACAATTTAAAAACACAGTAACTTAAATATTAAAAGATAAATTAAACAGTATATGACTTAAAATACAATTAAAATATTAAAACATGAAAACATAAAAAAAGATTAAAATTATCTGCTAAAATGGAGTTATATTACAAGCATCCTGAAAAATCATACTAGGGCTTATTGTCAGGTTAGGTCTTATTTTTGGGGAAACGGGTATTTATTTATTTTCAAATAGCAGCCCTTCCCAAACTGAAATAATGCAAGCAATGAATTCTATGCAGATGATGCAAAGAGGAAATTTGGTTCACATCAATTAGACAGATTGTTGGGTTTTTTTAAAAGTAGGGCCTATTTTTAAAAGGGGAAGTCCTACTAGGGACTTCCCATCATTAACCAACATTTTTTTTACTCAACAAAATAAGTAAAGCAAGGACTTGTCATATTTGTAAAAGGGGACATTTTCAGCCTAAAAGCAGGGTTGGTTTTATTTGATTTTATATTTTTATAAAGACTGTAAGCTGCCTTGAGTCCTATTTTCTAATGGAAAGGTGCAGTATAAATGTAATAAATATTAGCAATAGTGGTAGTAATAACTATATTATCACACACTACTACCTGTCTTGGGTGTTTCTGACTGCCAAAGATCCTTTCTGAAATTTGTTCCTGTTACCTCTTACACTGCTCATATTATTTGTTCCAATGGAAGTGATTTCAGTTTTGGCAACAGTACATCCTGATAATTAGTTATGTAAATGTATCTTTTAAATCTATTTTTCATATTGATTTTATTTACTGTTTTTAATATGATACTTGTTTAATTCTTTTTAAATATCTGTACACTTACTGTTTTTAGCTCTTGTATATTGTCCTTTTAATGATGTGAGCTACCTTGGACCCTTCCAAGGAGAAAGGTGGGGTAAAAATATTTTAAGTAAGTAAGTAAAGCGTGCTGTTTACATACCTCCAATAGCACTTAAATTAATAAGTTTAGGAGAAGAGTTCTCTCTCTCCCCTCTCCTACTCTAGTGTACCCTGTTTCCCTGAAAACAAGACCTAACCTGAAAATAAGCCCTAGTCTGATTTTTCAGGATGCTCGTCATAGAAGCCTTACCCCCAAAATAAGCCCCAGTTAAGTGAAACCCCACCCTCCACCATTGTGCAGCAACCAGAAGAAGATGACATGACTGTATTTGAATAAATGTGGATTGTTGTACATGAAAAAAATAAAACATCCCCTGAAAATAAGCCCTAATGCATTTTTTGGAGCAAAAATTAATATAAGACCCTGTCTTATTTTCAGGGAAACACGGTAAATAAAAGGGGAATATGAACAGTCTCCCCCCCCCTTTTTTTTCTGTGGAAATTCCCTGTCTGGTGTTTCAAGTGTAGATGAACTGGTTGAGGTCTTCCCAAAGCCACCATTTGGTACTTTGGGGCCCTTTAGCAGAAAAATATTGTAGGTCTTTGTTTTATCAAAATCTGCTCACCATGATTCTTGGGTGTATGCTTCAATTCTGCAGAGATCAACCAGTTTGGCTTTAAATCACGGCCCTTTTGTCAATTATTGATCTATTTTAAAGGATTCCTTTTGTGTTTCCAGTTCAGCACGCCCAGAGTTTAGACAAACTACCCTTTGGACTAAAACTCCCATAATCCCCCTAGCTGGTATGCTGGAAAATGTCTTCTTAGAAAGGTAGTCTAAAGAATAACTTTTCTTTACTTTTCTTTAGATGTGCACCAAACATCTGAGCAACACGAAGCACAACTTTTCTGCATTTTTACAGACTGTACTTTTAGAAAAACTTAAATTACTTATCTGGATTTCCTTGCTCACATTTTTATACTCCCTGCCTCCATGAAACCCCTATATGCCCTATGGGAGTCTGTTCTATTTAACCTTACTCTTCTTTCTTTCTTCTACATTTGGGTCAAATGACCTAGAAATAAAGTCACTGGGGGGAAAAAAAGCCCCCACACACGAAGAACATAAAATGCTGCAAAAAGGGGCGGGAGTGGGGGGTGGAGAAGGAAGGATGAAAGACTAATTAGATATAAAATTTTATTACATTTGTGGCCAGGACAGTCTTCATTGGACCTTGTTGTCACATCCTGGAACAACTGCCCCCTGAAGAAAAATTTTAGCATTTTAGTGCGTGAAAAAAAGCAAGCAAGGGAGGACATGACAGAGGCATTTAAAATCATGGATAAGGTGAAGAAAGTAGGAAGGGAGGCTTTTTCTTCCTCTCTCATGAAGCTGGAACCCAAGACTATTCAGTAAAGCTGAACAGTAGGAGATTCAAACTGGATAAAGGGAAGTGCCTGAGGCAAATTTATTTATTTATTTATTCATTAAATTTCTACCCCGCCCATCCAGTAACAAGCCACTCCTCGGGGAGACTGACAGGAAATAAACATAGGATAAAATAAAATAATGGAAAAAGGCAAACACAACCCATCTAGACAACTATATGAAAACCCGAGATGGTAATGATAGTAGTGTAAATTAAATAATTTAAGCAAATTAAATTAAATAGGGAGAAAGTGCTCAAAAGCCTGTCTGAAGGTGTTTTTATTTGCCTTCTAAACATTAGGAAGGTGGGGGCCTGATGCATTTCCACCTGTAGCGAATTCCGTAAAGAGGTGGTCACCACTGAGAAGGCCCAGTTCCAAGTTGAAGATTCTGAGGCCTTTCTTGGGGTAGTCACCTGCAAGATCATGGGTGAGGTGTGGGTGGAAGAAGTGGTAGATCGGAAGGAGAAACGCTCCGGTAGGTAGCAAGGTCTCAAACTGTTCAGGGCTTTGTATGTATATGGAAGTGTTGAACTGCAACATTTGCTATTGTAGGGTGTACCGATAGCTACCTATATGGATAGGTTTTAGACAACTTCATGGAGATAAAGCTAGGATGGCTATTAGTCATAGAGAGTATTTACTAGTCCTCCAAGGATCTGAGACAAATATACCAACTACGGATCATGCAGGGTTATTACTGGCTGCCTGAAACCTATCCAGTTGTTCATGGGGAATTAGTGCTAGTTCAAAGCATCCTTTTTTAGCGGGTGGAGGGGTGTCATTTGACTTCTTGTAAAAAAAAAAAAGATTCAATTACAGTGTGCTTTATGTCTTGTAGTTGCCAAATTTTAAACTACAGAAATTTCTGTCCAGTATGATGCAAACTGTGGTATAAATGGTCACTGCAGTCACCCTCCGAGTCTTGTGCATGGTCAGTACTGTTTTGTCTCCATAAAAACCAACACTTGGGAGAACTGAGATCATTACTGGTATATATGATGATAAATACATGAAAACAAGGTTAATGTCTCATTTCATTATTTTTAAGAATAAAATGAGAATTTTCAGAATTTTTCAGAATTTCAGAATTTTTAAAAGCACCGGATGGTATTTGGAAGTTCAATTTCAGCAAAGAGTGTTCTTCCAGATCCAGATTCTAACTCATCTGAGGGTCTATTCACGTGACGAGCTATTGATTGCCTCTTCTTTTGACTCAGTCCTCTAAGGGTAAGAATAGCCATCATGTGTTCCTCACTGAAAAACAAAGGAAAGTGAATTACAGATCCAGAAGAAGAAATATGTACATGAAAAGCAACAAAACACAACAAAACTAGATAACAAAAGAGCTGTTTCCAGCTTTTCCTGGTAAACATTTGAACCGAAGTTATCATGGGCCACACACACACGGGTTGCTATTAAATCATTTTGTTCTTCCTGTCTAAGATCAATCTTGCAAAGATGGTTCTTCTGAGATAAGACAGGATGAGGAATCTCCATCCAAGTTCAAGAACTGATGTTTTGCCTGATATCACAGTGGTATTGAGAAGTATGTGGATTCTTCAGTTGGAACAGAATTCAGCAAAGGTAGGATGCGTGAAGACCAGAGAGCCTTCTGAGGAAAAGGGCCTTTTGGCCATGGGAAGACCTTGAATAATTGACTAAGAAGTTGTAGGTAACCCTAGGTGGGGTCTCGATAACTAAGCTATCACAACTCTCAATTGAAGTAGATCAGCCTTGTGCAACGTAGCTTCTTGATCTTGCTTTCAACAGTTCTCGTGACCAACATGTCCTCAGACTCTTGCTAACATCTTGCTTCTGAAACTATACTTCTCCACCACATAAGCTTTCTGACCACATTTTAGATTTCCCCCTGAAATCTAAAGTTTGGTCCTAGCTTCCTTCTGAGACCATGCCTTTCTGGACTGCCAGATACCAACACTATTATTCTCAATAATAGTGCCTGGAGGCAGGCGGTGCATCATGGCCTCTCCCATTTTGAAGAGACACTTGTCCAGCAGGCCGAGGCAAAGAGGCAGTCCCGAAACCAGCAAATCAGGGAGCTGGACAGGAGACAGATTGTATTTGTCTTCAGTGTGGAAGGGATGGTCACTCTCAAATTGGCCTTCTCAGCCACACTAGACGCTATTCCAAGACATCTACGAGAGCATGTTACCATAGTCTCTCGAGACTGAAGGATGCCTAATCTATTCTCAAGGTCTTGACCAAACAAATCCTGTTAGGGGCCACGATGAGACTCTACCTAAAGAAGATACTGGTGCACAGAATGAGAGGGAAGGCACTGGTGATGGATGCTGTGTGGCTGTAGGTTAGGACTTGACTGTTGGCTTTCACCAAATACTTAACAATGCCAGCTTCAAATCACAGTCTTGATGCTGCTGGTCTCTTGGAATCTAAGGACTCAATCACACGTAAGAAAAGAACCCCAGTTATACCAATTCATCTTCTCTAATATTTCTTGGGGCAATCAGGTCTCCCCTTGCCCTTTTTTTTAAATTACAAAGGTGATATATTGATAGAGTGCTACGAGCCTTCTCTCCTCCTCCCTTTCCCCTATCCCCTTTTTTCACTAATCCCTTTTTCCTTATTTCTCTGCATATCTCTCCCTCTCAGTTCTTGGCTTTCATTCTTCTTTTCCCTTTTGATCAGTGTCAGGCGGAGGAAGCGGGCTTTAAAAGACTTGCAAAGTATTGTGAAGAACAGGGTTAAAAATGAGAGAGAGGAGACGTTAATGCTACACCCCTTTCTTTACAGTTCAAAGCAGGAAATGTCCCTTTTTCAAGCTCTCTTTTGCCCACAACGGAGGAGGGGGGGTGAAAGCTGTCTCCTGAGCTGTCTCCTGTGCAATGTATTCATGTTGTTTTTGTGGTGGCTGCTACTAGAGATTTACCAATATCCTTTTAATTTTTTTTTAAAGGGTACAAGTACAGTGGCCATGAAGTGGTCACAGCACCCGAAAACCCGTCCCCTTCATAAAGGAAATAAATCAATAGCAACATTCACACAAACTGAAATGATAAGGAATGAAGTGACACTGTTGGTATAATTTAAAACCAGCCTCCTGGTGAGGAGGAAATAAACCGATTGCTGGGGCAAATGAATCAATGTTAGCCGTGCATCATGTGAACAGAAAATTTTGGAACAATCCAAATTACAAACAAAACAGTATAACTGGGATTCTTTTGGCAAGTGTGATTGAGCCCTAATGCAGGATTATTAGCTGTTCTTCCTGCTTTAGAAATACAGTATGCTTGCATTCATTAACTTTTGTTTGTATATTTATAAATAAATTTATAATTCATAAATTTGTATTTATACATCAGGTATTCATAATTTTTTGACCAAACTTCAGGAGGCAGTGGAAGACAGGAGGGCCTGGTGTGCTCTGGTCTATGGGGTCACGAAGAGTCGGACACGACTTAACGACTAAACAACAACAACAAAATTCATAATTTATTAAAACAACAACAACAGGGGTTCCTGCTTGTGAAATGGTTAGTGGACTCCCCCTTGTGCAAGTGGAAAGGGGAACCACACATGGAATGGACTGCTCCATGCATGGCTCCTGATCAACAGGATCTCTTGCTGGCTGATATCACAAATCTATAGAGGTTTTTTTCATTATAACAACAGAGACGTAAAGAGGAACAAAGAAAGCAGTGGAGCAACTTCCATAAGGTCCTGATATAACCCACCTTTCTACCAGCACACACTTACATGCCACCTAACATCAATGATGTTGGCAAGTTTTTGGGTCCGAGTCCCAAATCCGAGTCTGAGTCTTAGAAACCAAGTCCTGAGTCTCACAGCTGAGTCCCTATTAAAAACAAGCTCTTTTCCCCAGAAAAAAAAGGGAAGGGTGGTGGTGGGGTTCCGAGCCACGAGTTGAGTCCAAGTCATTGGGAAAAATACCCCAGTTGAGTCACTGGTGTGACTTAAATCTGACTTGATAGCTGGTCCCGCGACTCAAGTCCGCATCCCTGCCTAACATCTGAGCTTGCTAAGAATGTGAGAGAGCCTCTGCATCTTGCCAATGTCTCTTGTGCCTTATCTTCAGACACCTTCTGTTAGGAATAATCTGGTAAGTGTCCGGCAAAACTGCACAAGGGCGGATGCTTGAAGGCAAGGTGAGGCATGGCTGGAACTTGGAAAAGTTACTGTTTTGGACCACAATTTCATTCTGGGAAATGAAACCTTGGAAAATGTTTCCAAACATTTGCAAAAGGACTCAACTGGACACACACAGTCTGGGAACGTTTCAACACATTTTTACAAAATAGCGGCGCACCAGTTGCATAGGCAGCTAGTGTGGGAAAGGGTCTAGACGTTATATAGCATTCCTGCACCCCACTTTCCGAGGACATAAAATGCAGCATTGCAGCTGCCCTTGGCACGAGCCACCCAGGAAGCACCTAGCTTCAGCCCTTTGTCACAGGGTCAGTTCAGTGGTACCTGATGTCTGGATAGTTCCATGCCAGCTGTTCAAGATAGCATTTGATTTTTCCTTTTTCCTTTTCACTCATTATGGTGGCAATGTGAGGAATGGCAAGAAAAAGCCAATCAGCATTTGAGCCCTGGAAGGAAGAGTGTTACAAATAAATAAGTATATGTTAAAAATCAAGATCCACGATGGAAGCATTCAGATCTCAAACAATCCAAATGTATTTCTGTCAATTTTACAAGTCACTGTAGCTTCTATGAACATACATGACAGTACATGGTGCATGTGTAATCTTACTTCTAAGGGGCCAGAGCTGCTTTATTCCCCCTCCCCACCCCCGCCTGCAATACCAATTGTATTTGTTTCCACTTCCATATGGTTTGTTTTAAATGCTGGCCTTTGAAACTCATACCTTGCTTCCCTGCCACTGGCTCAAAATGTTTGAAAACAGAACATCAAGGCTATATTAGCAGCCAGTATGATCAAGCCAAAATAAGAGGAACTGAAAAGGTGGCTGGTATCAGTTGGAGAAAAGTAAACATTTCACCCTTGCCTTAAATTAGATGAGATGCTGGGGGTTTGTGACCAGCTCCCCCATCTTTTAAACATGTATGTAAAAAGTCATGATGGGGACCCCTCCAGCTGCATCAAGATTGCAGCTTTGGGAGTGGTAAGGGATTAATTTCTGCTCACACTGTTTCCTTGTAAATTGTTCCCTTCAGTTTATTTATTTATTTAAAACATATTGGCCTAAGCCCAACTCTGAGTTCCAAATAGCGTAGACTCACTCATGGGTTTTACGTAAAAATTGACATCATATTCAGTGTTTGATCCAATGGGTGTATTCTTGTAACTGTGGGTATGGCAGTATATTTTCCCCTTGATTTGCATGGATCTGACCAGCACGGTTTTGGTAATACATTGAATATAAATACACAGTATTTATATTCAATAAACACTGTGCTGCTATTCATCTCCAGGAAGTGGCCTGAGGGCCTCAGGTTTACCTAGGGGCCCTGTTGCTGGCAGTAGGGCAGCCCCCCCCCCCCCATCTGATTGCAGTGGGTGATCTTGGTCTCCAGTGACACATTCAAAACAACACCATCTGCGCACAAGGAAGATATGAGCAGGCTCAGAAGTGCAAAACAATGTCTTTTGGGGGTGGGGAACCAACTTCTTAAAAGTTTTTTTGGCGGGGAGCTTTAGTTTAATAAAAACTGAGCCTGTTTTATGACCAAACTTTAAAAAAAGATGCTGATGGTGTTTTGGAGGGAAACTGGGGGGAAAGAGAAGAGAAATCCTGACAAGAAACATTCTATCGTGCAACATTTTGTTGCTAATCCCAGTTTACTCCACAATAGGAAGGGAGTTACTTTACTGGAAAGGTTAAACTGAAGAACAAAGTTTTGAAGTTTCAGAAAATAAGGCATGGTTACCTTGCATGATCTGTTTATAACAGTACTAGAAATGTCTTCCTCTTTAGTAACCACAGCATGAATTTCCAAACCCTTTCAGAAGGAACTGGAAACAGAATATTTAACATCCCGTAACCCACACATTTTGAAATGATTCTTTTGGTGAGTATCCTTCTGTAACAATACTCCTGAGCACTTTCATACCAATCCACATTAAAAGAGCAAACTGCAGAATCTACTCACCAGATGCTTCATGGTATCATTTATAGTTGCAGCTTCTTGAGTCATTATTCTGCTGATCAGTTCCCGTTTGGTTCTTTTCATTCTGGCTTTTGGCTTGAGAATCTGTCTGATATATTCTTTAACCACAAACTTGTGAACTTCATTTAGAAATTCCTGCTTACCAAGAAAAAAAAATAGCCCCAAACCAAACAACAACTCAGTGAAATGATAGGCAGTGGATACACAAATCATGTGAAAAAGAAAGTAGACCCTCTTTGAATTCTCTGACTTTATGTATCAGGACATAATAAAAATCATCTGGTCTTTAGCAAGTCTGTAAATTAGGTAAATACAATTTCAGATGGACAACAACACACATGACATATTACAACATGATCCATTTTACAAAAATGGAGAAGCCATGTGTGAAAAACTAAGTACACCTCATGATTTAATAGTTTGTAGAACCACCTTTAACAGCAGTAACCTGAAGTAATCATTTCCTGTATGACTTTATCGGTCTCTCACATTGTCGTGGAGGAATTTTGGCCCACTCTTCTTTACAATGTTGCTTCAGTTCATTGAGGTTTGCAGGCATTTGTTTATGCACAGATCTTTTAAGGTCTTGCTACAGCATTTCAATCAAGTTGAAGTTTGGACTTTGACTGGGCCATTGCAACACCTTGATTTGTTGTAGATTTGCTGGTGTGCTTGGGATCATTGTCCTCTTGCCTGACCCAATTTTGGCCAAGCTTTAGCTGTTGGACAGATGGCCTTACATTTGGCTCTAGAATATTTTGGTATACAGAAGAGTTCAAGGTGCCCAGGTCCTGTGGCTGCAAAACAAGCAGAAATGATCACCCCTCAACCACCCGACTTGACAGTTGGTGTGAGGTGTTTGTGCTGATATGCTGTGTATGGTTTTCGCAAAATGTGGCGATATTTGGTCATAATGAACATCACCACATTTTGCGAAAACCATACACAGCATATCAGCACAAACACCTCATACCAACTGTCAAGTCGGGTGGTTGAGGGGTGATCATTTGGTCTCGACTGTCCAAAGGACATTGTTTCAGAACTTTTGTGGTTTATCCAGATGCAACTTGGCAAACCTAAGCCATGCTGCCATGTTCTTTTTAAAGAGAAGAGAGTTTCTCCTGGCAACCCTTCCAAACAAACCATACTTGTTCAGCCTTTTTCTAATTGTACTGTCATGAACTTTAACATTTCACATGCTAACTGAGGTCTGTAGAGTCTGAGATGTAACTCTTTGGGTTTTTCTTTTCTTTTCTTTTCAGTTTCTCTGTTTTGAATGTTTTCCACTTGGGAATAATCTTCCTCACTCTAGAATGCTGGACTTTAAATTGTTTGGAAATTTCCTTATAACCCTTCCCAGACTGATGGGCAGCAACAATAGCTTCTCTGTGATCATTGCTGATGTGTTTCTTATTTGACATTGTCTTCACGCATGAATGCTCCAGAACAGCAAACTGCTAAAACTTTGGCTTTCATAGAGGTGGTCACATTTGCTGATGATCAATTACTCAAGGGCATTTGGTTATCAGCACTTGGCTGCTACTTAGTCTCTTAATTCTTCTGCATTCACCCCCATCCCCATCAGCACTAGCCAGTCATAGCCAATGTGAGACACTCTGAAGGCACAAATCCTCTATACGATCCTCCTTCAACTTGATGAAACTCCAGATGGCTTGAATTATAATTCCCATCAACAGTAGCCAGCATGGTACTCCTCTAGTGACTGTTATTGGGAGGTATATTGCCGCCACCACCACCACCACCACCACTACTACTACTACTACTACTACTAATAATAATAATAATGTGCTGTCAAGTCAATTCCGACTTACGGCAATGCTTTCTGGGGGTTTCCAGGTAGAGAATAATAAGTAGTTTACCATTATCTTTTTCTGGAGGTGCCCTGCTCCTACGCAGCTTGCCCAAGGCCACACAGGCTGGCTCTACTCACAGGAGGCATCATGGGGAACTGAATCCCAATTTCTGGTTTTGCACTGAGCTGATTTACAAGCATTTTTAGTCTAATGCTCCATGAAACTCTCAGCTATGGGAACAGTAGTACTTGTGCCTAATGTCCCATAGTTCTTATTTTCTGTTACCTGACTCTGGCAAAATACTTCCACAATTTTTTTCTCCCTTGGGATGTGTGTTCAGAGTTTTTTAAAAATTGTAGTCTCATGCATATGGAGGCATGTAAATAAATAAATAAAATATAGAGTTTTAGAGTTTGGTGGAAGTATCGAGGAAGAGGGAAGGGCAAAGCAGCTTGTGTCCAAGACCATGCAATGAAATCAGTATAACATCTGGGACAGAGAGAGTGCATACACTGCCTCCTATACCTTGGATAATGTTCGTTCTGTTTGTATAGTAAGAGAGCAAAAATTGTTGGGAGTCCTATAATGACTGAACAATGGCTATGCTGGTCAGCTGGCATTAATTCCAATTGTCAGGATGGAAGAGTGGGAGGACATCAGACTGAGAAAGGTTCAGGAGCATAGCTATTGCGCCCTGGGCGTCATGCTCAAAGTCACTACTGCTGATTAGATAAGAGAGTAATGGGACTGTGGGAAAATCCATTCTTTTAACATGGTTTATAGAATGTAAACTGAAAGAATGATAGTATAGTCACAGTGACTTAAAGATCAATGACTTAAAGACCAATGACCTGTTTTAACAGATTTTGCATTAAAATTAGTATCAAGCTACTTAATGGTCTCATTTTTTTCTACCACCTAAAGGAAAAGAAACACACGAAAGGGGTATTTCCATACACATTTAAATTTGATAGCTCGTTAACTGCTATGACTCTAAACTAATAATAATAGTAGTAGCAGTATGCTGTCAGGTCAGTTCTGACTCATGGCAACCCTTTTTCAGGGTTTTCTAAGCAGAGAGTACTCAGAAGTGGTTTATCCTCCTCCTTCTTTTGGGGGACATCTGGGACCGTGCAGCTTGCCCAAGGCCACACAGGCTGCCTTTTCTGGGATGCACCGTGGGGAATGGAAGTCCCGGCCTCGGGATAGCCTCACTGAGCTTTCCAACCAATGACTCTAAACTAAGGAATCCTCAAATTTGTAGTCTGGGGATATACTTTTGCTTTAACAAAAGATCTTCATTTGGCGAGGACATAATCATATTTTGCTTTGAATTAGAAATGTAAATGAATTTGCAGGTAATTGTTACCCTTTGAAGGATTAGCATGAGGAAGTTAAAAACCTCAAAGAAAACAGACACAGTGTTTGACCTCCCCTTGTCTTTTTTCATTCATTCCTAAGCTTCCTATATGGAGACCTCAGAGACAGGAAAAGTTTTATCCTGCAACGTCTACCATGCTACGCTGGCTGAGGTATTCTGTCAAAATAGAGTTGTACCTAGCAGTTTTGGTGCCTGTAGCTTTGGTGCCCTAAGGGTTAAGTTTGGGTCACATTTAGATTGGTATATATGGGGAAAAGACAGAAGATTGAGGAGGAACACTATATAAGTTCTGCCCTAAGCCCACCCCTTTTATATTTCCTTCTGACCTGGGAGTTGCAGTTGGAGGAGTAGCACTTACAGTGGGTAGGTTTGTGTTCTTCTAGCACCACACCTTGGGGTTTCCTCTCAATTTCAGTGCCCTGGGTCAAAGCCCCAGCCCCCCCCCCCCCAATCCTTGTTCTGGCCCTGGTTCAAAAGTAACTTTTCTAGTCTTTGCTTAATCTATTAAAAACTACAGTAAAGCTTCAATACCTCATTATAAAGAATGTCTTTTCATTTTTTTGGACTCTAACTTGCAGAATTCTCCAAGAATTCCACAGGCAGAATTCTGAGAGTTTCAGCCCACAAACACACACCTCCAAAACCTACAGCCATTTGGAAAAGGGCCTACTGTTTGGTAGCACTTTTCAAATACTTGAAAGGTAGTCATACACAGGAGGGGCAGGATCTGTTCTCAGTCATCCCAGAGTGTAGGACATACAGTAATGGGTTCAAGTTATAGGAAGCCAGCTGAATAGCAGAAAAAACGTCTTAACTGTTAGAGCAGTAAGGGAATGGAACCAATTACCACAAGAGGTGGTGAGTGCTCCAACACTGGAGGCGTTCAAGAGAAAATTGGAAAACCACCTGGCAGATCTGCTTTGATTTGTATTCCTGCATTGAGCAAGGGGTTGGGCTTGATGACCTTATGGAAGCCCTTCCAAGTCAATTATTCTATGAAGCTGAATGGCCTTTTCCAGCCCTGCTTCATCCTGTTAGTGTTTAAAATAGGAAGCTGCTATAGTGCTTCCCGGGAGTCATAGTCTCGCTGTCCATTAGGGTCAAGAGGTTGCCTCCTGAAAAACTACAACTCCCAGGAAGAACCACAGCAGCTTTCCTTCCTTCCTTCCTATTAACAAGGGGAAGCAACCTGGCAAAGGTTATGAAGCCTTGCAATAGGCCCTTCTCCAAATGAGCAAAAGGTAGGTGTCTGTAGGTGTGTGTTTGTGGGCTGAAACTCCCAAGATTGTGCCTGGAGAATTATTGGAGAATTCTCGGAGTAGGGGTCCAAAGAAATAGCACACATCCCCTACTCATTATTATTTCATTCACTTGCCAGAGCAACAGGAAATGTCACCTGGGTGCTGAGGCAGATGAAGTTATCGCTGCTGCTTTTAAAACCATTCTGTGGATGCTCTTCCTGGGGTGTCTCTTCCCTTCATAATAATGGACATGAACACCTCACTTTTGAATGTCATCAATACTATCCAGCTGTAAACACCATTATTACCTTGCAAATGGGCTCCTTCAGATTTTTTAAGTGTTGAGAAAAATCCTCAATGACCAGCAAAATTTTCATGATGAAAGAATCCAGTGTTCTGCTGTTTATAATCCATGCTTCACTTAGAATCTTCTTAAAGATCAGCTACAGAAGAACACAGACACAGAGAAACACATATCTACCAATTAATTTAGATTATTAAAGCATCCTCATTTGAAATCAGCAATGAGTTACAAGTGACATAGTTACCTGGAACTAGTTACTTTGTGGGTAATTAATTTATATTCAAAAAGAAATGCATCAAGCAGGAAAAATGTTAACTGATGTAACAAGTCATGTTTTCTTGTTCTTTTAAAAATTTACTTATGAAAACTGTTATAACACATCTATAGAGATTTTTTGACTGGAATTTATCAGGTTACATGCCATTCTCTTATATGTTCTCAGTAGTAAAGGAAGTATTTTTAAAAATAAGCTTCTGTATTTTTCTGAGTATCTTCTATGGGTAATATCATGTGTCAGTAACAAGCCATGCTGATAATGAATTGCATTTTTGACTGGAGTAATAATTTCCCCCCCACATGGAGCGTGTATATTTCTTATATAACAAACAAACACACAACAATCAAAGGAATACAAATACAGGGGGGGGGGGGAAAGAAAAGAAAAATAAGACAAAACAAAACATAAACACAGGGAAGTGTTTACAATAATACAATATCTAATATAATCTTGACTCCATGGCTGTGTTACAATACTAAAATCCATAACATACGGTATATTATATTCTCTACTCATGTTTGTTTCTGGGCCCAATCATAAAACATTTTCCAACTTTCTTTAACATATATTCTTGGGTGTGACTGGAGTAATAATGATAACTTGGCTGGCCCAAAATATCTATCTATCTATCTATCTATCTATCTATCTATCTATCTATCTATCTATCTATCTATCTATCTATCTATCTATCTATCTATCTATCTATCTATCTATCTATCTATCTATCTATCTATCTACATTACTATACCACCCCATTAAAACACCATATGATAAAAAAGACAATAAATATGTAATAAACTCTATTGCTAGCTGAAACTACCTTTATATAAAAATATAAATTAAAACCCATTTGAACATTTCAGGGTAATATTGACACCAGTAGAAAGCAGTTTTATATAATTCAGTCTTAATTAATTTCCTAAAAACAGAGATATGGATGGTTCCTGGCGAACCTCTGTAGGAAGCTTGTTCCAGAGAGAAGGGGCCATGACCAAGAAAGCTCAGCACCTAGTGCCGGCTTCTTTGGCCTCCTTGGGTATTGCGATTCTTAATACCAAGGACTGTGAGGAGCGTGTGGAATGGGTAGCTATTTTGTAGGTGGGACGTTCCACCAATTGTCTAGGTCCTAAACCATCAAGGGCTTTCTAGGTTATGACTGGCACCTTAAATTGAGAAAGGAAACTAACAGGGAGCCAGTGAAGGCATGACGAGACTGAGGATATGTCTTCATTAGAGATGGGCATAAACCGGAAAAATGACAAATCGGGTGGTTCGTGGCTATGCATGAACCACCCTCGAACCTTGAAAAATGAACTGGTTTGTGGTTCGTCTTTCCGGGTTGTGCCTGAGGTGAGGGGAACCTAATGCCTCCAATCCCCTCTGCTGCCCGCCCACCCCTTTCCCACTGCCCCCATTGCCTCCCTTCCTGGTCCTGCTGCTTCCTCCACTGCCTCTTCCTCCTCCTCTTCCCCCACCACTGCCATCTTCAGAGACAGTGGCTTGGCCCTCCCTCCAGGAGCTGGGGCTGCTGTCTCTACACATGCACACGCCTATCCGCTGGTAGGCATGCAGAGACAACAGGCCTGGCTCCTCGAAAGGAAGGCCGGGCCACGGTCTCCGAAGATGGCAGTGGTGGAGGAAGAGGAGGAGGAGGAAGAGGAGAAGGCTCCAGGACCAGGTAGGGAGGCAACGAGGGCAGCAGGAAGAGGGCAGGGGGGCTGAAGCAAAAATGAAACACTGAGTAGAAAAAATTTGGCGCTTCGTTTCATTTCAGCAAAACAGCTTGTTTGTAGTTTGGTGTGTGCCTATCTTGCGTCTTCATCTCTGCTGGTCCCTGTCATCAGTCTGGCTGCTGCATTTTGAACCTACTGAAGTTTCCGTACTGCCTTCAAGGGCAACCCTACATACAGAACATTACAGATGTCTATTTTAGAGATTACCAACGCACGAACTACTGTGGTTAGTTAGGCCTTTCTTATCCAGGTAGGGGTGCAGCAATACAGTGATATTTTTCTTAAGAGTATTGTTCCAAGCTCTAATAATGTATTAATTTAATAATTTTATTCAGTATGATTTGGATCCTAAGAGTTATTTTTAGGCATCCACAATGACTTGAGAGTAACGAAGAGAAACAGACTTTCAAAGGCATTCCTTGGTATGGTATGTGATGAGGCAAAATAGTCTGCATGAACTGAACCACGAATCGTTCCTGTTTGTGGTTTCCCCCCCCGGTTTGTAGTTTGTTTTGTGCCCATCTCAGTCCAAGCTGAATCAAGCTGTTTTTCAAATGACTTTCTTCTTCTTCAAATGGCCAATATCAATGCACCAAAAAAAAGAAAAAGAAAAAAAAAAGGGCGGGGGTCCAAATCAAATGTTATGCCTGGTGTGTTGTTATTTGCATATGCATGTCATAGCACTTAGTTTCATGTAGCAGTCTCCTACTCTTGCTGAATTTCAGGGCAGTACTTCAAATTGTGGGTATGCGTGTGAGCACACACAGATGTAACTAGAGGACAAAGCATCATGCATACAGATCAGGAGTTTAGAGGAGAAAATATTAAACTGGATGTACTGGAGATCTCTTTGCTGAATCTCAAAGGTGGCATGCACACATTTACAGTGTATGCTTCTCTTAATTAAGGAGTTATGCATGGCTGAGAAAAACGCCTTCCTATGTTCTGGTTTCTGCTAATCCTCCAACTGTATTTCCCTAGATAAATATAAGTCCGTTCCACCAGCTGGCAACTGTATTAAGGAGACAGGAACAAATTAAAATGTAAATCAGAGAGAAACTAAGTGGAATAAAAGTGTAGGTCAATGAGCTGTGATAAATCACTTTGAGATGCATGATATTCTTGATTTTCTGCCCAAGATCCTCAGGTGCTTTCAGCTAGAAAAAGTCAGTTTCCATGATGATGACAAGGAGATTTTGATATACTGTATATCCTGACTGAACATCCGTCAGGTGTATGGTTTAGAAACTCATTAGGGTGGAAAAGCATGTCCAAAATTAATCTCTTCCATTAGCCCACATTTACCAAGAAAGGAATCAGGATGTCTTAGTGCGAAATCCTCCTGGAGGGAAGACCGGGAGAGGCCCATGAAACACAGTAATCATGGAGTGGCTGTTCTCTGGGCAGGAATATCATAAAGGAAGAGAGGAACAGAGGAAGGCGTTTTGGTTCCCGCTCATCATGTTTCTAGAAATGATCTGAAGACACATCTCTTCAGACTGGCTTATAAATCAGTATAGTATTTATTGTGATGATTTTTAACAATCTCTTCGCAGACTAAGATGATTTTAATGCCTTTTTGGTTGCATTTATTTTCTATTTAATTGGTGTTATGTCTTAATTGTTTTTTTATTTTGTTTTATGACATTCATAAGCTGTGCTTAGCACTACTTGGTTATGGGAAAGGATGGTAGAAATGTCATGGTATTAGGTAAATATTGAGTTAGACCATCAGTCAACATAGCCTGGGATTGTCAATATTTGACTGGCTTCAGGCAGGATGTTTTCCTAGTCCTACCTAGAGATCTCTGGTGGTCTCTTATTCAGCTACTATCCAGGTCTGGCCATGCTTAGCTTCTCAAATTGGATGAGCTTGTGTGTTCAGGGCAATATTGTGATGCCATGCTTGGGATAAACGGTTATAAGCAAGCTTGAAATGAGAGATAAGAAGGAAGCTGATGCCCTCCAGTTGTTTGGTACTACAACTCCCATAATCTCTTATCAGTGCCCATACTGGTGGGGCTTATGGGAGTTGTAGTCCAAGACATCTGAAGGACACTGGTTTGCATACTCCTAAGAAACTCTTGAGTGTTTAAGAAAGCCACTTCTCTTTAAGAAATATTTGGCAAACCTTTAACAAATCTTTAGGAAAGTTATTTCTCTGTTTAATTTTCAGAGTGCCCTGTGCACTCTGCACCTTGCAGTTACATAAGCCATAGATTGCAGTTACATAAGCCATTGAAAGCAACAGGACTTCTACATGTGCAAGAGACTAGTGCATACCACAAACACCATGAAAAAGACAACTACGTGCACAATGGACCATTGGGCTTGGGCTAAAAATGAATGAGGTTTGGACCACAATAAACCCTGTTTTTTCATTAGGTGCGAGTTGAAAGTATGTTCTCTTTTCTCATTTTCATTGAATCTTAGAGGCTTTCAATAGATTTTTTTTAAAAAATCTGCTGGGTCTGCTATTTTTACTTTGTTGTTTTTACTGCTGTTTGGCATTGCATTGAATTTTATTGATGTGGCAAGCTGTACTGAAGCCTGTGTAGTGTGAAAAGCTTTATATAAATTCTGTAGGGAGAAGAAAGGAAAAAAAATATGCATGTAAACTAACATTCAACAGGGACCTAATATATGAAACAGTAATGGCCTTTCCACAGTGTTAAAATCTATGGCCTGAAAATGTACACTCATGATTAAGTTGCTGCAATAAATCCACCTGAAATGGATTTATGGGGTGATTTTCCATGAAACTTCTGCAATTATCACAATATGTTTAAGGTTGTCGGCTGCAGCATTTTATAGCTTTCGACAGGTTTTGCTGTTGTGATCTTTACATATTTCTCAGTTCTAGCCTGCTGAACATCGAATCCTGTGTATGTTGGGGAAGATGCATGGCTCAGTGACTGAGCATACATTTTGTATGCAAAGGGTCCCAACTTCATTCTTTGGCCCCTCTGTTTAACACGACAATGTTCTAGGTGATGGGAAAGAAACACTGCTGTACAGAGGGGCGGGGAGGACACAGCCAGCCCACTGGCCGGTCCTACTAAAGAAGTAGATATGAAGAAATCTGACAAAACATTTCAATCTTGTAGAGACAACCTCTGAGAGTTCATTAAAACCTATGTAACTTCTTGCCACCAGTGTGAGACTGAGGGAAATAATGCTTCCCTTCCTGCCAAAATGTCTGCAGTTTACAAAAAAATCTGTATACAGAATTAGTGAAGATGTGGTTCGGGCTGTTCCTCTGTGGAAGACCACAACGTTCTTTCAACACCACATCAATTACACTGTGCTTGAAGAAGAGACTTTTACATCTACTGGTAGAAGAGACTGGATAGGATCAGTAAATCAAACCCAGGAAATGGATATGCATGATTATCAACACACAGAAAGTTAATGCCCAAACTTCTTATTTTTCAAGATACCTTCCAAACAGTTTTAAGCATTTAACAATGAACAACTTTGACCAAAGGCATAGGAATCCTAGTAGTTCATAAGCTAGTTTTAATTCAGGGGGAAAGCTTTCTCTGGTGTAACCTCTCTTAGCTAATTGCTAGCATCTTATCGCTAGGACTAACGGTTTGAGAGCACATTTTACCTCAGTGTTGTTAACATGGATTCAGAGTACAGTGGTGCCTTGACTTACAGACGTCCCTACTTACGAAAATTTCGACTTACAAAAAGCTCCGGCCGCAAAATTTTGCTTTGACTTGCGGCCGGAGCTTCCACTTATGAAAGAAAAAAGGCAGGGGGAAAGGGCGGGAAATTCAAACCGTTGGTGGCGAAGAGGCTGCTTCTTCGCCCCAACGGTTAGGAAAAGGGAGGCTCAGCCTCCCGGGCTTCCAGTGCCGCCACGACTGACACCGCCGGAGGCAGCGGTGACCCAGCGCCGGGAGGCTTGAGCTGGCCGGGTTTCTTCAGCCGCTCGCCCCTGGCCGCGGCGGAGGCAGCGGTCACCCAGCGCTGGGAGGCTTGAGCTGGCCAGGTTTCTTCAGCCGCTTGCCTCCCGGCTCGCCTCCCGCTCGCTCCTCGCCGCCCTCCGCCATTTGAATTTCCCGCCATCGGCCCACGGAGGGTGGCGTGGAGCAAGCGGGAGGCGAGCCGGGAGGCAAGCGGCCGAAGAAACCCAGCCAGCTCAAGCCTCCCGGCGCTGGGCGACCGCTGCCTCCGCCGTGGCCGGGGGCGAGCGGCCGAAGAAACCCGGCCAGGCTCAAGCCTCCTGGCGGTGGCGGTCACAGCAGCAGTGGAAGCCCGGGAGGCTGAGGAGGCTTCGGACGGGTAAGGTGCTCCTTTTTTAAAAAAGTTGTTCTGGGTGGGTTTTGGAGGGTAGGTTTGGGCTGGGGGGGTTATGTTTCTGTGTTGTTTTGTTTTTTGGTGTTGTTGTGTGTTTTTTTTTTTTTGCAGTCCCAGCGTGGGACTTGCTCCAATGTTTATTTTTGGATTTGTTTGTTTTTTGTTTTTTTGCAGTCCCAGCATGGGACTTGCTCTGTTTATTTTCATTATTATTATTATTTTGGTATTTTTTTCTTCGGCCGGAACGGATTAATTGGTTTTCAATGCATTCCTATGGGAAATGGTGCTTCGACTTACGAAAATTTCGAGTTGCGGCCACCGTTCCAATACGGATTAATTCTGTAAGTCGAGGCACCACTGTATAAAAAAATCATTTGAGTAAGGGTGCGATTACACATTGAGAGAAATGGGAATTCACCTGCATACACTTGCTGTGCAGATGCACTACAGGAATCGGGTCTCTGATTTAAGTGGCCACACAGGAAAACATAAAAAGCCTTATTATTGCACTGCTATAGAAACACCTGTGGATGGTGTGGTTCAAAGAACTACCTTAAAGAAGGTTTTTCCTTCCTCAACTACTCATTTCCTCATCTTGTATTTTTTAAAAAAACTATTGCTAAGTGGGAGAGCTTTGTTGAGCTGCAAAACAAACAAACAAACAAACAAACAAACAAACAAACAAACATGGAAGAGAAGCTTTTAAAACAGTGTCTTAAATATGAGCCAGCTCGCTCCAAATCCATAGTATTTCCCACGTTTTGCTAATGTAGTCGTCACTTAGGTCAGTTTTCTTGCATCTCAATCCAGCAGAAAACTCATCCACAAAGAAGCCATTTCCATCAAAGTCTGTGGTGTTTACTCTCAAGTACATCTCCATACCCTTATAGTCCTGACCTCAGCATAACTCTTTCTTCCTTATAGATTTATAATGGTTGCTCAATCATTTACATCTCTTCTCTATTGTGTTAAATGGGATTTGCTCCCAGGTCAGTCTGTAGGCTCTGGAGGATGACAGCCTTAAGGTCCAGGCTGGACAATAACCTTTAAGAACTTATAAAGGAAAATTGAGTCAATTTATTCAGACTGTGAGTAATTATCTTTCTTTTAAATTCACTTTGATATGTAATGCGTATGCTTTCAAGTCTCTATAAATGGTTAATGTCTCCTCTGGTCACACTGAAATCATTTAAAGATAAGGCAGTAACACCTACTTCCAACTGGATCTGCCCATCCTACGTGAACATCCCAAGCAGGCTGACTGAGGATGTTAACCCCAAGAGAGATCCAGAGGGAGAAAATGAGAAACCGGGCCTTCTTGGTGGTTGCTCCTTGGCTGTTTAATGAGCTTCCTCCTGCAATTTGTCTGTTCCCTTCACTGGTGATTTTAAAAAAGTCATTAAAATCTGTTATTCAGGCAGGTGTTTCAAAACAGATAATGACCTGCAGAGTCATCATCCTTAATATGACCAATTCCGACATTTTAAATGTTTATTGATGTAAATGTATTTTAATGCTTTCTGATTATGTTGTTTACTGAATTTTATCATTTTTATTTTTTATTCTGTTGAATTGGTCTTTTAATTACGCTGCTGTGTGTCTTTGTTGTAAACAGCCCAGAGTGGCCCTCAGCCAGATGGGTGGTATGTATTATTATTCTAGATCCATGAATAAATGCTGATGAAATTCGTTCATTCATCAGTGGTTAATATTTACCATCATTATTGGAACAACTTACCAACAGAAATCTGCCTGGGCCCCTTGCTGAGGGCCTTCAAAAGCAAACTAAAGACCTGGCTCTACAAGCAGGCCTTCCCAACAGCCATTACTTAGCTTTACCTCTTCTTTTTCCTTTTTCCCCAGCTTGGACTCTTGTAGTAAAATTGGGCCTTCATTTTTTAATGCATTTATGTTTTAATTTATTATATTTGTATCTTTAGGTTTTGTATTTTGTGTAAACCGCCCAGAGTAGACATGTTCTAGGTGGGCGGTATATAAGTCTAATAAAATAAATAAATAAAATAAATATGTATGTATGTATGTATAAATAAATAAATAAAGTGGACACATACTACAAACCTAGAGAGAAAAGCTTTCCAGAAGCCAAGACACCCATTTAACTGGGGCTACTTTCATTGCCACAGAAGGGAGGTTCCTCTGGGGTTTTTCAAACCTTGGAAAGTTAGTTCTAAGAACTATGAACATGATGACATGCCAAAGCCATCCATAACTAAGAAGTGGCTTGATGGCACTCAGGGCATTAGGTCATCATCCTCCCATTGCTCAATTATGGGCAGTTTCAGCATGTCATCATCACATTCGTTTTTCTTAAAAGTAGCTTTCCAGGCATTGCTTCAAGTATCAAAATAATGACTGGCCTCCAGTGGTTTGTACCTTGTTACATGAGTGGAAGACTGGAACCATTGGTTGCTGTGCCTCAAGCGGCAAAATGTCAAGCTGAGTATAATCATTTGCCTGGGCTCTTGCAGGGCCGTATAAACCATTGTGGAAATATGATATCTATAGCACAAACAAGATCTGTCTCATTAGTCAAGGTTCAAACTGAGCAGGGGAGGATTCATCCCACACTTGAGATAATACCCAGTGACTGTGTCTCACCAGGAACATGAACACGAATCCCTCCTGCATTCAAATCTCAGCAGCTGGATTCTGCCAGATTCCTCAAAAAAAAAAAAAAAGTCCTCTTACCTGTGTTTTCAGCATTAATTTATTCAGAAAATATTTCCTGTATCTCAGTATCAGCTCATCCAGGTTTTTTTCCAGTTCTTCACAGCTGACGTTAAATCTTGTTCTGAAGTCCATCCTACAGGGAAGAAGTCACCAACTTAATGCTGGTTACATGGTAAGTGTAAGGAACCTTGTATACATGAAAACAGATGCTGTCTCTCAACCTATAAATAGTAAGAAAAGCAGACGATGGAAAATAAACTTTTTTGAACTCTGTCTCTAAGAATCCTGCAGACGGCATGGCCAGTGAACTGTGGGATTCTGAGAGTTCTGACAATTCAAAATACTGTAATTAACTTTTCCATTCTCTGGATAAAGCATAGCATTTTGAGCAGAGCACCACTCAGAATGGGAAATGATCCAGTCCTTTCTCAAAAAGTCTAAATACCAACTTACCCAAATTCTGATTTTTCTTTAGGGCCAGGTCTCACCCCATATATTTTTCCGCTGGTTTTCCTGAACAATTTTAACACGTAAACAGTTATATATTACCTACAGCATGAGAGACAGCATGCTTCAGAATTAGAGATGGCCACAAATTGCTTTGTGCTGGGTAATCCTAAATCATTGATGCTGCTCATTTCCTTTCTCCTTCCCCTCTGCCCAGCTCCCCCACTCACTACCTGGTGTGTGCTGCTTGTTCCCTCCTTGTCGCACAATCTTCTAGTCACAGCAGGAGCCCAGACTTCCCATTGCCACCTCCTCCAGCAGCTGCCTACTGAGATGAGGAGGTGGCTGCCTTTGAGTGGCCAGCTGCTGGAGGAGGCAGGGAAGGGAAATCCGTGCTGCTGTGGGACTGGAAGATCACACAACGCGGAGGGAACGAGCAGTACGTGCCAGCTTGTGACTGGGGGAGCTGGCTGAGGGGTGGGGGAAGGGAACGTGTGGCCCCTAGGGTGCCACACAGATGACTTAGGACAACCTGGCATGAAGTGATTTGTGCCCATCAATACTCTGAATGCTAAGTAATGGGGAATAAAAATAGTGGAGTGCTATGGCTTCATATCTGTCTTGAAGACTTCCCAGAGGCATTTGGATGGCCACAGTAGGAGCAGAATGCTGGACTTGGCTGGCCAAATGTCCTACTTTACAGAGAACAGTCCTCTGTTCAAAGAGCTGGCAGAGTCCTCTGTTGAAAGAGCTACTCAATCCAAGCCCAGTTTAAAAGGTAAAGGTAAAGGTTCCCCTTGACATTTAGTCCAGTAGTGTCCGACTCTAGGGCGCGGTGCTCATCCCCGTTTCCAAGCCGTAGAGCCAGCGTATGTCCATATAAAGTTTCCGTGGTCACGTGGCCAGCGCGACTAGGCACGGAACGTTGTTACCTTCCCACCATGGTGGTACCTATTTATCTACTCGCATTTGCATGCTTTCAAACTGCTAGCTTGGCAGGAGCTGGGACAAGCGACGGGAGCTCACTCCGTCGCGTGGATTCGATCTTACGACGGCTGGTCTTCCGACCTTGCAGCACAGAGGCTTCTGCGGTTTAACCCGCAGCGCCACCACGTCCCTTGGTTTTTTAAAAGGTTACACTCCCAAAATATCTATAATAATTTTACCACCTCCATTAGATTAGAAGCTGCCATAGGAACAGAAATGAAAGTGAAATTAAAAGTTCTAAATTAAATTGCATACTGTCTTCTTACCAGTTGGCAATTTGCCAGTGATTACTGAATATTGGTAATAATTAATAGAAAGCAGCGGGAAAGGTGCATTGAAAGTATAGCTGTGCACTCATCAAAGAATTCTCCCTGGATAATTAATTGGCTTCTCACTAATCAATTAATTTTATTTTCAAAAACCCTTGATATTCAGTACAAATGCATTTATATTCAATAGAAATGCACTCACCAAAGAATTCTCCCCAGATAATTAATTGGCTTTGCATGGATAAATTAATCAATTAACTGTATTCATTTTAACATTCTATGAGCAAAGGACTGCTGGATAGCTCAGTGGTTTAGGAGGTTCGGAGTTCGATTCCCCACTGCGTGTCTTTGACAGGCTGGACTTGATGATCCATAGGGTCATTTCCAGCTCTGTAGTTCTATGATTACTACTATTCTAAGATATTTGTAATCCATCCAATCTGCTCTAACTGGGACAATGTCACTAGAGGCCAGCAGAGGCCCATTTCATGCCGATATAGAACATGGGATGGATGAATGACTCAATAAAGATGGTCACAGGCTTCATTTTGCAAGAGCTGCACAGGGCGGTTCATGACAAGACTTTATGAGGGTCATTAATTCACAGGGTGATCCATACACTCCAGCAGTGTAGACTGGCCAGATGCCCATGGGCTGAAGCGTCTGGGATATGTGTCACTTTCAAAAAACAAAAATAAAAACAGAGAGCCAGAGTTTGGGAGTTTGATTCCCCACTATGCCTTCAGGAGAAGAGTCAGCCTGTGTAGCCTTGGGCAAGCTACATGGTTACAGATTGCCCTCAGAAGACGGCACTGATAAACCACTCAGTCTGGTACTTTATATCTAGGATATAATGGGTAGCCAGAAGTCAGAAGTGGCTCAATGACATTTAATTATCTAATTATTACTTTGGGGGCAGCAGTTACATAGATTTGTACTATATCTGCAAGTAGTAAATTGCCTCACATCCTACTGCCAGTATCAGTCCTTAAACCATATCTTTCAAAACTGGCAAAATAATTAGATATTTTGAAAGCAAGGTGTGTGGGTTTTTTTTAATTTTGTTTTTTTGGATTAAGAATGATGTCCTAGGAAAGAACTGGATTTTCCCTACATAGGCATTCTTGCACATGATTGAGGGTACACCGCCATCTAGAGGTGGTTTGATGTTAGTACGTAAAATTAATTCTTCAAGCAAACCAAAAAGACACAGAGGCTGCAACAACGCAGGGCAGGTAAAGAAGAATATTTACTGCATCGCAGCTGCAGGTTATGCAGTTTGGAACAGCCTGTAAAGAAAGGATGGGAGTCAAAGTTTCCTCTAGCTAGGTGCGAAGATATTTTTGGAAGATATAAATAGGGAATTAAATCTTTTATTTTTTCGTTTTCTTCTTGCGGATAAACATGAAAAAAGCCAGACGTTTTCACCCTGCAGGATGAAACTGTGAGAGTTTCAGTTCACTTTCTGCAGTTTCCCATTTTCCTTCTTAAAAAAAAAAGAAAAAAAATCAAGGCTGTACAAAAACCTTATACTTTGTGCAAAATACAAGATTTAAATTCCAAATATAAAGGATTTTGCATAAATGATTCAAAATGGCAGCATTATCGAGAGGAGACTCATCTTTCCCACAAGAAATCAGCCTCGATGGATCCGACTGGAAAATTTACTTTTTGGACTACAACTCCCAAACTCCCCTAGCAGATATGCTGGAAATCGCATTTCTAAGCTCCAGTTCCTAGTTCAGCAACCTTTTTCACAGTGGCCAAGCATATGATATAAGTGGGATGTGAAAGTAATAGCTTTCTTCCCCCTCTGCCTCTGATTCTGGATAACATTTGGCTAGAATAATCTGTATTCTACTCCTGATTACTATGTATGGATGTGAAAGCTAGGCAGTGAAGAAAGCTGATGGGGGTGTGGAATGATTTATTTGAAATACAGCACTAGAGGTGAGCATTGTGATACCTTGGACTGCTATAAAGACAAAAAAGTAGATCCTCGATCATATTAAGCCTGAACTCTCCCTAGGGAGGAAAATGACAAAACTGAGGCTGTTCTGCTTTGGGCACATCCTGAGTAGACAAGACTCACCAGAAAAGGTAATACTGCCAGGAAAAATTGAAGGCAGCAGGAAAAGAGGAAGACCAAATATGAGAGGGATTAATTCAGTAATGGAAGCCATGGCCTTGAGTTTGCAAGACTTCAGCAGGGTTGCCAGTGCCAGGACATTTTGAAGGCACTGAGAACTACTCATTCATAGGGTCGCCATATGTGAGTTGACAGCACATAACAACAGAAACAAAAATAGAAATAGCAGCACCATGACCAGTAGCCATTTAAGAACAGGGACAGGGAAGGAATTTGTTTCAGTTTGTTTTGACTGGCTGTTCATTTGCAGCCAGAAATCCATATATTGTAATGCTTGCAATATGATATTTTCCTTGGAAACAGGGTTTAAAAGCTTACCTCAAGTCATGGAAGTTGTTAAGGTAGGCCACCATTAATGAAGCAAACTGGGGATAATCTTTCACTTTGTCCTGTTCCAGAAATGCTTTCCCAAAGCTGTAAAAGAATGGTGTATTGAAAGTGGTTTGCCAACCAGTTACAAACAGAATAGACACAAAGAACAGAGGCTTCAGCTCGCTTCACTGCAACTGTGAGTAGGTGGGCTGCAATCCAGGTAAGCACACAGAGCCACCAATCAAACTTCTTACTCTTTAAAAGTACCACAAAACCCTCTGTGTTTTTTGCTCCTCCAAAGTAACATGGCTAATAAGTCCATCCACCATGGAGATGATAAAGTGTACTTGTCTCAAAAATCCACCTTGTGTTGTATTTCCAGGAAATAAAATATGCAAATTCAGTCATGCAGACAAAATGAGCTCATTCAAAGGCATGTTCAAGCATTCAAAAAAATAGAAACTGATAAAAAGGGGTACAGCTAAAAAATATGCACAAACCTCTTCACCCAATGGGGGAAAGTATTCAAAATATGTACATCAGGGAAAAAATGTACACAGAAAAAATATACAGGCGTACCTCGGTTTACGAATTTAATGCGTTCTCCGGGACGTTACGTAATGAAAAATTCGTAAACCAAAATGTGGTTTGCCATAGGAAAGGGGGGCGGGGCTATAAACCTCCAGACACAATGCATCCTGGGGAAACTTCCTTTGTACTGCGGAAAAAAATCGTAAACCGAGGCATTATTTTCAATGGATTTTCGTTCGTAAACCGAAAATTACGTTAACCGAGGCGTTCATAAACCAAGGTACATCTGTATACCTTTATCTGTGAGATCGGAATCTGCTGATTCACTTATCCAGAGTCTGAAAATATAAAAAATATTAAAAGAAAAATCCTAGAAATATATTTCTAAATACTGTATGAAGTTATTGAAGTATGAACTGGTCACTAGAGGGAGGCAGAAACCATGCCATGTATGGCATTCCACGATTAGAATAGCATTCACTCTAATCTGTGTCTTTTAGCATCCGCGGAGGGGCGATTGGAACTGTTCCCCTGCAGATATAGGCGTCTTACTGTACTGAACATTTCAAAGTGGGAAGAAAAAACAACCTCTCGTAACTTGTACTCTTTTGGACCAGTGAAAACCCCATGAGTTTATGTTCTTTGAGTCCAGATAAAAACAGATAGGGATACAACAGAACAGTGGTTCCCAACCTTGGGTCCCCAGGTGTTCTTGGACTAAAACTCCCAGAAATCCTAGCCAACACAGCTAGCAGTGAAGGCCTCTGGGAGTTATCGTTCATGAACTTGTGGGGACCCAAGGTTGGGAACCACTGGATAGGAAGTTTCTTGTAATGATTGACAGGCATGCGGGCAGGTATAATGTAGCCAATGGAAGAAACAGACAGTCTTGTGCCTTGAGTCCAGTTGCAGCTGGTCTCTGAGGCATGGTGCTGCCCAGATAGCATACACCTCCCTCCCACAGTTGAGGGACTACAGACGGACCTGGACCAATGGAAGGTCTTTCTATCATATCCTCCCTATGGGGAAGCTGTTAGGAAAGAAAGGAAGACAGTAACTGTTCACCCCTCCAAGGAGAAAAGCAGCTACATGCCAAGTGGAACAAACACCTTCTCTGACCAGTCAGCTCACTATCATCTTGATCTGTGTCATGTGCCATCAAGTCAGAATCAACTTGAAAACCCTAATAAGGCTTTCAAGTCCTGTAGGTCCACGGTATCCATGACAGATCTGTTCCAAGTCCCCCATGGATGCTGAAAAAGTGGACGTATCAAATTCTATACATTGTAGGCTCTCTGGCTCCCTCTATTGGCCAGTTCTGGTAAACACACACTGGAAATACATATAAATAGTATCCCTGGGGATACAAATATGACTATTGGCCCCACAGGGACCTGGGAAGTCCAGTCCCTCCCCCAAAATTGGCAGGTCCAATTACTGGTCACCACATGGCGTGTGCAGCTGGTGTTGTTCTCATCGTGCCAATTGCTGGCGCTTCCCCGTCTCCCTGCGCAGCCGACCATTCTGGTGAGGAGGCAGGGGGAAGAGTCTCTCCATTCAGCTATTGAATGATCGGCTGCGTGGGGAGGTGGGGAAGCGCTGTCTGGGCTACTTCTGTGATTGACAAGATGAGAACGACACCGGCTGCACATGCTGAGTTGCAACCAGTAACTGGACCTGCCAGTTTGGGGTGGAGGGAGGGACTGGACTTCCCGGGCACCTGTGGTGCCAATATTCGTATCCCTATGGATGCAAATACGAATATGCCATGTCTAATAAATAGGTATTTCTAGTTTTTTTTATTTAGTATTTTCAGCTAGCAGATAAATGAATTAGTGGATATTGATCCAAAGGATTTTGTGTGTGTGTGTGTGTGTGTGTGTGTGTGTGTGTGTGTGTGTGTGTCCTACTGTAAGTGAGATATTTAAGGAGTGGTTTTACCAGCCATCGCCTCCCACTGAGTTTCCACCAAGAAAAGTCTCAAACCCAGCTCTCCTGCTTCCTAGTCTTTCACTCTATCCACTGCAGCACCCTGGCTATCTTAGACTGACAGATTTGAGAGTTCAAGATGCTACATGTGGTTTCTTTCCATGCTCATGACTCCTGCTAAACTGGTGACACGACCTTCGTGAAACAGCATGTTAAGTGGGTTTTAAAGAGCAGATTTCCCAGCCAATCTTAATATGAACAAAAATGGAGGGCTGAGAATGTGGGTGGGATTCAGGAAAAATGCAATGAAATCAAGATGGAGAGCTTTTCGTATTCCTAAGAACTCCACATTTGCAATACTAAGCCCAGCAGTTTGAGCCCTTTCGGACAGTGGTGGTTGATCTCCAGAGCTTGGGGCCACTCCTGACCATCATCACACCAGGGGGTGGGTTGCACATATTCCCAAATTATTCTCCAAGCCCTTGAGAGGGCACAGTTACATTCTGAGCCATTCTCGCCAACACTGAAAAGAACTGAGACTGGGAGCATGTGGGCAACCCCATGGGGCGCTGAGGCCTGCATGGTAGTGAGCGTGGACGTCGGCTGCCCTTGCTTTAGGAGAAAACACTCCATCTGAGAATTCAGGGTTTATTATTATATACAATTTGTATATATCTGAACCTAGATTTCTCGAAGGCTGTTTTAGTACTTTGGGAGTTAATCACATCTAAAATCCAAAGTAAAAGTAAAATCCATGCACCTGGACATTCAATCTGATCTGCTAAGCTAATTACGCATTTGGAACTGTATTCACACTCTAGGAATGAGATAAGTTCATGATCCAGACAAGTAATTTTCCTTCCTCTCTGCCATGCTTGACAGGGTAAAGAGTTTAATAGGAAACTACTCAGCTCCTGTGGGATGAAATTTCAAAGGTTAAAGCTAATTTGTTCTTAGCTTGGTTCTGAATTGATTTAGTTTGAACACTCTTCCCCCACCCCCCAAGTTTCTTGAACTCGCCATCTCCTATGAATTGGTTCCATTCTACACACGTTTCTACCTACAGGGTGAAAAAGAGCAGGGTGCCAGGGAAAGGACAACGCAGGAAGAGGTGGTTCTGCCCTCTTCATTTCTGACACCACACCAAACCGGCATGTGATCTCAAATAATATCCCTTATGGAATATGAAAAGCATTTGTGTGGACTACCATCTGTTATTAATTAATTTTATAAATCCATGTGATAGCAGATGCAGCCTACAGCATCTTCAATAGTCTGCCGCTAAAAAGTAAGCTGCGAGGTCAGGACTGTACCTAGAAGTTAAGTCCTCCTACAACCTATCACGGCTCTTCTTCCGTTAACTGCATGCAGAGCTGCTACTGGCTTTCTGTAAGACATGTTGACATGGTTGCTATCCGGCCACAATGTACATCTTTTTATTTAGAGAATTTGGAGCTGAATAGGCTCCGGTCTGTGCTTTTGTATGTGATTCTAAGAGGGATTATTATTATTATGATGGGGATATGAATGGATATGAAAAGCACCATTTCTATTCACCATCATTTTGACAAAGCAATTGTAGTGACAGGAAATGTGTTTTCCTCCATCATTAGAAGGAAAAAAAAGGATTACAGCGTTATGGCGCTATAATGCTCTTTCACTTAAGTGCTATGCCAAGCTTTTAATATTTTAAAATAAATATAGCTGGGAGAGTGTTTTATGGCTTATTAAACAAATCATTTTTGAAATTAACTGAGTGACAAAATGCCTCCTAAAGTCTATGGTGAACGGCTGTAGAGCTGACTTCAGATTACTTCCCCCTACACTTGAATGCCTGCTTTTTAAAGTCTGGATCCCAGAATCCCTGAGGCAAAAGCCTGTTCTTTAAAAAGACAAGCTGTGTTAAAAGTATATCTCCCTGTGGAGACACTCCTTCTCTTTTGGTGCTTCTTTATAAAGTCAGACCTTCTGCAGTTTATGAAAAGATGGAAGAACCTCAGAGGAAATGCAAGATGGTGATTATAATTGGTTGATAGCATCAGATGGATGCGCTGCAAAAAGTGAGCAAAGCATGAAAATTCATTGCTAAATGCCAAGTTGTGGAAATGCCTTAAGGAACAGGGGTGCAGAACTTTCAACTCATGGGCCAGCTGTGGGCTGTGCCCCCTCCCATCTCTCCATGATCCCCTTCCTTAATCCACCCCCTCCTATCCCCACACATCATTTAAGCTGGCTTGACACAATCTTCCATTGGTACTAATGGAGGTTGTTTTCCCCTCAAAACAACTGATAGCTATGCAGGAGGCAATTTGGGGGTGGAAAATTAAGTTTCCTCCTTCCCAAAAAATGATCTACATGGATGTTATAATTGAACACAGAAAGGCCATGCCTAATTTTTGTTTCCACATTCAGTGATCTTTATGGAAATCACTCAATGGCTGAAATCCTGTTGTGCAACTTATGTCAAATAAGGTCAGTGATGTCATCAGCTGCAACAGTTCTTCAGAAATTGAAAATTTCTGATTCCCCCCCCCCCCCCATGCAAGATCTCAAGGCTTCCTTAGGAGCCATTTTGCCATGGGGAAGCTTTTGGGGGCCATGGCATGGGGGAGAGAAAATTCTTTAATTTCTTAAAGCCATCACTGTTGGGTTGATTTTACCAATGGTGGCAATTTTTGGAAATCAAAGACTCCCCACCCCAATGTCATAGACCCCAGATCCATCCCCACTGTGAAAGGTATCCCAAATTTGCCTCTGGACATTTGAGGTGAATTAGAAATTTTTTATTTCTAAAAAATGACTGTGGCTGATGACATCCATCAGCCTTATGCAGCATGATTTCTGGCAACAGGATTTCAACCAATACCCTTCAGGAAGTGGATTTGGAAAGGCAGCTAGAAACTTTTCATAACACTTGGTAATGTTCAGATAATGTGCAATGTGGCTCCTCTGTAAGCTCATACTCTAAGTTACCACAAAAATCTCCAAACACACATGAGCCTGCCTAGTTCTGAGCTTGGGCAGTTATTTTTTTAAAAAACGTCTGGCTGGATTCTGAGAATTGTAATCCAGAAAGGAGTATTTTTTAAAACTGTGTATACCTGGATAGTCAGGTATCTGGCCACGGAACCAGAATTTGGGAGTTTTATTCTCCACTGAGTCCCAGGAGAAAAAACAGTCTGTGTGGTTTTGGGCAAGCTGCACTCTGGACTCAGACTACCACAGAAGGTGGAAATGGTTATTCAGCTTCTGAGTACTCTACAACTAGGAGACCCCCACAAGGGTCACCATAAGTCAGAACCAATTTAACGGCACATAATTAATCTTAAATCAGGAGAGATGGATACTGTCTACACTAGAGATGGGGACAAAGCGCCAAAATGGGGCTTCATCTTGGTTTGTGGCTCATCAAACTTGATGACTCACGAACCATGAATTGCCCCCAGTGACCTGATGAACAACGAATCAATTCGTCATTCGTCGAGTGATTATTATTTTTTTGCTTTTCCCCAAAGGCAGCATGGCTGCAGGATTGCGTTCATCCCTTTCCCCGTCCTCTTGCTATGCCCCGCGGGGCACAGCAAGAGAAGGGGGAAAGGGATCAAAGCCATCCCCTAGCCACACTGCCTTTAGCAAGAGGAGGGAAAGCAGGGATCAAAGCCATCCGCAGCCGAGGGCTGGGGGATCCCTTTGATCCCTTCCCTCCTCTTCTTATGCCACGCAGGCATAGGAAGAGGAGGAAAGGGAACCAAACCATCCCCCAGCCTCGGAGGTGGGATTCCCTTCGGGCAGGCTTTAGCAAGCCGCCCGAAGGGAAAACCCCTCTCTGCTTATGCCCCCGAGGAACAGCTGATCCGTGTGGGCATAAGCAGATAGGGAACGAAGGGACGGATATAAAAGAGTTATAAAAAGGTTGAAACTAATATCTGATGAATCAGGGATATTTAACGAATATCCTGATTAGTTTTTATATTCGTCCCCATGTCTAGTCTAGACTAATGAAACGGAGAGCCAGTGTGAAGTAGTGGCTGGCCTAGGACTTGGGTGACCTGGGTTCAAATGTCCACTCAGCTATAACACTCACTGGATGGTCTTGGGTCAGGCATAGTCTCTTGGTTTCAATTATCTCAGAGGGATGCTGAGAAGATATAAAGTGGAGAAGAGGAGTGGCTGTACACTAATGTTTGCTCACTGAAGGAAAGGTGGAATATAAATGTAATAAATAACTAGCATCTCTAAAGCACTGGTTCCCAGCCTTGGGTCCCCAGATGTTCTTGGACTAAAACTCTCAGAAGCCTTCACCACTAGATGTGCTGGCCAGGATTTCTTGGAGTTGTAGTCCAAGAACATCTGGGGACCCAAGGTCCACAGTTCTATTGCATCCCTGGCTATCTGTTTTTCTCAAGACTCAAAGAACATAAACTCATGGGGCTCTCACTAGAGACTTATCCTCTTAGTCTTCTTATTTGAAATCCTTGGCTTTGGAAACACCAGAGTCAGATTCTGGAATTGTCTGCAAATGAAAACTACAGAACTAAAACCCTTGCTTGTATGTCTTCAGGGTAGCCAGATGCATTTTGATCACACTTATCACAAGAACTGGAAGGAAGTATCAAGGAATTCAGCTCTGAACTGTTGACTTAGAGACTGATATTGGGAAAGAACAGACGTTACCATGGTATGAATTCTGTCACTTCTTTCACGCTCATTTCAAGAACTGCCATTTCCAGATTTTTGCAAATTTTGCCTGATGCCTTCATATGTTCACCAACGATCTAGACAAAGAGGAGAAGGAATTTAAGGAAAGCAGAACTAATTGTTTTGCTCAATGTGTTCAGCTAGGCTATAGGAGTGGAAAAATCTGCCAGGTTCCCTATCTCTTGCATTCAGTTTTTTCTTAAAGCAGAATTTTGCCTGCCCATTCTCTTCTGTTGCTGCAGCTGTTACCCCTGAAGAGGGTGGATACATCATAGTCTGGAGCCTCAGCTGTGACCATTCCACCTTGGGTGACCCTACTAGGAGTCCAGGCTCACAATGGAGTTTAGCCTCCAGATGGCATTGTTCTTAACTTCTCTGACACATTCAACCCCCTTCACCACTTTAAGGTGTTCATCCAAAAAGGGGTCTTGCAAAATAAATCCTGTGATTTCCTTAATCGAGTCAATCCATCTCATCTTAGTCTTCCTCTTCTCCTACTGCCTACAACTTTTCCTAGCACTATTCATGCCTTTTCTAGTGAAGTCTTGTCTTATTATTATTTATTTAATTTATATCCCGCCCATTTAGACCGAAGTCTACTCTGGGCGGCTAACAACAATATTAAAATAAAACAAAACAACAATATTAATACACTAGAGGATGGCGAAATAAGTTAGGTATTGACAGGAGGGAAGGCCTATCTGAAGAGCCAGGTCTTAAGTTGGCTCTTTAAAACGCCCAGCGAGGGAGCCAGACAAATTTCTGGGGGGAGATTGTTTCAGAGTCTTCTCAAAATATGCCCAAATAGGATTGCCTCAATTTAATCATTGGAAGAGTTCAGGCTTGATTTGATCTAATACCCATTCCTTTGTTTTTCTGGAAGACAGTAGTATCCATAAGGTAGGGGGAGGGGACACAAAAGCAGGCGTGAAGGCCACCGGATCTGTGTTGCCCACCTCTGATTTAGTCTTGTACCCTGTCTCCTGAAGTGGACAAAAATATGCAGCACAGCCAGAGTATGCAGTCAATTAATGTATCGTCCTGTAAAATCTCTACTGTCTCTGTTAATACAATTCATACCTGCCTTTCTGGTTACTGAAAACATATTATAATTCTACGAAAGAGGAACAGAGAGTGATCTTGCCCACATATACACACTCCTTCCTTAACGTTTCCTTCCCCTGATCCTTTGGGGGGGGGGCATTATTTAATTGAAATGACTCAGCCCACTGAAAACTGTGAAAATTAAGTCCTCCTGGCTTCATGATTTTGCGCTCCCTAAAGCTAGCAGGGACTTTTGTTTGTTTTTTTCTTACTGTTTAAATGTGGGTGGTTGTCATTTTGGCCCTGGTCTCTCTCTCTAGCTTTCCCTCTCGCCCCTTCCCTCTTTCCCTGCTTTTGAAGCTGCCGTACAGGCCTGGAAACAAGCAGCTTTTCCCGCTAAATGCCTTTTCTAATAAACCTGTTCTTTTCTTCCATTCATTTCAATAAGAATTATTTTTTTAAAAAAAAATCAGTTGCCTATTATGTCTGTGACACATTTGACAGCAGGTTTAATTTGTAGCTCGGAAGCAAGCGGTGGCAGTGTTAAAAAGTTGTAATAAACTCCATCTTGCTAATACATTCTGCAGATACGTGACTAACATAAATTAGCACAGTAGGTGACACCTACATACCAGAAGGTAATATTTCAGTTTCCTTGGAATCAAAGAAAAGGCATGTACTAGGCTAGGCACAAGCTAAGCTAATACCGTTTGAATATCAAAGGAGAGTGATGAGTTATATTGGCTTTGCAAAGCTTCCGGCTGTTCTTCAGAATCCCACTTTTCCTTGGCCTCCAGTATCTGAATATTCTCCAAGCAGCTCTTTGTTTTCAGCTAAAAGAGAAAATACAAGGAAATCATGAACTCCACATACATGCATATACTCATCCATATTGGATCCTCATTCTATTTCCCATTGTATTCCAGCGCAGCAATGTCCCTTTTCCAAAAACTCCACACAAAAGAAAAGAAAACTGCCGGATAGCTCAGTGGTGCAGGTCTCTGGCTGGTAGAGCCAAAGATTGGGAGTTCGATTCCCCACTGTGCCTCCTCAGTTCTTCCAGCTCAGCTTTTGAGATGTTATCCTAATAAAAGAGGGCTATAACATGGAAAGAAATAACTATTCCTTTCTTAAAATGGATGGAACCCCAGGAAAATCTACCCCACTGAGAAATGGGTTGCTTGGAAGAAAGTTTGGTTTTTGCACTGACAGTCTTTTACGAATGCAGAGAAGAACAGGCAACTTTGTACCCATGTCTGTGTTCCCTAACCTCAACATGTACCATGGAAGAATGAGCACATCAGATGTGCAGAGTTGCTGATCTACACAGTAATCATTGATCCTGTTTGGCATTTCTGATATGCAAATCCAGTTTGATGAAAAAGAAGCCCACCATAATAGTTCTTTTCAAACAATATTGGTAAGGATAATGTATCTCCCAACCGCAATATTCCAGTATATTCCATGAAGACTGGAATATACTGGAATGAATAAATATTGATGAATATTCCAATATTCATTTTCTGGAAATGATAGATTGCTTATGGATGATCACTGCCTTTTCCACAAAATGGAAAAAACATAATCTTGATAATAGAATGACAAGGGATATGACTTGGGTTAGCTGAAACATGTTTCAGTCTGTGAGATTTTCTTCTTCTGAAGAAGAAGAACCTGCCACAGCTTAGACAGATGCTGCCTCTGGTGACTCTGATCTGGTTTCCCTTTCAACAGGAGAGTGTTTCTTCATCCATTTTATTTCTCCCAAGTATGCTGTTGAATCTACCATGGGCTGTTGGTGTTTGAGGCAAGGCATGTTGGTGCCTGAGGCAAAGGACAAAATGGCACTTAGAGCAGCCAACTGGATTTACAGCTTGGATCTTACTTCACCAAACAAGATGGCAGCTAGAGAAGCTTCTAGTTGAATCTTCTGTTGGTTCCATCTTACACCACATCACACAAGGGCAGTAGGCCAACTGAGGGCATAGGGGAGTTGACTGCCTAGAACAGGCAGCACTGTTCTCCAAGTGAGGGGAATGCAACTTGTATCTGCCTTCTAAGGCAACCACCTCTCTCTGTCTAATGTTAGGGCCTGCCCTGCCCATTACCATGAGACATTCAGCTGCTGTCAGCTTATTCCAAAAAGAGATAAAGATGGCACCCCTGCAGCAACCAATACACATACAGTTCTACCTCTCAACTAGGAAATGTTACTCCCCAAAATGTTCCTTTTTCCCCAAGCCAGTTACCATGCTGACTGAGGATTCTGGGAACTGTGGTTTTAAAAAGCAAGCCTAAGAGGCTCTGTATTGTCTGGATACAGCCATGTGTTTGTTTTGTACTGGCTGCTGTATTAAATTGTTCCGTCTAAAGCCATCTTGCCAAATTTAGAAATTAGAAGGTGCAAATGCATACAAGATGGACAAATCTGTTTGTACTCATCTTGTGTTCTTTCTGAAACAGAACTATTTGTACACCAAATAAGCATAGCAGGCTTAGATCATAAACTATTGATTCATGAGAGAACTTGCTTGTAACCACATCTGCTTGTTCCCACTGAGTTTTGCGCTTCCAAACATAACTCAGCTGCATGATGATTTTCAAAACTAAATTGATTTCACTGGGACCACTCATAGTGAGGCACTCTTCTCTGTGGGGAACAGGCTTCTGAATCTATCCCTCAGCTTCAAGAAGCTGCTAATGAGGAGAACAGGTGGGAAGCGTGGTTAAATTCCATATTTAGGATCCGTTCTTGTTTCCACTCAGATCAATATTAACCTCAAATAACACCCGTTTCATCAATGTGATGACATCACCAAACCAACTCTGGTGTGGACTGCAATTCTGTAAAACAGTCTTGGCATTTTCACACAGGAGACCCGAAAGCAGATCTAGTTTTAAACTGATTTTTGAAGCAAAGGTAGAGGCTACATAGCTCAGAACAGTCATCTGGCTGTGTCCTGGTCCCATTTTCATGTACCGTATCTTTCCATGTATAAGACACTACTTTTTCCTAAAACCATTACACTAAAAATTGAGGGGTGTCTTTTACACGGAAGTAAGCTGAGATAGCTGAGGAGAGAACAAAATGGCACATACCTTGCCCCGGTAAACAGGCTTCCTTCAGTCACGAGGCTTAGCTTCCTCCAATCACGAGCCTTATGGAACTGACATCAGCTGATGCTGAACAAACCAATTGGAACACACCTCAGATTCAACAGGGACTCGTAATGTCTGACCATTCTGAGCCCAGAGGCTGAATCCTCAAAGCTAGGTTTTCTTAATTTTTGGGTTAGAAAAGTGGTGGGTGGGTGTCTTATAAGCGGGTGTGTGTGTGTTATAAATGGAAAAATACGGTAATTAGACAAGAATCATGCATTAAGGGAAAATGAATCAGTGACACCTGCATGAAATCTATCAAAGTATCCTTTGAGTTAGGGTCAGTTTACCCTAACCTGGTGCCCACCTGGAATATGGACTACAATTCCCATTGCTCCTGACCAATGGCCATGCTAATTGGGGCTTAAACCTGGGAGCTGCTACAAGCAGGCTTGACAACCGAGTGATCGTCCTTTCCAAAGTTTGGATAGCTAAGAACATTTCTAACTGGTAGCACCTTTCCAATCCTTCAGACAAAGTTCTCTTTCCTAGCCCTACCTAGAGGTCCCTGGTATTCCCTGGCGATCTTATATCGGATATGTTTTAAGGTGACATGCTATTTTATCCACATTAGGAGTTATGGTAGACTGAGAAAGTGCATTTGCTAAGGTCACCCAAGGATCCTCCAGGCTTAGGGACCCACTACATATCCTAACACTAGAAAAGGGAATTCCTCTGGTGCTGATTGTGTGTGATGGTCACAGAAGGAGCTTTCCTCACCCCATGTCATCTGCAAATTAGCTTTGTTTTGTGATTGGTCTTTGGGCCACAAGCACATTCTCCCTTTCTAAATTTGATTTATCAATACAGGAAAGAATGCCTCAGTCAAGTCTCATGAACCCTAACGTGATTTCAGCTGTAATATTGCTATTATATTGTTTGGCCATGAGTTAGAAGAGGTACTTGTTTTCCAGGGGAAACTGCCTGCTGTTATTGATTTTCTCATTCCAGAATTTCTGTGGCACTCCAAGGGGTGTTCATTTCTTTTCTTTTCATCATCACCATCACCAAATTTTCTTTGGTTCACTTTGATTCTGCCATCTCCAGTATGTAGCCTATTATGTGACTTCCAAGCAACCCATTTCTCTGTGGGCTAGATTTTCCTGGGGTTCCATCCATTTTATGAGAGGGGTAGTTCTTTCTTTCCATATCATAACCCTCTTTTATTAGAATGACATCTCAAAACCTATAGTGGGGGGGGGGAGGGAGGAAGGGAAGGAGGAAGGGAAGGAAGGAAGGAAGGAAGGAAGCGAGGGAGGGAGGAAGGAAGGAAGGAAGGGAGGAAGGAAGGGAGGGAAAGGAAGGAAGGAAGGAAGGAAGAAAGGGAGGGAGGGAGGGAGGGAGGAAGGGAAGGAAGGAAGGGAAGGAAGGGAAGGAAGAAAGGAAGAAGGAAGGGAAGGAAGGAAGGAAGGGAAGGGAGGGAGGGAGGGAGGGAGGAAGGAAGGAAGGGAAGGAAGGAAGGAAGAAAGGAAGAAGGAAGGAAGGGAAGGGAGGGAGGGAGGAAGGAAGGAAGGAAGGAAGGAAGGAAGGAAGGAAGGAAGGAAGGAAGGAAGGAAGGAAGGAAGGAAGGAAGGAAGGAAGGAAGGAAGAAGGAAGGAAGGAAGGGAGGGAGGGAGGGAGGGAGGACTGTTAGCGGGACTGGGGCCATACAAGTTACCAAGGTTTTTGCCAGAACCAAGCTAAGAATGAAGTTTCACTGTGCTTGACAGGTCTCCAGATTTGCAGAAGAACAATAAAGATAAAGATAGAGACAGATGTGGAGTCAAAGACAGATATTTCAAAAGCGTGAAGGGACTTTACAAATACAGTCCAGGCTACCTGAAGACGCTCAGTGTTCACAGATCACTGACCCCCTGTTGGAAGGGAAAATGGAGAATTGGAGGTGGACTAGAATGGAGTCTTCTGGATGATGAGAGAGGTGTTAGATGTTCTGGGTGAACACCTATAATTTCGTGTCCAGGAACTCTGAACAGAAGTATTTCACACTGCATTTTTTTAAATACACCCCACTTATAAATACATAAATGTGAGATGAGTAATGTGAGCCAAGGGAAATTCAATGCATTACAGTGCAATCCTAAATCAAAGAGGATTGCAATCCCTGCCTGTCCCTACAGGAATACACAGGAATACTTTCTATGAGTAGAAATTATCTTGTACAATATGAATGCCATTCTGGCAGCAGAACCTCAATCTCAGAAATCTTCCAGCAGAGCAGATCTGCCAGCAATTTTACTCCGCTAGCTAAGATCTGCTAGCAGAAGAGCCTCCCACCCCCAGTGTTTCTGGGTTTGTCTAAATGGTATATTCTGAAGCCATGAGATTAAACTATAAAATCTAGGGTGATGGGTTGTAGTCTTCCTGAGATTTCAAATCCGAAGCTTGAGACCTGGAGAATGAACCTAAAAACCTGCATTGGAGGGCCAAAACCTGAAACACAGCAACTAAGTAGAAAATTAGGTCAAGGTGATCATGGTCCTAAGCAATTTCCCAGAACCCCGGGCTGGGATGATTTTAGCTTCAACGTAGCTTCAGCTCGTCTAGTGTCAGTTCAACTGACTCTCAATCATCTTGCATACTTAGGGTTGCTCTTCCAGACAGTAGCTTTCACTCAATAGGAAGTAAACATAAGGTAACGAAGAAAAGGTTAGGAACATATTCCCTACACAGAAAGGCTTAAGTTTGCTTAAAGGGAGCTTTCGATCCAAGGAGATGTGAATATAAAAGTACAATCCTCGAAGTAAACCCCATTGAGTTCCAAGAATTGTATACAGCTTTTGCAAGCTAGATTTATTTTCCAAAATACTGATTTCATTCCAAAGGGAGTTGGAACATTCAGTGTCTCTTAGCATTACACCACAGAACAGAAATAACACATACTCTGTTTTCAAGGTCAGTGTAGTGTTCCCTAGCCCCCTCCCATGATTTATATCAAATGGAATCTGGGTGAAACTGAAGTGTTACCTTGACAGAATGAATGTAGTCTTTTTTCAGTTTATCCAAAACCTCTGGAGCTAACAAGCTGGGAAGGTCTTCAGTTTTTAATTCAGGTTGAAGAGCAGGATGTCCTAAAAACTCTTCACTAAAATAGATGAAATGAAATGAAATGAAATGATGTTCTTTGATGCATTGACATTAAGGTCCTGCAACTGGCATCCCATCACTTATAGTCCAAATTAGTACAATCCATTCTACCACCTTTACTGAACTGTATCATGCTGCAGTATATCCCGCCATCATAGAAACTAGAGAACCCCGTGTGCATGTGACATGTGAGCCTGTTGCACAATCTATTGCTCAACTGCTCCTAAATACTGATGCACAATCTCAAGGCCTCTCCTATTCCATCTGATGCTTTGTGATCTTGAAACTAGACTTAGGGCATGTTTAGACAAGGTAAATTGGTGTGGTCTGGTTTGGGCTTAAAAGGTTTTTTTTATCTTTAGTGCGATCACTAAAGTTTACTCTGACTGATGTTTTTTCTCCCATGAGTAGGGTCCAGACAGGTCCTTTGATTGCTCCAATTTGTCCCCCTTTCAATTAATGACACTCCCTTTCTCACCCCCTCCCCACCTTTTCCCGTGGTCATAATTCAGCAGGTTGCATCAACTCTCCTCCTTTTTGTTAAAGTAAGTGACATAGCGCAACAGCAATGTGTCTACCTACCAACATACCCACAATACCACCAATGTATTTTGTTTACCTAGAATAGGAAAACAGGGAAATATATTGAAGATATACAATGGTCCAGCAGACAAAAATAGAGAAGGGGGATCTACATTGTCCCTTTCAATGCCACCAAATATGTCACAAGGCTGTCGCCTCAGATAACACCACCCACAGCTCTATTTAAGAGTGCACTAACCATCCACACAGGCTACAAAACAAGATAATCAGGAGTGCTCAACATCATACCCCAAAAACTGTAGCCTTAGCACTGTGCCAAAAAGAAGGACAAATATAAAAAGGGGTGATATGGCTCACTCTCAAACACGTGTGGATACCATAATTTGATTCAAACCAAACACCAAAAGTGAGCAACATGCCACACAACAGTTTGGCTATAGCACGTCTGAACTGTGTTCTGTAAAGTGGAGCATAGGGCCATGCAACTCAGCCCACTGTGACTCCCAGGCAAAGATTATCCTAAACTAAAGCAATCCTGAACAATCTTTTAGAGCCACAATATTTGAGGACTTAATGGCTTTCTGCTTGTGTTGCTCAGAACGGGCTGCAAAGATAGAAAACATGCTGGCCACCTTTCAAGAGAGGGAAAGTGCTATCGCTTAAATAGTTCTAAAAATCTATTTTCGTGCCCATCACTAAATGCCAAATAAGTTTGGCATCTTGAATAGCTCCTTTAAAGATTGGACTAAAACATGGAGTGGATTCACTGCTCCACTGACACCTGAACCCCCAGCCTGTACTGCCTCAACAGATTAGGAACATAAGAAGATGTCACACAACAGTCTGGTTGTAGCTTGTCTGAAAAGGAGAATGATATTCAGCAAGCTGGATTGTGTCCAGAGATGGGCAACAAAGATGGTAAATGGTCTGGAGACCTACAGAGAATTACAAGAAAGGAGATTTTAACTAAAAATTAGGAAGAGATTCCTGGTAGTGAGGGGGAAGAGAGAGAATGTGGAGGGGCGAAATGGAGAGGTGTGGGTGCAAACATGGTCTGTACTTTGTAGAAAAACTGGGTTGTTACACTCATTCCACAGCTGCCTAAGCTGTAACCATAAAACAGCAACCAGACTCCTGACTTTCATCTAACAGACAAGCCTGGTGAAACTCATTTTACGAAGAACTGCTGGACTTAACATCTAAGAGCAACTTTCCTGGCAAAATACATCTTGCCATGTATTTTGGACTTTAAGCTTTGGACTTTTAAGTTCTTCACACTGGTACAAACCTGATGAAGTTGTGTTTTAATCCACGAAAGTTTATTTATTGTATGATGATTTTTTAGTGGTCTAGAAAGGTATTGCCTATTTTTGCATTTGTATTTTATTTTGACTACACGGCTACTTTTTACTTCAATGTAGAATGTAGGTCCTGAAAGTCTGTATTCACTGGCTCAGGTCAAAGAGAGGCACTACGATAAAAACATTTCCTGAACAGAGAAGCTGTTCTTGTAGTTGCATACTGTCATTTTATATTATGCATTCCTGCTTTTGCTCAGTTTGTACTTTGGAATTGCCACTTACGAATTATAAAAGAAGAATAGTTTTACTATTCAGGGAGAACCACTTTAGTGATCCTCCTGCTTTTGAAAGTTTTATGGTTTTATTATAAAGATTTGCTGTGTTTGGTTTTGCAATCCCTACCCAGTGACATGGGACAAGTCTTCCCCAACACTAGTGAGAGCTATCTGACAAAAGAACGGTCTACCTCAGAAGATGGTGGCCTCTTCTTTATTGAAGTTTTTTTAAGCAAAGGGGGCCACTTATCAGGATGCTGTGGATTTCCTGCTTGGTTCATGGGGTTGACCCTTAGGGTAATTTCCAACTTGTATGAGTCAGACCATTTGTCCATCTAGCCCCATACTGAGAATTCTGATTGGCAGCCATGCTCCACCAATGTGTCAGACAGGATTCTTTTCCTGGCCCTACCTGCAGATCTCGGGGATTCCCTGGAAATCTCTCATCCAGTTTCTAATGAGCTTCTTAGCAATCCTTAGCTTCTGAAATCAAGTGTGGAGCAATAAATGAATAATAACCATATTCATGTCAACAAACATTTTCCCAACTTGGGATAACAGTAATTGGGGAGGTGGGGGTGGGATCTTTACTGGAATGACAGTACGGGGAGAAAGTATTAAATCTCCTGCCCCCTGACATAGTATATTCCTGTTCCTGACAGAGCTACCAGCCAGAACCCCACTGGTGTTCATAGAAGGTTTGCAGCTAATTTCAGTTAATTGATGAGGTGCTAGGAGGTATCTCAGTCACATGCCTGGTTATGGGACCAATTACTGCAGGAGGGGGTGAGCACTCCAACACTGGAGGCATTCAAGAGAAAATTGGACAACCAACTGTCAGATCTGCCTTGATTTAGACTGCTGCATTGAGCAGCAGTCTAAATTAATAGCCTTATATGCTCCTTCCAGCTCAATTATTTTATGATCTATGGGTCAAAGATGCACCCCAGCACCCTGTGAACCAATACAGAAAGCTACCATCTCATAACAGCAAATTAAGCAACCCTTATGCAGATACCAATAGGATTCTGGCCACTATGATTAACAAATACATACATGTTGTTGTTGTTTAGTCGTTTAGTCGTGTCCGACTCTTTGTGACCCCATGGACCAGAGCACGCCAGGCCCTCCTGTCTTCACATACATAAATATACATATATCTATGTATGTATTTGTTAATCATGGTGGCCAGAATCCTATTGGCAAATAGGATACATGCATATAATATACAGAATACATATACTATATACAAATACATATATATATATATAGAATACATATAGAATATATACATATGTATATATGTATATTATTCTATATGTATTCTATATATATGTATTTGTTTCTCTCTCTTTTTAATCCGCCCCACAAACCCATTAAATGCAACTAAACATTTAACTAAAGATTATTTTGCTTTGAGATAGAACTTCCTGCTCCTCTACTATCTATGTCTAAAAGACGCCCGATTCGGATGGGTGCTTGTTTTCCCCACCCACATATCATGACTTAATCATTAAACAGACTTGAAGCATGAGGCTGCACTGCATGTGTCTAATTTGGCCTGGAAAGACTTCCTAACAGATGCTGTGCTTTGCAAAATGCATGTACTGGGGGGCGGGGGGTGGTGGAATAAGACCTGCTTGGAACTGAAACGCCAAGCGATCTGCAAGGAAGGGATCATCAGAACACATGGGGTTCTGCTGAACTCTGCTGCAAAGCTTTGTGATAATGGAGTTCTCGGCTTTTCTTTCTCCTTCGCCCTTCTGTGAACCCTCTGTGGTGGTTTCATTGCTTTCCCTTCGTGTGGGAAGTCAAAGATAACCAAACTGTATCCCCAGCTTCCTGTTGCCAACTCATGCCAAGTAAAAAGGAGTTAAACTAAAACAAAATAATAACAATAAAAAAATAGGAAGTGATGCAATCCAACTAATAAGCAGGGAAGGGAATATGGACCTATTGAGGTGCCTTATAATGAATTATGCCATTGGAATTTTTTTTAAAGTGTCCCCATGTTGGGCTAGCCATGTGTCCTCCCATCCAGTGTGGTTTTTCAGAAAGTATGGTGATACGCCCTGGAGGATTGTGTTCCCCCCACAATTCAATTCGTCCAGACTGGAATCAAGTCATTTTTGATCTCCAAGTCATCTGAGCCTTGGAAAACCAGGGCTGCAAATCTTAGCCTAACGCCGAGGGAGGCCCGGAAGGAAAAAACAAGAAACCGGGCCTTCTCGGCAGTGGCTCCTCGTCTCTGGAACAATCTCCCCCCTGAGATTCGCATGGCCCCTTCCCTGGGCATCTTCAAATGCCAATTGAAAACCTGGTTGTTTAAGCAAGCCTTCCCTCCATCCACTGTTTGAATTTTGGTTTCTTGTGTTCTTTCCATCTTGGATCATTGTGTTTTCTTTTTTTTTATTTTAGTAACGTACTGTCATTTTAAATTGTAATTTTGTTATATGTTACGTTGTTACCCGCCCAGAGTAGTCTATATGACTAGATGGGCGGGCTAGAAATGTAATAAATAAATAAATAAATAAAATAGGTAGAGCCTCCAGAAATAAAGCCAGGGACCATGCCAACTGGGAGGATGCTGGTAACTAAATACGGTGGCCATATAGTCTCCTTTAGAGAGGACAGTCTTCCATTTCAACAGCTGTCCTTCTGTTTAGTGACTCATAAGTAGCCACCCCATAGACCTCCCCCCCCCCCGGTGTTTCCCTGGCTAAGCAAGGAAAGTTGAGGTTTTGGTTGGTAAATGTATCTAATCAGCTCTCTCTCATTTTTAAAGTAAAATAGTTTGGGGGTGGGTTGGGGGGTTCATTTTGGAAACAAAGATGCAAACTACACAGACACTGATATGAGTACTGATGAATGGCAGGAAGGATATGATTTGGCATGCCAGTTCTGAAAGCACTGTTCAGACTATTTCTCTGAAATAACTGATTGTTGCCTAGTTATTTCAAAAAAAGTCACTGACCTCTGTTTGTTTTCTTTCTATATATATATATATTAATTTTCAGTAAGTTCCAGAAAACAGAATGCACAGGGTGTTTCAGAGAGTTGTTCAACAGTATACCTTAATTATTTTTTGATGTATATTAGGTTGTTACTTGGTCACAGTCATGCGCAATATGGTGGGCAGTAGTGCATTTCCACTTATAGGAACAAATATTGAATTGTGATGATATTGGCATAGATTAGTTTAAGTTAGCATATACACATTTAATGCAAAATGTCCTTTTTTTATTGTGAAAAATATCCTCCTTTTTGGAGTGCCTTGTTCTTTATGACTATGGAGCAATGGCCACCTTAGAACTGAAGTTGAGAAAGTGAGGAGCTTTCATGTACAAGGCGAGGCAACAGAGAAGGGCGGTGCTAGCATGCTTTTGACCAAACTCCGGGAGGCAGTGGAAGACAGGAGGGCCTGGCGTGCTCTGGTCCATGGGGTCACGAAGAGTCGGACACAACGACTAAACAACAAAAGAATGCTTAGCCCTTCTTCCCTCACTTCACATGTTAGGTATTAAGCACAGTTTAAAGTGACCAGAGATGGGAAACCTATTTGGAGGGTAACGCCCAGAATTCTAAAAACACGGGATTCCAAGACCTGTTGTTCAAGAGTTATTTCGCATCTTTCAGAATCAAAGAACTACCGTGTTTCCCCAAAAATAAGACATGGTCTTATATTAAATTTTGCTCCAAAAAATGCATTAGGGCTTATTTTCAGGGGATGTTTTATTTTTTTTTCATGTACAACAATCTACATTTATTAAAATACAGTCATGTCATCTTCTGGTTGCTGCACAGTGGTGGAGGGCGGGGTTTCACTTAACTAGGGCTTATTTTTGGGGTAGGGCTTATATTATGAGCATCCTGAAAAATCGTACTAGGGCTTATTTTCAGGTTAGGTCTTATTTTCGGGGAAACAGGGTATGGTGTTCAGAGAGTAGGACACTTACCTGTGGTATACTTTTGTGACCCAATGGAGAACAGCATGGAATTCATGGGATTCAAAACTATTTTGTGCTTCCAGGATGCCTTGTAAGTGCAAAGAGAGGGCTTCGTGGAAAGCCTTCAGGTAAATATCGTACACACGGTAATCGTCTGGATAGAACTTATGTATAGAATCCTTGATGGTGAATAGATCTTGCCTCACGACATCTTTGAGAAACCCTAAGTGTGTCAAAAGCCAAGATGGATCATCCTTCAATGGTATATGTACCTTATGGATCCTTTTTTTCACACTTTCGCTAACCGTTTTCTCCCAAAGTTCTCTCCAGTTTCTGGCTAACCCAAGTTGGTTCACAGGCTCGGAAGGCACAGTGATATTCGTAGCCCCAGCATGTGCTTTTTCTTCTTCTTCAATTAAAGCCACCATCTTTTCTATTAGTACCTTTGCATCCATGCTAGAGAACAGCATCTGTTCTACAATATCCTGGATTTCCTTGGAGAGATACTTATATAGCAAATCAACATCTTTGGCCCTCACCATGTAATCTTTGAGGTTGTCTTCGTATTTCTTGGCCTCTCTTTCAGCCAAGAGTTCTCCTTCCAAATCCCTGATGTGTTCAAAGGCTTCCAAAAGCTGCCTCTTCTGAATAAGTTCATTTATTTGCATTACTGAAGAAAACAAGGAAAAATGTAATGTAAGAGCAACATCAATTGCATATTTCTGGGGTCTACGTAGAAGATTTGGAATGCTATCTTTGAAAAAATATACATAGAAAATGCTACACTGGAATGAAAAGTTCACATTCCCCCCTTCTGTTTTCATCTGGTTTGCACAGATTCCTTTCTAGGAATCATTCTGAAATATTTCTGCTACAAAGCAAAATTTTTACCTAAGGCCAAATAAGTCTAACATCCTGTTCTGAGTTTTGGAAAAGTTACTTTAGAGGAAATTTGCTTCAAGAATCATCCAATCACCATAAGTACTAGACATGCTGGCTGGGGGATTGTGAATTCTGATCTGGTTGCTACAAGAATCAGCTAGATGCTTCTAGGCAGTTTTAGCCATACAAAATAATAATGTTTCTGTGCTGTTAACCTCCAGCAACAACATATTGTTGATTTCTGATCAAGGTGGATTCCATTTTGCTTTTACAAGTGGAGCTACAAGCAAAATGTTGTAGTTGAGAGTGCTTTTGTTCATCATTTTAGCAGCCAGCCATGTCCATTTCAAAGGTGTTCCATTTCATCCCCATTTTCATAGAACCATAGCATAATGGAGTTGGAAGGGCAGGCCCAACCCCCTGCTCTAGTCAAAGTCAAAACAGATCTGACAGATGGCTGTCCAATTTTCCCTTGAATGCCTCCAGTGTTAGAATGCTTACCACCTCCCAAGGTAATTGGTTCCATTGTCGTACTACTCTAACAGTTATGAAGTTTTTCTGCTCTTCCCACCAGACAACCTGGCAAAAGATATCTTCCTGTTCAAAAGTATCTTGTGGCTTTCAGAGATAGGAAATGTTACTTCTGGAGTACTATAACTCTTAGGGTACTACAGCCATCACGGCTGTTCACGGCTGTTGCCATGCTGTTTGTGAGACAGTGGGTATGGCAATCAACAATCCCAGAAATGTGTGTTTCCCATCACCTAGAGACATTTCATAAACTAGGGTGGAAGTATCACCCCAAAATTCTGGGAAGGCATGAGCTTCCCCAGTCATAAACCACCTATACTGTCGCCAAGGGCTTCTGCAGCCCCATTTCCACGTTAATTATATAAAATGGTACCACTTCTCCAAGAGGGTCAGGGCCAGACTTTTGCCTCTCTCATGAAGACTGGGTGTTTCACTTGCCCTGTGCCTCACATTGATGTCTTGGTTTGGCCGTCTGCAGTATGGAAGCCCATGCCTATAGACCTTTGCACCTGTAGGCTTCCACATGTTCTAGAAATTCTACACAATCACGGTTTCAAGACACCACAAAACCTCATAGACAGAGATGATACCCTGTTTCTACTAAGCATGTCCAGCCCTTGTTGATCTGTTTTGGGATCACATCCCTTTCATTTTGTACATCTGCAACCCTTGAGGCTCCTCCAAGCTACCTGCTGTGTGGGTGGGATTATTTTGGGTACCTAAGGATCAGAGCTGGTAGAAATGAATTCGTTATTATTATCTAGGATAGCTAATAGCCATTCATAAACCTATCTTCCATGAATGTGTCTACTGTAATTCCTTTAAAACCAGAGGCTCTTTGGGTAGAAAATCCCATAAACTGATGACTCATTATGTAAAGAAGTGCTTTCTTTTGTCTGTCCTGGATCTCCTGCCAACCAGAATCAGGTCTTTTTCTTAAACCACAGAAAATCCATCTTTTAACAAAAGAAGTGATGGTATTATTCATCTGCTCTCCCTGGATTTTTTTTAAAAAATGTTTCCTTTTAAAAATTAGCACCATAACGATATTACCTTGAAATCCTATTGTATGAATGTTTTAATATTATTATGTGTGTGTGTGTGTGTGTGCAAAAAAAGAGCATTTAAAATTAAAAGCTAATTAACAGAGTTAAAGTTTGCTTTAAAATATATATATAAACGTAGTCCCCAAATGAAGCCTGTTGCGAGAAGTAATTTCAAAGATGTCCTGCAGGGTGGAAAAAATATATATGATTAAAAAAAAAAGAGATTTAAATCATGATTTAATTTTTAAAAAACTTTTTTTTGTTTGACTCATTGAAAAATCCGATTTTAAAAAAATTAAATTGTGATTTAAATCAAGCTGATTTAAATCAAATCCGGGCCCCTTTGTATTTTCTTGTTTAGGTCTTGCGCCCGCTGCCTCGCTGCTAGGAGTTTAGTACCTCTGTTCTGAGCAGAACGTTTGACGGTTTCTCCTAAGGTAGTTGAGCAGAGGCTGCTTGTGCCGTAATGTCTCAACAATCTACCCCTGCTTCTTTGTTGCCTCCAGTGGATAAGTAGATAGCAATAAATATCCTCTACCCTTCAAAGGGGTAGCAGATAATTATCTGCTCCCTTTTCTTTGATGGGAATAGCAGTGGCGGTGGCAACAGCAACCCAAATTGCCTGCTTTGTGTCCGAGTGGCTGATGACAGTACACTACTGCTGCTGGTGCTTTTACCATCTCCTGCCTGCCTCTGATCTTCAGGCTAAACTAGAGCCCTCCTGGACAGACTTGGGGCCTGTCCAGACTGGCCATTTTAGGTGTCGGTGGATTGGACTACAAAGAGTTTTTTTGGTGGTGAAATGTGATGTGCCATTTGGCATGCTCCTCTTGTCCAAACAGCAAATGACCCCTTGCAGCCCAATCAGCTGTGTTGAGAAGCATTTTCCCTGATCCTCTGAGTGCTGTTTTTTTTACCCCCATTCCCCCCTTCCTACTTCCCTTCCTCCATTCTCCCTCCACTTTCTCTCTCAAACTCTCGCAGCTGCTGGAGGCTGCTATCTCCCAGCTAAAAAGAGTGAACGCCCTTCTGCTGGGCCAGAAAGGTGCACAACAGCTCTTAAAGAGGAAGGATGGATCATTCTGAGTAGATATACAAGCAGACAAGGTCTTTTCCCCCAAACCAAACTGTGCCATCAGCAAGGCATACATCATGCCTATATGCCAGTGTGGGCAGGCCCTTACTTCCATTACCATGGGGGGAGGGGCAAACTAGTCTGATTTCCACTGAGTCTAGGGGTACCAGATGCATTTGTATTATTGCTACAGAGATACGTCATCACTGATTAAATTAAACAAATGATCAGTTGTAATGGTAATATAACTGTAACTGTTAACTGAAATGGTGAATTTATTTATATTGCAATGAGGATGTATAACTGATTGGAAATTAAACACAGTTCTTTGCTCAGAGAAATATGAATGGGATAGGCAGTAGTAATTTTTTAAAAAGTGCTTCTCCACATTAGGAAGTAAGCATATGATATAATCATAATATATCAAGGGTAAAACCACTCTTTAAATATCCGACATTCTTTGGAAACCCTACTACAGTTGCCATAAGTAAGATCAACAGGACATAACACAATACACTAGCTCCATTGAACATAAGGAGACTTAACTTCTAAGTAGACATCGGATTGTGCTCTAAGAGGCTACACAAGAAAGATCCTTAAATTGTGAATGGAGGAGAAAGAGTACCAACATTTTGCCATCTTGTTCTCTCCTGCACTTTCTGTTTTTATAGTCCATATGGCCAGATAAAATAGCACAAAGGCTTTTTCTTTCTTTTGGTCTTGTGCAGCTTTGTGCAATGTGAGTTAAGGCATCTTGTGAGCAACAACTTGTGCGGAATACTGCTGACTGGCAGAGAGAATCCGGATCACGGTTGGCTCCAAAGATTAGATTCCAAAAAATTTCACTGTGTCTAATTTATTTTCCTGTTTTGCTTCAGAACACAGTCAAAACAAGTGATGAGCATGTTCAAATAAATAAAATGAGATTAATTTAAACACACACAGAGAGACACGGCTAGCAAAACTCACAGGCACAAGTGAGACAGCATCTCTTGTATATTGTGGCTTACCAAGATCATCCTAAAAACCAAGGAAACCTGGGTTTTATTCCCTTCATGGCGCAGTAGAAATGCTTGGTCTAGGACAATTGCTCAGCCTAGCATACCTAACAAGGTTTTTGTCATAGAAAAAGCATTTGTGCACTGAGTTGTATGCTGTCTGGTTTGTGTGACTTGGAGGGACTTTTCTGGGCTAGGGGGATTGGCTGTCTATCCAGCACTAACCTATTGTTCCTTCCAGCCTTTGATATTCAAAGAGAACCCCACCTCTCTGTTGACTGTTTCTTTCCGTATCTTTCATCTGTTGGAGGCAGTTGTTTCTTTGCTGTTGATCAGTTTGGTTGGTTGTTGATATGAGTGCAGTAAATAAAGCAGTATACACAAGTGGCGTGCCCCCACTCAGAGACAGAGCCTGGAGGAAGCAAGACAGAAGCTGGGGTACCTCTGATTAGGCGCTCGCTGGAGGAGGCGGGGCTGGGAAGCACCGAACCCATTTGGTCAAAGAAGAAACCAGCACGAAGTGCTGAAGGCCATCTCTATTGAGAACCACTGCTCTAGTTCTACTATATTTCCTCTTCAGCAGGATTTGTTCTTTCTTATGTTTTTAACATATGAAATGTTTATAAAAATGTTTAAATGGTCTTTGTTATTTTAATAAGATACAAAATAGCATATTATAATTAAAATGATGACATTATTTGTATATGATAGTCATTTATATCCCTCTTCTCCTTATCAGAGATCAACTGAAAGCCACTTAGGGAATAAAATAAAAATTAAACATCCTGTAAAGAAACAAACAACCTCTAAATAATGCCCACTATCCTATTACTTACTTACACAGTCAAACAGAGTATATCAGTGTTGCAAGTTGCAGTTACTTAAAGAGTCGAAGCCCATGCTCCTCATCACTTGCCCAGTCATGCAGATCATGCACAATTAGGCATGCAAGCCTCAAATTTTCAAGTAACGGCAATTTGCCTCTTCACTTTACTCCGCTTGACTTGCTCATAAGTACGTAACAGGATTCTGGGCCACTAAATCACTGGAGGAAAATAACTTGACAAAAATCCCCTCTTCATAGCAGAAGGCAGGAGATATTTGGAATTTGTGGATGACAGTCAGACGTCTGGGAGTTCTAATCAAGAAATCAGAGTCCTGACAAGTATTTTCAAGTTCTTAAACTAATGAAATTAAGACTCTAGCAGCCAATTTCCTCCTGGGGAAGCTCTGTGAGAGTTGCAATGAATTATGGGTTTGGTAGTTTTTTTTAAGAGCTTCCTGTGCAGAAACAATGATATCTATAATTCTTTGCAACTCGCACAAAACCTAAGCCCACACACCTATTTCCCTTCTCCACAGGATGAAAACGGGTGCCAGTGTCTACATTTATTAGCTTAAGAAACTGAAAACACCTGTCAGGAGTTTGATTTCTTGATTAAAGCCCACAGATGGGGGAATTCCTGCAGAGCTTTGGGGGGCTGTTGTCCATAAATTTTGGAAAATCCCACGCCTACAGGAGCAACACTCAACCACACCCAGGACAAGGTGGCATTGCCACTGAAAAAGTGAAGCAAATATAAAGAAATAAAGGATGTGTGTGTGTGTGTGAGAGAGAATTTAGTGAGTCAGTTCTGCCCAGAGTAGAACAAACCACTCTAGAGAGAACATTCCATCAAGATCATACCACCCTTGAAGAGTCCCATTCCCGGTACACGTTTATGGAGCTTCATTCAGGGCTAACGAATTACTGTACCAATAAATTCAAGGAACATACCACTACTCAATTTAGTGTCATGGTTTTGACTGGGAGTGGTAAATACGCGGGATCTGCCTTGTGACACCCTGAAAGAATGGTTTACCATGCTTCAACTCAAGCGTACAGCTTTTCAAAGCTCAGAAGGCCAGGATACCCAGAAAACAACCGAAAACATCTTTAATTTCTTACCAGAAAGTGGTTCTTTTTGAACACATTCTTCTCTTCCAAACGTCTGGTTTTCCTCTGGCATGCTCTCGTTTTCTTTACTGGCTTGGTCGCCATCTTCTTGCGATTTAAATAATGCCAGTGAAAATCGTTTGCTGCTGGGTTTTGAGGCCCCTGTTTCTTCCAATGACTTTTCTTTGGGAGAGGAAACCTTAAAACTCTGCATGATTTTATGAACTCTGCTGAAGGGTTGGGGTAAATTTCCCTCTTGATCATCCACAGGGGGTGAATCTTTGTCACCCTCACCCTCTATGCATTTCCCAGGAAATTCTGTTTGTGGGCATTCTGTTTTCACATTTGCCTTTCTTGTTTCTTTATTACTTTCATCCACCTTGACTCTGGTTGAGTCCTCTTTGACCGATTTACGTGTATCTTTGAAGCTCCATCTTGGTTTGAAGAGTTGAAAACTGAGAGCAATACTACTGTCTTTACCCTCCGAGCATTTTGAGGGAGATTTCGGCACTGATGGCAACTCCATTTCCCCACTAGTCTCCCTTCCTTCTGTTTTACATTCATCCATCACCGCTTTTCAGCAAACAGTGCAGATGTATTGAAAACAATCACTGGCAAGGAAAGGTAAACAAAAATGACAGAATGAGGGTTTGTGTCAAACAAAGGAAGCAAAGAGTATAACAAGTGGACATTAAGATCATTAGGAGAGGCTTTTCTCTCAGTCCCACCACCCTCACATATGTACTTGGTGGGGACACCGGAGAGGGTCTTTTCTGTTGCTGCTTCTAGACTGTGGAACTCCCTCCCACAAGAGGCCAGCCTGGCCCCATCTTTGCTGTCCTTCCACAAGCAGGCAAAGACCTTTCTCTTCAGGCAGGCTTTCCTTTAAATGACTGATTGGCTACGTAGATTTGTGAAAGGGATTATTTTATTCTGTTGTTTTATTTGATCTTTTAATATTGCTCTTATTTATGGATTTTAATATATCTGTGTAATGCTTCTAAAATATACCGTGTTTCCCCGAAAATAAGACAGGGTCTTATATTAATTTTTGCTCCAAAAAACGCAGTAGGGCTTATTTTCAGGGGATGTTTTATTTTTTTCCATGTACAACAATCTACATGTATTCAAATACAGTCATGTCATCTTCTTCTGGTTGCTGCACAAGGGTGGAGGGGCGGGGTTTCACTTAACTGGGGCTTATTTTTGGGGTAGGGCTTATATTACGAGCATCCTGAAAAATCATACTAGGGCTTATTTTCAGGTTAGGTCTTATTTTCGGGGAAACAGGGTAGTAATAATTTATTGTTTAGCTTTTAACGGGGTTTCTTTTAGTGCTGTAAGCTGCCTTGATCCTTTAGGAGAAAGGTGGCATATAAATATTTTAAGTAAATAAATAATAAATAAAATAACAGCAAGCAGAAGGACAAGCTGTCTGTGGAAGGGGACTTTGATCCACAAAAGATCACAATGAAGTGAAATTGTTAGTCTTTACGATGCCACAACATTTTTCAGCTGTGAAAGTTAAAACAAGACCTTTCAAAAGATAGCTACACCAACATATTGTTCCCCAAAAGGTATTCTCAGCAGAGCTAGGAACAGTTACTTTCTGGACTACTACTTCCAGAATCCCCATACAGTCAACCCTCGACTTACGAACGGCCCTAGTTGCGAACTTTTCGACTTACGAACCGCTCTGATAGAAAAATATAGCCTCGACTTGCGAACTTTATTTGCGAACCCTAAGTCATATTAGGTAAAAAGGAAAAAAAAAGAAAACAAATTCTGCCCCTAGTGGTAGGAACGGATTAACCGGCTTTGCATTAGTTCCTATGGGAACTAATGGTTCGACTTACAAACCGCCCCTCGACCTAAGAACCAAAAACAGCCGGAACGGATTAATTGGTTTTCAATGCATTCCTATGGGAAATGCTTATTCGACTTACAAACATTTCGACTTAAGAACGTCCTTCCAGAACGGATTAAGTTCGTAAGTCGAGGGTTGACTGTATATTATAGATATGGAGGCTGAAGGATTACGGAAATCCCCCCCTCAAGCGCTTATTCTAAATCAGTGACTCTCAACCTCTGAGTTTCCAGATGTTTGGATTTCAATGTCCAGAAATCCTGGTCAGCATAGCAAGTGGTCAGAGATCTGGGAGCGGAAGACCAAAACATTTGAAAGACAAAAGACTGAAAAGCACAGTTCTAAGTAATCTTGGATTACCCAGATATGATGTGGTCCCTAGAAGATTTTTAGGAAGCTTTAAAAGCAAACAAATTTGTTTTCTCTCCATGGGAGAGGAAACAAATTTGTTTGTTTTTAAACAAATTCTATAAGAAATTGGTGTGCCTCAGTACTTGATTATACACTACTGATAAATATCCTATCAAGAAGCTAGCATTAGGACTGTATATTTAGAAAGAAGGGTGTGTCTTATCTCTGTATCTCCTCAATCCATGCACAGAGTGTATCACATAGAAAGCTGAACTAGATTCAGATGAAGGCAGAGTGAAAACTTGTGAAACAAACATCAATAATTTAAGATATGCAGATGATAACATCTTACTGGTAGGAGCAGCAATGACATGAAACAACTCCTGATGAACATAAAAGAAGAAAGTGCAAAAGCAGTATGGCAGTTGAACATTAAGAAGACAAAAATCATGATTATAGACAAATTACATAACTCTGATAATGCAGCGAGTGCAAATAAAATGCTAACTATTGATTCAAATGGGCCTACTCTAACTGTGATTTACAATGCCAAGGTAAGTCACAACTGGAATAGGCCCATTTGAATCAATGGAGGAGTTGATTCACCAAATCACCTTTGATTGAATGGGCCTACTCTAGTGCAATTTACTACACAAAGCAACAGTATTTTGGCCAATGTATCTTAACAACACCTCTGTCCATTCTTGCCAAAAGGTGTATCTTAACAAAGTATCATCTAGATTTTGTGATTTTTAAAGTTCCTCTAGTTCCAATGAAATTTATTCTTACATGGACTTTCTGAAAATTATTTGGAAAGAGCATGTGTTACCAGCAAACTGTGGCATATAAGAATTAATCAGCAAAAGAAAACACACACACTCTGAAATAACCTTCAGCTTCTTAGAGAAAAAATGAAGACATTCACTCTCCACAACATAATAAACAATATGACTTCATTCCGCTCTGTCAACGTGTTGAGTAAAGCCAATGATAGAAAATTTCTAGAAGCATCCAGCAGGCCACGTCAGATCTGGGATAGATTTTTGCCACACCATGTGTTACTACAATTTGACTTCTTCAAGTAAGTACTTGTGTCTGATTTCTGAAGCAATCTCTCATTTGCACACTCTGCCTGGGTTAAAGGAGGTCCACGGGTGTCACTCTGTTGCTTATGTTCCTGAAAGCAGGAGGGCTTGGATCTCCATGGTTACCACTTGGTAGAATCAAAACGAGCTTTGCAATTGATTCTTATAATATATTGTTCACTACGATTATCATAGACACAGGTGGACTGGGTTTCTGGACTTTTAATAATTCTGCAGAAGACAGTCGGGAGCAGCTTTTGAAATTTGCACACGTTTCTGTGCCCTGAAAGTTATCCACCTGTTTCTTGGAAACTAACCAATGGTTAAACAAATTGATTTTCCCAGTCCTCATGGTGGATAAACCACCAATATTGCAATGCTGGAAAGACATGCCAATTTTCCATTGATCATTGGTCCAAGGACTTCACAACACTTTTGACATCTATTGGAGCCCATGGATATTTACTTAGATATTGGGTTGATTTTTGTTAACATTTATATTTGCATTCTTCATTGTTATGTTTCTGTTAAATCCTCCCCCTCTTTTTAGTTCCTTAAGTCTTTTTCCTTTTATATAATTCATATGATTTAAAGAGAATGGGATTTTTTTGCAAAAGATAAAATTTCAGAAAATGAAGGCACATAAATCTGTGCCTTCCAATATTTCCTAGAAAAGTTACAGGAAGTCTATACTTTGCTAGATCTGATCATCCTACTGCTCTCTCTCCCCCCCCCCCCCCATTCCCACCTCTATCTGTGATGCTATATAAGGTTCTCATCTATTTCCCCTGATTGGTTATCTCGGCATCTAAGAGTCCCATAAGAGCACAAAGCAAGAGAGGAGCTGCAATATGTCAATGCAGAGGAAAAACTTTTCCTTTCCTGTGTGTCAAACAATGTTAACAGCACAGGAGCCTTGCACGAAATAAAACTGGCAACTCTAGCATACCCAGAAATTAAGTAGGATGGGATCAAATAACAGTTTTTAAAACCTGTCCTGATTTCAAGATATATGTGGGCAGGAACTACAGATTTCAGATAATCCATTGCCACGTGTCCTGCTTAATAATGTGAATCCTCACATTAAAGCAGGGCATGGAGAAGTCCCTATCCTGCAGGCTGGCCAGCACTGGGAGGCTTCCTGCTGCTTCTGACAGCACCAGGGTCAGGGCAGCCTTGCCTGCTTGGGGTGTAGGGGGAAAGGCACTGATGGAGCAGCCCCCACCCCAGCAAAAACAAAGTCGCCAGCCAGCTAGGGATGGGGTGGCCAAGAAGCCTCCCGGGCACTAGCTGAGCAGCAACACTGTTGGTTTTGCTGCATGACAAGCCCCGGGGCCCAGCGATATCAGTAGCTACCCCTAGCCCTAATCTAGCACTGGCCAGCTGGGATAGAAGTCCTGGTTTAAAAATGGCACCCGTTCTAGATAGAAAACTGGACATAAATAGTCAGACGTTAAGAAAAGGGAAAAAAGAAAGAAGGACTATATTACCGAAAGCCTTCCGGTCTATAGCAGAAGAGTTTCATTTGGTTGATGCATGGAGAGCAACACATATAAAAGAGAAAGATTACACATTCTACTCAAATTCGCACAAGACCTGGTCTAGAATAGATGCATGCTGGATGCCAATAAGTTGGATAAAAATGATGAAGACTATAGACATATTACCAAGAACTTTCGCTGATCACAGCCCAGTTATTCTACAACTGAATATACAAAATAAAATATCACTCTGGAGAATGAACACCAATCTTCTACAAAATGAAGATTTTAAGAAAGAAGTGATGCAAGAAATGTCTTGGTTCTTTAAGGAAAATAAAACCCCAGATGTACCAATGAGAGTAGTCTGGGATGCAGGGAAAGCAAAGTTAAGAGGGATAGTTATAAAGCATGCAGCAAGACAAAAAAAGGAAAAAATACAAAAATACAAAGAATTAGAGAAAAAAACTATCTCAGTTAGAACAACAGTCGAAACAAAATAGCTTAACCGGAAAACTAGCAGATAATATGAAATCAGTACAACATCAAATAAATCTATGGTGGATGTCAGAAATGGCAATGAAGATAAAACAAGCGAAACAAATTTTTTTTGAAAAAGCAAACAAACCAGGCAGATGGCTTGCCTATAGACTGAGAAAAGAACAAACAAAAAAACAAATTATAAACCTTAAAGACCAGGAAGGAGAGACTAGATGGGAGCAGAAGGAAATAAAAAAAATTGTCAAGGATTTTTATCAAGCACTATACAAAGAACCAGGGAAATTAATAATAAAGCAAAGAGAATATCTGCAGAAGCTTCAGTTAAAGAAAATATCTAAAGAAAATAAAGAGATCTTGAATTCTTCAATAACGATGTGTGAAGTGGTGGAAGCTATTAGAAAACAAAAGAATAAGAAATCTCCAGGAAGTGATGGATTACCGGCTGAATACTACAAGAACTTTGAAGAAGTTCTAGGTCTACCTTTTAAAGAATTAATTGAAGAAATAGAAACAGAAAAAGAAATACCCACTTCATGGAAAGAAGCTATAATTTCAGTGATACATAAAGAAGGTACTGACCAATCAGAAATCCAAAACTATAGGCCAATTTCGTTATTGAATGTAGATTATAAAATTTTTGCATCAATATTAGCAAATAGACTGAAAAAGGTTTTGGTGCAGATCATTCATCAGGACCAATCAGGATTCTTACCAAAAAGACAAATGAAAAACAACATCAGGATAGTATTGAATGTTTTAGAATACTATGAAGCTCACCCTGAAAAACAAATGTCTCTAATATTCTTTGACGCAGAGAAGGCCTTTGACAATATGAACTGGAATTTCCTGCTGACACAGTTGCAATTAATGGAAGTTGGAGAAAAGTTTATAGGAGAAATTAAAGCAATTTATTCCAAACAAGAAGCGAGAATCAAAGTAAACGGAGAGCTGACAGAAACAATTCAAATTGAAAAAGGTACAAGGCAAGGATGCCCGCTGTCCCCCCCTACTGTTTATCCTTATGCTGGAAGTCTTGAATCAACAAATAAGAGAAGATAAGAGAATCAAAGGACTAAAGGTTAAAGGAGAAGAATTCAAAATTCAAGCTTATGCTGATGATCTAGTAATAATCTTAGAAGAACCTACGACGTCAATAGAAACATTAGTAGAGATAATAACGGAATATGGATATATGTCAGGTCTTAAAATAAATAAACAAAAAACAAAAATTTTGATGAAAAATATGACAAAAGAAGAAAAAGAAGAATTACAAAAACTTTCCGGATGTCAAGAAACATGCAAGGTGAAATACTTAGGAATTAATATGACAAAAAAAAACAAGTACATTAATGAAGGACAACTACATGGAAGTAATGAAAGAAATCAAAGTAGATTTGCAAAAATGGACTAAACTCCAATTATCCTTAATGGGCAGAATAGCGGCAATAAAAATGAATATACTACCAAAACTAGTTTTCCTTTTTCAAACAATCCCAATAGTATTAAAACAAGACTTTTTTAAAGAACTGAACAAGATAATGACCAAGTTTGTCTGGGACGGGAAAAAACCAAGAATAAAACTTAAGGCTCTTCAGGACAATAAACAAAGAGGAGGGTTTGGTTTACCAGATTGGATGAATTATTATAGAGCAGCAGCTTTGTCCTGGGTGAGAGAATGGATTACTCTACAGAATCAGAGACTCTTAAAAATTGAGGGGCATGATTTAAGACTGGGCTGGCACGCATATCTATGGTACCAAGATGATAGGCAATGTAAAACATTTAATTTACATCTGATTAGGAGAGCTTTATTATGGGTCTGGAAGACAGTTAAGGTACAACATTATAGAAAGATACCATTATGGGTAGCTCCATTAGAAGCATTCTCTGATCCGGCAAGAACACCTCAAGGGATAAACAGAAGATATGCCGAGATATTAGATAGAGATTTTAATCTAAAAAACAAAGATGAACTGGCAGAACAAGGTATTATCCTAGACTGGTGGTCGATAAACTTATTGAAATCAAGATTTGTAAAAGATAAAGCTATAGGGTTTCAGAAAGACAAAATACCTTTGGATAAGAGGTTACTGGATTCAGAGGAAAAATTGATTAAAGGTTTATATAATACTTTAATGGAGCAAAAAATGGAAGATGAAATTGTGAAGGACTGCATGGTAAAGTGGGCTCAAAATATAGGACATAATATAGAATTAAGTGCTTGGTCACAAATTTGGGAAAGAAATATTAAAATGACTAAATCTATAAATCTAAAAGAAAATATTTACAAAATGTTTTATAGATGGTATGTAACACCAGAGAAATTAACAAAAATGTATAAAAATGTTTCTAACAAGTGCTGGAAATGTGAAAAGAATGTAGGGAGCTTCTATCACATGTGGTGGACGTGCAATAGGGCCAAGGAATTTTGGAAAATGATTCATGAAATGATAGAGAAAATTTTAGGGGTTAAAATCGCCTTGACACCAGAAAGCTTCCTACTGAATATATTACCACCTATACTCGAAAAAAACAAGACATATTTGACTTTACACCTGATAACGGCAGCTAGAATTGTATATGCCAGTAAGTGGAAAATGACAGCAATCCCGACAAAGAAGGAATTTAATGAAAAAATTTTGGAACTAGCAGAAATGGATATTTTGACAGACACATTAAATGACAGACTGGATAATAATAAATGGGAACCTCTTTACACCTGGATGAAATCTACATCAACTTAAGTAGAATAGATTAGATCAATACTATGTTAGAGAGTATAAGATATGATTAAATGAATGGAATATATTGTAATAAATCACTCTGGTTGCAACGGATTGAAAAGTAGAAAAAACACAATAAAATATATATACAAAAAAAAATAAAAATGGCACCCGTGCACAATTTTTGAAAAACCATACCAGAGCTTGCATCATGTGAAATGACCAAAGTTGCAATGGACTAAGGTTGGGCCTTCCTGAAAGTGTAGTTGTGCCCCTGGTTATAAGCTGGTTACAACTTATAAACCCCGATCAGACCAGTCTAGAGGGCCTAAGGGGCCATTTTTGCAAATGGCCAGCATCCCGAGGAAGTATGGCCGAAGTGGGCTCGGCATGGCTGAACTAGCTAATGAATTTTTAAAAGACATAATAAGTAATTTTCATTTTGATGTGTTCTCCAAGGCTTTCACAGCCAGGATCCAATGGTTGTTGTAGTTTTTTGGGGCTGTTCAGCCATGGTCTGGAGGTTTTCCTTCCTAACATTTCACCAGTCTCTGTGGCCGGCATCTTCAGAGGACAGGAGCTAGAACTCTGTCCTCTGAAGATGCCGGCCACAGAGACTGGCGAAACGTTAGGAAGGAAAACCTCCAGAGCACGGCCAAACAGCCCAAAAAAACCTACAACAACCACTCATTTTCATTTTCTTAATATTTATATTAACATATTATTTATAAGGTCATACTACGATTTTATGGAGGTTTTCATTTAAATAGGGATTTTACTGAGGTTTTACTAAGGGTAACATTTAAAAAACAGCAACAGAGGATCACCACTTCTTCTGCAGCTCTTTTCTTTCTTTGGTTAGTATTAGTTAAATTTATTTAGTTGTTAAAGAGAGCTTTTCCCCTTTAAATGCCTATTTGGCAGCAAAAACAGCATTTAAAATGAAAACAGGAATTGAGTTTTTTCTTTTCTTTTTTCTTTCTTTTGTAAAACTGTTCTTGCATGTGACTGTCTTTTTCTGATGTTTCTGTTTTTTTCATTGTTTTAAGTTTAGTACTTTTACATTAATATTTTTAATATTATTTACTCTTAATATTACAACTTTACTTGCATTTTTTTTATTTTAAGTTGTGTATCTGTCCTCTCACACACACCCTAGCACTCTGTAAGTAGCCTCAGATACCTAAGCTGCAAGAAAATTGGAGTGTACGTGAAATGAAACCCAATAGCCTGTTGGGTCTTAACTATGAACAGAACATGCTTCCTTTTCTGCCACTTGTTATGCAAGGGAGAATCTAACACAGTGCTTCTCAATTTAGGTAACCTATGTGTTCTTGGACTGCAATTCCCAGAAGCCTTCACCACTTGCTGTGTTGGCTGGGGTTTCTGGGAGTTTCAGTCCAGGAATACTTGCGCTATCCAGGACTGGGAACCACTGATCTAACCTGTTAGACAAGCAGAAAGCCTCTTTGTTTTCAGTGGGGCAACATCTTGCTTGCATCACTCCACTGGAGGAAATGCGGGATTAGAGCTGTTAACAGTCTCCATTTGTGAACAGGATCCTGCTTGTCATGAAACAGATATGCATAGTTATCCTCTGAGTGGGTGGGTGTTGGCTTTATTTTATTTCATTTTTGTCCCAGACTCCCTGGAAAAGACCCTGATGTTGGGAAAGTGTGAAGGCAAGAGGAGAAGGGGACGACAGAGGACGAGATGGATGGACAGTGTCACCGAAGCTACCAACGTGAATTTGACCAAACTCCGGGAGGCAGTGGAAGACAGGAGGGCCTGGCGTGCTCTGGTCCATGGGGTCACGAAGAGTCAGACACGACTTAACGACTAAACAACAACAACAACATGGTGGTCTTACAAGTGGAATAATTACTGTTATGCTAAACAATTGAACAGATTTATGTTTTAATCCTCCATACAACACATCCAAATCCCTTTCCATGCAGAAAGACTGAGGGGGAGAGAGAGAGAGAGATTAAAATGCCTTGCCCGTAGCCGTAAGTCCAGAATTGCTGTATGAAAGCTATTGGCCAGATGGGGCTTGGAAAAATTGCTTTTCTGGACTACAGTTCTCAGAATCCCCCATCCAGCTAACCTTTAGTTTCTGTCTTCCTCCTCCATTTAATCTGTGAGACAAAAGACGGAACATATCCACTAAAACCAGGCATACAATAACTAGAAGCCAAATAAATACCTTGGTGTGCCGGTAGATCAAGTAGCAGATCAGGTAGCATGTAGGCCGCCTCTCAAACTGTGGTTGCCACTCACCTGGATTAAACTGGTAATTTCTCTGACTCTCCTTAGTTGTCAAGACACTTTCTCCATAGAGACTGGAGGAGATTCCATCTTCTTTGGCTCTTATGAAAACTGATTAAAATCCACAAGGCTTTCAACAGAGAAAGCAGGCCGAGCGCATTAAGACAAAACACCTTTGGAACTCTTTTCACAAAGCAGCAGTACGATTTCACTTTCTCTTTCTTTCTATCTGAAAAGGAGGGGGCAGAAAAGAAGGGCAAAAGTCCTCTCGGGGAAATTCCAGGAGCATTGATTAATGATTTACTGACAGAAGAAGGCAATTTATGTAGGTAACTCATTTGCACCCAGGCTTACAAATACCTGAAAAGAATGGTGTTATTGACTGAAAAGTTAGTCAACCATGTCTGAGGGGATCCCATGCTAACTGGGTTGGCCCTTCCATGAGGCAGAGTGAGGTGGCTGCTTCAAGGTGAGAGATGCAGGTAGCAGGTGGAGCAGGAGAGTTGGAGAAGAGAAATCTATATTGCACAAACTGCTTTACACCCTGTAAACTAACCTGCTACCCTTGAGCACAGTGTATCATGGCCAGAGCTGATGTATAATTGAACAGCTGGTCAGTTTCTATACACGGATTCTATACAACACCTTGGCATTCACCTTGGCGTTCAATCTGGCATTTATATGGTTAATCGTTTTCTTTCTTTCATTGAGGCACAATTCCAAGAGAGCAAAGTACAACTAAGGATGTGATCAAACAGATATAAAGGCGCATGTCCAACTGCTTTCATTAAAGGGATGCTTTAATGGGAACAATCTCCCTTAAAGTGACCCTTCCATCTGTCAGGGAATCACTGCAGCCTGGCCCTCAAAAGGAGTGGCCCTACAGCTGGGCCAAAAAGGTTGATCTTGGGCATAGATTGGGATTGGTCTGGAGCACATTTCCTCACAAGTTGTGTGATCGCTGGGAAACAGATCACCAGACTGCACCAAAAGTGACCTATTTCTCTCCATGATCAGACCCTAAATGTAACACATGATATTGAGGAAGACTCAGCGGGTGCCAAAGGAAAAGGAGAGTGACAGCTGACCCTACCAATAAATCCTCTGGAGATCCTACCCACTGAAGTGCCAAGGAGGGTTCAGACTGAGGCTAATGAGCACTGTGCATCTCCTTCTCACTTATCTGCCAGGCATTTCTTGTAGAAGTCAGGCAAAGTGGAAGACTGGCATCATCCTTGCTAGCTAGGATTCATATTCTAGATTTTTCTCCACCTTACCCTTAGTTTACTAGCTTAGTTTATTAACCTTTTGTTGTTGTTATGTGCTGTCAAGTCAGAACTGACTTATAGTGACCCTAATAGGATTTTCAAGGTAAATGAGGTATTTAAGGAGTAGCTTTACGAGTTCCATCCCCACCTCCAGTGAGTTTCCATGGCAGGGACAAGGAATTGAACCCAGGTCTCCTGAATCCATGAACTGAACCCAGGTCCTTCACTCCACCCACTATTACATACTGGGTACCCCAATTAAACTTTGCACCACTAGAATTAAGTGTGCATGTGACTAGATGAAGGCCTATATTTTTCTTGTATGGGGTTTGAATGGATAGGTCAGAATTAGTACTCTGAGGTCTGTCTTTCCTCTCCCCTCACTGCCTTTCTTTTTCTTCAGGCTGGTAGAAATACAACTGCCTCTTGCCATTTCCACAGTTACCAGGTAAGGATCCCTGTGGGAAGAAGTAAAATCTTCCTGTGTTGCTTCCTTTCTATGAACATTTATTGTCTACCATGTCTCCAAAATGGGTGGTACTGTACAGCCCCGCTCCGTTCTCAAGTCATAGCTATTTGCATTTCCGCATTTGTAGGAATGGGGTTTTTCATGTGGTTCTGGAAATGCACAAACACTGTCAGGGACCTTGACAAAAATTGGATTGGAATGTCACCAGAAGGGCACAGGGTGGATCAGGTAGCAATCTGTCTGCCCTTACTTGGGCACAGACAGGGTCAGGAGGCTGCTGCACCTATTTAAGACTAACACGTTTATTGCAGTATGAGCTTTTGTGGTTACAACTCATAACTTTAGACACTTGTTTTGACAAACAGTGTGTCTGAAGAAGTAGATTGGAAAGCTTATACTGAAATAAAATGTGTCAGCCTTAAAGGTTCACCAACATTTTCATTGCTGCTATCTTTGTGAAATTTTAGTAATCTAATAAAAGTATTATTGAACTCTGAATTATTATGTGGGAGGAAGATAGCCCAGAGAGAGAGCCAGTGTGGTGTGCTGGATAGAGTGTTAGACTAGCACTCAGGAGACCTGGTTCAAATCCCCTTTCAGCCATGGAAATGTACTGAGAGGTAGTAGTGGTTAAACCATTCCTTCAACATCTCAAACACATGGACAAGCTTTTAGGCTCACCATACTTCAGAAGTGACTAGATGGCACATAACAACAACATTTTACAGAACATCCCACCCATGATTCCACTCCTCCAGGCTCTGATAAGTTCTAAGAAAAATGGCAAGTACTGTGGACCATTCCCTTTGCACACAGTCTTTGTCCCTCTTGACAGCAAAAAAGACCAATGTAGCTTCACATAAAGCTCAGAGAACACTTGCTAATAAAAAAAGTATTGGAAGGAAGGCCAGGCCACAAGGACAGAGTACAGACAGGTAGCAAAGAATTGCAGAGATGGTGTTAAGAAGATGAACACTGAGAATGAGCCAGGGTTAGCAAGAGTTGCTAAAAGCAAGAAAAAATATTCTTCAAGGAATAGAAGAAAAGGCAGAAGTGGTCAGGAGGATTGCAGTTTGATTGACTATTGATAAATAGTCAATGAATACTTTATTACTTTGAACAAATTCAAATCTCCAGGATGAACTATATCCAAGAGTCTTGAAGGAACTGGCTGAAGAACTCTCAGAACAACTACAGTATCTATTGTTTTCTTGAAATCATGGTAGAGGGGTGACGTACCAGATCACTGGAGGATGGCTAACATTGTCCCTATCTTCAAAAAGGTCAAAAAGGAGGAGCCTGGAAACTATAGACTAGTCAACCAGGCTTCAATCCCAGAGAAAATTCTGAAGCAGATTGTAAAGCAATCACTCTGCAAGCACCTTGAAAACAATGCAGTAATAACTAGAAGCCAACATAGATTTGTCAAGAACAGATCCTGCCAGACTAATTAACTTATCTTTTGGTCAGGTAACCTTCCAGGTAGATGATAGGAATGCTGTAGAATGCAGGGGAATGGTATCAGGAGACAGGTATCTAGTTGTCTCATGTGCTCCCAGAGGCATCTGGTGGGGCCACTGTGAGATACAGGAAGCTGAACTAGATGGGCCCTTGGCCTGATCCAGTAGGGCTCTTCTCGTGTTCTTATGTTCTGTATATGTAATATATCTTGACTTAAGCAAAGCCTTTGACTAAGGGTCCATGATATTCTGAGTAGCAGCTAACTCAGCGTTGGCTGGGTAGAATGACTGTAAGGTGGATAAACAACTGGTTACAGAATTTTACTCAAAGAGTGCTTATCAATGGCTCCTTCTCAAACTGGGAGGAAGTAACAGGTGTGGTACCACAAGGCACAGTCCTTGGCCTGGTGCTCTTCAAAATTTTTATTAATGACTTGGATTAAGGGAAACTTTTAATAGAAAATTCTGAACACTTTCAGAAGGAGTTCTGAAAGAATTGGGCATGTTTAGTCTTGAGAAAAGAAGACTGAGAAGAGTTATGATTGCACTTTTTACATACTTGAAAGACTGTCATACAGAGAAGTGACAGGATCTCGCTCATCCCAAAGTGCAGAACACATAGTAATGGGCTCAAGTTAAAGGAAGCCAGGTTTTGGTTGAATGTCAGGAAAAACTTTGTAACTGTTAGAGCAGTATGACAATCAAACCAATGAGGTGGTAAATGCTCCAATGCTGGAGGCATTCAAGAGAGAATTAGATAACTATCTGTCAGATCTGCTTTGATTTGGATTCCTACCTTGAGCAACGGGTTGGACTCGATGACCTTATAGGCCCCTTCCAACTCCATTATTCTATGATTCTCTTATTCTATGATTTTTATGATTATATAATCATCCCACAGCACACCTGTACAGTAAATGTCCCGAACTGCATTTACATAATCCCAGGCAACATTATTCTGGATTCAGGCAGCCCACTGTGACAAATTTTGAGAATGCCCACATTCATAGGATTGGACATGCCAACTCTCCTGGAACAAAAGGCATCCATCTTATGCAAGAGAAGTATCAGAGATGCAGGACGTAGCTGCTGATGGCACTGCAGAAGTGCTGGTATTTGTAGAGACAAGGCCATGGATGCTGTAGGAGACAAGTGATGACACATCTCATGTGCTTTCGCAGAACATGAGAACACCCTTTATGCACTACCACTTTTATCTGTACCCACATAGGTGCGAGAAAAGGGGTCATAACTGCTTTCTCAATGAGATGATTCTTTGCCTTTCATATCTTCCTGTCCTTGGGGTGGATGGTTAACTTATAGTTCCTCTACTGTTTGTGTCTTTTCACAGAGATCTCTCTCAGCTCCCCCGCCTTCCTTTTTCCCTTGGGTAGGGGTACACTCAACATTATACAGAAATGGCCTTGTAGGGTTTCCATAGAGACTGTGCCTGAATCCAGATCAAATAGGTTCCTTTTCAAAGAGCCATTAAAAGAGAAGATGATGAAGAATTCCCTCTGGATGCAGGTTTGCCCTTGGCAACAAGTTGAGTTCTTTCTTTTTGGTTACGATTCTCATTGCTGTGGGAAGGGTGTTGTGAGCCAAACTTTATCTTTTGCTCTCCCACCATAATGCCACTAGCTCATCGATCTGTGAAGTTATCTCTCTGTGTCACTAGCAGAGCTGTTACAGGTCAAAATGTTACTCACACTTAGTAAACAAGTATTTTTCAGAACTTGCCACTGATGGACTCCTGCCACCCACTTAAATATATTTATTCTAATAAAATTGCCTGCCAACAGTGTGATGTCTGTACTAAATAAACAGATGTTTAGAAAACTCCACATTTTGTGTTCAGAATACTCACTGTATGCAACAGTGTTCAGCAAAATGAAAACCTGCCTCAGGTCCTCCCAGCTTGACCTCCTTCTAAAAAAATTGCTATTCTCCTGCTTTCTAAAATTGGAAGAAACGGAAGGAAAAACAAATTAGGAGCAAAAATAAGCAATGCAGGATTTGTTCAGAGTTGGAGAGATTGGTAGTGAAGCAATGTCTCACACAGTCATGGACTGTTATATGGGAAGACAGGTCTGCTAGTCTGCCGTATGATTAAATTCACCAACTCCAAATTAAGACCGGGGAGATGTTGCACGGTTAGGTGAAATTCAGTAACTCACCCAACCCCCTCTCGTTTCTTCCCCTCTGGAATATCTCCGCTTTAATATTCTATTTCTTAGATCTAGCTAAATTATATAGCAGTTGATTGGCCTTTCATATTCTGGTACTCTCCAGATGTATTAGACTACACATCCAAACACCCAGCTTCCATGCTGGTTTGGAATGCAGGCTGCTGTGTTCCAATACACTTGGAAGGTGCGGATTTAGCTTAAAGAACAGAGTCATGTGCACAAGAGTTTGCCCCAATGATTTTACAGATTATTAGTTCTAATGATGCTGTTATTGCTATCAGTGAACTTATGATCAACAAATGAATAGCATATTGAGAGCTCGTCCACACATTGATGTTATTCTGGTCATTCCAGAGTATTCCTGAACAGCTAGGCTTCAAATGCACACTAAATGCATGAATGTAAATCAGAGAAACGGGGAACAAAAAACATAACCCTGGAAACTAAGGCGATTTATCCTGCTGTTCACACTGGTTTCAGCCTTGCGTCATGTGGACACCAGGAAAAGCACTAGAATCGCGGTTGCAAAGAAAATTGAACTAATGCTAAGCGTGGACACGCCCTAGGCCTACTAGTTGCTCTCACAATAGAACTGCTAGATGGCTCAGTAGTTTAGGTAACTGGTTGGGAGTTCGATCCCCCATGGCCTTGACAGGGGCTGGACTAGATGATCCACAGGGTCCCTTCCAGTTCTGCAGTTCAAAGATTATTATCTGTTATCTGAGAACAACAATTGTTAGGAACCCCATTCATCTTCTGGATCATTCTGAACCTATACATCTGGGGTAGATAACACTCATATTGGACAGGTCCCCCCCCTTTTTTTTTTTTATTACAGCTCACAGAATTCCTTAGCTAGCAGGGAGACTGGCCATTCTGGGAGGTGGTAAGAAGAGTAATGTTTCCAGACTCTGGATTAAACTTTGTCCCTCCAGACATTTAGGACCCCAGATACTCCTGTCACCCTGGCCAGTGTTGACCCTTATGAGAGTTATACTGCAAAATATGTAAAGCACAAACGTTTCCCACTCCTGATCTTGGTCCTGAGAATACGTATAATAATTTCAAAAAAGCAAAGCAAGAAAAAAAGCAAAATGTGCTGCTTATATACCACCCCATAGCGCCTAAAACGCTTTCTGGGCAGTTTACAAGTTAATTATACAGGCTACACATTGCCCCCACCCCCAGCAAGCTGGGTACTCATTTTATCGACCTCGGAGTCAACCTTGAGCCAGTTACCTGGGACTGAACCCCAGGTCTTGAGCAGAGTTTTGGCTGCAGTACAGCAGTTTAACCACAAACCTAATCTTGCATAGAACTGGCTGTAGCCCAGTTTGGGTGTTCAAAATTTGAAAGCAGGAGCAGGGAGAGAATTCTAGCTCCACCCCCTGCCTATCACTGTTACCAAGGAGACAGCCCGATACACATGGAGCTTTTCCATGCAGTTGGAAACCCTGGTTTTTGAGGATCTAAAATTGTGTGGAGAAATCAGAACTAGAGATGGAGACGAATCAAAAAAATGGTGCTTCGTTTTGATCTGTTATTCATTAAGGTTAACGAATACGAATATACGAATATTCTTCGACGAATTGATGAATTGACCCATCATTTGTCTGCAATTTAAATAGCTATAACACTGGCCTCTGATGACCTAGAGACACCAATTTTTCAGGGAAGCTTCCTCAGACGCTTTCCTACAACTCCTGAAAGTTTGGTGAACATTAGATCAAGGGCCCCCAAGTTATATAGTCACAAAGAAGACCCCCCCAGGAGAGCTCCCCCCAGGTACTTAGAGAATCCAGAATCACAACGGAGCTTCCTATGTCTTTCCCCAACATGCCTGCCAACTTTGGTGAAGATTAGATATCAGAACTCCAAGTTATTCACCCACAAATTGGGTCCCCCCAGGAGAGTTTACCACACGGCACAGAGGCCCATGGCATTGAGGGAGTTATATTTAGCCCCAGCAGAATGAGAGGTCCCTTTGGCAGAGGCATGCATGAGGCATCGAGTCTGTCTTCAGCTCAGCACAACATTACATTTGCCAGTGAAGTAGAGTTTGCCCTCAGGAGGACTGGAAGCAAGGAGGTATTTGGCAGCACAGCAGGCTTTTTGGCTCCGTCGGGCACTGAGGAAGTTGGCAGCAGCAAAGCAGGCTTTTTTGGCCGCATCGGGCACTGAGATAGTTGGCAGCAGCAAAGTACCGTGTCTTGCCCCATCGGGGCACTGAGGCAAAAGGCAGCAGAGCAGACTCTGGTCTTCTTCAGCAACATCAAATTTGCCTGCAAAGCAAAGGTTTTTGCCCCCAGGAGGCAACTGAGGTTGCAACTTCCAACAGCATGAGCAGCACCATCAGATGAACAGGGTCGGTGCTACTAACAGCGGTTAATCCACGGAGCCGCGGGGCTGTCGGAAAAAGATCAGCTCTGCAGTCTGAAGTCGGGTGATGGGGAGACAAAGATGCTCATTTAGAACTGGAAAGCTGGGGATTGCTTGCAACTTGGCTGCTGAGACCGCCCGGATATGATAAAGATAGCCCTCAGAGGTTTACATCACCAGTTTTAGAAAAGGCCCAACCAGTACCAACAATATCTTTATTTTAGCACCAAATTAAAGCTTGGCTGTCCACTGAAGCATTTGGTAACTGATCAGGGCTTTGTTTTTAGTCCTTCAGTTTGCTGGTTCTTGTCTTGATTATTTTAATTGTTAATGGCAAGAAACCTGCTGATGTTCCCATAATGGTTGAGTACTTTTCCACAGCTAATCATGGGAGGTGGCCTTTTGCTGACAGAGAGCTCTAGAGTCAGGGTGGCCTAAGCTCCCAGGTGGCATTAGAGCTTAAGCCACCCTGGCACTTGAGCTCCCCGAGAGCAAAATATTGGTTTTTAAATGCTAATTATAGCTGGCTGGATAGCTCAGTAATTTAGGCATTTGGCTGCAGAGATGGAGGCTGGGAGTTCAGTTCTGCACTGTGCCTCCAGAGAGAAGAGCCAGCCTGGGTGGCCTTGGGCAAGCTGCACAATCCCAGGATGCCTCGAGAAGAAGGGAAAGGCAGACCACTTCCGAGTACTTTTTACATAGAAGACTCTGAAAAGGCTTGCCCTAAGTCTTAACTGACTTGATGGCACACAATCATTATTAAATGCTGATCCTCACACTGAGCACCCTTGTTTTCTGCTATGTGAAATTGGTTGAAGGGTGTTTGGGGGGTGGGCATCAACACTTAGCAGCTTTTTATCAGTGACTTAGGATCTTTCATTGTCCAAAGTCAGGATGAGTTAGGATTTTTCGTTGTTCAGAGGTGTTGACAGGCGATTAATGTTCCAGCTACTTGAAGGTCTCTCGCACATCCTTGAAAAGGCAGCAACATGTCGATTGGCCCCAAGAACTATCACCCTTATCTCCCACCCCACATAAAACAGTCGAATGAGGATCTATAATTTGCTTGATTCACTGAACATACAGCTACAGAAACCAGGGGAAAAACATGAAGTTATGTTATTTAAGTTTTTGTTATAGCTAAAGAGATAAACCACCATAAATTCTAGGGAACTCTGATCTCCACAGAGCTTTGAAAATATACCATGCCCTCTGTGGGCAAAATGTCCACCAATGAGCTTTCTCATTGAGCAAAATGAGTTAACGTGCCCATAGTGCTGTCACTCCAGGAAGTGGTGGGTGGCTGTGTCTGGCAACCCTTTACATTTCCCACAAGCTTCCCAATCAAACAGTGGGATTGCAGGAAGTTGAAAAGCAACTTGGCACTGAATTGCAGATCAACGGTTTTTCTCGTTGATCCTAGTATTATCCTTTTGCCTGTTTTGCTGTATACTGGCTGGAGCTATTTATCTATGCAGCTGATGGTAGAATATACCTAAAACTGGTATTTACCCTGATTGAGTGAACAGGACACGAGAAGAAACTCAGCCAAGAATAAACAAGGAATATGAGAAAGCCATCACAGGCTGGGCAGTGGAGGGGAAGGAGGAAGAAACATTATATAATTGTTGTTGTTGTTTAGTCGTTAAGTCGTGTCCGACTCTTCGTGACCCCATGGACCAGAGCACGCCAGGCCCTCCTGTCTTCCACTGCCTCCCGGAGTTTGGTCAAATTCATGCTGGCAGCTTCAGTGACACTGTCCAACCATCTCGTCCTCTGTCGTCCCCTTCTCCTCTTGCCTTCACACTTTCCTAACATCAGGGTCTTTTCCAGGGACATTATATAATGCTTAATCATAAATAAATGGTGTACAAAGTGACAGAAGTAACATCCCCAAGCAACACAATTGCATGGAAGAATTTTGGCTGGTCATTCAGGGATCAAAAACAGGGGTGGGGACGCCCTTCTCCTTTTTATGGAATCATTGGCTATGCAAGCAGAACAATTTAGGGGCTTGTAAGTAACAACAAAGTACTATTAATATTACAGCGAGTCCAGAATGCGGTGGCCAGACTGGTGGCTGATGTGAGCAAATTTGATCACATCACTTCAGTGATGGTCAGCCTCCACTGGTTTCCTGTTGTGTCTTGGATCAGGTTCAAGGTTTTGACACTCATGTATAAAGCCCTTCACAGTTTTGGACCACATTACCTGTTGGATAATCTTTCCCCAATGTCATCTGCCTGACCCGCCAGCTCGTCTCAGGACAGGCTCCTTCAGGTAGCCACCCCAAGAGAGGCCCAAAAGTCATCTGCCAGAGGTAGGGCCTTCTCGGTGGTGGCCCTATGGAACCGGCTCCCAGAGGAGCTACACTTGGCCTCCTCCCTGTATTTGTTTTAGAAAACAGTTGAAAACACTTCTTTTCAGAGACGCTTTTCAATCTAACCCTGGTTGAACCTTTTGCCTCCAGCTCTGCTTTTCTGTGATAACTTGTTGGTTCCTCAGTTTTTGTTTGTTTGTTTGTTTTTCTAATGCTCTTGCCACATTACTGCTATTTGCGTTATATTTTAGTGTTTTGTCATGACGCTTTGTTTTAATCCTTTGTAAACTGCCCAGACATCTTCCAATCTCTAACATCTTCCAATCTCTTGGAAGATGTTAAAGGCACCAGGCCTCTTGCTAAGAGGGTCATGCACTCCATGATGAGTTTTCAAGCTTGGTGTTTTGCAGATGAGATAGATGGACAGTGTCATCGAAGCTACCAACATAAATTTGTCCAAACTCCGGGAGGCAGTGGAAGACAGGAGGGCCTGGCGTACTCTGGTCCATGGGGTCACGGAGAGTCGGACACGACTTAACGACTAAACAACAACAACAACAACAACAAAACTGCCCAGAATAGTACTTTGGCACAATAAATTAAAGTAAAAAATAAAATAAATAAAAAATAAAATTCTTGAATGCATGGCCATTGCAAAACTGGAACATTCTTCTTCTTTCAGCTCTTGTTTTGAAGATCTTCACTGTGGCAGAACGAATGTGACAGATGGAAGAGGCAGGTGGTAACAACAATAGAGATGTCCAGACATGGAGCCTGTGGTTTCATACCTATTTATCTTCTGGTGCAATTAATCCTACAGATCAGTGGCTTCCCACATGGGCTTTTAGAAGTCGGTCAGAAGGACCTGTCAGAGTGGCATTGTCTAAGTGATTGACATGGCTTTGATACATGGTGCTTTCTAATACCATAGGTGGTTTCTCACCTGGAAACACATCCTCCAGCTGAGAAATCACATCCTTCAAGGTCTATTCCGAACAATCTCTTGGAAGATGTTAGAGCCACCAGGCCTCTTGCTAAGAGGGTCATGCACTCCAAAATGAGTTTTCAAACTTGGTGTTTTGCAGAAGAGAACACTAGAGTGTTACATTCCACCAGTGATATGCACATCAAAAATGAGAATCAGAGCTTGGAAACATTCAATCTTTTTTTGGGTTGCAATCCCCAGAATCCTTTTCCCAGTACGGCCATGCTGTCTGGAACATTCTGGGAGCTGTAACTTTAAAAATCTACTTTTCTACGTTTTTTAAAAAAATTATGGAAACATGTCAGCTTCATAACTAAAAGTTATGTGAGACTAGTTGGTATGCACACCCCTTGACTCACAGTCATTACAAAATGTTCAGCTGCAGGCCTGCTCTGCCACAAATCCAGTCAAAATCCAGATTGTATTCATACCTTCCTTTGAAAGGAGGATCCTTGAAGTGTGGAGATAAAAAGCAAGATCTCTTCTGTTCCAGCACCATGCCAGGGAATAGCCACTATTAGTGCTCCCATCTCTGACATATTAGCATATAAAATAATAATAAGATATTGATTCGTGGTATTGTTTACAGGGCCCATTTTTCTTGATGAAATTGAGTTTATGCTTTCAGTCTTATTTTTATGCAGAAAGGCTCTGCAGGAGGCACACTGGATTAAAGCAGTTTCTGTCTGTGCTTATCTGCTCCATTAGGAAATGAACAATGGAAAGATTCCTGCCACTTCAGCCACTGGGGCTGGATTTAGGACATCAAAGGGGTGAACACTGCGTTTAAGCAGCAGGGAGATCTCCCAGTTGCTAATGAAGTCTCAACAGGGAGAAAATGCACCATTCCCTGTAAGAGAGTCTCTTTTGCCAAGTTCGTTACTGGATGACCTTTCATTGCCCATTATCCCTCAGTACGACTCTTGGCAATAAAAGAAAGGCACCACACCAATCTTGTCTGATTATGGAAGGTAAGTAAGGTCAGACCTGGTTAGTATTTGGATGTGAGTCTGAAACTCTCGGTACCTGTTGCCCCTCAGAAGTTGATCATACTGACTCAACACAGCAATCATCTCACTCAAATCTAAGGCAATTTTGGCAGTGCCTGTAACACTTCTCAGTGCTCAGAAAAGTTACTTCTCCAAACATTGGCAAAACATTTATTATTTTATTTATTTTTATTTCATAGAATCATGAAGTTGGAAGGGGCCTGTCAGGCAAACGAGTCCAACCCCCTGTTCAGTGCAGGAATGCAAATCAAAGGATATTTGCCAGGTGGTTGTCTAAATTTCTTTTGAATGCCTCTTGAGCACTCATCACCTCTCAAGGTAATTGGTTCCATTGCCATACTGCTCTAACAGGAAGGTTTTCCTGATATTCAACCGAAATCTGGCTCTCTGTAACTTGAGCCCACTGTTGCATGTCCTGCACTCTGGGATGATCGAGAACAGATCTTGCTCCTCTGTATGTCAGCCTTTCAAATATTTGAAAAGTGCTATCATATCACCCCTCAGTCTTCTTTTCTCAAGGCTAAACATGCCCAGTTCTTTCAGCCTTTCCCCATAAGGCTTGGTTTCCAGCCCCCTGATCATCCTTGTCGCCCTCCTCTGAACTTGTTCCAATTTGTTAGCATCCTTCTTGAAGTGTGGTGTCCAGAACTGGACACAATACTCAAGGTGAGGCCTAACCAGTGCTGAATAGAAGGGGACTAACACCTTGCAGGATTTGGAAACTATACCTCTGTTAATGCAGCCTAAAATAGCATTTGCCTTTTTTGTAGCCACAAGACACTGTTGGCTCATATTCAGCTTGTGATCTACGACATTCCAAGATCCTTCTCACTTCTAGTATTGCTGAGCCAGGTATTCCCCCTTCTTGTAACTGTGTATTTGGTTTCTTTTTCCAAGGCGCACTACTTTGCACTTATCCCTGTTGAATTTCATTCTGTTGTTTTCTGCCCAGTGCTCCAGCCTGTCAAGATCATTTTGAATTTTGTTTCTGTCTTCCAGGATATTAGCTATTCCACAAAATTCTGTGTCATCCGCAAATTTAACAAGCATTTCCTGTACTCCCTCATCCAAGTCATTAATAAAAATGTTGAAGAGCACCAGACCGAGGACTGAGCCTTGGGGTACCTCACTTGTTACCTCCTCCCGGTTGGAGAAGGAGCCATTAATCATCACCCTCTGAATACGATCCTGTAGCCAATTGTGTATCCACCTGACACTTGATCTATCCAGCCCACAGCTAGTTAGCTTGCTATAATCAGGATATCATGGAGCACTTTGTCAAAAGCTTTGCTAAAGTCAATATATACTATGCCTACAGCATTCCCTCTGTCTATCAGGGAGGTTACCTGATCAAAAAACAAGATCAAATTAGTTTGGCAGGATTTGTTCTTGACAAATCCGTGTTGGCTTCTAGTTATTACTGCTTGGTTTCTAGGTGTTTGCACAATGAATGCTTTATGATCTGTTCCAGAATTTTCCCTGCGATTGACATCAGGCTGACTGGCCTGTAGTTCCCAGGTTCCTCTTTTTTGCACTTTTTGAAGACAGGGACAACATTAGCCCTCCTCCAATCATCTGGCACCTCACTCATTTCTCATGATTTCAAGAAAAGAATAGACAGCGGTTCTGAGAGTTCATCAGCCAATTCCTTCAGTACTCTCAGATGCAGTTCATCCAGCCTTGGAGATTTGAACTTTTTCAAGGTGGTAAGGTATTCCTTCACTATTTGTTTATCAATCTCCAGCTGCAATCCTGTCCCCTCCACTTGCACTTCACATAAGAACATAAGAAGAGCCCTGCTGGATCAGGCCAAGGGCCCATCTAGTCCAGCTTCCTGTATTTCACAGTGGCTCCACCAGACGCCTCTGAGAGCACACAAGACAACTAGATACCTGTTTCCTGATACCCCTCCCCTGCATCTGGCATTTCGAGGTACCTTCCTTTTAAGCCTGGAAATTATACATCCCCATCATGGCTTGTAACCTCCGATTGACTTTTCCTCCAGAGATCTGTCCAATCCCCTTTTAAAGACATCTAGGTCAGATGCCATTACCATATCCTGCGGCAAGGAGTTCCACAGACTAACAACATGCTGGGTAAAGAAATATTTTCTTTTGCCTGTTCTCAGTCTGCCAACACTCAATTTGAGTGGATGTCCCCTGGTTCTGGTATTGCATGAATGGGAAAAGAGCTTCCCTTTATCCACTTTATCCATCCCCTGCATAATATTATACGTCTCAATCATGTCCCCCCTCAGGCGCCTTTTCTCTAGACTAAAGAGCCCCAAACACTGTAGCCTTTCCTCATAAGAGAGGTGCCCCAGCCCAGTCATCATTTGAGTCGCTCTCTTCTGCACCTTTTCCAGATCCACAATGTCTTTTTTGAGATGAGGCGACCAGAACTGTATGCAATACTCCAGGTGCGGCCTTACCAGCGTTTTGTACAATGGCATTCTAATGTTGGCTGTTTGATTTTCAATCCCCTTTTTCATGATACCTAGCATGGAATTGGCCTTCTTCACTGCTGCTGCACACTGGGTTGACACTTTCATCGAGCTGTCCACCAGCACACCAAGATCTCTTTCCTGATCCGTCATGGACAGCTCGGAATCCATCAGCTGATAAATAAAATTTTGATATTTTTGCCCTAATGTGTATTACTTTACATTTTCTTATATTGAAACACATTTGCCATTTTGCCACCCATTCTCCCAGTTTGGCGAGATCCTTCTGGAGCTCTTCACACTCCCTTCTGGTCTTCACCACCCGGAAAAGTTTCGTGTCATCTGCAATCAAGGCCACCTCACTGCTTATCCCTGTCTCCAGGTCATTTATGAACCGGTTGAAAAGCACTGGTTCCAGGACAGATCCCTGGGGCACACCGCTTTTCACCTCTCTCCATTGTGAAAATTGCCTATTGACACCTACTCTCTGTTTCTTGGTTCTCAACCAATTCTCAGTCCATAAGAGAACCTGCCCTCTTATCCCCTGACTGTAGAGTTTTCTCAGCAGCCTTTGGTGAGGGACCACGTCAAATGCCTTCTGAAAATCCAGATAGACAATATCCACTGGTTCGCCCGCATTCATATGCCTGTTGACCTTTTCAAAGAATTCTAAAAGTTTTGTGAGGCAAGACTTACCCTTACAAAACCCATGCTGATTTTCCCTCAGCGAGGCTTGTTCTTCTATGTGTTTTAAGATTTTATCTTGGATGCTTTCCACCATCTTCCCTGGAACAGATGTTAGGCTAACCAGCCTGTAGTTTCCCGGGTCCCCCCTCCTTCTCTTTTTAAAGATTGGTGTGACATGTGCTATCCTCTGGCACTGTGGCCATTTTAGGGGACAAATTGTATATTTTAGTTAAGAGATCAGCAACTTCATTCCTCAGTTCCCTAATAACCCTTGGGTGGATGCCATCTGGGCCCAGTGACTTATTGATCTTCAATTTATTGATTAGGTCTAAAACATCCTCTACAGGCACAGACGGATTAGGCTCAGAGTACTATAAAACCTTTCAAAAAATTATTTTCCCAACATTAAAGGATTTATATAATGGTATATTAAATGGAGAAGTAATTCTCCAGTCCTGGAAGGAATCTTTAATAGTTCTAATTTTAAAACCGGGTAAAAGCCCTATAAACATGGAATCTTACAGGCTGATTTCGTTGATAAATTAAGATGCTAAAATATTCACAGCAATTTTGGCAGCAAGATTAAACAATTTTATAGGGAAATATATTGAGAAAGATCAAAACAGATTCTTACAAGGTAGACAGGTGTCAGATATAATGAGAAAGGTGCTTAATTTAATGCACCTGGCAAAAGAGTCAAAATGTAAAGTAGGTATCCCTAGACATTTTCAAAGCCTTTGATTCAGTTGAATGGGATGCATTAAAAATCTTGATTAAACAGATAGGATTTGGCACTCAGTTTAGACAAATAATTCAACAACTATACTCACAGAACTCTGTGAAAATAATAATAAATGATGGTATGACTGAATCAATATTCCTAGGCCAAGGAATGAGACAAGGTTGCCCCTTATCTACAAATCTATTTACATTGGTAATAGAAATGCTGGCACAAGTAATTAGAAACAATTGTTTAATTAAAGTCGTAGATACCAGAGAGGAGGATAAAATAAACTTGTTTGCAGATGATATATTATTGATAATTAAAAATCCAAAAGACACACTGCAGAAAATCAGAACACATTTAATTTATTTGAAGAAATAACTGGTTTGAAAGTGAACTGGGAGAAATCCAAATGTATTTTATTAAATCATTCAGAAGTAGACAAGAAGGAACTGAAAGAAGAATTCAAAGGAAGAATAGAGAGTGTAATTAAATATTTAAGAATTTATATTACATGGAATTAACAAGATATAATTAAATTAAATATGGACAAATTGAAGAAAGAAATTAATGAACAGATAAATCAGTACCAAAAATTATAATTGTCTTGGTTTCATAGAATAGCGTTATGCAAAATGAAGATTATCCCTAAACTTAACTTTGTATTTTGGATGCTCCAAATAAAGATTGGAGAAATATATTTGAAAGAATGGCAGAACTTAATAAATAATTATTGTAATGGAAATATGCAAATAAGGATCAATAAGAGGCTATGGTATAATCCACAAAAAGAAGGAGGACTTGGACTACCTAATATTAAATTCTATTACATCAAAAATGAATTTAGGCGTATTCCAGATATTATAGTACACAATAGAAACCTAATATGGAAGGAACTGGAAATGCCAGAACACCCTGATAGAATGGAGGGCTTCCTTTTTAAAGAAAAAATTGTAGAAGAAATTAAGAGAATAACTAATCCCTTTCTGGTGAATATGGTAGAGTGCTGAATAAATTATAGATATATATTGAGTCCACCTATTTCACCATTGCTACAAGTAGTGGAGGTTCAGAGTTTCCCCAAAACTCTTAAAAATAAACTTAAAGAAGTATTAATAGAGAAAGGGTTAAAGACAATAAAGAGTTGGATGAAAAGATAAAAGATAAAAATACTATAAAGGAAACTTTGGGGGAAGAAGGAATATCCTGGTTAAAAATACTCCAGATAGCAGGTTGGACTAGAGAGTAGACAAGAAAAGAAGGAGAGATTAGAAAGCTGACAAAATTTGAGGAGATTATCGAACAAAGACAAGATCAAGAAGAAGGAAGCAAAAGAAAGGGAACAGTTAGTATAATTTATAAAATTTTAGTACATTCAGGATTTGAACAAGCAACAATGAAAAACCAATGGCAGGAGGACTTTGAGGAAGAGATTAAAGGAGAGGACTGGAACAAGACATGGTCACAAAGAATAATGAAGATATAAGGGTAAAAGAAAATTGTTATAAGGTAGGATGGAGATGGGTTTTAAGGAAATTAGAAAAATTGTTGGATGTGATATTCAGATATCACCAGTTATTGCCCTCCTGAACATAATTAAGAATTATCATTTGAAAAATATCAGAAAGAGTTAGTTGTTATAATGGTTACAGTGGCAAGATTAATATTTGCAAAGAATTGGAAAAGCGACAAATTAATTTTGAAGATTGGTATAAAGAATAATGGAGCTTAGTGATTAATGATAAGTTAACATTTGAAATGAAAATAAGAAGAGGAATGGTAAAGTCTAATGATTTCAAAGATGTATGGAATTTATACTTGGAGTATGTCTTTTCAAAGGGGAAAGGCTATATGCCAGCAAAAGAATCAATGTATTTTTGGAGAGGTATGGGGTGAAAAGGGGTATCAACTGATATTATTGGTCACCTAGTCCCAAGAGTGAATGTGGCAAGGGGGGGGGGGGGAGTTCAATGTGTATTGTGTGTAGTCACTATTGAGTTTGTATTTTAGTTTAAATTTTGTTACTTGTAATTTTTATTTTATTAATTTTTAAAAAAAAAAAAACAAAGTCTGGGAGCAGCAACAGAGAAGACCATCTCCCATGTCCCCAGCAGACACACATGTGAGGATGGTGAGACTGAGAGAAAGGGCTCTCCTGATGATCTTAACAGGCAGGCTCATAAAGGGACACGTGGTCCTTGAGACAGCTTTAATCCAAGTTGTTTAGGGCTTTATATGTAATTTGTAGTCCAAGATAGTACACTAGTTATAGTAGACAGTGGTTTTCACTTAAACACAAAAAACTTTGTACATACATTATCAATACATTTGGAATATTTTGAATCATTGCACAAACACCATCTCACAGTGATCTTGATAAGAACCCCTGTAATGTCTTCTAGGCAGAGATGAGTCTGCAGGATGAACTGCGAAGCTTTGAGCAAGCAGGCAGGACCATGGATAGCTCCAGGCAAAGTATGGTGGAATCCAGCCTGAATGCAGATACTCTTGAAGATGGAGACATTGTTGATCTTCAGAGTTCTTGTCTTGTAAAATTCTCTGGCTGAGTGGCATCCTCTGGAACAAGTTCTGGGTGCCTCTCCTCAGTGTCTTCAGATTAGGGATGGACTTCAGCTTTGTAAATTATTCAGGATCATTTGTCAGGTTCTGAACTGATCTGAAGCATAGTAAGGAAACCTGAACCAATGCTCCAACCAAATCAGGGCTCTCCATATTGCTACTGCTTTGGCACTTTGAGGATTTAAAAAGCTGATTTAAAAAACCCTTCTTACTGGGGGAAATGTAAGTAACACTGCAAGATAACTAGAAGCTCAAAGGAGAAGGATATTGCCAGCTGAAGTGCCAATGAAAAGCCCAGGCTCTCCTTGAAACCCCAATCACAGAGCCCCAGAGAAGCAGGAAGCCCAAAGCAGAAGGACATTGACAGCTCAAAGTGCCAATGAAAAGGCCATGATTCATAGGACCTGTGAGAGGGAATTCCTCTCCCTGTGACTGGTGGTCATTTAGAGAGATTGCATTGCATGATTTGGGGGCACAGTGAAGAATTTTGTTCTCATTTTCTTTTAGGCAACTGCAGATCTTGTCAATCCAATCAAATGTGTTCCTGTTTACATGTAATTTACGTCATCATGTAGGATTTGAGTAGGCTAGGTCACAATAGCATTAGGAATAGGATCCAAACTAATAGGATCCAATCTAAATTGTGTAACTCCTGGCAGGGGAGTGAGGAAAGGAAGGAAGGAACTGGCATGACATTTGCCAACATACCAGAGGTCAAGCAGTAGTTGATGGTGCTGAGTTTCACTCCCCCTTTTGTATACTTCAGATCTTTCTCCTGAATATCCTCCAGAGGTCTCATCTCCAAGCCATGAAACTATGTAAGGCAAATCAATACTATTAATCTCCAACTTCTCTCTTTTTTTTTTCTTTAGTGAGATGGCAATGGGTTGTGTGAGGTTATTAAATAAAATTGTCATTGAGGCAAGGTTTGATCTAGAAACGTCCTGTCTTCTTGTTCTCAATTCCTGCTGCATCAAGGAACTGGAATGTACATGCATGCACTACATGTTGTGATGCACCAACCATAACGGAAAACTCTTAATGGAGTCCTATCTGGTATAGAAGCCATTGAAGCATAAGAATATCAAAGATTTTTAAAGAAAGCAGATGAATTTATGGGGGGAAAGCACTTTCTGTCCCCCATCTTCTACCCAATGGAGCAGGACACTGTCTTGATTCTAAGCTATGCTAATAAGCAGATGAGTCAACATGGCCTTTTATTTGGGAATCTAAGTGAGGTGTTTGGGCTTTGCATTTGTCAAGTCGCTGATCTGCAACTAAAGCATGACTTCTAAGTCTGCCATTTTGTAGAGCGTGACCTTCCCGCCTTTCCCATCCCTCCTATTTTGACAGAACTGTTTACACACTCTGCCACTTTGCATCCCACTGGGAAAAGTACTTTGCTGGCATCCGTCTGACAAGCTGGTGAAACTGATCTTAAAGATGTGTGCATTTTATGCATTCAGGAGATTGCACATGTTAGAAATTTTGGCACTTCCATCATCATTTATTTTTTTCTATCTGCTTAGAAGGTCGTCCCTGCCGTCCATCGCTTTCAATCAGACACAGCAGCTTCTTGAACTAAATTAACTAATGACTGTTCATTTTTGTGGTCCTCTAAACTTAGCTTCCTTTTTGGGGGTGAGGAGTGAGTTATTTCCCTCTCTAGGTTTCCTCCTGCTTATTCTGAATTGTGTGGACCACCCCAGCTGTGCCACGACATCATCACTGCATTGCATGCGGCTATCAAAGCAGACCTTGCCCTGCACTGAGTTACTCCATTAGTTTTCATTATTAAATGAAACATTATTAACTAAACATGATTAATTCAGTAGGGTTCTATTTGTTTTGTTACTGGTTTCAAACTGGGTCTTCTGTTACTGTAATTTCCATCCATTTTTGTTTATCGCTGATTTCAGAAACAAAAACAGTCACATTTCTCCCTTGAATTGCATGGGTCTGAACAATATATTTCAGACATGTATATTTTGATTATACACATATTTTTTCAATAAACAAAGAAACAAATACATACATACATACATACATACATACATACAATGCCTCTAGCCAACAAGAACCCCATGAGTTCAATACTGACACTGAAGGTTTCAAAGTGGTCTACATGCCCCCAAGCACAACATCTCTCATTCAGCCTCTAGATCAGAGGATCTTAAGGACTAGAGATGGGGGTATTTGTATATGAATACGAATATCCCCACGCAACTGGATTTAATGAGAGGCCGGACTGTCCACTCATGCATCAGGTGGTGGCAGCAGCAGCCCCGCTCATCCTTCTAATCATGTCCGGAGCACCTCTCTCTTCCCGCTTGGCTAGCCACTCCAGGCAGGGGGAGGGAGGACGAGTCTCCCTGCATGGTTGCCGAGTGGCCAGCAGAGCGGGAAGAGAACAGCACTCCAAGTGTGATTGGAAGGATGAGTGGGACTGCCGCTGCCAGCGGACATGTGAGTGGACAGTCCAGCCCAGGGGCCGGACCCTCGTTAAGTCCAGCTGCGCGGGGATATTCATATTTATATACAAATACAAATACCCCCATTTCTAATAAGGACCTTTAAGGCTTATTACATATGGTACTGTATGGAAACGATTGTCAACACTATGGAAGAGAACCCTGATAGAAAGAACTGTGCTCGCTCTCTCTCTCTCTCTCTCTTATGCTTTGTAGAAGACTGAGGGGAGATGTGATTGCACTTTTCAAATACTGGAAAGTGTATACAGAGGAGGGGCAGGATCTATTCTCAGTCATCCCTGAGTGCATGACATGCAACAATGGGCTCAAGTTACAGGAAGCAGATTTCGGTTGAATATCAGGAAAAACTCCCTAACTGTAAGAGCAGTATGGCAATGGAGCCCATTATCTCAAGAGGTGGTGAGTGCTCCAACACTGAAGGCATTCAAGAGAAATTTAGGCAACCATCTGCAGATACCCTTTGATTTGTATTCCTGCACTGAGCAGGGGGCTGGGCTCAATGGCCTTGTAGGCCCCTTCCAACTTCATAATTCTATGATTCAATGATTTTATGTAGTTACATGTGCGGGGCATAAGAGTTATAAATGGATTTTGAACTGCACAGGGGTCCTATGTTCTAACTCCAGCATTGCTGAAGGAAGAAGTGTATTCTGTGCCTGTTACTCTGCTGTTTTCTATTCTTCAATGTTTCTTGTTCTGGTGTATTCCTTGAGATAGCTTGGGCTCAAGCCATTTAGGGCTTTATAGGTTAATACCAGCACTCTGAATTCCCTACTTGGAAACATTCTACAGCTCAACCAGGTGCTGTGGCAGAGACAGAGAAGGCCAGAGGGCTGTAAGGCCTTTTTGGAGATTTGCCCGTTTCCTGAAGGCCCTGCTTCTAGGATGTGTGTGGCCAAATTGGAAGTGGCACAACAAAGCTGGCTTATTAATGTTAAAAACAAAAAAAGTTATATAGAAACCTTCGTATGCTACAGTGATCAATTTACTGTATTTCTATTTATTTTCACTTTAATGTCTTATTTATCAGGTTTTATTAAGATTTAATTAAGATTTTCAGTTTTATTGAACGCTATATTAAGGTTTTATTAAGAGCAAGATTAACTGCAGTTCTCTGTTGCTTATGAGGCTTTACAGTCCCTTTTGTGGCTTTTTAAAAACTTTAATTCATGTCAATTTAACCTATTTCATTATTACAGAGAGCTTACCACTTTAAATTTTGCCTAAAATGCCTGTTCTTTGTCTTAGCAATCTTAATTGAATCAAGAAGTATCTGATCACCATTTTGATTCCTTAGAAAGTGATAACTGCTTGTTATTTCCATCAACAATCTCACTGCTTAGGACCAGTTTTGGAGTTAGAGAACTACAGAGCTGTGATTTTCTGATGCCTGAATAGTGCCACCCCACAAGTGAGTACCAATGGCAAAAGGGGGGGGGGGGTTGAACCCAAGTGTCTTGAGTCTTGGACTTGACATCTGTTCACTAAATAACTCTGGACCTCAATAGCTGAAATCTTGTTGCTCAGCATAGTATGTTGCACTAAAGTAGGCCTATTGAATTAGAGGGGATTTGGTGACCCACTCCTCTGTAAGTCACCTTCTCTAGTTGTGACTTGGTTTAGTTCAGTAAATCACAACTAGAGAAGGACTATTCGAATCTGTAGAACCTCAATGGGGCTACTTTAGTGTGACTTACTACACTAAGCCACAGGATTTCAGTCAATGTGGTATTAGTTCCAAAAATATATTACTAGCCCTATTCAGAGGTTATAATTATCTATCTAGATTAAGGGATATGTGAAGAAGAGAGAATGAAGTTTGAAAAAATTATATTTTAGACTACAGCTCCCAGTGCTGACTGGAGAATTCTGAGAGCTGTAGTACAAAAAAAGAGAGTAGTTTTTCAAGCTTGGGAAGCGTTCTAGGACTGCTTCCTCCATCATGTTGTTGTTGTTGTTTAGTCGTTAAGTCGTGTCCGACTCTTCGTGACCCCGTGGACCAGAGCACGCCAGGCCCTCCCGTCTTCCACTGCCTCCCGGAGTTTGGTCAAATTCATGTTGGTAGCTTCCGTGACACTGTCCATCCATCTCGTCCTCTGTCGTCCCCTTCTCCTCTTGCCTCCTCCATCATAGCTCTAATCATATGGAGAGTGAAATAAATTCTCTCCTCTTCAGACGGTTCATTTCCATTAAAACAGCAACGATAGGGGAAACAGGACTTATCCACTCTTTTCTTCACATGTTTAACTGAGCCCTATTCTGGAATTCACCCTAAGCCTTATTCAGGAATTCAGCCTGAAAGAACAGGCAGGGGATGGTGGGGTTCACATAAGTCTTCCACATCCCCACCACATCCAGAGGCCGTGCAGACTTTCTCTTGTTCAGCACAAATGCAGCTACAGAGCATGTTGAAAGAAATGCACTGACAGAATTTCCGTGACTGGCAGCCCTTCCTCATCAGGGTCGTAGTTCAGAGAAACAGAAGCATGCTTACATCACCTATGCAGATCTGAACACATGAAGGTCTGCATAACCTCTGGGTAAGCAGTGGACATGGGGCAGGGCTTGCCTGCATCCCCACATCCCCACCAACTGTTGACCTCTAAACATTTTCAGGTTGAAAGCCTGAACAGGGCTACAGCCTACACAATAGAATGAATACAAGCACCATAGACATTAATTCAGGATGATCTAACCAAAGGGTCCAACCGTGACTGCTGTCACCAATATTCTCCTGGCATTCTACAGCCTTTTCAAAGCAAGACAGACTGCCTCTCAAATTCTGAGTCAGAAAAGGAGGTGCAGCTTTCTGTTTTAAAACTCTGTAGTGGCTATAGCAGAGTTTTAATTACAGGAGCAGTAACAGGTGTCGCTTTCATGATAGAAGTTTTCCTGTTCCTGGAACTTCATTTGATTACAAGAAATGACAGGGGCACAATGAATCACCCACATATCGGTGGAGGTTGCCCACCCCTTGGGTGTCTTCAGAAAAAATACACATGACAGCTAATAGAAAAGAGACTTATCTATCAGGATCTTAAGACAGGAGTTATTCCCCCCCCTTCCCACCCACTGTTAAGTGTCACATTATTATAGTAACTAAAATAAAACTCTGGTAACTTGTGGAATATTCTTATAGAACTATTTATAAGCAGTACATAATGCGTGCAATCAGAGTTCGGAAATTTTTCTCTTTTTTTGGATGACTTCCAGAATCTCACAGCCAGTGGGAGTTATAGTCTAAAATGGCGATTTCCAAAAGAAATGGGCATGAACCGCCAAACTTCCCAGCCCACTCAGAGGCAGCACCTGGAGGAGGCGGGGCAGGAAAGTCAAAGTGCTGCCTCTGAGTGAGTGCCCACCAGAGGAGGTGAGGCTGGGAATTGCCAAACACCTGTCTGATCACTAGACAAACCGACATGAACCGCCAAATTCGTAGTTCACACCCATCTCTAGTTCCCAACCTTGGATCCCCAGATGTTCTTGGATGACAGCTCCCAGAAATCCTGGCTAGCACAGCTGGTGGTGAAGGATTCTGGGAATTTTAGTCCAAAAACACCTGGGACCCAAGGTTGGGAACCATTGACCCAAAAGGTTATTTTTTCAAGATCTGGATACTGTAATCGACACCTTGCTAACAAGTATACCTCCTAAAGACTGTGTACACAAATATACCTCAGTGAAGTTTATCTATGATGATGTGGTACTCTGAGAAACACCTAGAGCTCACCCACCCATCTTACCACTTACTACCCTTTGGTGGAGGGCATGGAGTGATTTCTCCCATTTTGGGGAAATTTTGCATGAAAATGGCAGATATCCTACTCGTGCTCCAGAACAGAAAGTTGCAAAGTGTCAGAAGGGAAAAGGACTGAGACTAGAACACTATGATACCTGAAAACCAGTATATGGCTTTTAAAATGCCAAAGTGTGGTGGCATGTTACATGCCTTGCTTCACAGCCCTGTGATTCAAGAGGTAAAATGTGGCCAAAGGGTAAAATGCAGTGGGAACTGTGAAGTCTTCAGGCCAGTTTGGGCCTACCTGGGTCCCGGGACCCTTCCTCACAACTCAAAATATCACAGCCCACCTATTATGCCACAGGGCTGTCACTTCAGGTAATGCATCCACAGCTCCATTTGGCTGTAAGCTACCTGTCCACATAATTATCTAACAAGATAATTAGGATCGCACTGAATCATACCAAAAAGAAATACATGTCCTGTGCAATCAGGGGCAGGATGGATAGATCTACATGGAAAAATGTGTGGATGCCATCTTTTGGTTTGAACCAAAGCACACCAACAGTGATCCATATGCTCTATGTATAAGCCCATCTGGATAAGTCCTTACTGAGCTCAGTGGTTTAGGTCTCTGGCTGTGAAGCCAGAGGTTGGGAGTTCGATTCCCCACTGAGCCTCCTTGACAAGGGCCAGACTTGATGATCCATAGGGTCTCTTCCAGCTCTGCAGTTCTAAGTTGGTAGCTATTTTCTGAAAGACAGCACGTAGAGCTGAGATAGGACTTTGGCTGCAATGACCGCTCTTTTGATTTGGGTTCCTCCAGCCTGCTCTGAGCTGCTCCTGTTCGGTCCACATGATGGCAGCATCTTAGTTTCTTCAAGGGTAGCTCAAAAATGAATGATACTAATTTTTTAAAATGACTTTTGGGAGGCCTGGGTAATGGTTATGTGTTCAGTTGGTGCCATGGCTGTCCCTAGAGCCACTACACAAATTCTAAATGTATTTATTATTTTAATATAGACAGATGGACTTCCCTGTGTTGCAGTGGTATGAATTATGCCAAAATCTCATTATGTAGCTTCTCCACTCGATACTCTCCCAAAAGATTCATTTGGCTGGAGTAATCAGCTCACAGTTTTCTTAGGTGGGAACAACTGAACAAGGAGCAAGGGAGCAGCTATTTCTAAAAATATTAAAATCAAGATAATATGATCACTCTATAAAGCCAAAACAGTCAAGAAGAGCCAACAAATGCAGAGAGAAAAGACACGACACTGGAATCTTTCCTTAGGAAGTCAAAGGAGCAGAGGCTGTTGTATAGTGTTCCTGTGGTGCAGCGGTTAAACAGCAGTATTGCAGTCAAGATTCTGCTCACAACCTGAGTTCGATCCCAATGGGCTCAGGTAGCTGACTCAGCCTTCCATCCTTCCGAGGTAAGTAAAATGAACATCCAGCTTGCTGGGGGGCAAAGTGTTGTTTGCATAATTATGTTGTAAACCGATTAAAGAGGGTTTTAAGCACTATGGGGCAGTATATAAGCAGCATGCTTTTTGCTTTGTTTTTCTACATTTTTGCTTTGATAACAAAAAAATTGGAGTCTTATGACTCTCTAATATATTTTCTTTTCCCTTTTTGCTTTATCTCAAGAGATTGATGCATCTACATTCTCACTGGAGTGGAGAATAGAAAACCGCAAAACCAATCCATTCTGTGTGCCCATGAATTCATTAATTAATATACCACCCCATTAATGCAGAAGCACTATTCTGGGCAGTTTAACAACAAATTAAAACATATATTAAACAAGCAATAAACAGTAAAATTAAAACACTAACAGATCAAATGGTGCTGCGACAGGAGGGAAACAAACAGTCAACCAGGGTTGGTATGAAAGGCCTCCCTAAAAAGCAATGTTTTGGGTTGTGTGCTAAATGACAACAGGGAGGGACCCAGGTGTAGCTGCTCCGGGAGCTGATTCCATAAGGATGGTTCCCCCATGGAGAAGGTCCTGCCTCTTGTAGAAGGCTTTTGGGCTTCCCTCAAGGTGGCTACATGGAGGAGCCTAGCTTGGCAAGATCTGGTCGGTCGGGCAGATGACACTGGGGAGAGACGCTCCAACAAGTAACATGGTCCCAAACCATGGAGGGCTTTGTATGTGAGTGTCAAAACCTTGAACCTGATCAGGGACACAACAGGTAATCTGTGGAAATTAGCCATAGCTGGAGTGATGTGATCAAATTTGCTCACACCGGTCACCAGTCTGGCCACCACATTCTGGACCCACTGCAGTCCCTAGGTCAGTCTCAAGGGAAGCCCCACATAGAGAGTATTGCAGTAGTCAATGTGGGAGAAGACCAGTGCTTGCATCCATGTCCTAAGGGAGCCCTTATCTAGGTAGGGGCAGAATTGGATGATGAGCCTCAGCGGGCTAAAGGCCAATCATGAAGCACTTTGGCTCCATGAATTTCAGATAGCAGCTCCACCTTCCCACAGCAAAATAGTTTCGAAACTTTAAATTATTTTTAAATTAAGTAATTCTATATCTCACCTGTTCCTGACAAAAATGAAACACAAGGGCCAGAATCCTGTTGGATTTTTATACTGAGAAAAGAAGCCTGTTAGAAAATACAAGGCATGGCAGATCTAAATGCATCCAACACACCATATAGCCCTTGTGTCTTCAACAGCTCTTCCAAAGGACTGGGTAACCCTCCAGGGCAGAATTTAATGGCTGGAGGAAGAGAGAGAGAATGACAGCATTCTGTTGAGGATGCCCAGGAAGTAATGAAGAGAGAGGATATTGTCTTTTCCAAGATCTGCTGACAGCCTTATCCTGTCATTGCAAGGACCCAGTGAGATTCTGGCCATTATGACACACAAAAATGCAGATGAAAATGCAGATGAAAAACAACATTTAACCACTGGATGGGTTGCTCGCATGTTTTTTTTAAACAACTAACCAGTTCTTTTCTGCTTGCTGTGTGTTTGTGTGTGCTTTTTTTCTCAAGGGGAAAAGATACTAGAGACAAATTGCACAAATTACAGAGGCCATCAAGGAAGTGGAGAGCTGCCTGTCTCACCTTTGGCTGGAGGCAAAGGATCATCAGGGTGTTAAAAATTACTCATAGAGTAATTGAAATAAATGAGGAATGTAGCACATTTTCTGTTCATTCCAACACAAGACAAATCATCCTCACAGAAATAAAAAGGCATACCCGGTACCTAATGAGTTAGATCACTCTTAAATGAATAGCAGACCAACCTACATGCACAAAGTCTGCCTGAGTGTAAGCATCATTGCATATAGAGTCCATTTTAAAATTTTCCATCATTTCTCTTTCCCTCAAGCTTGAGTTGTTGCGCTGAATGTCTCAGGAAGAAGAGAATGGCTCTTCCATCACTGAAACAAATGTTTCATAGAATCATAGAATAATTGAGTTGGAAGCGGCCTCTAAGGCCATCAAATCCAACCCCCTGTTCAACACAGGAATCCAAATCAAAGCAGATCTGACAGAGGGTTGTCCAATTTTCATTTGAATGCCTCCAGCGTCAAAGCGTTTACCACCTCCCGAGGCAACTGGTTCCATTGTCGTACTGCTCTAACAGTTAAGAAGTTTTTCCTGATATTCAGTTTCAGCCATGTCCTTTTTCGCAGATTCATCACCACCCTCCCTGCTTTTAAAACAAACATTAAAGCTTGTTTCATATCCTATGAAAACTCATGAATTGGCAGCTATTTTACAAATTCTGATTTTAAAAATAGTAAAACAAGCATCCACTAACTCTCATTTGTCATAGGCAACCTTTTCCTGTTTTTAAAAGGCTGTGGTTATCACAAGCTTTTCCTTGTTGGAAACCCAGCTTCAGTTTTATTATGCAGTGCATATTATATGGTCCGTCACAAAACAGCCAGGAACCTTGTAACGATGTGAACAAAGCTTTTGCAATATCATGTACAATTGAAGTAATTGCTTTGGCAATTAACATAGGTGAGTAACATGGGAGAGGGGAGCATGGGGTTGCTGCTGCTGTTGTTTTCTGTAGTGTTGTGCTGAGTTTTCATAAGCATTCATTCCTGCTGTGACAGTTGCCGTTTTGGGGTGGACAAATGACAAAATACCTTTTATTAATTAAATTATTGCTTTTCATGAAAAATGCATAGCCATGATCTTCAAATGTCCCTTGGCAGTGGGCTTGGATGAGACAGACCCAGCGATTGGAGTGTGTCCATGCAAATTCACTCCATTAAAATGGCAACTGACAGCAGTGCAGAAATAAAATGTGGCACACAGGGACCTGTCATGACAGTCCTCTCAGCTATATCTCCAAGCAGAGTCCAAGAAGGTAGGGTCCTGTGCTGATCCACGTCGGAAAAAACCAGTTCTAGAGGATTTATCTCCATGAGGACTTAGGATATGACATCTGTGATGATCTGTCAGTTTCATTGTCTCTGTGGTTCCCATAATTCCAGCAACATTCTCGTTGATGAATATAAATTCCTCCCTATACTCATCTGCACGAACAAGAAAACACATTGTTTTTCCTCCTCACTTCCAAGATGACAAGTTATTTCATGTCAATCCTCGTGGAAGTGTTTGAATATGCAAAAACAACCTTTTTCTGGAAGCTGTGCCAATTACACAAACTGCATAGCTAAACTATGGCAGTTAGTTCCTTGTTTCCATGAAGCTTTCTTGCTTCCATGAACTTGCTTCCATGAAAAATCAGAAGCATCAAACGGGTTGCTTGCATCTTTTCCCTGCCAACCTGTTCCTCTGTCTTTACTCTTGCTTTCTTTTCTCATATATTTACATGTGTCTCTCTCTGTGTGTGTTTTGCTTCACAAAGATACTAGTTCTGAAAGTTGCAGAACCACAATGGGGAAAAAAGGTACTGATCTTATTATCACACTGGAGGTAAGAAATCTCAAGGGGGAAACAAACTTGTCTTGTCAACAGCTTGTCTTGTCAAAAACAAATACATTACTGAAATTTCCTTCACATCCTTATCCTCGTCCCATCCAAATTGTGTATTGAGTTGCAAGGGTTATGTTCCATTCAGGAACAGCAATCTGTGTGGCTTTTGGAATACTGCTTTCCTAACACACATAATTTTAATGCATTTCCCTTATTCATTCATTCATTCATTCATTCATTCATTCATTTAATTTATAAGCCACCTTTCTCCCCATAGGAGACCCAAGGAGGCTCACAACAATTAAAATTGCACAGTAGTAACAAGTTAAAATACTACGCAAAACTATATATTAAAAACATTGATCAAGATTAAAAATAATTTTTAAAACGTTTTTTTTAAAAAAAACATTTAAACATATCTAAAATTCATAAATGGCGTCTTCCCTGGACACCCACATATTGCTTCAAAGCCTGCCTGAAAAGGAAGGTCTTTGTCTGACGATGGAAAGACAAGGGTGGCTTCTCAGGGCAGTGCACTCCACAGCTCAAGAACAGCCACTGAGAAGGCCTTCGTTAGATAAACCGTATTTTCATGCATGTTTCAAATTAGCACATTTTTAGTTGTGCACATTTATTTGGATTTAACTTTTAAAAAAATAATAATAAAAGAGGGGAAATAAATCACATTCTGTTTCCTCATAGGAGCAGGAGGAAGGGACAAAATGGCAGCCTTGCCTTCTAGCTAAAGAGTTGTGAACGGGCACAACCAAGTTTTACTTCAACATGGGCAACAAAGTTGTGTTCTCCACCACACCTGAAAGCTACAGGCTAGTTTAAGTGTTATAGGACAACTACAGTATTTGACACACTCAGCTCTGCCCCTCAAGAAAGGTGAATGGCCTGGAGAGGAAGGTACTTGAGAGAAATGTCTGAGGAGGTGCTGCTCTCTCCAATGGTAATCCGGCATTTATTTGTTGTTGTTATGTGCTGTCAAGCTGAAACCAACTTATAGCAAACCCAATAGGGCTTTCAAAGAAAGTAAGGTATTTAAGGAGTGGCTTTACCAGTTCCAAACCCCCACTGAGTTTCCAGGCTGAGTTGGGACTCGAACCAAGGTCTCCAGAGTCCTAGTCCATCATTCTATCTCCTACACTGCACTGGGTTAGCAGTTATTTTGTTGTTTAGTCGTTAAGTCATGTCCGACTCCTCGTGACCCCATGGACCAGAGCACGCCAGGCCCTCCTGTCTTCCACTGCCTCCCGGAGTTGGGTCAAATTCATGTTGGTAGCTTCGATGACACTGTCCAGCCATCTCATCCTCTGTCGTCCCCTTCTCCTCTTGCCTTCACACTTTCCCAACATCAGGGTCTTTTCCAGGGAGTCTTCTCTTCTCATGAGATGGCCAAAGTATTGGAGCCTCAGCTTCAGGATCTGTCCTTCCAGTGAGCACTCCGGGTTGATTTCCTTCAGAATGGATAGGTTTGTTCTCCTTGCAGTCCAGGGGACTCTCAAGAGTCTCCTCCAGCACCACAATTCAAAAGCATCAATTCTTCGGCGGTCAGCCTTCTTTATGGTCCAGCTCTCACTTCCATACATCGCTACTGGAAAAACCATAGCTTTGACTATGCGGACCTTTGTCGGCAAGGTGATGTCTCTGCTTTTCAAGATGCTGTTTAGGTTTGTCATCGCTTTCCTCCCAAGAAGCAGGCGTCTTTTAATTTCGTGGCTGCTGTCACCATCTGCAGTGATCATGGAGCCCAAGAAGGTAAAATCTGTCACTGCCTCCATATTAGCAGTTATAGTGCTAGACAAATTATTTCCATCAATGCCGAGAGATGATAGTATGTTCTGGCTCCTTTGTCTTTATACTGCCGGTAAGTGAAGATGTGATTGTATTCACTGAGTGCTCACCATTTGGTGAAATGTTCTAAATAAATTTAGTTCTGTGAGCTAAATAACATACCCCTGTATCTAGATGCACGGCAGCATAACTCCATCCCCTGCCACACCTGGTCCTGCTAATATCCAACTCAGTCATTCAGGCATTTAAAACCAGTTTGAATATTCATGGATAGAAAGGAACATCCAGCCCACCCCTCCACCCCCAGTTCTGTTGCCCTCCTACATGTGAAGAATGATGGCACTACAGAGGGAGCTTTCCACGGAGGAAAATAAATGAGCTTTCCTCATTTATTTTTATTTATTTATTTGTCTTATTTGTAGGCTGCCTTTCTCATGACAGGAATAGAGATAGCAGTTTGTCTTTTGGATGAACAGGTGTTGAGCAGGTCCCAGCCCCACCTTTTCCAGAGGGCACCACTCAGAGGCAGTGCCCCAGTTTCTCTGCCCTGCCTCCTCCAGCCACTGCCTCTGAGTGGGCACTTGCCTGAGGAGGCGGGGCTGGGAAGAGCCAAATACCTGTTTGTCTAAAGGGTGAACCAGCATGAACCACCAAATTGGTGGTTCGTGCTCTGCCCATCTCTACTTAGGAACCTTATTTCCCAGGCTCACAGCCCACAGCGAGAGTGCAGGCTTTCTCTATTTAGACTCATTGCTATCCACAATTAGGAAGAGGATGGCCATAGGACTTGGTTCTGAAATCCCAGATAGGGCTAGAGGACAGAAAACTGGTAGTGTAAGCTATAGCATGTCAGTACTTTGTCTGTTCATCCATTTGCCCCCTGTTGCTAACAAACACAGAAGAACACCAACAAGTGGCATCCTTTCCCCTCACCCATCCACCCCTGTTCTTTCACCTTTGCTCATAGCTGGAGAAAATGCCTCCTCTCCCACATGCACACAAGGTAAAAAGGTAACCTCTGAGTTGGCATGGTAACTTCATTTTGCTAAGTTGCTAGCATGTGGAATGCAGGACCTCTTGATCAGCAGCATACAGTGTCAAACACTTGTGTGTTTGGGGTGTTGCTATTTAGGTGTCTCAAATTGAACCTGATGTAGGCAGTTTGAGTGAGCCCTCAGGTACAAATGTTAGAAGTGTTGTTGCCAAGACAGGGTGCTTGGTTTGGAAGGTGAATATGGAGACAGTTAAGAATTGTTTGTTTTTTTAAAAAAAAAAATTTGGGCACGAGCGATCCAAAATTTGCAAAAACTAGGTGGAAAGATTGAGAGGTTTTTGGAAGATTAGAATATAGGGCAAAACAAGATGGATAGGTCTGCCCATAAGGGATATGCAAAATTATTATTCTCACCTGGCAAAAAGCCAGGCATTTTGTTGTACTCTTCTCAAGAGAAGAGAAAGAGGAGGAGGAGGTTTTTTTAAAAAATAAATTAAGCAAAATCACACAAAGCAGTGCAAGTAATACTTTGGAGTAAATAATGCAATTTGCCCAAAATGGTTCCTGTTTCATTGCATGGGTTCTTCAAGATCACAAGCATGTGAGAGGGTATTTGTTTCTCTTTTTACAATCAGTCATTGTTTGGTGCTTGTTTGTTTCGTGTGTGCTTTGCTTTGCTAAGGGAAACACACAAGGTTTGCACAGACAGTTGGTGGAAACGATAGAGATGTTGAGAGAGAAAAAAATAGTGCTTCTTGTCTAATTCTTGCCTCATGGGATAATTCCTCTTCAAACTGTCTTTACAAGTTTAAACTATGTAAATTAACATGAACAAAGAATTGAGGAAGTATCCTTTACAGCCCTGTCACCTGTCCTGACAAAGGACAGTAGAAGTAAAGAGATCCATAGAGGAGAATAATTTCCCCAGAGTTCACCCCTTTCTCATTAACTGGCACTTGAAGTCTTGATACTCTGAGGCATTTTCAGGATAAATAATAAAAAATGGTTTTTTAAATTTTATTTATTTATTTATTTATTTATTCGATTTTTATCCCGCCCTTTTAGACAAAGTCTACTTATAGTTGCTTGAAATTGCAGACTTGTGTATACTGCTTTTTTATTGCACACTTATTAGCAACCCACTGAACAGTTCAACAGCAACAAACGACTGCCACAAACTGAGGAAAGAGAGAGAAAGAGCACTCACAGAGGGAGGGGGATCTCTTTAAATTCAAAGGCAGGAAGGAACAACTGGTTAGTGCTGGATAGATAATCACCCCAGTCCAGAAATGTCCCTCCCTCCCAGTCAAACAAACTACAGGCCACATGCGAGATTGCCAAACAAACAAACAAAAAACCCCTCCAACATGTGCAACATCTCCAAAAGTCTCCTCCTTCCCAGTGACCAGCAGGAATACACCGAATAATGCAACATTCCAAATGTGTTTCATTTGCAGGTGACAGAGCTCAACGTTTCAGAGCACAGCAGCATGCTGTTCTCAACTGGTTTGCTTTTTTAAGGCTAGATCACACAGAATCCGACTTCAGCTTGTTAGGTCAGCCTTTCAGCTGGTGCACCACCAACACCAACTGTTTGGTGTCTGCTTCTGTCAGGGAGGAAGATATGCTGATTTTACTTCCTAAATCATGAAAGAATAATAGGAAGCAATCAATGGCTGTCAACTCTAGAGCAGCAGCATTTCCTGTCCATGTAAACCAGAGGATGGAGAAGTGGTATTCAAACAACCCTTTCTACTTTGCTCTTTTTCCAGATCATATGTAGGTATGGAAATGGGGTTCGGGGGGGGGGGAAGAGAGATGTAGAACCTGAGATCTGTGTAGGCTTTGTCTCCTTGGGGAAAAGACTATAGGGCCACTCCTCCCCCTTTTTAAAAAATATATATTAAAAGGCTAGTTCATTCTCTTCTCCTTTTGCACAAACTGCCTCTCGTAAAATGCAAAGAGAAAGCTACATTTTCCCCCCTGTGATTCATCTGATTAATGGTGCCTCCTCCTGCCTGCACTGAATGGCGCGTATTTAATCCTATTTAACTCCCAGGATTTGGTGCGTCATTAGAGGACTAAAAGGCATGATGCGCCAACCCAGATGGTGATTCAAAGCAATCGTGTAGGAGGCAAACAAAAGCACTCTTGCCTTTCTCGCGAATTAATGATTATTCCCTTGCAAAGCACCAGGGACTAGACCCGCCAGGGGACAAGGCCGCCCTCCCACCGCGCCATCAGGCAGAAGCTGTTAAGGTTTCTAGAACTCAAGTGACTCGGGTGCTGTGAATACCATGAGCTCTGCTTGGCTAGCAAAGATCCCCCCTGAATATAGCTGCACATTATACCAAAGTGGGGCCTCTTAATGTAATACCAGCTTGAGCAGGAAAAGTGGAGGAGGAAAATTTTAAAAAGAAAGAAAGAAAGAGTTGCTTCTAAGCTTTTTGAATAAAAATGCTCCAGTGCAGCTATTCTCATTAACAGCGAGATGGTGTAGGTACTCTGGACATCAGTCAGGTTCAAATTATGCTCAGTTAGAATTGATTGAGGGTTCTAGAAAGCGTGTAGATTCCTTTAGAGACGTGTAGTTAGAAAAACACCCAAGTCTAGTTTCCTATTTCAACAGTTAGCCCTGGATGTGAATGTGGGGAAGCGTTACTGGACAGCTCTGCCCTTCATTGATCGCACATATGAGAACATGGTTTAGTGCCTTCAAGGGAACTTGGTCTATTAATTAATAAAGGCATTTCATTCAGTAAAACATGACCCTGTGCAAAGGTGTTTTTCGACTCTTCAGTTTAGGATTTCCTTGAGAGTAACATGCTTTCTCCTCTTACATGCTTCGAAGCAATTTCTTTAAACAGTGCCCATGGAGAAAGGACAGGAACAGTACATGTACCGGGGGGCAGGGGGCTGGAGGGACACTGATGCTGAACGCAAAGTATTACTTTGTGTGTGGATTCCTGTTGTGAAGTGATCTATCTAGCTAACATAACATACAATGCTGGAGGACATTTGCTGTTTCTTTGTTCCTTTTCGTGATGCAAATCAGTGGAAGCTAGTGAGCCCTACTTTGCAGGGGAAAGAATCATATCAAGCACCTTGCACAGATCCTTTACGGTTCAGACTAAAAGCCAGTGGAGATTCATTGCCCCTGCAAAACCAGAGTTGCCAGGCTTCAGTGCAGATCACAACTTTCTCTATTCAGGCACAGTTATCTCTCTGACTATGTGTAGGCACAGTGCTTTTCATTCACAACTCCCTCACCCTGCATGTCCCCAATACTTCTCAGTTGGTGCTGACTTCAAGAGGAGAAAGAGCCCACATGTTGTAATTATTACGTGTACCTTTTCCCTTCTCACCTGTGTGTAGCACCTATTCTATCACCCTCCCTTAAGCTAATTTGCCCAGTTTACAGTCCTTCTCTAAGAACTTTACTTAAGAACAGCTCCCGTAATTTCAACATCGAGACAGGATGATTCGGGGACTTTTGTGTTTTTATCCCTTTCACATCAAGCCCTGCAATACCCAGCCTGATGAAGAGTTCTGGAGGACTCAGAAGCTCATCTTCTTAACATTATTTGGGTAGTCCAATAAATGTATCGACTATCCTGATTTGCATTTTGCTTAAAGACCAAATGACTGGATTTTTTTGTTTCCTCTCATTATCTGTTATTTTCAGATACACTGCCTCTAAAGAAAGAGGTTCTGTCCACATATCATACTAGATTAGGCATCCTTCAGTCTCGAGAGACTATGGTAACGTGCTCTGTATGGAGGACTTGGAACAGCGTCTAGTGTGGCTGAGAAGGCCAATTCGAGAGTGACAATCCCTTCCACACTGAGGACAAATACAGTCTGTCCCCTGTCCAGCTCCCTGATTTGGCTGCTTTCGCGACTGCCTCTTTGCCTCAGCCTGCTGAACAAGTGTCTCTTCAAAATGGGAGAGGCCATGCTGCACCACCTGCCTCCAGGCTGAACGCTCAGATGTCAAGGTTTCCCATCTGTTGAGGTCCATTCCTAAGGCCTTCAGATCCCGCTTGCATATGTCCTTGTATTGCAGCTGTGGTCTCCCTCTGGGGCGATTTCCCTGCACTAATTCTCCATGCAGGAGATCTTTTGGAATCCGACCATCAGCCATTCTCACGACATGCCCAAGCCAACGTAGACGTCGCTGTTTCAGTAATGTATACATGCTAAAAATTCCAGCTCATTCTAGGACTACTCTATTTGGAACTTTGTCCTGCCAGGTGATACCAAAAATGCGTCGGAGACATCGCATATGGAATGTGTTCAACTTCCTCTCCTGCCGTGCACGAAGGGTCCAGGACTCACTGCAGTACAGGAGTGTGCTCAGGACACAGGATCTATAGACCTGGATCTTGGTATATGCCGTCAGCTTCTTATTAAGCCATACTCTCTTTGTGAGTCTAGAGAACGTGGTAGCTGCTTTACCAATGCGTTTATCCAGCTCGACATCTAGGGAGAGAGTGTCAGAGATCGTTGAGCCAAGGTACACAAAGTCATGGACAACCTCCAATTCTTTTGTGGAGATGGCAATAGAGGGAGGTGAGTCCACGCCCTGGCCCATGACTTGTGTTTTCTTCAGGCTGATTGTTAATCCAAAGTCTTGGCAGGCCTTGCTAAAACGATTCATGAGTTGTTGGAGGTCTTCAGCAGAGTGGGCAACAACAGCTGCATCATCGGCGAAGAGGAAGTCCCGCATGCATTTCACCTGGACTTTGGTCTTCACTCTCAATCTAGAGAGAAAATGGATAGGTTTGTTCTCTTTGCAGTCCAGGGGACTCTCAAGAGTCTCCTCCAGCACCACAATTCAAAAGCATAAATTCTTCGGCGGTCAGCCTTCTTTATGTTCCAGCTCTCACTTCCATACATCGCTACTGGAAAAACCATAGCTTTGACTCTGCGGACCTTTGTCGGCAAGGTGATGTCTCTGCTTTTTAAGATGCTGTCTAGGTTTGTCATCGCTTTCCTCCCAACAAGCAGGCGTCTTTTAATTTCGTGGCTGCTGTCACCATCTGCAGTGATCATGGAGCCCAAGAAAGTAAAATCTGTCACTGCCTCCATATCTTCCCCTTCTATTTGCCAGGAGGTGATGGGGCCAGTGGCCATGATCTTAGTTTTTTTGATGTTGAGCTTTAGACCATTTTTGGCGCTCTCCTCTTTCACCCTCATTAAGAGGTTCTTTAATTCCTCCTCACTTTCTGCCATCAGAGTGGTATCATCTGCATATCGGAGGTTGTTGATATTTCTTCCGGCAATCTTAATTCCGGTTTGGGATTCATCCAGTCCTGCCTTTCACATGATGTATTCTGCATGTAAATTAAATAAGCAGGGAGACAATATACAGCCTTCTCGTACTCCTTTCCCAATTTTGAACCAATCAGTTGTTCCATATCCAGTTCTAACTGTTGTTTCCTGTCCCACATATAGATTTCTCAGGAGATAGATAAGGTGGTCAGACACTCCCATTTCTTTAAGAACTTGCCATTGTTTGCTGTGGTCCACACAGTCAAAGGCTTTTGCGTAGTCAATGAAGCAGAAGTAGATGGTTTTTTTGGAACTCTCTGGCTTTCTCCATAATCCAGTGCATTCTGCCCCTTCGAAATCCAGCTTGTACTTCTGGGAGTTCTCGGTCCACATACTGCTGAAGCCTACCTTGTAGGATTTTGAGCATAACCTTGCTAGCGTGTGAAATGAGTGCAATTGTACGGTAGTTGGAGTATTCTTTGGCACTGCCCTTCTTTGGGATTGGGATGAAGACTGATCTTTTCCAATCCTCTGGCCACTGCTGAGTTTTCCAAACTTGCTGGCATATTGAGTGTAGCACCTTAACAGCGTCATCTTTTAAGATTTTAAATAGTTCAACTGGAATGCCATCACCTCCACTGGCCTTGTTGTTAGCCATGCTTTCTAAGGCCCACTTGACTTCACTCTCCAGGATGTCTGGCTCAAGGTCAGCAACCACACTATCTGGGTTGTCCGGGACATCCAAATCTTTCTGGTATAATTCCTCTGTTTATTCTTGCCACCTCTTCTTGATGTCTTCTGCTTCTGTGAGGTCCCTCCCATTTTTGTCCTTTATCATGTCCATCTTTGCACAAAATGTTCCTTTAATATCTCCAATTTTCTTGAACAGATCTCTGGTTTTTCCCTTTCTATTTTTTTCCTCTATTTCTTTGCACTGTTCGTTTAAGAAGGCCCTCTTGTCTCTCCTTGCTATTCTTTGGAAGTCTGCGTTCAATTTTCTGTAACTTTCCCTACCTCCCTTGCATTTTGTTTCCCTTCTCTCCTCCGCTATTTGTAAGGCCTCGTTGGACAGCCACTTTGCTTCCAGAAAAGCCAGGGGTCATTGTCCAAACATTCCAGGTGCCCAACTTTAGGGCAGAAGTTTTCTTATGATTGTTGCATGGTGCAGGCTTATCGATCTGCTTGTCGGCTTTCACCCTAAACCCCACGCACCCCGTGAGGTCAACAGACCGTGGCGAGGCAGCACCTTACTGGCTGGGGACTGCCCAGCTTAAGGCGGACGGTAGCTACGTAGTGAGGTGCAATGACCTCTCCCACCGTCGGAAGTAGCCCCTGGCGTCATGCTCTACACCAATCGAGCAAAGACTTATAACTGGTAACTGCTACTTCCCGTGTTGTTTCGACGCTATATGCAAAGCTGGAGTGTCCTCTCCAGAGCACGAAGCCTGGGTAAAATAATATGGAGGATAGGCTGTTACCCAAGCAGCAAATCCCCCCTCTCCACGTCGCTGAAATAGTCCAATGGAAAGGCAAGAGCCAACACAACTGGTTCCAGCGACGTCGCAGGAGTTGCCAGAACGACACGAACTGCCTCCGGGACTCCGGCTCCGGATTTTGCCTCGAGGTTAACTCCTGAAGCCTTTTCCCTTTTCCATCGGTGGATATAGCCACAAGGCAGTGGAGGTTTGAAATCGGAGTTTTCCTTCTCCTAGATGGGATGCCTTCCAAGGCTGACGAGCCCCACCTACCATATCATACTATTTATACAACAATTGATAGTCCTTTGTTCAATAATTATTCTGTCCAGCAGCAAATTGTCTAACTTTGCAGCAAATTTGGCCATTATCACCAATCATCTCCCTTGCAGTCATCTTATGGGTGGGGGGAAATGGGACCAGCGTCTGCCTTTTCCATTAATGCATAGGTCTATCTCCTTCTCCTTCCCCTTAACATAAAAATCAAGGCTATGAATATTCTTGAAGCTAATAATAACCCAGAATGGCTGGCTGGCAGGCAGAAAAACTTTCTTTACATTTGAATGCTAATTAGATTAGACCCCTGAGCAATAATTTTGCCTCTCCTTTTGAAACACAATAGAAGCCAACAGCTTATTTTAACCAAAACCAAGATGAGAAAAAGTTTTTTTCAAATTATGCTAGCCCTTATTTTCATATCCTGCTTTCAGCGCACTTTTAATCCACAGGATTTTTTTTTCATTAACCAGATGATGCAAAGGGAAATGCAAATCAGCCCAGAGCTCTCCCTCCCAATTTGTAGTTTTTCCTTTCACTGCTGGGGCTTCTACTTTTCTTTAAAAAAAAAAAAAAGGGACCTGTTTGTATCAGTTCAGGCAGTGTGATCACTTGAACCAATGAAGAAAATGCCGAGACTAGGGGATGGTTCAAAGATTCAGTCAAGGAGGGCTTGATCTTTGCAAATAAGACCACAGAGCCAAACAACAACTGCAGGTCTAGCTACAGCTGTGTTTCAAAGTGAGCAAGTAGGAAGAGAGCAAAGATCCAGCTTGGGAGAAAAGGAAACTGGGAGGAAATCCACTTTCTCCTTGCTTACAGTTTATTGCAGTTTAATACAACTGAAGCTGCACCATTTGCTGGGCTACACAAGAGCTATGTTAACAAGCTGCAAACAATGTTTTCCTTCTCTATTTCAGTGCAACCAGTTAATTCTAACCAACCTGGGGAAACCTGAACTCACCAGTGCAACTTTACAGTGAATGAATTTGTTTTTCCCTTGTTGTGTAGCCGCACCCTTACACAACTAGTTTAGTTTGATATCATTGGCTCCATCCTAAGCAATCCTGGGATCTTTAGTTTGGTGAGAAACTTTAAATGATCTGCTAGAAGGTTCTAGTGCACACCCTCTGAACTATAGCTGAAAATTATGTGTACACCACCAAACTGCAGATCAGCTATTTTCCCCCTCTCCAGCACTGAAAGATCTTGAGCAAGTTCTGTCTGTGCCACTGTTAGTAGCTCAGGTAGCTGAAGAGAGCAGGCTGCAAATTCCAAGATTTGGTAGGACCAAGTTCCATATTTTTCCATATATAAGATGATACTTTTGTCTAAAATCATTAGACTAAAAATTGAGGGTCATCTTATACACAGAGGTAAGCCGAGGAGAGAACCATGCAATTGCGAAATTGCCCATGCGTTGCCTCTGCAAACAGGCTTCCTTCAATCACGATGCTGAGCTGCCTCCAATCATGAGGCTTAACTTCCTACAGTCATGAGACTTAGCTTCCTCCAATCACAGGCCTTATGTAACTGACGGAACAAACCAATTGGAACACACCTTGTTGGAGGTGGAGTGTGTAGGCAGTGCTCAGATGCAACAGGAACTGGTAATGTTGGAGTGTTCTGAGCCCAGAGGCTGAATAAAGTGATATGCTCAAAGCTAAGTGTGATACATAATATGACGGTACTGATATGTAAATGTTACCTGATTACTAAATAAAAATGTGTTCTGTTTTATGTTTAAAATATTTATTTCTTAATTTTGGGTTGGAAAAGTAGGGGGCGTGTTATACACAGAAAAATACGGTAATGGCAAATAAATAGCAATAACCTTGTTGAATAAACATTCTATGAATTAGGAGCTGGACACATTTCAGGGTCAAAGGGTCACATTAGACTTCACCCGGATCCTACATTGAGAAGAAGCCTCTCTGCCTCTGACAGAGTCTTGTGGCACAGTGGTTAAACTGCTGTACTGCAGCCAAAACTGTGCTCACGACCTGGGGTTCAATCCCAGGTAGCCGGCTCAATGTTCACGCAGTCTTCCATCCTTCCGAGGTTCGTACAATGAGTACCCAGCTCGCTGTGTGTGTGTGTGTGCAATATATAGCCTGCATAATTAACTTGTAAACCGCCCAGAGAGTGCTTGAAGCGCTTGGGTTTTTTTGTTTGTTTGTTTGTTTTTGGTTTTTTTGGTAGCTGTTCCTGCTGAAATGTGGCGATTCTCACAGAGGTTACACTTGTAACCACAATTGTAATCAAAATGTGGTGGCAACTCTGATGGATGTCTATGGTGCTAAAGGAGCCAAGGATATCTCCTTCCTGTCCCATAGAATCCAGCTGACGTGCAGGGCTGAGCATCTTTCTGCCTCCTGCAAGGGAGAGAAATGCCCAAAAGGCTCTGTGTGTCTGTGTGTGTTGCTGCTGTTACTACTGATGCAGATTTTGGTAGCACATATCTTTTGGCAAAGATAACAAGACACCCAATGTCAGTGCCTATGTTTTAATGGCAACAGTAGCAAATGTGGGCCAGAAGAACCACAAGGTGGCCTTCGTGACCATGTACTGTATGGTCTACAGTCTGCTCTTAGTTTAAGCAGGGTGGTGAACACCAAGATCTGGTGACCTGTGTATCTTCTGAATCAGCTGTCCAGGTGATGCTAACTATGGACAAATACCCTTAGGATCCCTTATATCCCTCTTTATGGGTCTTTATTGTTTAAAACAGACTTGGACTGGAGAGTAGAGGTAGGATTTTCAGATTTCTACAAATCTCATTATTTGTTGTTTTTGAATGTTTGGTTAAATTCCTTTAGCAGATGTGCTGGGATTCACAGAACAGAATAGCTTCAAGTTCCTTAGATTAGTCCACCCCCTTTTCTCATCAACTAGCACTTACAGTCTCAATAACTGATTCTGAGACATTAGTGACAGAAAGGGAAAAAATCATTTACTTATAGCTGAACAGATCAAACAGCAAACTGAGCACAAACATGATTGCTTGAGCAAAAGGTCTCAACAGACTCACTGATCTGCAACAGACTGACTGAGAGGGGGGAAAACAGAGCACAGGGGTAGGTGTCTCATTGAATCAGAGGCTTGGAAGAAACTATTAGGTAGTGCTGTTAGTGAACAACAGTCATCTCAGCCCAAAAAGGTCCCTTCCAGCCACATGTACTAGAGGCAGCATAGGAGGTTGGTAAAAACTCCAACTTTATTCTCCACTCTTGGACTGATACCTAACAGACAGACATTTTACAGACACCTAAATATGGCTCACCTGGGAGAAAGGTCTCACTTTGAAAGCTTTGAGACTTGGCTAGGCCTAGCTGCACCCAAGCTTCCTGTCCCTGTGCTAGCTGGGAGCTTTCTTTCTGAAGAGGAAGCTAGGCAGAGTTAGGCCTAGCTAAGCCTCAAAGCCTTCTAGTTGAGGCCTTTCTCCCTGGTGAGTCACATTTAGGTGTCTGTAAGGTGTCTATCGGGACGTGGTGGCACTGCGGGTTAAACCGCAGAAGCCTCTGCGCTGCAAGTTCAGAAGCCCAGCAAGATCGAATCCATGCGACAGAGTGAGCTCCCGTCGCTTGTCCCAGCTCCTGCCAACCTAGCAGTTCGAAAGCATGTAAAAATGCGAGTAGATAAATAGGTACCACCTCGGTGGGAAGGTCACAGCGTTCCGTGTCTAGTCACGCTGGCCACGTGACCACGGAAACGGTCTACGGACAAACGCTGGCTCTACGGCTTGGAGACGGGGATGAGCACCGCGCCCGAGAGTCGGACACGACTGGACTAAATGTCAAGGGGAACCTTTACCTTTACCTAAGGTGTCTATCAGATAGAGCTACCAGAACGGAGAGTTGCAGGAATTGTAATCCAAGAAACCAAAAAATTCCATTACATATGGGAGAGGACACTAAAAAAAAAAAAAAAAGGACTCATTTTCTAGCAGCCCTTCAAATGGAGGACCTTACTCTGTAAAAGAGAATGCATGGTCATCCTAAATCAGTTATGTGGTTGTCTCAATAGTTCTACCCCAATGTCTGTTCTTCTAGTGCTGTGTGGCTTGGATGATATTAATTTGGCTGAAGGACAGAAGATGGAAAGCAGAGCTATTTGTATTGTCCTCAGCCAATGCTTATCTATCACAATTTGACAGCCAGGCTTCTATTTCAGGATGGGTGCTGAATAGAACTGCCTCTCTGGGGAGACTATCTAAATGGGTCATGCTTGATCAAAAATATACTGGAGTTGTCACTGCAGTCTGGCAGAAATCTGGATCTTCTGCAAAACTTTGGGCATACAATGAGGAAGACACTGGGGATTTGCGAAAGAATTTACAGCATGCTCTTTCTTAAGGTACAGATAAACTGGCATTTATAGAAGGGAATCCCTAAGTGCTGATCATGTGTGATTTTCACGGCAGCACTTTTCTCACCTGTAATTTGCAAGTTAGCTTGATTCGCATTGTGATTGGTCTCTTGGCTTTTCTTCCTTTGTAAATTTGATTTCTCAAAGAGGAAAGACCACCTTAAACATGTCTCATGAACCCTGTGCTCTCAGCTCTAATGACACATACAGTGTGATCCTTATTCTGGAGGTTACCCAGATCTCTTAAGGTTTACTTGTTGGAGTAATAGCTATCTGCCATGCACTGACACTGGGTATTAGTGGGAGAGGGCTTTACAGCCTAATTTGATTGTCCCTTGCCTCTAACTTAATTGGTAAAGTTCTTTTCCTGTCTCTGATATTTGAGGCAAACCCCTGCCACCTCTTCCTGTTTGTTTGTTTGCTTCCATTGATTTTTGTTTCTGATCACCCTCTTCTTTCTTCCCTCTCCAACCTTCCTCTAAGCAGCAAGCATGTAGGGTTTCCTACATGCCAGAGACTCCATTTTTCCTCTCTTTTTCTTCTGACTGTAACTACAGATAGTAACTGTAAGTAGAGATACCTTTTTCTACTTTAAATGCTTCTAGACTGATTTAACCATGCAAAGTATGAGTTTGTGAGAAAAAACCCAAAGAAACCAGGGAGGGGGCTGATGAGACTGAGCTAATCTCTCCACATGTCTGTGTTGTTGTTTCTGCCTCATACTCTGCTAAATAAAAAGGAATAACCAAAACTTGCCGATATTTCTAGAGGCCTTATTGCAAGCCAGAGCTCACAGCAGACATGATTCGTCTCTGTTGTTGGTAATGAGCTGTATTAGGACAAGCAAACTGAAGCATAATGTAGACATGATAGATTTGCTCCAGATCAGTTAAAAGTCTGGCCAGGGAATAAGGAACTGCTTTGTGTGGGCTAGGCTTACAATTGTGCATTTAAAAATAGTGTTCCAATGTCTGCTCTTTATCTCCCTTATCCCACTTTCCTTCTCTCTGGTGGAAATGAATGTACTTCCCAGTGGCGCTCACAGCAGGATGTCACCTGTGCTTTGTCCCTTGTATGACTGATTAAATACAAGCCTTTCAACTGAAGCCGCCTGGAAAGAAGTGGATAGAATTTTGCACTGTCTTCTTGGCAAAAAGACAGGTTGGAAGCAGCTGTGGATAATTAGATATCAGTGGATACTGGAGATCAGCAGGAGATAGTTGTGGTCAAGCATGCCCATAAGTGGGCTGTCTCTGATCTGGCCATCGTGGTGGAGGCCCGATTTACATCCCATTGGCTTGATGGCATGTAACAATCACGGGGACGTGGTGGCGCTGTGGGTTAAACCGCAGAAGCCTCTGTGCTGCAGGGTCAGAAGACCAGCAGTCGTAAGATCGAATCCACGCGACGGAGTGAGCTCCCGTCGCTTGTCCCAGCTCCTGCCAACCTAGCAGTTCGAAAGCATGCAAATGCAAGTAGATAAATAGGTACCACCTTGGTGGGAAGGTAATGGCATTCCGTGTCTAGTCGCGCTGGCCACGTGACCACGGAAACTGTCTTCGGACAAAACGCTGGCTCTATGGCTTGGAAACGGAGATGAGCACCGCGCCCTAGAGTCGGACATGACTGGACTAAATGTCAAGGGGAACCTTTACCTTTACCTAACAATCATATGGACTGCCTTTGGGAAATGTTTGGAAGATTCACATAGTCCAGAGCACTGTTGACCAGGTTCAGTTGTCGGGAGTATGTGATTACTTATTTCTTTCTACTTATGACCTACACAACTTGTGATGAGGTGCACTGGCAGTGGAGCTGGGAATGTATCTTCCCATACTAGCTCTACAGATGTTGGTATCTTCAGGCAAAGAAGGCAAGTGTAGTAGGGACACATGAATGGCTCCTTCTAAGGTAGCAGAAATGGCTCATGCCTGAGATAGCCCACCCCAAATTTGCAGTGATTCCCCCTGCCCTGTCCATGAGCCATCCCTACAAGCTGAGTACTGTCCTGTTCTTCTTCCACTGAGAAGCAAATACCTTTTTACTCAAGCAGCTTCTTTGGCAAGTAAGCTGGTCTGCGGTGCCAAGGGCTTAGGGTGACTGGTATTCCTTTCAATGATATGTTTTACAAATCAAAGTTCAATCCAACTCCCGATGGGAGAGAATCATTCAAGAGTGCACCACCAGAGCACTCTGATTTTCAGCTCCCTGGAATGTGGTCTAGGGCACTCCAACCAATTCTCAGAAGGCCCTAGTTTTCATCGGACAGTTTCAGGCTTACCAAATGATGTTTTAATTCCTTTTGGGAGAGAGGGTCAAGCTGATGAAACTCTGACGAAACGTGTCCAGAGAAGATCGACTAAAATGGTTAAAGGTCTGGAAGCCATGTCCTACGAGGAGCAGCTTAGGGAGTTGGGGGTTGAGAGGGGACATGATAGCCATGTTTAAATATTTGGAAGGATGTCATGTTGAAGAGGGGACAGGTTTGTTTTCCAGGGCTCCAGAGACTAGGACACGGAACAATGGTTTCAAACTTCAGGAAAAGAGATGCCATCTGAACATTAGGAAGAACTTCCTGATGGTCAGAGCTGTCCGGCAGTGGAATAGGCTGCCTCGAAGGGTGGTGGAGTCTCCTTCTTTGGAGGTTTTTAAGCAGAGGCTGGATAGCCATCTGTTGGGAGTACTTTGATGGATGTTCCCGCATGGCGGGGGGTTGGACTGGATGGCCTCAGTGGTCTCTTCCAACTCTATGACTCTATGATATTTGTACCTGTCCCAGAATAACACAAGAACCTAATATTTTAAACTGGTGGAATACTTTACAAGCAATGTTGTATGGAATGAGAATGTGATTTATGAACATGATGGATTTAACCTCTGCCGAGAGCTTTTGATATATACCATTGCACAATAAGACTGTAGCCCTATTATTAGGTAGATTAAGCCTACCTTTCTGATGTCATGACAAGGTAGGAACATTGTTAGGTACTGTTGCGCCTACTGTTGTACCTTCTAAATTGGGTACTGTTATAGTTTTATTCTTGGGAATGGGGAGAGGTGATCCCAGGATTTTCTGACTTGCACAACAAAATCACATGCCTGGTTTTGATTCATAGGCATCTTGGCTTAGATCCCTGGTTTCCTACCTTGGGTTATCCAGGCATTCTGGGACTGCAACTCCCAGATAACCCAGTCAGTACAGCTGGTGGTGACAGCTTCTAGGAATTGCAGGGTAAGAACACCTGGGTTATCCAAGGTTGCGAACCACTGGCTTAGATGAATGGAAACCAGGAGGAGAGCACCAGAAGCTCTTCTGCCTCAGTTGGCCTAATGTCTTAGGGTGGCGCTATTGCACACAACAAGAGAATCCTGTGAAGTATTTTTTGTATTCAGGTTCTGTTTGGAAGCAGCTCACTGCTCTCTGGTTGGCCAATATATGAACTGAATGCTGAACTACATTGGCTTTTTGTCTGATCCACCAGGGCTATTATTCGATGCTTTGAGTTCTAATTTTAAAAAGTGATAAAGTTGATCCCACAACCCTGAAATCTTCCTGCTTATAATTTAAATAATCCATATCATCTAAGAATGTCCACCTCTCCTGCTTAAAACCTCATACGCTGTCTGTAGTGTGAGTGACTAGGAGGGACTTTTCTGGGGTGATTGTCTACAGATTGTCTACCTGTCCAGCACTAACCACCAGAGAGAACTCCACCTCTCTGCAGAGTGTTATATCCCTCTCTTTCATTCTTTAGTGGCAGTTGTTTGTCACTATTGATCTGTTTGGTTGGTTCTTAGTACCTGTGCAGTAAAGAAAACAATATACACAAGACTGTAATTTCAAGCAACTGTAAGTAGAGGGTGTTTTTTTTAAATTCTTTTTCCTACAAATGTCTCAGAATGAGTTACTGAGACTTTGAGTGCCAGTTAATCAGAAAGGGCTGGACTTTGGGCAACTTGTAGCTATCCTCTTGTGTGGATCTCTACTGTGCAGCAAACAGAGAATTTTACTAGAACTTCAAAACTCTACAACAAGATCTCTCCCTGAAAATAATGAGGGCAATACAAATGCTTAAACTGGGGTTGGGCGATGCTCTTCAGTTATTGTGTAATGTGAATTCCATTCCTTTGTGGTTCACAATATATACAGCCTTTGCTACTGATGTGTGAGGAACAGCTCATTGTGGAGTTCAAGGAGGAATACGAAACAGAGTCTTCCCCAAGGATATGTGTATATTAAAATTGCAAATGCCATTTTAGGAAAATGAATGGGATAAAGACCCTGGAAGGACCCCCGGCAGCAGCAAAGTCTGCACAATGCCTTCCTTTTGAAACTGACATTTTAGACATAAAGGCTGGAAGAATGCTGACCGTTTTGGAAACGGGGTGGCAGTGAGCAAGGGCATCTTACATAACAATCCCAGTGCTGTGGAGAGCTGAAGAAGATTGAAAAGACTGATGTCAACTTGCACATCTATCTTTTTAAAAAAATACTGTACCAAAAAATGGATCGCTTTTGTGGCTGCTTGTATAACATTTTCAAAAGTAACTGGTGTACAAAAGATGTGGAAGTGCGAGATGTGGAAACAGGGTGTCCTTGAACAGTGCTTTGAAATGCGAACCCATCTGCATGGGGAGTGGAGTTAGGGAATATTATATATTTTGACCCCCTTCACGGATTGCTGCCTTGTCATGGAGAAGGGGCTTGAGGAATTCAGAGAAGCTATGGGCTATGCCATGCAGGGAGACCCAAGATGGACAGGTCACAGTGGAGAGTTCTGACTAAACACGATCCACCTGGAGCAGGAATTGGCAAGCCACTCCAGTATCTTTGCCAAGAAAACCCCATGAACAGAAACAAAAGGCTAAAAGATATGGCGCTGGAAGATGAGCCCCTCAGGTCGGCCAACATGCTACTGAGGAAGAGCGGAGGACAAGGACAAGTAGCTCCAGAGCTAATGAAGTGGTTGGGCCAAAGCCGAAAGGACACTCAGCTGTGGACGCGCCTAGAAGTGAAAGGAAAGTCCGATGCTGCAAAGAAAAATACTGCATAGGAACCTGGAGTGTAAGATCTATGAACCTTGGTAAGCTGGATGTGGTCAAACAGGAGATGGCAAGAATAAACATTGACATCCTGGGTGTCAGTGAACTAAAATGGACAGGAATGGGCGAATTCAATTCAGACGATTACCATATCTACTATGGTGGGCAAGAATCCCATAGAAGCAATGGAGTAGCCCTCATAGTCAACAAAAGAGTGGGAAAAGCTGTACTGGGATACGATCTCAAAAATGATAGAATGATTTCAATACGAATCCAAGGCAGACCTTTCAACATCACAGTAATCCAAGTTTATGCACCAACCACCCATGCTGGAGAGGCTGAAATTGACCAATTCTATGAAGACTTACAACACCTTCTAGAACTGACAACAAAGAAAGATGTTCTTCTCATTATAGGGGACTGGAATGCTAAAGTAGGGAGTCAAGAGATAAAAGGAACAACAGGTAAGTTTGGCCTTGGAGTTCAAAACGAAGCAGGGCAAAGGCTAATAGAGTTTTGTCAAGAGAACAAGCTGGTCATCACAAACACTCTTTTCCAACAACACAAGAGGCGAATCTACACATGGACATCACCAGATGGGCAACACCAAAATCAGATTGATTATATTCTCTGCAGCCAAAGATGGAGAAGCTCTATACAGTCAGCAAAAACAAGACCTGGAGCTGATTGTGGCTCTGATTATCAGCTTCTTATAGCAAAACTCAAGCTTAAACTGAAGAAAGTAGGAAAAACCACTGGGCTAGTCAGGTATAATCTAAACCAAATCCCTTATGAATACACAGTGGAAGTGAAGAACAGATTTAAGGAACTCGATTTGGTGGACAGAGTGCCTGAAGAACTATGGATGGAGGCTTGTAACATTGTACAGAAGGCAGCAACAAAAACCATCCCAAAGAAAAGGAAATGCAAGAAAGCAAAGTGGCTGTCCAACGAGGCCTTACAAATAGCAGAGAAGAGAAAGGAAACAAAATGTAAGGGAGATAGGGAAAGTTACAGAAAATTGAATGCAGATTTCCAAAGAATAGCAAGGAGAGACAAGAGGGCCTTCTTAAACGAACAATGCAAAGAAATAGAGGAAAAGAATATAAAGGGAAAAACCAGAGATCTGTTCAAGAAAATTGGAGATATTAAAGGAACCTTTTGTGCAAAGATGGACATGATAAAGGACAAAAATGGTAGGGACCTAACAGAAGCAGAAGACATCAAGAAGAGGTGGCAAGAATACACAGAGAAATTATACCAGAAAGATCTGGATGTCCTGGACAACCCAGATAGTGTGGTTGCTGACCTTGAGCCAGACATCCTGGAGAGCGGCCTTAGAAAGCATGGCTAACAACAAGGCCAGTGGAGGTAATGGCATTCCAGTTGAACTATTTAAAATCTTAAAAGATGACGCTGTTAAGGTGCTACACTCAATATGCCAGCAAGTTTGGAAAACTCAGCAGTGGCCAGAGGATTGGAAAAGATCAGTCTACATCCCAGTCCCAAAGAAGGGCAGTGCCAAAGAATGCTCCAACTACCGTACAATTGCACTCATTTCACACGCTAGCAAGGTTATGCTCGAAATCCTACAAGGTAGGCTTCAACAGTATGTGGACCGAGAACTCCCAGAAGTACAAGCTGGATTTCGAAGGGACAGAGGAACTAGAGACCAAATTGCTAACATGCGCTGGATTATGGAGAAAGCCAGAGAGTTCCAGAAAAACATCTACTTCTGCTTCATTGACTAGACAAAAGCCTTTGACTGTGTGGACCACAGCAAACTATGGCAAGTCCTTAAAGAAATGGGAGTGCCTGACCACCTTATCTACCTCCTGAGAAATCTATATGTGGGACAGGAAGCAACAGTTAGAACTGGATATGGAACAACTGATTGGTTCAAAATTGGGAAAGGAGTACGACAAGGCTGTATATTGTCTCCCTGCTTATTTAATTTACATGCAGAATACATCATGTGAAAGGCTGGACTGGAGGAATCCCAAATCGGAATTAAGATTGCCGGAAGAAATATCAACAACCTCAGATATGCAGATGATACCACTCTGATCGCGAAAGAGGAGTGAAAGAGGAGAGCGCAAAAAATGGTCTGAAGCTCAACATCAAAAAAACTAAGATCATGGCCACTGGTCCCATCACCTCCTAGCAAATAGAAGGGGAAGATATGGAGGCAGTGACAGATTTTACCTTCTTGGGCTCCATGATCAGTGCAGATGGTGACAGCAGCCACGAAATTAAAAGACGCCTGCTTCTTGGGAGGAAAGCCATGACAAACCTAGACAGCATCTTAAAAAGCAGAGACATCACCTTGCCAACAAAGGTCCGCATAGTCAAAGCTATGGTTTTTCCAGTAGCGATGTATGGAAGCGAGAGCTGAACCATAAAGAAGGCTGACCGCCGAAGAATTGATGCTTTTGAATTGTGGTGCTGGAGGAGACTCTTGAGAGTCCCCTGGACTGCAAGGAGATCAAGCCTATCTATTCTGAAGGAAATCAACCCGGAGTGCTCACTGGAAGGACAGATCCTGAAGCTGAGGCTCCAATACTTTGGCCATCTCATGAGAAGAGAAGACTCCCTGGAAAAGACCCTGTTGTTGGGAAAGTGTGAAGGCAAGAGGAGAAGGGGACGACAGAGAACGAGATGGATGGACAGTGTCATCGAAGCTACCAACATGAATTTGACCCAACTCCGGGAGGCAGTGGAAGACAGGAGGGCCTGGCGTTCTCTGGTCCATGGGGTCACAAAGAGTCGGACACGATTTAACGACTTAACAACAACAACAATATATTTTGACTACCACTCCCGGAATCCTGGTGCTTTTACTGGCTGCAGAATTCTGGGAATATTAAGTTTTTCCATACTCAGATAAGGAGGCTAGCTGGGGTTCCCTCTTCTTTTTTTCTCCAGTGACCTCCTCGTCTTTAACAGCAACATGGTAGGCAGATAAAATTTGCCATGCTGAAACTGTAGGTACCTACTAAACTTATCCTTTGCAAGCTGGTAAGAATTTCACTGGGTTCAAAATTCAGAAATAGCTTTCCAGATTGGATGGAAAGATTTTGAGATTTGAGAGGTAGAAAAGACAAGTGTGGAAGAGACCAAAATTGATGGATTCATCTGTCCCTCTGCAGAAATCAATGTGGTGCTGGAAAAGAGCTTTTCAGATACTCTGGACGGTCAGAAAGATGAACAAGTGGTTCCTAGATCAAACCGAGCTTGAATGGTCTTTGGAGGCAAACATGTTGAGACTGGGATTGTATTTTGGGTACATAATGAGAAGGCAGGATTCTATGGAAAAGATAATAATGGTGGGAAAAGTGGAAGACAGCAGGAAAAGAAGAAGACCAAATACAAGATAGACTTCCTCAAGGAAGCCACAGGCTTCAGTTTACAAGAGCTGAGCAGAGCAGTTGAAGACAGGACATTTTGGAGATCGCTCATTCATAGGGTCACCATAGGTTGGAGGCTTGATTTGATCTAGGACCCACTTGTTTGTCCTTCTGGCAGCCCAGGGTATCAGCAAATCTCTCCTCCAGCACTACATTTCAAACAACGTTTCTCTCTCATTTCTCTCTCATGAGCCTTGAAAGTAGCATATCCAAAACAATATTTCTTAGAACACTAGAGTTTCTGTCTCCCTTTCCCCTCTTTTTATTGCTACGATCTGGAGAAAATATATTTTCTTAGAAAAGATGTTGTGAAATGATAAATCTGCTGCAGTTTATTTATTTATACCTGTTCCTTGCAAAATCATTCACACAAAAACTGTTAATTTCCCTCTAAAATTTATAATTAAACATTGCAATCAAGAAACAACCTTTTCTACCAGATCTTCTGTTTCTTGGTGCACTTTCCCCCTTTCTCTTCAAGGGGGGAAAAAGCTTGTTTTAATAGGGACTCGGACTTGGGACTCAGGACTTGGTACCAAAGACCTGGATTTGGACTTGGAACTTGGTATCAGAAACTGGGACTTGGGACTCGGACCCAAAGACTTGACAACATCCCTGGAATGTGTTGCCATTAGAGATGGGGACGAATATTAAAAAGTATCAGTTTTTTCGATGAATATAGCTGATTCGTCAAATATTCGTCGATCCGTATTCATAAAAATATAAATCTAGACGAATATGGCTGGACGAATATTTCCTCGGTTTTTTTCGTCAATCCGTTAATATTCGTATATATTCGTTACCTTTTGGGGGGTCTCTCTGAGCTTGCTGGTTCCAATTAGAAGCTTTGGCGAATCAGGACAGAGATTGTGGATTGGCATGTCCGGCAGCCAATAGCGCTGCCAAAAGGTGCCGAGAGGCTGTATATAAGCTTTTCCCCTCCAGGCATTGCACACTTCTGTTCATGCTCTCCGGAGTGAGAACAGTTGATGCTGCTGGCTTGCTGTTGCTCTGGTGGTTTGGTTTCACTTTTGTGGCAGCAAAGAAAATGAATGTGTTGCTTATATTTTTCTTTTTCAAAATTATCATTCATCATCATCAACTGTACTGGGAATTTGGGAAGGGATTTTCAGGTAGCTTAGGCTACTTGGAAGGGCTTTTTTCAAACTTTTTTTTCTGGAGGCTTGTCATCTTCAGGCAAGTGGAGGCTTGCATCTGAGGTACAGTGGATGGGGGGAATTTGTTGGTGTGACTTGTGTGTGTGTGTGTGTGTGTTTAGCTGGCAGGACTACATTATTCAATCAGTTTTCAAAAGTTTAGTTTGGGACTTGGGAAGTTTGCATCTCAGGCACAGTGGGTGGGTGGGTGTAGCTGAATCAATCCTTTTTTCTCTTTTTCCCTAAAACGAAATTGGTGTGACTTGTGTGCGTGTGCGTGTGCGTGTCTCTGACTGAGACTTAGCTGGCAGGGCTTTTCTTTTTGGTTTTTTTTTTTGGCTTTTCATTCAGCCACAGTGGGTGGGTTTTTTTTTGTTTTTTTTTACTAATTACTATACTGGGGGGGGGGGCTTTGTTTAGGTAGGGAGGTCACATTTTAGTAAAAGAATTAGTCCACCACCCCATCATTCAAAAAATAAAATTTGCACAGTCAGTCCCTATCTCCATTGTTTTATTAATTAGATTATTATTATTATTATTATTTGTTTAGTGTTTGGTAGGCAGGCAGTAGAAAATGAAGGGATTTCTTCATGGCCAATCCAAGGGGAAGAAGGCTGTGAAGCTACGTAGGCTAGGCAGTGGCAGCATGTCCATCACCACCACGTGTACGTCTACTACCACCACCACCACCACCACTGTTCCTCCTCCGGTGGCCTTGGAGGCAGGCACAGAAGCACAACTTCCAGAGGTGCCTAAAGAACTGCCGCTCCTCTTCCTAGAGGACTCTGAGGAGTTACTGGTTGTTTCTGAAGATCCCCAGTCTGATTTGGAACCAGTAATGGCAGGGCAGACTTCACAGTTCCCCTCACCCCTGTCCCCAGAATCATCTGTTCCCTCCTCCCAGACCAGCAGCACCCCTGGGACAGAGAGTTCTTCCCAGGCCAGCAGTCAGGGGCAGGCAGTGGGTTCTCGTTTGGGCAAACATGGCAGAGGGGCCATGTGGGATCATTTCACGGCGCTCAGCGATGACCCACACCTGCCATGCTGCAATGCCTGCCTTGTGGTGGTCCGGAGGGGCCAGACGCCAGGCATCTGTCCTCCACCGCCCTCCACCAACATCTGGAGATGCACCACCCAAGGCTCCTGTCCAGGGAAGGCACTTCGTCTGCGCCGTCCGGGAGAGGGAAAAGAGCAGCTCCAGAGGAGGCAGAAGGGAGGCAGGAGGAGGCGCCTCCTTTCAAAAGGGCAGCCACAGGGCTTTCTGGGGCTGGGAGCATGAGGCAGTGAGGCAGGCCACGCTCCACAAAGTGGCACCCGTTGGGTCCGCCATGACCCTCAGCCGGCAGTTGAAGGGCAAGGCCCAGCAGGCGGCCACTTGTCTCGTCACTGAGACGATCGCCCTGCTCGGACTTCCACTGTCCATCGTGGAATCACAAGCCTTCCACTGGTTGCAGCATTTTTTTGCCCCCTGGTATGACCTCCCCTCACGGAGAACTCTCCGTTCTAGAGTGCTGTCCTCACTCTATGACCCTGTGAGGGAGGTGGTCTGTGACCATTTTTCACGGCTACAGGGGCGCAAGGTGCACTTCACAGCGGACCTGTGGAGCAGAGGTCAGCACGGCTACCTCTCTCTCACAGCCCACTGGTGGCAGCCAGAGGACTTGAGTAGTGGCAGGGCATCGGCGACAGGGCCGCAGGGGGAGGCCCTTGCCCTGCCTCCAGGCGACAGGTTCGTTCTGCTGCATGCGCGGCACATGGAAGCTCAGGCGACGGGGAGGAACATCGCCGATGAGTTCCTGTCCGCGCTGTAGGAATGGGCACCGGAGGGGGAGGTGACCCGTGGCCACATGGTCACAGATGCTGGGCGGAACATGTTGGCGGCATTGAACACGGCGGGCTTTGAGGGCATCGTATGCATGGCGCACAAATTACACCTTGTGGTGCGTGATGCCCTCGCCCTGGGCAGCCACGTCAAGCCTGAGTGGGATGCAGGCACCCGGGAGACGCGGGTACTCCTGGAGCAATGCCGCCAACTGGTGGGCCACTTCTTCCGCAGCCTGAAAACTGCCCGCCGGCTGCGTGAGAGGCAGGATGTGTTGGGTCAGGAGACTCACGTTCTCCTTACAGACCTGCCCACCAGGTGGAACTCCACCTACACCATGGTGTCCCGCCTGGTGGAGCAGAAGGCCGTTTTGGAGGACATCTTGTCCTCCATGCCCATTCTGCCCGGGGGGAGAGAGGTGGGCATCAGTGCCATGGATTGGCTGGCCCTCTCCCAGATGGTGGAGGTGCTCAAGCCCTTCCTGGAAACCACAGACATCTTGTGTGGTTATACGGCAAGCCTGGGGCAGGTCATCCCCCTGATTCATGCCCTCGATCGGTCCCTGGAGACTGCTGTGGCACCAGGATCCTCCCTCCTTCCACGGACCAGGGCTTTGGTGAAGAGGTTGCAGGCAGGTGTGCAGAAGCGACTCCATCCTGTCTACAGTGACAGAACTTACCGCATGGCCTGCTTGTGTGATCCTTGAATCAAGGGGGGCTTAGCAGCACGCACCTCAGACCTCGAGGAGTGGAGAACGGAGCTCTCCACTGAGGTCCGCAGGGCGTTGGGGGCACAAAGCTTGTGTGGGGCGACAGGAATGTCAGGCCATGAGGGGCAGGGTGGTTTGCCCAAACCACAGGGAAGGACTTCACCTGGTGAAGGCTCCATTCACCACCACCATTACTGGAGCTCTGTGGTGACCTTGGCACTTGCCTCAGAGGAAAGACAGCTGGCTGAGGAGGATTCGGCAGAGATAATGGTGTGGGAATATCTGGCTGAGCCCCCTCAGCCCTACCAGTCAGATCCCCTCCATTACTGGGCTAGGAAACTAGTCATATGGCCGGAGTTGTCCAATGTGGCCATGGACCTCCTTTTCATCACACACACCCCCGCAGCATCCAGAGCGAGCGCGTGTTTTCCCATCTCGGAGACATACTCCGACCATGCCACTCGTGTTTGGATCCTGTTACTGTGGAGAGACTGTTGTTCATCAAGGTGAACCTTCCCTTGTTGGGCTTCCCCTCACTGAACCCAAAGAGGTAGGGTTCCAATGACAGTCTCTCCCTTAACACACCACCTGCCTCCCTGCGCCCGTCTCTCTGCCCGCCCACCCGCCCACCTGCCCACCCTTCAGTCCTCCTGAAAAAAAAAAAAGACCTGCCTACTTGCCTGCCGGCCTGTAAACCTGCCCCTCAGTCAGAAGTCCAGCTGCCGATTCCAGTCGCTTCCTCAGGCCAAGTTCTAACCAAGTCGTGTCTGCCTGCCTGCCCGCTGGGTCACGTCGGCCCAGCGAGCCAAGCTTAGTCCTATCGTCTTCTTCCTGCCCACTGGGTTAAGCCCCAGGGCGCCAAGTTTATATTAACGCCTGCCTGCCTGCCTGCCTGCCTGCCTGCCTGCTGGGTCACGTCGGCCCAGCAGGCCGATGATGGGGTGAAGTGCAGACAGGCTTTGGGTGGGGCAGAGCCCAGCTGGCCTTCCTGGCACGGGTTAAACCAGATCAGATCAGCAATCTGAAGCCAGGCGATTTGGTGATGGGGTGACACACAGAAAGGCTTTGGGTGGGACACAGCCTGTCTGGCCCTCTTGGCACGGGTTAAATGAGACCAGCATGCCTGCCTCAGACATCCCTCAGACATCTCATCAAGCCCGGCACACCCGAACATGCCAAGAGGGCCAGCCAGGCCTCTTGGCAGTTGGCACACCCAAGGCCGGTCCCGGCATCCCGAACGTGCCAAGAGGGCCAGCCTATCTCAGCCCCCCAATTCCTCCGAGGGCTATCTTTATCATATCCGGGTGGTCTCAGCAGCCAAGTTGCAATCCCCAGCTTTCTAGTTCTAAACGAGCATCTTTGTTTCTTTGAAGGTTGTCAGCAAGTCTAGTTAGACGTTGGTGGACAGGTGAGTCTCCTAGGCCAGGCTCTGCCCCACCCAAAGCCTGTCCAGGTGTCATCCCATTGCCCCATTGCCCGGCTTCAGACTGTAGAGCTCGTTTGGTTTTCAACCCGTGCCAAGGGGGCCGGCCTGTCTAAGCCACCCCAAACCTCTGAGGGCTAGCTTTATCATATCCGGGTGGTCTCAGCAGCCAAGTTGCAACCCCCAGCTTTCTAGTTCTAAACGAGCATCTTTGTCACCCCATTGCCCGGCTTCAGATTGCAGAGCTGATCTGTTTCCGACAGCCCCGCAGCCACGTGGATTAACCGCTGTTAGTAGCACTGACCCTGTTCATCTGATGGTGCTGCTGGTGCTGTTGGAAGTTGCAACCTCAGTTGCCTCCTGGGGGCAAAAACCTTTGCTTTGCAGGCAAATCTGATGTTGCTGAAGAAGACCAGAGTCTGCTCTGCTGCCTTTTGCCTCAGTGCCCCGATGGGGCCCGAAAGCCTGCTTTCCGGCTGCCAACTACCTCAGTGCCCACTGGGGCAAGACACGCTACTTTCCTGCTGCCATGTGCCTCAGTGCCCGATGGGGCAAGACACGGTACTTTGCTGCTGCCAACTACCTCAGTGCCCGATGTGGCCAAAAAAGCCTCCTTTCCTGCTGCCTTTTCCCTCAGTGCCCGACGGGGCCAAAAAGCCTGCTGTGCTGCCAAATACCTCCTTGCCTCCAGTCCTCCTGAGGGCAAATTGTACTTCACTGGCAAATGTAATGTTGTGCTGAGCTGAAGACAAACTCGATGCCTCATGCGTGCCTCTGCCAAAGGGACCTCTCATTCTGCTGGGGCCAAATATAACTCCCTCAATGCCATGGGCTTCTGTGCTGTGTGGTAAACTCTCCTGGGGGGACCCAATTTGTGGGTGAATAACCCAGAGTTCCGATATCCAATCTTCACCAACGTTGGCAGGCATGGTGGGGAATGACATAGGAAGCTCCGTTGTGATTCTGGATTCTCTAAGTACCTGGGGGGAGCTTTCCTGGGGGGTCCTCTTTGTGACTATATAACTCGGGGGTCCGTGATGCAATGTTCACCAAACTTTCCGGAGTTGTAGGAAAGCATTGGAGGAAGCTTCCCTGCAACTTTGGTGTCTCTAGGTTGTCGGGGGGGGGGGGCGCAGTGTTATAGCCGTTTAAATTGCAGACGAATTGACGGATTGATCCATCGATTTGTCAAAGACTATTCGTATATTCATATTCGTTGATCCTTTAACCTTGACGAATAACGGATCAAAACGAATCACCATTTTTTTGATTTGTCCCCATTTCTAGTTGCCATGAAGTGTGGTTAGACTGCATTTGAACCCCAGGCCAGGACTTCATCTCATCAGGCCTAGCCAGGACAACCAGAAAAGGGAAATCATGGGAGTTGTAGTCCAGCAACTGGAGGGTCATGTGTTCCTCCTCCCTGATTTACAGGCTAATTTCATGTTGGTGGCCAACACCAGTGCTGGAGGAAGCTCTTCTACTCCTTAAGATGGAAGGTGTGTGCTATTACTTCCCCCTTCACAGGCATCCTTACACTCCCTGCTACCCTCCCCCCATTGCCCATGCCCCTTTAGTCCACCTTTTTAATAAAAATTAATCAACCCCAAACTTTGCAATTTTTTTTTCACAAGGAAGTTGCTTCTCTCTCTTAATCACTTAGCTTGTCCATTTTTCTGCTCCACTGCTTTTCTGTTTGTACAAATGCGCCTCACCTAAAAGCCTCTCACCTCCAGGTGGGGCATTTGTTCTATAAAAGGTGTCTGACTGGTCTCTGAATTTCCTGGCTTGGCTTTTTCTCTGCTGTCCAGATGGCAAAAGGCTCAAGGCTGTGGCGAACAATAAGAGGAAATGGGACTTTCCAAAGCAAAATGTCCCTCCTGCAAAGCATGACTTATTTTATGACTCAAATTGCTTGAGCTTTGTGTGGCATTTATCCACGGAGTGATTTCCAGATCATTTCCATGTTTCCAGATCATTTCCAGCACTACACTTTAGGGAGGATGCCAACAAACTGGAGCAAGTTCAGAGGGGCACAACAGGGATGATCAGGGGGCTGAGAACCAAGGCCTGTGAGGAAAGTCTGAAAGAACTGGTCATGTTCAGCCTTGAGAAAGGAAGACTGAGGGGAGATATGATCGCACTTTTCAAATATTTGAAAGGTAGTCTTACAAGGAGGGGTAGGATCTGTTCCTGATCATCCCAGAGTGCAGAACACATAACATTGGGCTCAAACTACAGGAAGCCAGATATATGCTGAGTATCAGGGAGATCTTCCTAACTCTTAAAGCAGTATGACAATGGAACCAATTACTTCGAGAGGTAGTGAGCACTCCAGCTCTGGAGGCATTCAAGAGAAAATTGGACAACCATCTGTCAGATCTGCTTTGATTTGGATCCCTCCATTGAGTAGAGGATTGAAGGCTTTATAGGCCCCCTTCCACCTCCATTATTCTTTGGTTCTATGATTCAAAAGGAAGCACTCAGTTATTATTATGTTTTTGGATCTTGGTGCAGCTCTGCTTATCCACCCTTAAAAGAGAAAATAGCATTATAGCTAATAAATTGTCAAGCAGCAAAGCTAAGGTGGAGGGTATGTCAAAGAAAGCTGTAGAGACAAGCAGTGCTGGTGTCCAAGAAGTAAGTAAGTCTCTCTCTCTCTGTGTGTGTTTGTGTTAAAAGATTCTAGCGTTACCCTTCCTGATTGGTTAATGCTACAGGTTTTCTCCCCAGCTGCAAAAAAAGGGGGTGAGTATCATCGTGTCCCTCTCTTGTTGCATCTTTGAGGATCACAAGTCCTGATCACAAGTCCTGACAAATCATGTGCTTGAAGGGCAAATGGAACTGAGGAAGAGGGGAATGATAAGATGCAGTGCAAATTAGCCTCATCTCAAAGAACCCTCAGATACTTACTGGTGAATGTATCTAAGATTTGGTCATGCTGCAGATATTTATTTGCTTATATTTTTGCCTTGTAAATGCTACCAGCAGTACTGGATTCTTAGGATCACATCCCTGATTAATATTATCTCTCAACAGTTAATCCCCCCAATACACTCAGAGCTTGGGGAAGCAGCTTCTTAGGTAACAGAAAAAACATTTTTGGATTACAAAATAATTGGTATATAAACAAAGTATGTTAAGATGAATACTGTGTAATTGTACATGACCTTTGAGAGTTTATCTGGGTGGTGTTGTTGTTGATCCGAATTAATCCCATGAAAATTATGATAGTCTTGTATTCAGTCATTTCTCTTTTATTTTTCTATTGGTACTAACTAGGCGGCTGGGGGCAGGGGGGAGAGGAGCAGCCTTCTGAAATCCAGTTTCCAAACAAAGGCATTTTAAAAGATAAGGCATCTCGTCCTCAAACAGACAGAAATATGCTTTTGAGTGAACTTTTAAAATATTAGCTAGAATCTCCTTGATGCTAAAATAGTCATTATTTTCAAGCACCTTGCTACCAACCACAGAGCAAATGGCATTTGCTTCCTGAATGACGTCTCGAATAAAAGCACCCCTAAACAGGTAGAAGGTAAATGAACATAATCTACTTGGGCAATGACTACTCATGCAGATCCTGTTCCGCATCTGTGGAAGACAGCAGTGGAGACTACTGGACAGAATGATCAAGTAGAATGGAAGGGCTGCAGGCAAGGGTAAAACTTACCAGGATCGGACCCTGGGTAATTGGATGCATTGAAAAATAACGTTGAACTCTGCTGAGCTGGCTTAATACGGGAACTGATGAGGGTGACATTTAGCAAGCTGACAAAAATTGATATTTAGCCTAGGATCATACAGTCTATGCCTCTGTAGGAGGCCTCAGAAACACTCACCGCTCTTACCCTTTCATTCCTTAAAGCCTCGCTTTTGTACCTCTTGTGCTGCCAAGTTCATGAGGCATTTTAAATTGTACAAGAAGCAGTATATAATTCATGTGACGAGAGAGAGGAGGTGCGCACGCTCTGGTTTGGGGCCTGCCAAGATGTAACTCTGTGTGATAACAACTCCCAGAATCCTTCAAGCCAATACAGCCAATGGACATGGTAGTAGTTGGGAGTCCCAAAAAAGCAACTTACCAGGCTCTGAAAATTTTTAAATAGAGAGGTATGTGGAGTTGAAGAGTACCAACCTTTACGAAGTGTGACAAATAGGATCTGCACCGAAAGGTTTCAATGTGAGGTGCTCCTGTATAGGTTTCTAGTGAGCCAGACACAGTCCTCCTACTGTATACCATTCCTTCTCATCTCCCACCAGTTTTCTGTTCCAAACAGCCAGCCACTTAGTATTCTATACCCATAGGCTGTCCTCAGTTATCATCGGCTATATTAATACACACACACACCGCCATTTTGGGACTTTTTCCACCAAAGCTTTTTTTGGTCTTCTTCAAAACTTGAGGCTTTCCCAATCCCAATCCCTAATTTTAAAAATGGGTGTACTTCAGCACTTGATTGTCCTGATGTGTAACCTTGTATTGTGGGCAAGAAGCTACAGTTAAGACAAAATATAGAGGGAGAGAATGGTTTCCTGTTGGTAAAGGTGTCAGATAAGGTCGCATTTTTATCCCCTTATCTGTTCAGTCTGTAAACAGAAATATCATATGGAAAGCCAGACTAGATTCAGGTGAAGGAGGACTGAAAATCGGTGGAAGAAACTTCAATAATTTAAGATGCGCAGATGATACCATCTTACTGACAGGAAGCAGCAATGCCTTGAGGCAACTGTTAGAGAAAGGGAAGGAAGAAAGTGCCAGAGCAGGACTGCTGTCGAATGTTAAGAAGACAAAAATGATGACTACAGAAGAATTACACAACTTTAACATTGACAATGAAGAACATAAAATAGATATTTTGTATACCTTGAATGAATCATCAATCCAAATGGAGACGGCCACCAAGAAATCAGAAGTAGATTGAGACTAGAAGGGGCAGCAATTAAGGAATTAGAAAAGATGTAAGGATGCATCACTAGAGACTGAGACCAAGATCATCTACACTCTTGTATTTCCAATTACCATGCTTTTGTATTTTCAGTCACCGTGTAAGGATGTGAAAGCTGGACAGTTGAGAAAGCTGACAGGAAAACCATTCATTCATTTGAATTGTGGTGCTGAAGGAGAGCTTTGTGGATACCTTGGACTGCCAGAAAGACAAACAAGTGGGTCCTAGATCAAGTTAAGCCTTTACTATCTCTGGAGGCAAAAATGTTGAAGCTGAAGCTGTCCTACTTTGAGCATATCATGAGAAGGCAGGATTCTCTGGGAAAGACAATAATGGCGGGAAAGGCGGAAGGCAGCAGGAAAACAGGAATGCCAAATAGAAAATGGACTGACTCACTAAAGGGACCCATAGGCTTGAATTTATAAGAGGTGAGCAGAGCTGAACATGGTACCAAGAAGCAGAGATTTTATATTCTGGCCTCACCAGACAATCCGAGTGTGCTGGGTGTGTGTGTGTGGGGAGAACCCTGGAATTCTCGTTGGGTTCAGGAATTCCCAGCCCCTCTAATCCTAATCCTAACTATTCTGTTAATTCTCTATCCCTTGGAATTCTCACGGGGGCTATGAAAAAACCCCTAACACGCTAAGAAATATCTCCCTCAGTGCAGCTTGTTAAATTTGCCTCCATGACAGTTAAGGAGGTTAGAAACGAATGCCTCAACTATTAAAATGTGGTGTGAGGGGGTCATGGGAACATTAAACTCTCTGCGATTGTCTATCAATTGTCTAACTTGCTCTCATTCTCTCTCTATATCGTGTACTGTGGTCCTATCTTGTTGAATAAAGAGGCATGGCTTTTACCTGAATGTATAATATCAAGTGTAGTTTTGAGGGGGATTTCATCTGGGCTGTGGAGGGAAAGGAAAGAGTGAAGCTCAGCAAAAGTCCTGCCATTTCTGTTAATTAAGAAATAAAGCAAAACAAAACAAAATAAAACATCCGTACTGTGATTAACTCCGTGGGCCTATCCATGTCCCACACACTTCCTTCTCACCCTTGGCGCTTGCAATGCTTTACAAAAACATTTGCTAGCCATGCAGTTCTTATCTTTGCATTTGCCCTTTACAAATAATTAATAGTAATCCAGTACAAACCTTTGCTGCTGCTAGACTGCTGTGTTTTTTAAATTTAGCACCTGTGCACCTCTACGAGATTGGCAAAATGAAAAGAAAAGCAGTAAGAACTGGGAGGCGATCTGGTGCCTCAGCCGCACAGATGCAGAAAACATCTCTGTTCCTCAATGAGATGGGAGCTTTCTGCACAGTTGCTAAGCATTTATTTTAAATGCTCTACTCTATTGTGCTGGCTGCCTATTTATACACTCATCTTCAGTCTCTTTGCTCCAAACAATAAGAGGTCAGGAGACTACACTGTATTAAAAGCCGTTTTCGTTTTGCTTCTGAGCCTCAAATTGATGAGGATGAATGGGCAAAATTTTCCCGTTTTTAAACTGTTAAATTGGCTGGATAGCTCACTGGTTTAGGTATCTGGCTGCGGAGTTCGATCCCTCCACTGTGTCTTCTGCGTGTAGAGCCAGCCTGTGTGGCCTTGGGCCAGCTACATAGTCCCAGGATGCCCCCAGAAGAGGAGAATGGGAAACCACTTCTGTGTACTCTCTACTTAGGAAACCCTGAAAAGGGTCACCATAAGTTGGAATTGACTGATGGCATGTGATTCTTTTTATTAAATGATGTAAATGACAGCTGATCTTGCCTTTCTGTGCATGCAAAATTGTGTGCCACACTACAGTTGTAGTCACCATAAGTTATTAATGCAACATTACTGTATTAGAGGATATTGTAATTGGGAGAAATGGTGCATGGAAGAGTAATCTCACAAGAAGCTCTTCCCCTTGACAGGGATCTGTTACACTACTGGTTTGGACTCAGTAATCTGTGAGCCCCTTTCACCACTTTGGTCACACAGGAGTCACTACATCCATCCTGCAACAAATTATGCAACAGACACCACAACAAAATGGATTGTATGTGTGGCAGATCTGCTTGCCAGTATATTTTAGCAGTGCCATGTACACATAATACAAAGCCATGTGTACAAGGCTACTGCATTAGGGAGTATTGTAAGAATCCACTGTGTTATTACAATTCTTAACCCTAACGATCCTGCATTGTTATGCAGAATATTACTTCCTAACCATTCTGTATATCTTTGGACAAAATCCTATTGTGTTTTCTTAACTTGTGGCAATTTGCTGCAGAGATTTAAATTGACTGTGTTACGTTGGTGGACATAATTAATAGGATTTGGGCCCTTGTATTATACTGCTGTAATTGCTGCTGCTAATAATGATGAAACTGAAACAATGTAAAATATAGATATTCAAATATAATGACTAGAACTGTATTGGTTCTTTATACATAGTCAAAAGGAATTGTGGAAGTTATCACAGCTAATTAATGAGGTGCCAGTTGCATGTTTGTTGAATACCTGGTGATGTACTTGGCACATGTCCAGCATGCATCAATTAGCTACAATTTGCTATAAATTCTGCTGTTTTTTTTTTTTTTTTTTTGCATGCCTAAATACTCTAAAGGATTCTGCTCAGTCTGGTTCAAAAAAACATAGACTGCATCCACAAAACACACTGTGTGATTTCTGTGTGCCCCCCGATACCTTTCCCATGCTCTGTGCAACTCTTTGACTGTTAATATTTGATCATGTTTTCAGTGCCTAGAGTATATTATCCCAATTGCCACAATTAAGTAGGTTCTCAACAAAATAAAGGGAGAAGGGCTAAAAAACAAAAAAAGCATTGCCTTTCAACTTTTTAAAAATTCTTTGGCTTTAGTCACTGTTTTTAGCTTTGTGTTTTAATGAAGGAAGCCACCTTGAGTCCCTTTTTTAAGGAGAAAGGCAGGATAAATGTATTTTAACTATCTAACCAACTAACTAAAATTGCTATTTTGATACGCCATTTAGTTTTTTTTTAACAAAAAAAAAGAAGGAAGGTCAAGACAGCTCGTCAAACAATGGCCACAGGAAAAGGTGAGGAAAGGAGCTAGTTAACCCCATGGTCTCTACTAGAGATGGGGACAAATAAAAAAAATGGCTATTTGTTTTGATCCGTTATTCATCAAGGTTAACGAATCAACGAATATGAATATATGAATATTCTTCGACGAATCGATGAATCGATCCGTTGATTCATCTGCACTTTAAATGGCTATAACACTGGCCCCCGATGACCTAGAGACATCAAATTTGCAGAGAAGCTTCCTCAGATGCTTTTCTACAACTCCTGAATGTTTGGTGAATGTTGGATCACGGACCCCCAAGTTATATAGTTACAAAGAGGACCCCCCAGGAAAGCTCTCCCCAGGAACTTAGAGACTCCAGAATCACAATGGAGCTTCCTGTGTCTTTCCCTACCATGCCTGCCAACTTTGGTGAAGATTCGATATTGGACATCTGAGTTATTTACCCACAAATTGGGTCCCCCCAGGAGAGTTTACCACATGGCACAGAAGCCCATTCTGCCTACCAGCCGCCAATCAGTTGATCAGAAGCTGATGGGCAGCCACCCCCACACACAGCCAGCCACCCCAACAGCCTACCCCCACACACCCTTCCTTTCCCTACCTTAGCCCCCACCCCACTCCCACCGACACCCCCTTACCTTAATAGCTGCTGCCAGGTCTCCATCAGGCCTTCGCAGCCACGACCTGTAAAAAGGGAGACTGGCTGCCCTTTGCAAAGATGGTGGCTGTGGCTTCATTTAGGGCAGGGAAGCTGCAGCTGCCATCTTTGCAAAGGGCAGCCAGTCTCCATTTTTACATGCGTGGCTCTGAGGCCAGAAGACCTCGGCAGCAGCAATTAAGGTAAGAGGGTGTCAGTGGGGGTGGGGTGGGGTGGCGTGGGGCCTAAGGTAGGGAAAGGAAGGGGGCGGGGGGGTAGGCTGTGGTATTGGGTGGCTGTGTGGGGTGGTGGCTGCCTTTCTGCTGCTGACCAGCTGATCAGCGGCCGGTAGGCAGAATGGTGTTTTTTTGTTTTTGTTTTAATACGAAGGACGAATAAAAACGGGTAAATATTCATCCCTTTGTATTCGTGGGAGTATCTGGAACCCACAAATACGGATCGATGAATATTTAACGAATATTTATATTTGTCGGATAAACCGATCCGTTTTTATATTCGTCCCCATCTCTAGTCTCTACTCCTACAAGGCAGCAAAGCCCCAGCAACAACCCCAGCTGGGAGGACTAAGTCGTTTCTAAGTCTTCCAAAGTTGTCTGCCTCTGCTAGTTCAGAATATGGCTGTTGGAAAAACTTGCAACAGAGGACTGCTTTCTATTCAAAATTCAACATGAAAGCAAAGCAAACAGCATGTATACACTCAGCCAGAGTAGTTTCCTTTCTTTAATCTTCCTTGATTGATTCAGCTACTTGATAAAGTGTTGGGTTGGGTAACCCCTTCCATACCCTGAACCCTATCATTCTGTGATCTGAGGTAAACCAGTTTAAATATACTGACACCTGTTGTTGTTTTTTAAAGAGAGAACTAAGTCTTTTCATATTTAAATTGAAATTGCAAAGGTTGCAACATGAAGGACAGGAGCTATGTCAATAGTTGATAGAGGCAAACCGATTGTTTACAGTTACATCAATAACAAATGTTGAAAGGGCTTCTTAGAAGCATCCTCTGGCTGTGTGATTAAAACGTTATATGTATTTCTTTTCATTGGAGTATTTATTAACACGAATTTTGCAAAGCTGATAATTGTACCCATAAAGCTAAATAGTCTAAGGGTTCCCTGAAGTGAGACTGAAAGCTTTGTACAACAAGGTGATACTGATGATTGATTGTCAGATGATGAGACCCATGGATCCCTCACATGTTCCACTAGAATACTGTAGACATTCACTCAGCTTGCAGAAAACATAAAGCTGTGTTTGTTGATGAGAAAGTTTGGGCGTAATGCATAAGAAGTAACATACCTATAAAAAGGTAGGTTCTAATGAAAAACGAAGTGAAACAATGAATAATACAAGGACTTACACTTTTTAATCACTGTAATGTGGAACATCTTATCCTTTCAAGGATAGCTCTGTGGTTTAGGTATCTGGCTGCAGAGCCAGAGGTTGCGAGTTCAATTCCCCACTGTGCATCTTGCAAGTAGAGTCAACCTGTGTGGCCTTGGGCAAGCTGCACAGTCCCAGGAAATCTCCAGAAGAAGGGAATGGTAAACCACTTCTGAGTATTCTCTACCTGGAAAACCCTGAAAAGGGGTTGCCATAAGTAAGGATTGACTTGACGGCATGTGGTGATGATGATGATGAAAATATAACAGGATCAAAAACATGGAAAAAGTACGTTTCTAAGCTGTGGTTCACAATAAGGTGGCTTAGAAGTTGCTAGTGAACTGGTGTAGAATGTGTATGGATTTGCACTTTGCACCAGATGATCTGTCACTAATGTAGTTGTGGGGATCGCCCTTGTGGCTCTGTTTGTTGTGGCCCTCACAAAGGTTCTCTCCCTCTTGTTGTCTCTCGCTGTCACCAGGTATTATTTTCTTAATACCACCTCTGGGTGTTAGACACATGTGCTGCCAAATGCAAGGCTTATTGAACTTCGGAATCAGTTGGTTTGAATAACAGATAATCTTTTATTATTAATCATATCACAAAGTAAATCACGTAATCACTGTAACAGGGGTTTGATTAGGTTTGGATAGGACGGGACATATATTCAGGCTTTTATTATATAATTTCAATCACTTAATATCTATCTTATTCTAGGTGTTCTCATTCCTGCTTGTTCAATCTAATAACCTTGTTCTTAATTCACTTTCCTAACTCTCTATCCAGATCACTCTAATTCTTCTCCTCTCTAAGCTCCAACTTCCCAACTGTCTAACTGTCCCCTTGGTTCCGCCCCTCCTGCTCTATCCTTGGCTCCTCCCTCTAGAGCTCCTGTGACTGACAGGCAGGAATGACATCACCTGTAGGCATTTCGTCACACACCTTCCCCCTTAAAAGTTTGTTTCAGGGAGCAAAACTTAAAGTAGTTTGCTCCATGAACAACATAAAACAGTCTTGTTATTTTCAACAGGTATTAATACTATTAATAGTACTTTACATTTTTAAATCACCTTTATACTTACTTAAATAGTGCTGTGTAACTCATTCAACATTTGTATTATCATTGCTTACCATTAGTTCATTTCGCAGAAAGTTTCAATCACAGTTGTACTTGCTTATCTTTATTTGTACATTTCATAACTAAACATATTATCACTTTTTTTCACATTTTAAGTTCTTTTTTTTTCTTCTTTTCCGTTCCTCAGTCTTCTGGTACTCTCGAGAGTGCGTCAGCTACTACGTTTTGAGTCCCTTTGACACTCTGTACCTCGAAGTCGAAGTCTTGCAGCAGTAGGGCCCACCTCAATAGCTTGCTATTGTTCGCCCTTATAGTTCTCAGCCACAGCAGTGGGGAATGGTCGGTACAAAGGACAAAATGTCTGCCCCATATGTAGGGTTTAAGTTTCCGTAGCAACCATATGATCGCCAAGCATTCTTGCTCTATGGTAGACAGATGTTTCTCACCCGCCTGCAGCTTCTTGCTTAGGTACGCCACTGGATGATGGTCTCCGTTGTGGTCCCTCTGGCTCAGCACGGCTCCCAACCCGATGTTGGACACATCAGTAGACACGGTGAACTCACGCTGGAAATCAGGGGCTCTCAGCACAGGACCGGTCATCAACGCCTCCTTCAGCTTCCCAAAAGCTTCCTCGCAGTCGCTCGTCCACTGGATACTTTCTGCTTTCTTTTTGTGGGTCAGGTCTGATATAGGGGCGGCTATTTCGCTAAATTTTGGTATAAAGCATCTGTAATAACCGACTAGCCCTAAAAAGGATATGATTTTTTTCTTGGAAGTAGGCCTAGGCCAATTACTAATCACTTCAATTTTTGATTTCAGAGGTTTGATTCTTCCTCCCCCTACTATATGGCCTAAGTATTTTAGTTCGGAACTACCCAGCTGGCATTTGCTGGCCTTCACTGTTAATCCAGCCTCCTGTATTCTTAGTAGCACTATTTCATTATGGTCTAGGGGATCTGTCCACGTCTGACTATAGATCCTTATCTCATTTTTGTATGCTACCGTGAATTCTCTACACTTGATCCAGTTCACATGGACCACTCTCTGATCTTCCTTTCCTTCCTCCTGAATTATGTAATTTATTTCATTCACCTTGGATTTTATTCTAACAGGATTTTCCCGGTTTATTTGCATCTTATTTCCTTTTATATACTTCAGCCTCAGGACTTTCTCTCCCGGACTGAACGATCTTTCTCTGGCCTTTTTACTGTACCACAACTTGGGCTTCCCTTGTTGGCTCTGCAAGTATTCTGTGGTTAACTTCAGAGATTGTTTCAAGGGTTTCATTAACTTATTTATGTACTGGATCACTGACTCTGGGTATTCTCCCTGTTGTTTCTCCCAATTTTGTCTGTTTAAATCCCAGGGTCTCCGCACCTTCCCTCCAAATAGCAGTTCAAATGGACTGAACTCAGTGCTTTCCTGGAGTACAGACCGGCATGCATATCCCCAGCGTTGTATCTCGTGATCCCAGTCATTGTGTTTTTCTGCTTTACAAGCTCTGATCATTCGCATTAGGGTCCCATTAAATTTTTCCCTGCTAGTTACTGTAGGGAATGGTCCCACAATGTCCTGGCCTAAGCGTTGGAAAGGGTTGGAGATGATGGGTAAAGGGCACAGTTTAGCTTTTGTTTTATCATTACTGCTCCCTTGTCTCTGGCATATGTCACAGCTCTGACAAAAGGCTTTTATTTGCTTCCCCATTTCTGGCCAATAGAAATTCTGGGAGATTCTTTGCTTGGTTCTTGTGATGCCTAAATGCGCTGACAAGGTGTCTGTGTGTCCCTTTTCTAATATTTCCCCTCTATATTTAGACGGGATTATTAGTTGTTTATGCAGGCTCTCACCTCCTCTTTTGGGATTTGTCAATGTTTCCCTGTACAACAAGTCTTTTTCTATCATGTACCTCTCAGGGTTCTCAGGGCTTACTGGCCTCTCGCTGACCATTTTAAAGCATAACTCCAGGGTAGGATCTGCTTTTTGTTCCCTTGTAAAGGTACTCTCTTGTGGGTTTCTCATGACTATTAATTCAGCTACTTTATCTGTTCCATTCTCATTGGTGTTAGTGAGGAGCTCCCCTTTTTCCTCAGAGGTTAAGGTTGTTTCTTTGATTTCTTTTTGGGACCGGGTATTTATTAAAACCCTCTTAACGTGTTCAGTTAAGTCAAGCCCAATTAAGCAAGGCGTAGGAAGTTGATTTGAAATTCCTACCCTCCACCAGCCTGTCCACTCTTGATACTTCACTGGTATCCTTGCCACTGGTAGTGAAATTGTTTCTTCCCCTATCCCTTTAACCTTCAGATTTTCACCTGGTATTATATACTCTTGTGGGATTATTTCTGGGTGGCATACTGTCACCTGTGAGCATGAGTTCTTTAGCGCCAAATATTTAATTTTATTTATAAAGATATTATCGCCAGAACATCTAACCAGCTGTTCCTGGTCATTTTCCATTATATAGCATTGGAGAATTTTAGCCACTGGGAGTTGTGATTCTTGCTGCTCTGGGCCCTCTGCTCTAGCAGTAACTGGTGTTGCTATGGAGCCCTCCCCAACAGCTGTCCCTGTGGGTGCCTCATTTTGTTGTATGCAGTATACTTTCTTAGGCAAATTCTCCTTTTGTTGCTCACTATTTCTGTTTTTAGCGCATTGTGCTATAAAGTGGTTTCTTCCACCACACCCATAACAGGTTCTAGGGGTTTTTGATTCCAAACTTGGGAATTTATCTCCCTTTCCTTCCCAATTCCTGTATTTCTGCTGGTTCTGCTCTGAGGTTCTGTCCTTAACATGGCTTCCAACTGCCTGTTGGTTCCTGAAGTACTCTCTGGGTTCCCTTTTTCTATCCTCCCAGGTTTTTCCTCCAACTTTTACCTCAGAATATTTTGGATTTCTTATATTTGTTATATGGTCCGCCATTTCACTGGCTTCCCCAATATTTCTCGGCTTTTTATCTGTCACCAGATACCTCAGTTCCCCAGGTAGAACTGAGAAGAATTGTTCAAGCCCTATTATATTTTTCATTTCCTCTAGGGTCTTAACTTCTGCCTGCTCCAGCCATTTATCAAGATATCTATTCATATTTGCTCCCAGTTGGGAGTAGGATTCATCTGGCTTTTTGATCAATGCTCTAAATTTTCGTCTCAGATTTTCTGCATTGATTCCAAAGCGTAGGAAGACCATCTTTTTGTATTCTTGGTAGTCCCTAGCTACCTCTACTGGCATCTGGGCATAGATTTCGGCCATTTCGCCGCTAATCTGAGACCTCATCACTACCATGCGTTCTGGCCCCTCCACGCCAAAGTCCCAGCACGCGCGTTCGAACAGGATCATGAAGGCCTCTGGGTTATCGCCTTTCCTATATATAGGGAACTTCTTAAGGTCTGCTTTCGATAAGCGTTCCCCCTCAGAATTTGTGTTGGTGTTATTATTATTATTAGCTTGGGCTTCTGCTAGCTCCATTCGCCTCATTTCCAACTGAAAATTCATTTCTTTTTCCCTCAGGGCCCTTTCTTGGGCTGCAGTCTGAAAATTTATTTCTTTTTTCCTCAGGGCAATTTCTTGGGCTGCAGTCTCCGCCCTAGCTTTTTCTGCCTCAGCCCTTAAGGCAGTCTCTCTTTCTTGGGCTGTAGCTTTAAATTCTAGCTCTTTTAATTTAAATGCTTGCTCCTTTTCAAATTTCCATTTTAGATACTCTAGTGAGGTAGATTCTCCCCTTGAGACAACTACTTCTTCCCTTGAGGCGGTTTCCTCCCCTGAGGCAACCTCGCCCCTTGAGGCAGTTTCCTCCCTTGAGGTATTACCCTCCTGATTTACAATTCCATCATCCTCCTGCTCTAAGATTCCCTCCCTGCGAGGTAAATCTTGTGGATTTGATGATGCTCCTTTTGCCACCTTTCCTTTCTTGGTAGGCATTTTTATTAGTGATTGGTTTGGATCACTAAAGACAAGCCTCAATTCAAATGGCTTTTTTCCTTTCTTGAGTTAGAGAGAGTGATACTGTTTCTATTAGCCTTCCGCTGGCAGCTACTGAGTTTTTAGTTACACTGTTTTCTCCTCTGGCCCTCAGCCAGTCCCTTGGCCTGCTACAAAGTCTCTTTTAGCTCTTGGCCACAGAGAATAAACAGAAATATACGCCTTTAGAAATGGTCCCAGCCTTTACTATTCAATCACCTCAGTTCTCTGTCCCCTCGGCCTCCACTTGTCCCTTCAATGCTCACTTAGAGCTTGGGTCCCAAGCTAGCCTGGACTTCACTTCACACGTGAGGTAATTTGAAACTCCCTTGAATTTTCCCTCAGAGCTTTGCTTTACTATTTCAGTCTTTTCTACGTTGTGTGACCTAGAGTCCCTAAATTATTCCCTAAACAGAGGGTTCACTACTCCTTCACACACGCCTCTCTGACTGATAGTTCTCCTTAGCTCTGAAAATTCACTGGCTTTTCTTGCTGGACTATGATTTCTTTTGGCTCACTGGATTTCTACTTGAATCCCTTCACTTGTGGAATTCACACCTCTTGTGGGGATTCACTTCGTATCCCACTGCCGCTGCCACCACTTGTGGGGATCGCCCTTGTGGCTCTGTTTGTTGTGGCCCTCACAAAGGTTCTCTCCCTCTTGTTGTCTCTCGCTGTCACCAGGTATTATTTTCTTAATACCACCTCTGGGTGTTAGACACATGTGCTGCCAAATGCAAGGCTTATTGAACTTCGGAATCAGTTGGTTTGAATAACAGATAATCTTTTATTATTAATCATATCACAAAGTAAATCACGTAATCACTGTAACAGGGGTTTGATTAGGTTTGGATAGGACGGGACATATATTCAGGCTTTTATTATATAATTTCAATCACTTAATATCTATCTTATTCTAGGTGTTCTCATTCCTGCTTGTTCAATCTAATAACCTTGTTCTTAATTCACTTTCCTAACTCTCTATCCAGATCACTCTAATTCTTCTCCTCTCTAAGCTCCAACTTCCCAACTGTCTAACTGTCCCCTTGGTTCCGCCCCTCCTGCTCTATCCTTGGCTCCTCCCTCTAGAGCTCCTGTGACTGACAGGCAGGAATGACGTCACCTGTAGGCATTTCGTCACACACCTTCCCCCTTAAAAGTTTGTTTCAGGGAGCAAAGCTTAAAGTAGTTTGCTCCATGAACAACATAAAACAGTTTTGTTATTTTCAACAGGTATTAATACTATTAATAGTACTTTACATTTTTAAATCACCTTTATACTTACTTAAATAGTGCTGTGTAACTCATTCAACATTTGTATTATCATTGCTTACCATTAGTTCATTTCGCAGAAAGTTTCAATCACAGTTGTACTTGCTTATCTTTATTTGTACATTTCATAACTAAACATATTATCACTTTTTTTCACATTTTAAGTTCTTTTTTTTTCTTCTTTTCCGTTCCTCAGTCTTCTGGTACTCTCGAGAGTGCGTCAGCTACTACGTTTTGAGTCCCTTTGACACTCTGTACCTCGAAGTCGAAGTCTTGCAGCAGTAGGGCCCACCTCAATAGCTTGCTATTGTTCGCCCTTATAGTTCTCAGCCACAGCAGTGGGGAATGGTCGGTACAAAGGACAAAATGTCTGCCCCATATGTAGGGTTTAAGTTTCCGTAGCAACCATATGATCGCCAAGCATTCTTGCTCTATGGTAGACAGATGTTTCTCACCCGCCTGCAGCTTCTTGCTTAGGTACGCCACTGGATGATGGTCTCCGTTGTGGTCCCTCTGGCTCAGCACGGCTCCCAACCCGATGTTGGACACATCAGTAGACACGGTGAACTCACGCTGGAAATCAGGGGCTCTCAGCACAGGACCGGTCATCAACGCCTCCTTCAGCTTCCCAAAAGCTTCCTCGCAGTCGCTCGTCCACTGGATACTTTCTGCTTTCTTTTTGTGGGTCAGGTCTGATATAGGGGCGGCTATTTCGTCACAGTAGTACTTTTCAAACAGGCGTCCAGTGAAAAGCTGGTTTCCTGAAAAACCTACTGGGCTTCCTCAGTGGGAACACAGTGTGTTAGATTTGCTGGAAGTGACCATGTCCACCATTGCTGATCTTTCTATGTGCCACTGTGACTGCTGCCACCCGCACCCAGGGACAGGGTGGCCACCTGGGTTTCCTGGACCATGGACTCCATGAACTCCAGACACTCAGTTCTGTCAGTGCTTGTTTTTATTAGGGCAGGGAGACAACAAAGTCAGGTTGAATGCTTTGAGCTCCCCATCCTGCAAGTCCACAGGAGGCTTAGGGCCTGTTCAGACTGGTTGTTTTGTTGTGGGATGGATTGGGTGGCAAAGGATTGGTTGAGGTCAGGGGGAAGAGCGATGTGCCATTTGGTGTGCTTCTCCCATCTGAATGGCATTATTGACCTTCATGTCAAATAAATGCTTCCCCTGATCATCTGCAGAGGGTCTGGGGAAGTGAAATTATTTTTTACATCTGCTGGCTCATCGCTGATGTGATGAAGCACTTCAATTAATTTTTTTAAAAAATGTATTTGCCTGCCTGTGAGAAATTACCTGCACAGAAGGTTTTGATTGGCAACACACACAACGACAAAGAAAAATGTTTTAAAAAATTTAATCAGAGTGATTCATTGCATCAGCGACAATCAGGCAGATGCGGTAAAAAAAATAATTTTGCGGTAAAAAAAATAATTTTAGGAAATGTTCAATTTCCAGTATCCAGAAGTGGCTCATAAGCTGCTTCAGAATACTGGAAATTGACACCAGAAGGAACTGCAAGGCTGTAATTTAGTCCATTCCAAGTGACTACACTTGCTGGGAATTGACTACATTGGAGCTCTCAAACCCACACCAAAATAGTAGAACCCCCTAATAGAGTAGTCTATATGACTAGATGGGTGGGCTATAACTGTAATAAATAAATAAATAAATAAATAAATAAATAATAGGGGTTCAAAAAGGCACAAGTTGGAGCAAATTGGTCCGCTCCAGCAATGTCCACGTGTGAACATCAGAAAAAAGAGCAGACCAATTCGACACATCAGTGCACCAAAGAACAGGACAAATGCCTGTGTGGACTTCCTAGTTCTTTTCACTGGCCTACCAAAGTCCATACTGGGGCCCCAGTTCTTGCCTGTCAGAGTTCTCCACACTGGACTGGGGTTAAATTCACAGCAGAGCTTCCTAAGGATATGAAGAACTCTTGCAAAACTAATCATACTTAATGAAACAACCTATCAAGAAATTGTTAATCCAGAAGAGACGTCTTTCTTCCAGCAGAAGAATGAAACAGGGAATGCTTGAATGTTTCAAAGTTTCCATAAAATGTCTCACACAAAACTATGTAATATCATTTCCATTTTGAAGCCAAGCTCACATAGCAAGCTCAGAACTGACTGATGGATCATGAAGATGCATATAACCACTCCAGTGCTTCTAGTCTTTAAATGTCCATCTGCAGAGCAGCAGCTATTGTTGTTTTGTTGTTACATGTTTGACAGATTATTTCCAAGTCCTTGCCTTCGAAGCATGTGTCCGTCTATTGTCTCATGTCAGGTTTGGACTCCATGGAAAACCAGTGAAAAAATAGGCACCAGACTGACAAGTACACCTAACTTGTGTGGAAAGATCCATGTGCTCAATGTCACATGTTGTGACAAACTTGAAATGTGAGTGCTTGTACTTCCTATTTCTTTACCAGCATATTTAATAACTGCTTAAGACATTCACAGCTGTCATAGTGCCTGTGATAATCTTGCAAGCTCATTTGGAAATGAAGCACCTTTTATGAGATAAGATTTCCTCCTCTCTTCTGATTAAATAGACCCGTTCTGAGATCTTCTTTGAAATCTCTGTGAATTCATGGAAACCCAAGCTCTACTTCAGAACTGAGTGCCAGAGATAACAGTTGGGGGAAGTGGTACAACATATTTCTTGATTAGATACTCATTTTCATGATGCACTCTCAGCATTTGATCCTACTAATCATAAGAGGTTGTTGCCATGCCAACACAACTCTGTCAGTCTCAGTTCATCTCCAGAGTGAATTCTACTTAAATATCAACCTGTTTCACTTGGAGTTTGCACACGTGTACCGAAAAGGCTTAGCTTCTGACGCCCCACTGCAAAATTATCCTGCTATACTGAAAATAATATAAGAAAGGCTAGCATTCAGCGGCAATCAACACAAGGACATGGATAGCGGTAATAGATCTGAGAAAATTCTCACAAATTCTCATGGTTTCGTATTATCCTACAAAGCTACCTTGAAAGTATTTGCAGTAGCTACTTGTGCTATAAAAGAGTTCTGTTTTCTCATCAATTACAATCAATTGTCTCTTTCTTGTCCAATGCAAACTCTGTCCACCACCTAAAATACTCCTTGGAAATTCTCTTCAGAAAAGGCCACGTGGAAAAGGTTTCCTAAGAGCTGTACCTGAAAGACCTTATTATGGCCTTATTATGTCGCTTTGCTCTTTTTGTCTACACTAGGTCATGCTAGATTATGGACTTTGTGTCTGGGTCCTAACATGATGATCTAGTGCTATCTTGTAAATGCATTAGAAGTTTATGCTACCCACTTCTCACAGTATCCCAACTGACTCTGTCCTCATCATGCATTTGATTTCTTTGTCCCCCTCTCCCCCGCTTACTTCTCACCCTCTTCCTCTGCCACTACCCATCACCTCTCAGGTCCCTTCACTTCCTCCCCACATTTACCTACTAGCCACGCTCCTTCCTTAGTGATGCTGCATTGTTTCATCTAATTATAGTGATATATCGCTAAGGTGCAAAAGTGTGGGAATTCTGTTAACAGCACCTGAGCAAATGAATGGCGTGTTTATTTCCTCCCAACTACCACTGTTCCGATTTATTGGTCTGGTTAAAGCTAACGTACATTTTCTGTGTGTGAAATCTGTGGAGGCTTAATGATTGTCTCAGTAATCCAAGAAGTTTCAACAGGTTTGGAAAAAGCTAATCTCTTTTAAAGCAGAATTGGTGGGAGATGAATAAAGATGGAAAATTTCCAGAAATTTTGAAACAGCTTTCGGGGAAAAATGGAAATAAACTGTTTCCCCCCAAAAAAATTTTTTCCATTTTTTGCGTTTCCATTTCTAGGCTAGAGTTGTGAAATGTCCAGAAATTTTGAAGCCATATAAAACGGCTTTGGGGGGGGAAATGGGGGGGGAAATGTTTTTTTCCCAATTTTTTATTTTTTCCCCCAAAGCCATTTGTGGCAGAATGCCCAAGTCACGCCTGTCCGTCATATGGAGCTCTAGGGCAGGAGCCTATGGAAGGACAGGCGGGGCGGAGTCAAGAGAACAGTTAGAGAGACTGAGGGAAGTTAGTGAGAGTTTTAAAAAAGGGTTAAGACAGTTAGAGACAGTTAGGGAGAAGGGTTTTGAAGTGTTAAGACAGAGATTGGAAAGTTGGTGTGTGTTAGAGAATAGATAAGAGATAAAAGGAATATAAAATAGATAGACAGTCCTTAGATATTGTTACAGTGGTGAATGTGAATGAATACAAACAAGCAAACGTGTAATCCTATCCAGGTTTAATGATTGAACAATAAAAGAACATCTATGACTTTACTTCTGTGATTTACTAATCAAACAATAAATAAACCTGTTATATTTGGCAGCCCGAGTCTAAGAAACTTATTTGGTACAGTGTGGATAAAGATCCACTGGTGGCAGTGTGTAAAGGGAGAAAATAGTACATCGTGTCCGAAGGTGGACCTGTGGTTGAGGGAAAACAAACAGGGGACACTGGGGGAAAGCGACACCATTTTATAAGGCTTCACAATTTTTGGAACTTTTACATCTCTAGAGATGAAATCACAGACAAGTTAGAGACCACTACTGGAAATTTCAGGGTGCACCGTGTACCCTACTTAGAAGTGTTTCTGTGCTAGTGATTTCCACTGGGTCAAAGGACAGCACCCCTCAAGCCCCAGACATCTTAATGCTATTATTGGCTTTTCTCTTCTCTTCTTCTTTCTCCTTCTCTCTTGCAAACACCCTATTAGAAACAAAAAGCTATTTCTGTGCCATCAACACATTGCAGATGACTTTGCTCAGTGTAGTGTATAATTATCCAAACTGTGAAAAAGCAAGAAAAACTGATGCCGAAACTCCTATGCCCATGACAAAATGTGAGATGATATTTATAAACTCATATTGAAAACCAGATATCTCCCCACCACCACCACTCAACAAATTGATGGTCTAAGGTTTAGTCTGGAAAAAAATAAATCTAAGTAGTCACATTCACGAGATCACTGCTTCTTGCTTCAGCGCTAGATGAACTGGAAGAGCTGCATTTATTGTCTCCCTCACACTGATTACTGTCAAAAAAGCTTTTGACAAAGTACTTCACCAAAGGCTTCTTTGTAAACACTGCAGTCATGGGATCAAAGGAGAGATCCTAATGGGAATCAGTAGGAAGTGAAGACTAGGAATAACCAGACACTTCTCAGAATGGAGGGATGAAAAACAGCGAGATCACTGAAGGATTTGTCCTGAAACTGGTGCCTTTAAACTTGTTCGTGTTCTTTAGAGGAAGCTCTCAACCAGCGGTACGTGTGCCATGGGGGTGGATGGGGGCACAGAACTACTCTGGAGGGTACACAGGGTTTTCATAACAATTACTAAGAGTACATTCTCCCTCAATCACCATGACTTCTTGCAAGTGTGACTGCTTGTCTCATGCCGATATTACCGGCCATGGCTTATCCATCTATGGACTGTTAGTCACGGTTGGTGGTAATTGTTGGTGTGTCAGTAGTAACTCTGGATCCTGAGTGTTTCATCTAATCGTCTGCCCTTCTTCGCTATCACCTCATGCTTTAGAGGTTAGATTTCTTCTCAACCGTATTGCTAGAATTTAACTTACCAAAGGAATCATTATATTTGTCTGTGTTTACTTCTAACGAAGACATTTTGTTTGTGGCACTCAATTGTGCCACTCTTTTCCTCAGGAAGCTTCTCTGATTCCTGCTCTGAGGTCTTCTGGGTGTGAAGGTTTTTTTTTATTTCATAAGCTTTTAATTTGTGAGAGACATGATATTACTGCTATAGGTTGGTTTAGGTATCTGGCTGTGGAGCCAGAGGTTGGGAGTTCGATTCCCCATTGTGTCTCTTTGACAGGAGCTGGACTCAATGATCCTGAATGATATTTCTTTTGAATGCCTCCAGTGTTGGAGCACTTCTCGAGGAATCGGTTCCATTGCTGTACTGCTCAAACAATTAAGAAGTTTTTCCTGATATTCAGCCTACATATGGCTTCCTGTAACTTGAGCCCATTATTATGTGTCCTGCACCCTGGGATGATGGAGAATAGTATTTGAAAAGTGCTATCATATCTCCCCTCAGTCTTCTTGAGGCTAAACATGCCCTAATGGGGAAGCATAGCCAAACCAGGCTGTCTAATTAATATCTGTGTATAGATATTAATTGGAAGATAGTCTTCCAAGCAGTGCAAAACCCAGAGGATTTGTACTCTTTTGAAAGTTTATGGAAATTTAAGGTGTTTTTGTGACTTGTGATTTATTTATAAATAGAGATATGGGGATTAATCTTAAGGAGAGTCATAGGATCAAGAGCCCAATAGTTCAGGGCAGACAAAATGCAACCCTGGGCTGCATCTGGCCTCAAGAGTCTATGTGTGGCTCTCAGAGCCCCAAAATTGTTTTCTCAAGGAAACAAAAGCAAGTTGTTGCTGCTGGAAACATGTTCGAAGCAAATTACCTTTTAAACTGGTCACAAAGCAGTGTTTAGCACCACCACCACCACCACCACCACAATAATATCTTATGGATTACTCACATCTTATGGATTACTCACATCTTTTCCTCCATATTACAAATGCCAGCCACCTCTAGTTTTAGAAAATGAAACTGCAACATTGTACTGGGAGGAAAAAGTTATCACTGATAAAACAGTTGATTTTAATAAGCGGTGTATTATACTGCTTGATAAGCAACAAAGAAAAATATACCTTATACAATTTGGGGTTCCATCAACAAGCAGCCTCAAAAGCACAGAAAGTACAACAATTGTAAAGTACCAAACTTTAAGGAAAGAAATTAAAAGAACATAGAAGCAACATCAGGTCATCCTCCTTCTCATACCAATTCCAGCAACTGAAGTTGTTCCAAAATTGTTGGCTGCCAATGTAATTTCCAATAACTCCAGGCAGGGGGAGGGAGGACGAGTCTCCCTGCACGGCTGCCGAGTGGCTAGATGAGCGGAAAGAGAGTGGCGCTCCGGGAGCGATTGGAAGGCTGACCGAGGCTGCTGCTGCTGCCGGACACACGAGTGGACAGTCTGGCCCCAGGGGCCGGACCCTTGTTAAGTCCAGCTGTGTGGGGGTATTCATATTCGTATACAAATATGGATACTCCCATCTCTACTCCTAATGTTTAGGGCTGAACATTTCGTCTGCCTCCATCCACCAGCAATACTGAGAAATTAGAAGTACAGAATACTTATGAAGGAGCTCACTGGATAGCTCAGTGGTTTAGGTATCTGGCTGCGGAACTGGAGGTTGGGAGTTCGATTCCCTCCTGTACCTCCTGTGATTAAAGCCAGCCTGTGTGACCTTGAACAAGCTGCACAGTCCCAGGATGCCCCAAGAAGAAGGGAATGGTAAACCACTTCTGAATACCCTCTACCTAGGAAACCTGGAAAGAGTCGCTATAAGTCAGAATTGACTTGACAGCACACTATTATTATTATATGAAGGAGAAGGTGGGTTTGCTTTTTTGAAGTTCCATGCAACCTCCAGAGTATCTTGAGTCATAAAGAGATGTGTTTGAGTATTCCACGCATGCAATAAACAGTGCTCCCCTAGCTTTCTACATAGGACACAACAGCCACAGGGCTCTTGCAGAGACTGACTCAGCTTTTAATGTAGTTCTTACCGGGTGCCATCAGATGGTGGGAAAGTCATGTGTCCAGAGACACTGGAAAGGGTCACTTTGCAGGGAATGATCTCACTTACAGTGACCCTTCCGTCTGCTAGGGAATTGCTCCAGCCTGGCCACCAAAAGTCGTAGCCCTACTGCTGGACCAAAAAGGCCTGGCTGGCTTGGGCACAGATTGAAGTTGGGCTGGCTTGTAGTTCCCATATATCATATGGTCACCGAGAAATAGATTGCACTGGACCATTCCACAAGCACTCCAAAATGCAGTCTTTCCCCCCATGTGATCACACCCTATGAATGAGCGATCTTCAGAATGTCTTATCCTCAACTGCCCTGCTCAGCTCCTGAAAATTCAAGCCTGTGGCTTCTTTCTCGTATTTGGTCTTCCTCTTTTCTTGCTGCCTTCCACATTTCCCAGTATTATGATCTTTTCCAGAGAATTCTGCCATCTCATGATGTGCCCAAGGTAGGACAGTCTCAACTTCAACATTTTTGCCTCCAAAGATAGTTCAGGCTTAATTTGATCTAGGGCCCACTTGTTTGTCTTTCTGGTGGTCCAGGTTATTTGCAAAGCTCTCTACTTGCACCCTATTTCAAATGAATCTTTTTTCTCCCCCATCAGCTTTCTTAACTGTACAGCTTTCAGACCCATACATGGTAACTGGAAATATAAGAGTGTGGATGCTTTTGGTCTTGGTCTCCAGTATCACTTCCTTAGATGTAATTATCTTTCCTAATTCCTTCATTGCTGCCCTTCCTAGTCCCAGTCTCCTTCTGATTTCTTGACTGCAGCCTTCATTTGGATTGATGATTTAACCAAGGTATACAAAATCTCTAACTAGTTCAAGTTCTTCATTGTCAACATTAAAGTTGTGTAATTCTTCTGTAGTCATGCTTTTTGTCTCTTAACATCCATCTGCAGTCCTGCTTTGGCACATTCTTCTTTCACTTTCCCTAACAATTGTTTCAAGGCATTGCTGCTTTCTGCCAGTAAGATGGTGTCATCTGTATATCTTAAATTATTAATGTTTCTTCCACCAATTTTCAGTGTCAGCTGCTGCACCTTAAACTATAAAGCTTGTTTAAAGAGTGCAGGGCAACCATGGTGGCACAAACAACTCTGTTCCCCAACATAAGGCAATGGTTGGTGAGTTTGAGAACGCTAGCCTATGCTGCCTGAGACAGTTGCCTCACTCTGACTTATGATATGGCTCATCCTGTATAAATTTCCAACAAAGTGGCATTGAGTTGGACCTAATTCTGTCAACACTGAGTGCACTGAAATGCGGTTGAAATATTTCAGTTCTGTTTTGAATAATTCACTGCCACGGAAATTAGAGAAAAGTCCTTGACTTGTTATTTTACATTTGCATTGCCATATACAATATTTGGCACTGGAAGGCTAGACACCAGAAAATATACTTGTATTAACTTGCCAACAATGGCTTATTCTTCAAACCTGCACTCTTTTTTTTTTTTTTTTTTTTGGCAAGAATTACAGGTAATAATGCTGCCATTGTGAACTTCTTGATACGTCGCCTTAAATGACACTTCCTAATTTGCCAAGTGGCAATGTTCCATGTCACTTTATCTGGTCATTGACAGGAAGTGCTCCATCATCTATTAATTTCAAACATTTCAGGCAGTGAGAGACTGCTGCTTGTTAGTATTGAGCTGAAAGAGGGAAGCACAGGACAGGCATGTTAATGAAACCCAAGGTAAGGCCTCGTTTGATTCCTTGCTGATTATGATACTTGCTCTTTCTTGAGTCTTACAAACAAAAGAGCCAGGAGTCCAACTCTGTCTCTCCTTGCCCCCTAAATATGAGGAAGCAGGTTTGGATCAGTGTCTAATGTCAGCAATGAACTGGTTGAGGGCAAATAAACTGAAACTTAATCCAGAGAAGACAGAAGTGCTCCTCGTCAGTTGAAAGACAGATCAGGCAAAAGGGATACAGCCTATGCTGGATGGGGTTACACTCCCCCTGAAAACCCAGGTGCGCAGCTTGGGGAACCTCCTGGATTTGTCTCTGTGTCTGGATGCCCAGGTTTCGACTGTCACCAGGAGTACATTTGCACAGTTAGAACTAGTGCACCAACTGCAACTAGAGGTCTGATTTTAGCCACAGTGACAAATGCTTTAGATACATCCTGGCTGGATGACTGTAACACACTCTATGTGAGGCTGCCTATGAAATGTGTCATAAAACTTCAGCAGGTCCAAAATGCACAGCCCTCCTGTTACAGCAGCTCTACTGACTGCCAATCCGTTCCTGGGCAGAATTCAAAATAATGGTTCAAACCTATAAAGCTCTAAATGGTTTGGACCAAAGCTATCTCAAGGACCACAGCTCCCTTTATGAACCTGCCCACGCCTTCTTCACAGGTGTGTTTGGTGGGGATATGGGAGAGGGCCTTCTCTGTGGCTGCTCCCAGACTCTGGAACTCCCGCCCACAGGAGGCTAGGCTGGCCCCGTCTTTGATGTCCTTCCTCAAGAAGGCAAAGACTTTTCTCTTCAGGCAAGCTTTCCCTGAGTGAATGGCTGCCAAGTGGGATTTTAAAAATGGAGTTTTTGGACCTTACTGCATTGAATGATTTTTGGTGTTACTTATGTTTTTTGATTTGGTACTCACTGGTCCTTTTAATATTGTATACCCATTGTTATTAAGTACTGTCTTTTGATTGTTGTAAGCTGCCTTGGGCCCTTTTAAAAGAGAAAGTTGGATTAAAAATATTTAAAATAAATAAATAATACAAAATGCTCATCCCAAGTATTCTTCCTCCTGTATTCTATTAACGCAGCCGATGTGCCTGATAGACCTATTAAAGATTCAGGAAGGCCCTACCTAGACAGACAATGGAGGCTTTTCAAAGGCATCTCCCACAGTGGGATGCATGCGGCTGTTTTCATTATGAGATTATGGTCCTGGGTAACCTTCAGGAGCACAGAATCTTCTTAGAGCAGCCTGATTCTGTGTGTCAACTAGGAGGCAATGGCCATCAATATTTCAAAAAGCCTCATTAACCAGGGAACAAGAATTTGGGGTCTGGCCATTGAGGCAGAGATTGGCCTGTCCTATCTTTGGCCAAAAAGAGTCACTGTGTTTGTTTCAGCAAGTAGAACTGAAATTAAAAACAAAATATTTCCACTCTAAAGACTAAGAAATTATGCACGGCATGAACATTCCTCGATTATAATCAGATAGCCCGGAGGAAGTAGGTTGCAGTCTAGAAAGCTCATGCTGAAACTTCTTGAACTCAGAGGCATCACAAACAAGTCTTGTTTCAGTTTTTTTAAAAATAATCCTTGTGTATGACAGGTGCAGAATGTATTCGCAATACCCAAATGATTTCTTTATTTAAAATATTTTTACCCCGCCTTTCTCCTTAAAAGGACCTGAGGTGGCTTACATCATTAAAAAGACAATATACTGTACCGAAAGTATACAATTTTTTTAAAAAATTAAATAAGTATTATATTTAAACCAGTAATTAAAAAGAATACTAAAAACATGTTTAAAAGCAACAGAGCACAATGATCCGTTCAAAAAACCTTCTCAGACAGCCAGTCACGAAGAAATACTCACCCTTGTGAGTATTTCTCATACTCACGAGGGTGGTGAGTATGAAAAAAAGGCCTCCCCTAATAATCTTAATGCCTGGGCAGCCACATATCCAGCGACATGTTCTTTCCTAAATTATCTAAATTATCTAGCAGAGAGGTGAGCAACCCATCTACTTGCAGAGAGGAGAGAGGCTGTTTGTTTTGCTTGTTTTCTCTCTCCAACTTTAAGTGTTATGGTCCTTGATGTGGGGGAGAAGAGGACCCTTTGCTTCTCAGCCTTAGGCAGGAGATGCTCTTGGGTTATGATGGACTTAAGCTCTCAGGATGAAAATTAGATTTAGGACCTCTATGTGGTTTGGCAGAGAGGAAGTAAACTGCATCAATGGCAGGACAGTATTTGGGATTACAACAGCATGGGGATGATTTAATTCTTTCACCCCCTGTTGCCATTAGGGTCACTGCTAGGCAAAAGGGGCCTGGGTTTTCCTCAGGACTATGGCAGCAGCTCTATTATGAGACATGACTGTAAAACACATCTACCTCATGTGGTTTCAGTGCCAAAATTTCTTGCTTTTGAGAACTTTCATGTGCCGAACAAAAGGAACAACAAAACCCAACCCAAGCTTACATTGCTTTTAGAAAATGCACCAGATGCTACACAAGCCTGGGCAGATTTTTACCCCGAGGTTGCATTCAAATATAGAAATGTGTATGAAAAGGTTATCTGGGCTATTGTCATGTGTGAACCCTCAGGTAACATTTCATTTTTTTTTTTCTAAAAGAAAATGCGTTTGTGGGGTTGTAATAAGGTGGATAGTTTCCTCTGCTTGGCTTCTGGGCAGAGGGGGGGGGGGAAATATTTTTAAACATAAATAAAATAAAGTGGATGTTAGTTAAGAACACTTGGAGTCACAAGGCTGACTTTAACAGTTTGACCTTCAAATACCTCAGGAAACCATGGCTGTTCTCAAGGACTATAACAAAAGTTGGTGGAAAGTTGATCAGGGATTGCAGCACTGTCTCTGAGTGCTCTGGGATAAATCAGGAAAGATTTTTGGATCCCAGCTACTTAAGCCTACCAGCAACAGAATTGCAATGGAGAAAGTGTGCTATAACAATGAATAGATTTTTAAAAGGGACTCTGGAGTTAATATTTTAATTCTGTATATTTTATACACATTTCTTTTGCGCTGAACTCCCCCCCCCCCCTCTCTTGTAGATCTCATCAGTTTGGATATAATTGTACTACAAGAGCAAGCCGCAGAAAATTCATGCCATTAGAAATGGTTTTGTTAGTTTTATGGTCCATAGTACATGTTTTGAAGAAGAGTTTCTCAACAGAGATATTTTTAACAATCATCCTTTACTGAAATTCCTGGGACACAAAGCAGCATCTGAAGAAAAGGAAGATAAAAATGAATAGGACAGGCTCTGGATTTTCCTGACCCCTGGAAGGGTAATGAAGACTTCAGCTGCTCCTGCTTCATTTCTGAGCAGCGTGGCTTAGCACTTCGTTCTTCTTCCTCATGCAACGCTTACATGCACTCAGGCCTTGGGGCCTTTTCCTTCCAAAAAGACACACTAAATGGATTCTTGAAGGCTAAATGGAGCTTTAGCCTGTCTCTGTTGCTCTCTCTCTCCCTCTTTCTTTCACATATTATTTGGTAATTGTTACACATGTACCTACCGCCCACGTCAGCTGCCTGCAATTTCAAAAGGGTTTGCCCTCTGGTCATAGATTTTGGTCCTGAAATCTCCTGAAATGGGAATATGAATGCCAAATGGTATTCATCGCAAGGAGAGAAAGAGTTGGGTGTCATCTGCATACTGGGGACATTGAACCCCAAACTCTGGACAACCTCTCACAGCAGTTTCACATAGCATAGGAGGCAAAACATAACCCTGAGGGACCCTGCAGGAAAGCGGCCAGGGGATCAAACAGGAGTCCCCCAGCACCACTTTCTGAGTTCTGTCCTCCAGGAAGGACTAGAGCCACCGTAAAACAGTGCCTCCAAGTCCCATCCCACAGAAACGGGCCAGAAGGATACCATGGTCGATCGTATAGAAGCCGCTGAAAGGTCCAGCAGAACCAACACGGACAGACTCCTCCTGTCCAGTTCTTTGTAGGTCATCCATCAAGGCAACCAAAGAAGCCTCCGTCCCATAATCTGCTTCCACAGATTCTGAGTAAGTGTGGAATAGGCTCTCAGAAGTGCAGGAAGTATGGACATTGCCACAGTAAACAATCCAGGCAGCTATTTTGGTTTTGTGAGACCCACAGAGGAGCTCCTTGTGCCCTGATATAGTGCCACCTTAATTCTAGCATGTGACGGCAAGGCAGTAAAACTAAGGAAATGTGTCAGGGCCTTGCAGTTTAAATAAATGCTAAGAAACCCATCCATATTTTTAGTCAAACTGGGTTAAATAAAGTGGCTTATTCATCGGTGAGATTCTAGATGAATTCCAGAGAGGACAAAGAGGTGTGTGTGTCAGCCTCCCTTCCCTCTTCAATGCAGCATGCAGAGTAAATATCTCCCTGCCTTGCTTTTGGAGTGATTCAAAAGGAAGTCTAGGAAATAAGCTGCTGCATCAGCACAAACAGATATTTGCCTGGAGTCTGGCTGACTACAGCCAAAAAGCAAACTTGGGGTAATAACTTTTGTTGTTTAATCGTCAAGTCGTGTCTGACTCTTCGTGACCCCATGGACTAGAGCACGCCAGGCCCTCCTGTCTTCCACTGCCTCCCGGAGTTGGGTCAAATTCATGTTGGTAGCTTCGATGACACTGTCCAACCATCTTGTCCTCTGCCGTCCCCTTCTCCTCTTGCCTTCACACTTTCCCAACATCACAGTCTTTTCCAGGGAGTCTTCTCTTCTCATGAGATTGCCAAAGTATTGGAGCCTCAGCTTCAGGATCTGTCCTTCCAGTGAGCACCCAGGGATTATTTCCTTCAAAATGGATAGGTTTGTTCTCTTTTCAGTCCAGGGGACTCTCAAGAGTCTCCTCCAGCACCACAATTCAAAAGCATCAATTCTTCGGCGGTCAGCCTTCTTTATGGTCCAGCTCTCACTTCCATACATCGCTACTGGAAAAACCATAGCTTTGACTATGCGGACCTTTGTCGGCAAGGTGATGTCTCTGCTTTTTAAGATGCTGTCTAGGTTTGTCATGGCTTTCCTCCCAAGAAGCAGGCGTCTTTTAATTTCGTGGCTGCTGTCACCATCTGCAGTGATCATAGAGCCCAAGAAAGTAAAATCTGTCACTGCCTCCATATCTTCCCCTTCTATTGGCCAGGAGGCGATGGGACCAGTGGCCATGATCTTAGTTTTTTTTTTATTTTGAGCTTCAGACCATTTTTTGCACTCTCCTCTTTCACCCTCATTAAGAGGTTCTTTAATTCCTCCTCACTTTCTGCCAAACTCTGCATATCTGAGGTTGTTGATATTTCTTCCGGCAATCTTAATTCCGGTTTGGGATTCCTCCAGTCCTGCCTTTCGCATGATGTATTCTGCATATAAGTTAAATAAGCAGGGAGACAATATACAGCCTTGTCGTACTCCTTTCCCAATTTTGAACCAATCAGTTGTTCCATATCCAGTTCTAACTGTTGCTTCCTGTCCCACATAGAGATTTCTCAGGAGGTAGATAAGGTGGTCAGGCACTCCCATTTCTTTAAGAACTTGCCATAGTTTGCTGTGGTCCACACAGTCAAAGGCTTTTGCGTAGTCAATGAAGCAGAAGTAGATGTTTTTCTGGAACTCTCTGTCTTTCTCCATAATCCAGTGCATGTTAGCAATTTGGTCTCTAGTTCCTCTGCCCCTTCGAAATCCAGCTTGTACTTCTGGGAGTTCTCGGTCCACATACTGCTGAAGCCTACCTTGTAGGATTTCGAGCATAACCTTGCTAGCGTGTGAAATGAGTGCAATTGTACGGTAGTTGGAGCATTCTTTGGCGCTGCTCTTCTTTGGGATTGGGATGTAGACTGATCTTTTCCAATCCTCTGGCCACTGCTGTGTTTTCCAAACTTGTTGGCATATTGAGTGTAGCACCTTAACAGCATCATCTTTTAAGATTTTAAATAGTTCAACTGGAATGCCATCACCTCCACTGGCCTTGTTGTTAGCCATGCTTTCTAAGGCCCACTTGTCTTCACTCTCCAGGATGTCTGGCTCAGGATCAGCAACCACACTATCTGAGTTGTCCGGGACATCCAGATCTTCCTGGTATAATTCCTCTGTGTATTCTTGCCACCTCTTCTTGATGTCTTCTGCTTCTGTTAGGTCCCTACCATTTTTGTCCTTTATCATGTCCATCTTTGCACAAAATGTTCCTTTAATATCTCCAATTTTCTTGAACAGATCTCTGGTTTTTCCCTTTCTATTGTTTTCCTCTATATCTTTGTACTGTTCATTTAAGAAGGCCCTCTTGTCTCTCCTTGCTATTCTTTGGAAGTCTGCATTCCATTTTCTGTAACTTTCCCTATCTCCCTTACATTTGGTTTCCATTTTCTTCTCTGCTATTTGTAAGGCCTCGTTGGACAGCCACTATGCTTTCTTGCATTTCCTTTTCTTTGGGATGGTTTTTGTTGCTGCCTCCTGTACAATGTTACGAGCCTCCAGCCATAGTTCTTCAGGCACTCTGTCCACCAAATCTAGTTCCTTAAATCTGTTCTTCACTTCCACTGTGTATTCATAAGGGATTTGGTTTAGATTATACCTGACTAGCCCGTGGTTTTTCCTACTTTCTTCAGTTTAAGCTTGAATTTTGCTATAAGAAGCTGATGATCAGAGCCACAATCAGCTCCAGGTCTTGTTTTTGCTGACTGTATAGAGCTTCTCCATCTTTGGCTGCAGAGAATATAATCAATCTGATTTCGGTATTGCCTATCTGGTGATGTCCATGTGTAGATTTGCCTCTTGTGTTGTTGGAAAAGAGTGTTTGTGATGACCAGTTTGTTCTCTTGACAAAACTCTATTAGCCTTTGCCCTGCTTCGTTTTGAACTCCAAGGCCAAACTTACCTGTTGTTCCTTTTATCTCTTGACTCCCTACTTTACATTCCAGTCCCCTATAATGACAAGAACATCTTTCTTTGGTGTCAGTTCTAGAAGGTGTTCTAAGTCTTCATAGAATTGGTCAATTTCAGCCTCTTCAGCATGGGTGGTTGGTGCATAAACTTGGATTACTGTGATGTTGAAAGGTCTGCCTTGGATTTGTATTGAAATCATTCTGTCATTTTTGAGATTGTATCCCGTACAGCTTTTCCCACTCTTTTGTTGACTATGAGGGCTACTCCATTTCTTCTACTGGATTCTTGCCCACAATAGTAGATATGATAATCGTCTGAATTTTTATTCCCCTTCACGGATTGTGACCCAGTAAAATAACTTTACTGGGTCACAAAAATATCATTAAAAATTTTGAGTCCTTCAGAATTCTTCATTGGGTTGCTGTTCATGATGATATTATGTGCCATCAAGTCACCCTCAACGTATGGCGACTCCATGATGTTCTATTCCTCAACTCCTTGCTCAACTCTTGCAAACTCACTCTTGTGGCTTCCTTCAGGGAGTCAATCCATCTGGTAGTTAGTCTTCCTCTTTTCCTGTTGTTTTCCACCTTTCCCAGCAGTATTGCCTTTTCCAGAGAACCCTGCCTTCTCATGATATGGCCAAAGTAGGGACAGCCTCAGTTTCAACATGTTTGCTTCCACAGATAGCTCAGGTTTGATTTGATCTAGGACCCACTTTGTCTTTCTGTCAGTCCAGGGTATCTGCAAAGCTCTCCTTCAGCATGGCATTTCAAACAAATCGATTTTCTTCCTGTCAACTTTTTAAACTGTCCCACAGTAATCAGGCTAGGTGTTCCAAAACAAGTTGACTTTAAAAAAAAACTCATTCAGACCAGATGTTTTGGCCACATAATCTGCAGTTACTTAAGTCCCAAAATAGAGACTGCAGGCTGCATGAGTCAGCTAAAGTTGTGTGGTATAGAGGGGTGTAGAATCAAGTATCTCTGACTTTCCATCTGAAAAGTGTCTCTGACTTTCCACCTTGGACTTTGCTTACTTTTCTTTTTTGTTTGATATTGTCTGTTTTAATTCTTGTTTCATATTGCTCGGACTGTAAGCCGCCCAGAGTAGATTCGTTTGAATCCAAATGGGCGGGGTAAAAGCCAAATAAATAAATAAAAGGAAAAAAGGGTTTCAGGAACTCTGCTAACTATCCGTTATGATTACAGTGGATAGGCACTTCAGGTTTCTAAATCCCTGAGGATTCTGGGAGTATAATCAAAAAAAGAGTGAAGTCGGGTGTAATGGCTGTGACAGAATGGCTGTGGGCCTGTTCTGTAGTTTATTTTACTGTGGTTAATCTGTCCCTAATTTGTTTGGTGTCACCATAGCCCGAAAAATCTGAATGTGTTTCTTTTTCTTTTTTTTACAGAACACTTTCAAAATCAACAGCACAGCCAGTAGATCAGAGGCTAGCATTTGGTTCCAGGAAACTACTACAGCCAGTGAGAACATTTAGTAAGAACATTTTGTTTCCAAAACCTACTGCAGAGTCCTAGAAATTTTTAGTGGACCAGTTCCTTGCCTAAAATAGTAGCACACAAATACCAGTTTAAGGTTTAGGACTGCCAAGAGGCACAAAGAAGGGGGCCAGAATTTGCTGTGGTTTTTCCAAGTTTTTCAGAAATAAAATGTATCGCTCCTGTGTTCTCAGAAATGCTGTCTGGGCAAACTTGTCTGAGGTTCCTATGCAGTTTTTAGGCCACAATCTCCACTACCTATTATACTGAGGGTAGTTTTCCCTCAGGTTTTACATACTGTAATTTTGGAGAGAGAGAAATTCTCAGAGCTCTGCTCTGGTTACAGCTGGGAAACACTCCTGTCTGAAACTATGAATGGCTGCTGCCAGTCAGTGTAGGCGGTACTGTCTTGTACTGCCTAGGAAAACATCTTGTACTGATAACTTGGGTGGTAGCTTGGTGGTAGGACACCTGCTTTCCACACAGTAGGTCCCAGGTTCAATCCCTGGAATCTTCAAGTAACACTGAGAAAGGCTAGGACCTCTAAGAAAGGAGATTTCATGAAAACCTCAAAAAGACCTTCCTGATGGTAGGAGCCATTGAGCAACAAAACAGGCAACTTCAGAAAGTGGTTGGCTCCCTTTCATTGGCATTTTTCAAACAGAGATTGGATGGCTACCTATATCAGTGATAGTTTAGTTGGAGGCCTCCTCCATCGGCTGGTGACTGGGCTAAATGACTTTTGGGGTTCCTTCCATTTGGTCGTTCTAGGAACCCAACTGAAACCATAGACAGCTGCTGTCAAAAAAAGGGTAGACAAGATTGATTTACACAGATCAACAGATTGATCAGTCAAGGCAGCTTTTTATGCTCCTATCAAATGTCTTCTGCTGTTGCCCGTTGGCATTTGTTTTTCATACAGAAGGACCAGTCCCTGGCATTTGTCAGTAGGGCTAGAAGAGACTGAAAACCAGGATGGTTTTCCTGCCAGTTAGTATCCTGAGTCAAGGATCTGACTTAGTACATGAGTTTCCCGTGTTCTCCACCCACAGCAAAAATTAACAGGGGTACAGGAAACACTATCAGCCTGCAAGCCCATGTCTTGCCACACCACGTGAGACGTCACTGGTTCCAGTAGTGTTATTTTTAGGAGACCAAAAAAACCCTAACATTTAGATCGTAATAATGACACTGTTTCTTCTAGCTAAGCCCAGCCTCACCCCACCACACTCCATATTGGCTGTTTAGATTAAAAGTTTAACATATTCACAAATAACCACCAAATCACTGCATATGTCTGACAATATCGAAATAGCTGGTTGATATTTTACATGAATCATAAATTAAATTACCAGTTCATTCATTAGAGGGGAAAAATTGCCCAGGCTGTTGTAATCCATTATTTAAAAAGAGAAGGTTAAGATTTGGCTTCCTTTCATAGGCTGTCAGAATTTAATAGACTTCCTGATACACTGGCACAATCTCACGGCGTGCGCTAATTTTGAAAGGTTTAAAAATAGGCACATGTCCTTTATAATGGTAGGGACACAATTGCTCAATATGCCTGAGACTCTGTGAAAGATTAAGGACTTGTCTCTTTTTCCTCCCTGTTCTTTTCCATCTGTCCTTCCTTCCTTCTCATTGTTTTTTTCTTTTTTTCTTTTCCTCAAACAACTAGATTCCATTTGAAGGTCTTAACCAGGGGAAGTTACTTTTTGGATCACAACTCCCATTTTCCTCTGTCCTAAAGGATTCTGGGAGTTGTGATCCAAAAAGTCATTTCTCCAAATAATAAAAATTCTTACAAGTCTTACAAATCTTGGGGAGCAAATATAAGCACTTGGGAAGGTCAGCTAAAAGACTGCTAGGTGTTGTGAACCTCGTCCTTGATTGTTGAATGTGGCTCTATGAGGTGTAGTTGCCACACCAGCTGCAGCAGAAAGACTGACCACCAGGACCAGTGCAGGAGGGGATGGGGTGTGTTGAAATAGAAGGGTGAGGCCTGTGATCCACTAGATTTTGTTGTTTAGTCGTTAAGTTGTGTCCGACTCTTCGTGATCCCATGGACCAGAGCACGCCAGGCCCTCCTGTCTTCCGCTGCCTCCCAGAGTTTGGTCAAATTCATGTTGGTGGCTTCGATGACACTGTCCAACCATCTCGTCCTCTGTCGTCCCCTTCTCCTCTTGCCCTCACACTTTCCCAACATCCGGGTCTTTTCCAGGGAGTCTTCTCTTCTCATGAGATGGCCAAAGTATTGGAGCCTCAGCTTCAGGATCTGTCCTTCCAGTGAGCACTCAGGGTTGATTTCCTTCAGAACGGATAGGTTTGTTCTCTTTGCAGTCCAGGGAACTCTCAAGAGTCTCCTTCAGCACCACAATTCAAAAGCATCAGTTCTTCGGCGGTCAGCCTTCTTTATGGTCCAGCTCTCACTTCCATACATCGCTACAGGAAAAACCATAGCTTTGACTATGCGGACCTTTGTCGGCAAGGTGATGTCTCTGCTTTTTAAGATGCTGTCTCGGTTTGTCATGGCTTTCCTCCCAAGAAGCAGGCGTCTTTTAATTTCATCGCTGCTGTCACCATCTGCAGTGATCATGGAGCCCAAGATCCACTGATAAGGGTAGGCAAAAGTGACTTCCTTTACTGAATCAGTCTGTTTTTATTTGTTCTTCCTCTTTTCCTGCCACCATGTTTCTGGAGCACTGTTGTCTTTTCCAGTGAGTCTTGCCTTCTTACAATGTGCCCAAAGATTACAAAAGTTTCAGTTTAGTAGTTTTTCCTTCTAGGGAGAATTTAGGCTTGATTTGATTAGGGACCCACTCGTTTGTTTTTCTGGCGGTCGAGGGTATCTCCAAAACTCTCCTCCGGCACCATATTTCCAAACAAACTCATTTTTTTCATGTCAGCTTTCTTCACTTTCCAGTTTTCACATCCTCACACAGTATCTAGGAATACCATGGTATGGATTGTTTTAGCTTTGGTCTCCAATGAAATATCCTTGCACATTGTTATGCTGCCCTTCTGAGTCTCAGTCTTCTGGTTTCTTAACTGATTTTTCTATGTGGATTGAAGATTGAACCAAGGTAAAAAAAAATCATTTAAAATTTCAACTTCTTCATTCTCAACATTAAAAGTATCTACTTCTGTAGTCTTAATATTCAACTGCAATCTGCTTTTGTGCTTTCTTCTCTTCTCTTCATCAGCAGCTGTTTCAAGACATTGATGCTTTCTGCAAATTATTAGCAGCAGCTGCAGTGCTGCTAATAATTATAGTTGTTATACTGATTATTATAATTTTGCTAATAATTGTAATTATGCTGCTAATTATCAGTTGATTAATAATTTATGACATATTATTAATTAATTGTTATTTATAATTGTGCTGCTAATTCTCCTCTTCCTCCTTAACTGCTGAAAAAAAAATCCTTTTGTGCCCTCTAAAGGGCATGGAGCAATAACTACCATAATTGGTGTCTAACGGCCCCCCCAGGCCCCTGTTCTGCTGATATTTTTAATGAAAAAATGAAATAAAAATACCACTAAAAGTTGCACAAGGAGGGTTATATTTTTTTTTAAAAAAGCGAAAAGCAAAGCGTGCTGCTTATATACCGCCCCATAGTGCTTCAAGCACTCTCTGGGCGGTTTACAAGTTAATTATGCAGGCTACACATTGCCCCCCCAGTGAGCCGGGTATTCATTTTACCGACCTCGGAAGGATAGAAGGCTGAGTCAGCCTTGAGCAGGCTACCTGGGATTGAACCCCAGGTCGTGAGCACAGTTTTAGCTGCAGTACAGCAGTTTAATCACTGCGCAACGAGGCTCTTCTTCTGAAGAAAAATGTTGAGGGAGGGATGGAGGTGCAGGAGGAGGTTTGGCTCCTGTACAAGAATCAGAGCACCTGATTCTCCTGACATGGCTCCAGAAAGGGTTAAAAAGTATGCCAACTTTGACAATGGCATTCTTATTTTTTCTCCTTGTCAAAAGCAATGGGAAGAGATGTTTTTGAAACTGATGTGGAGAGAAAGACAGCAACACCACCACCCTCTGCTCGGCCTAGCTCAAGGCTGGTGGGGCTTAAGAAATAGCAGTTCCTCCACCATGAACCCCCCGACACACACGCACATGCACACCCACACCCACCCACACCCACTCCTCCCTACACACACCAATGTGTCAACCATCAGAAGCTATGGCTAAGCAGCACAGGACTAAATTAGCGCAAATGAGTGAGCACTGATCTTATTCCCTTTAGCTGACACGGCACCAAGCTAGGTTTTAAATGTGTGATTGCATTTAATGTGTCTAGTTTTCTTTCTTCTGAATAATAGCGGGGAAGGGGAAATGATTCAGGATCAGAACCTCAGCATGCAAGATGGAGGGTAAACTATTCACTCCTTGTCATGGCTCTGATGACAGTTATCCTACTCACCCACCCAAACTCGCTGCTAGTCCTGGGAGGGAAAATCCATTGCTACCAAATCCCACTGAGGCAAGGGGCAGTTTCTTTTTATTCATTTTTTAAAAAAATTCTGTTCTGTCTTCCTCCTGGTCACAGGACCTACAGAGGCTCAGAAATGGTTAAATAAATGCGAATAAAAGCACAACGAGTTGCAACAACAACAACAATAATAACAGTCAGACATATAGTAATGTTTAAAAGACTAGAAATTGTAAAACAGTTTTAAAATATTTCATTAAAAAAAACAACCCCATACCATGTGTTAATATAAAGGTGCAGCATTCCAAAAGGAGATCCTTTCTTGGCTGAACTTTATTGCTGAAAGCCTGACTGAAAAAAGGTCTTCAGTAGTTGTTGGAAGGACAGGAAGACAAGCTGCCTTCTCAAGGGAGGGCATTCCATAACATGGGAGCAGCCACCGAAAAGGCCTTCTTTGTTGTCCTAATGAAATATGACCAGGAATGTGGTAGCATTAAGAGGATGGCCTTCCTTGAAACTCCAATGGGATGTAATTAAGGAATGTGTCTCTTTATAGCCAAATCAGACATTTCCAGGAATGGGCACAGCTGACACCAGAGTTAATTGTGTAAATGTACCCTTGGCCACCATTGAGATCTGGATGCCCAAATTCAGGGATGAAGCCCTAAGTACATCTAAGCTGAAAACCTGAGTTTTCAGGCAGGCTAAAACTCCATCTACCACAGCCTTAATCTCTTGTTCCCTGTTCAGCCTTTCACCTGATCAGGAACACCTGTGCCTTGTCTGGACCGACCTTTTTCCCCCCTTTATCTAATCCATGATTGACATTAGACACCATTTTAGAACTGAAACATCTTCCTTGAAGTTAGATGGAAATGAGAGATAAGAGTTGGTGTCATCAGCATACTGGTGGTGTCAACATTCAAAACTCCAGACAACCTCTCACATTATTTTCATCTGTTTATTAAAGAGCATTGGGGGGCGGGGGGACAGCAATGCTCAGGGTGTCTAACAGGAGTCTTCTAGCACCACCTTCTAAGCTCACCCCACGAGGAAGGACTAAAGCTACTGCCAAACAGCGCCTTCAAGAGCCATTCCAGAAAGACAGGCTAGAAGGATCCCATGGTTGATAGTACTGAAAGCCATTGAGAAGTCTAGCAGAGACAACAGGACAGACTTTCCCTGTCTGCTTCCTGCCATAGGTCATTTGTTGAGGCAACCAAAGCTTGTCTCTCTCCTGTAACCAGCCCCCAACCAGATGGAAATAGATGTCAATAATCTAACCTTGGACCTAAGAAGGCACCACACACTCTAGCACTTTGCCCAAGAACGGAACATATCCCCAGTTCTGGCCCGCTTGCACCAGTTATCTGTTGCATCCCGGGTCAGGTTCAAGGTTTTTATGCTCACCTATAAAGCCCTTCGCGGTTTGGGACCATGGTACTTATCAGAGCGTATTTGCCCAAACTTATCTATCTGCCTCAAAAGATCCTCACAGGCAATGGTCCTCGGGGGGGGGGGGCACTCTAAAGAAGGCCAGGAAATCAGGAAGCTGGGCCTTCTTTGTGGTGGCACCAGTGCTCTGGAACCAGCTCTGGTGGGACTGTGCCCGCCTCGCATTTAAAAAGGTTCTGAAAACAGCTCTTGTAGTTTGTTTATTGTCTGATTGTTTTATTTTAATTTTATTGCTGTTGGGTTTTATTTCATGCATACTGTAAAGTGTGAATAATGTGTCACACTAATGGGGTGATATATTAAACAAACAAATATATATTGGAGACTGGCTGGTAGTTAGTTCCATGGGATTCAGGTGTATGTATGTTTCTTCCTACTGCTGCTGATAATCACATCTCCTTCTATCCTCCTAGCTCCCACCTCCTCACTTTTTCTGCCCAGAGACTTGCAGATGTTTTTGGACTACAGCTGACAACATGTGTTTCCAGTGGTCATCCTGATGGGAGCTGTGGTCCAAATATCTGGGAAGGACCATCCCATTAAGGAAGTCTAGTGTAGACACGCAATGAAACACAGCTGGGACCCAGTGAAATACACGTGCCCTACCACCACTATGCTCACTGGAAGGACAGATCCTCAAGCTGAGGCTCCAATACTTTGGCCATCTCATGAGAAGAGAAGACTCCCTTGAAAAGACCCTGATGTTGGGAAAGTATGAAGGCAAGAGGAGAAGGGGACGACAGAGGACGAGATGGTTGGACAGTGTGATCGAAGCTACCAACATGAATTTGACCCAACTCCGGGAGGCAGTGGAAGACAGGAGGGCCTGGCGTGCTCTGGTCCATGGGGTCACGAAGAGTCGGACACGACTTAACGACTAAATAACAACAACAAACCACCACTATGCTACTAGAGGGCTTTATAATGTTCTTTGTTTTGCTACTTGCCGATGTTTGAAAACACAGGAGCCTTTATCACTCACCTGGAAGATCCTATGTGGTTGATAAGCAGAGTTCAACTTCTTGATGCCTCACAAATTATGTAGAAGGAAAGTATTTCTGGCAAAATTATGTTTTTTAAATGTTTTTAGATTTTTCACACTTTTTATTGTGTTTCAGCCATGTGTTAACTGCTTTGAGAATCCTGCATTGAATGGGCAGCATGCAAATAAAATAGTATTTGCATTCATGTTTATTTTGTGCTCTTACTGAAGGTTCTGAATACTTTGATTTTACAGGGCTGGCAAATCTGCCTAGGGTCTTAGTCTGGACCTTACAGGAGCTCTCCGGGGTGCTGAACTCTGTACCAACTCGCATTGCTCCAGCACCTTGGAAAGTTCAGACTAAAATCTGGAGCAAATCCAACATAGGTATGAAAGTCCCCAGACACCACTGGTACAGCTGCTATAATGAATCCATCCCTTAGATTTTCTCTTCTAGTATTCCATTTCTAAAGCAAACTGTACTCCTATTCAGGTGTTGTTCAACATGGTGCTGTAAACACACAAACAAGAACACGTCTAGGTTGTCCCCTTTGTTGTCACCTTCTTCACAATTTCAGCACTGGGTTTGAAAAGAAAGGTCCTATTCCATCTTAGTGTGGCCAGAATCCTATTGGCAGTTTAGATGTCAGTGTAATGGTGTAAGTTGTAGCAGTGAACTGAAAATTAAGGTGTTGCTGGTTGCATTCTCAGCCATGCACCCAGCCACACCATGGGAACACAGGAATGTAACTGTGTCTTGTTAACTAGTAGCACATTCTGGCTATGACTTATGCCAATTCACTTATGGTGCATAAATCACGATGATTCTCCAGAGCCAGAAGTGGAGAGTTCAGCTAGACCTGATGATCTATAGGCTCCCTTCCAGCTCTGCATTACTAAGATTAATATAACTTTGACTGGGAACTGGGCCTTTTCAGTTGTTTTCTCAACTCTCTGGAATACTCTGTTTTCAAAGGTGTGTCAGGCCCCCCTCTCTCTTAACTTTTAGAAAGATGCTCAAAACAGAGCTCTACAAAGCAGCTTTCAAGGACATCCAATCTCTGCAGTAGACATTTTTGACCACTAGGATCTAATTTGAAATTTTGTTTAGCTGTTGCCATTTGGTTTTTCCGCTGTGTATATGGTTCTTTTAATTATTTTGTTGTTGTCGTTGGAGGTGAGAGGGGCTATTAATCAGAATATTATCTACCCAGAGTAGGTAGGTAGGTAGGTAGGTAGGTAGGTAGGTAGGTAGGTAGGTAGGTAGGTAGGTAGATAGATAGATAGATAGATAGATAGATAGATAGATAGATAGATAGATAGATACCACCTCATCAAACTGGGTCCATTGTAGGCTTTTAATTGACTAAATACATCTATAGGACACACAATAATTGAAGGTTATATACAGATGGTAATTTACAAAAAACTTTTTTGAGGAACTACAAAGGAGCAGAGTCCAACAATATCTTATTCCATAAAATCTGTCCCTCCCCCACCCATCCCAACACTGCTTGTAATATACTACAAAAATATGATCCAAGCATCTTGAGGGTGTTTCCCCTCCTTTTTACTTTCTACAAAGCATTCTGATCCCGAACAAAAGAAATACAGAAATCACCATTAGGTACATCAGACAAGACAACACTCCCATACATAGGTAAAATTAATATGATATATGCAGTTATGCAGATTTAATGAACGTTTTGTTTTCCTCAAATGAAAAAAAAAAGTTTTCTGTCTCACTTTTCTTTGCTGTTCATCCCCTTTCTGATTACTAACCATTAGCCACTGAGAGAGAGCAAGAAGTGTTCCAAAGTTATAAAATGTTTAACTAGTTCATCATTACTGGTTAGGGCTCTTCTAGAGTACTGTGTACCGCACTTTAAGAAGGATGCCAACAAACCAACCCCTATGAGTAAAGGCTTTAAAAACTGGGCATGTTTAGTCTTGAGAAAAGAAGACTTAGGGGAGATATGATAGCACTTTTCAAATACTTGAAAGGCTATCATATAGAAGAGGGGCAGGATCTGTTTTCGATCAGCCCAGAGTGCTTGACACATAATAATGGGCTCAAGTTACAGGAAGCCAGATTTAGGTTGAATAGCAGGAAAACCTTCCTAACTCTTAGAGCAGTACAACAATGGAAATGATTACCTCGGGAGCTGGTGAGTGCTCCAATGCTGGAAGCATTCAAGAGAAAATTGGACAAACATCTGTCAGATATATTTTGATTTGGGTTCCTACAATGAGCAGGAAGTTGGACTTGATGGCCTTATAGGCCCCTTCCAACTCCATGATTCTATGATTATATCAACTGTGCTGCTAAATGGATTAAAATGTACTGATGTAGAACATTGCAGGAATTTTATTTGTAACCTCACATACTGTCTGTAATTTCTGTGACTGGGATTGACTTTTCTGGATTGGGGTAATCATTTATCCAGCACTAACCAATTGTTCCTTCCATCCTTTGAATTTGAAGATAGCCCCGCCCCTCTGCTGCCTGTTTCTCTCTCTTTCCTCATTTGGTTGCAGTTGCTTGTTTGCTGTTGATTTGTTCAGTTGGTTGCTAAGTATGTATGCAGTAAAGCAGCATACACAAATTCAAGTAACTGTAAGTAATGTTTTATATTCTTTTTCCTACAAATGTCTCAGAGTGAGTTATTGAGACTGTAAGTGTCAGTTAATGAGAAAGGGGTGGATTCTGGGGAACTTGTAGCTGTTCTCCTTTGTGGGTCTCTGGACTTCTACAGAATAGCAAAAATGAATTTTAACAGAAATTCAAAACTCTGCAACAAACATTTCAAAAATGGTTCTTGTATTCATGTATTTTCTTTGAGATAGACAGAGGTATTCACTAGGGTCAATATATTTGGGACTGAACAATGGCTTGAGCTGATTTTAGCAAATCTTGTACTCTGAGCCTGTGTGCAGTAAATAATATGGCTATGGGGTTCAATTAAACATCATGCCTTACATGAACAGGTTGTGGCTTTGAAGGGCAGGGGGGGACTCAGAAAGCTGCCTCTCCTGTGTTTCATATTTTAAAAATCCTCCAGTTGTTTCAAACTCAATTTCAAAGAAACTTATAACAAATGGCAGATTTGAAACTGAATTCTTGACATTAGCAGTAAGTGAATTCACTTATCAGATGTGCTCCCAGCATGGAGAAGAATTGTGTTGTATGTGTCTACCGTATTGGTGTTAAAGATGAGGAGCCTTTCTGGAAAAAAGAGCTGGCAACTCTAAATCAATACTAATGTAATTGAATGGACAGGGATTCTAACCCAGACTTTACAGAGTTTAAGCAGTCAGATTCCTGGGCCTGAATAGTAGCATCAATCACACTTTCCCCCAAGTCTCAGTATTTTTATCTTTGGTTCCTTCAAGCTGATCTCAAGTTAAAACTCAAGACGAATTTCTGATATGTTTTGATCAGAAACAAACAAAATTCTTGCAGTTCTCTAAAAGTGGGGAAAGCATGCTGAGGAACAGGAAAGTAAAGCACTCCCCACTATATAGAAGCACCTATGAGAAAAAGTATTGTCTGCAGTGGTGTGGTGGAATCAGATCTCGCAGCATCAAATACCCTGACACTTCTGAGTAGCAGGTACTCTGACCACATCGGTCACTCCCTTGGATTGCCCTGTTCCCCAGAACTTAGCTTCCGTGCTCATTGTAGCTGGCACAGTAATGGATTTTTCTTATCAGTGGTGCTTTGTTATAAGGTATCCTTCTTGTAACACTAACTATTTGAGTTTGGTTTGGTTTGAAAGCCTGGTTGTTGATGCTTTTTCACTACAACAGCTCAAATAACCTTTCGGACTGCAACCCTCACCATCCTTGAGCCAGCATTCTGTGGGCTGTAGTCCAAAAAGCTATTTTTCCCCCAAAGTCTCCCTGCAACCCATATAAACCCTTTGTTAAAAGAAGAGGTGGAACAGAATGCTGGAAAAAGCCACAGGAAGGCATGACTGGAGATCATATATGGAAGGAACAGTGAGCCAGATTCATGCCTTCCTAAGCACAGGTTAGCTGCATTTCAGCTCATCCTCAGTATGAGAAACACACCTCCCACTTCGGTCGTATGCTCCCCAAGGGGAAATCACCTCAGTTGAAAGGACAGGATTCTTTGGCTCAGTGGGAGTATAATGCTCAGAGCTTGGCAAGTTATTTTTAAGGAGCATCAGTTCCCATTACTTGTCACAGTGTTTGGAAAATACTTTGTTGTTGTCATTCACTGCACTGATGAAAAAGTAGTCTATTAGCTTATCTCCTGTGTTGCTAATTCCTATTCATTCCTTTTTTGTTGTACTGGCTGAGAGCCCAGTGGTTGAGGTATCTGGCTGCGCAGCCAGACGTTGGGAGTTTGCTTCCTGCGACTAGAGCCAGCCTGTGTAGCCTTGAGCAAGCTGCACGGTCCCAGGGTGCCCCCAGAAGAAGGGAATGCTAAATCACTTTTGTATATTCTCCATAAGTCAGAATTGACTTGACAGCACACCCACACCTTTTTTTTTTTTGTTACATGGGGCAGGGCAAGGTCGATAGTGCAGTGGCATAAATGATGAAAAATCCAATCTAAATGCTCCTTAAAAGTGCCTTAAAATGTCCTGTGAAAGTAGCTAGAAAAGATTACTCATTACACTAGTAAGATGATTTCCATCTTACTCCCTTTATTTTGAGATGTAGATGGGCTATGTCATCATCCAAAAAAAGTAACTGATCACAAACAACTACACCACTAGTAACTTGTTACTTTTAAGCTCTTGTAATACGTTTCCCTCATTGCCTGCACTGACTGCTTTGGTTGTCGGAAGGAATATTCCAGCATGCTTCTCCCTCTGCCATTTTGTTGCTGTTGTTAGTGCCTTGCGAATAAGAGCATCTGGCAGAACAAGGAAAAGAAGACGCTACCAAGAGCCCAGGAGGGGACGGAAGCAGAATCCCACATTATTTCACTATAGTTGGGGGCTTGAAATATTCTTTGGCTAAAGACACTCAGCCAGCAAGTTGTCCATCACAGAGAAGTTAAGCCTCCCAAGTTAAAAAACAAACAAAATCCAATTTAACGAAACACATTATATTCTAATATAGCAACTTACTGTAAAGAGACACCAACACCAACTTCCAGTGATTCAGAGAAAGGATTACATTTTTCTATATACATTAAGGTTTCTCTGACAGGGGGCAGGAAAAAGTTTCCTTGTACTATATTATTAAACGTCTACTGCACAGAAGTCTTTAAGTTAGATCAACATTTCTTTACTAAGAATAGTCTCTGTAAAGTATGGCTAGTGATCCTCACACACAGAAAAGGATTCTGGAAATAAAATTGAAGGACAATTTGAACTTGAAAAGAACAAGATGAACTTGAAAAGAAGCCAGAAGGAATATCATCATTCCATACTATTTACTAGGATGAAGCATTTTGCAAACCTCCAGTTCTGGGAGTAGAAACATTCAATTTCACACATTCATTCAGCTTGCCTGCTTTATTTGGTTGCCCAGTATATTATAAAATTTTAAACACTATATTTAGTTGAGAATGAAAGAAATATAGACTTTTAGGATGAATATAGACTTTTAGGATGAAGTCACAGCAGTATGAACGTAGCTTTTTTTAAATGGAATTACTCCTCAACTCAACCAAACCCAACCAACATGTACACCTTCACATCATTTACAGAGTCTCAGAGGTAACTGTTATACTGCCTCTGCCACTCTCAAAATATTACTTTTCTTCACCTTTATTTTTCCAGAAGTGTGACAGAGGCTGAGAGAAGACAGCAACTGATGGGGAAATGGGTTGATTAAATAGATGAGTGACGGTGAATAAGTCAATGTTCCAATCAGATGATTGGAAAAGTTACTTAAAGAATCCTCAGATTCTAGAAGCTGTAGTCTCAAAAAGTAACTTTCCTAAATGCTGGTCTCTACTTCTTGGTTATTGAAATTCCCATGCCAATCGTCACACTTGTTCATTTTATAAGGAAGCAAAAAAAGTGTTCATCATCTCTGTTGGCTTCTTCCTGGCCATGTTGGCTGGGGGGTATTTCTGGGAGGCACATTTCCAAGTTTTTTTCAACACACGGACATCTGGGCTTTTTTGGGTCCCAGTAAACGGGCATTAATTGAATACAAACAGAATTTGGATTAACTATCACAACTGGAGACGGACACGAACTGCTGGTTCGTGCTGGTTCGTTTCTTGGCCAAACAGGTGTCCAGCACTTCAAAGCCCTGCCTCTTCCAGTGGGCGCCCACTCGGAGGCAGCACCCCGGCTTCCCTGCCTCGCCTCCTCTAGGCGCTACCTCTGAGTGGGTGCCTGCTGGAGGAGGCAGGACTTTGAAGTGCCGAACACCTGTTTGGCCGATTAAGGAACTGGCATGAACTGCCAAACTCTCTAATTACAACCTCTGTCCCCACAAGGTCTCCATCCTATCAGAGGAAGAACGTACGTATTTTTAAGGGAGCATAGCAATCTTAGTAAGAAAATATATTTTTAAAAAACTGAAACACTCCTACAAAGCACCTTAGCTAGTATGTAAGCAAATTAAAGTTTGGTGAGCTCAACAATATGTTTGTTATTATAGTGCCATCCACCTTCAAACCTCCTTCTCCATTGTTTTAAGTGGGGCCAATTTTTGACCAAAATATGCAAAGAATCAGGGCATACTGGAGAACTACAGGTTTCCACGGATTCCCAGATATCAGATGTAGGAATTACAGTCAGAATAAAAATACTCTTTATGCTGATACAGTGGAGGGAAATTCCCTTGTGATATGAAAACAGTCGCTACAAGCAGACCTAACTGGAATCAACTGTTGAAACAGGTCATGAATAAGCCTCTTGTTTGCTTGAGATCAGTGGAACTGTCACGGCTTGCTCTCTCCTCCCCAACCCTGAATCCTGGGAATTGTAATTCCATGAGAGCGGTGATGATTATGCATTGAAATCCTTACTTGCAAAACTACACAGAACTTCATGGCTTCCCAGATGAAAGGAAGTGACAATTATATGGTTTTGAGCCTGAAAGATAAGCCTACTAACATTTATAACTCTATTCACTGCAGCTGCTGCTATTCCAAATACATCCACCACTGCATTAAAAACTCTTAGCAGACTGACTAGTCAAAATAAGATACAAAGGTGTGAGGGGTGATTATTAAGTAGGCAAAAGACAAATCCCATATCTCTTCTAGCCAGTTTCTGCCCAGAAATTAGACCCAAAACTATATGTAAAAATTTCAGTTGCGTATATCTATCTATAGCTATATATTTTTAAATGTCATAAAAATAGCAACAATATTTCCTATTAACACCTTGGAACAAGTTCAGCTTTAATATAAATAGCAGCCACCCTACCTCCTGCGCTTGATTTGAGGCAAGCGCCTGGTTATACCAGCGTGGAAGCCGGACTGCACATTAGGTGTACAAATATCAGCAAAGCCCAGCCAAAGTTGCACAAAATTGACTTGGTTCACAAACAACGATTAAAAGGTCTTTCCATCCAAGAAATGTACATCAATAAAAGAGCTCCTTAAGTTTGACTCACTGTCTTTAAAGTACATTGCGTTGATAAAAGGCTGGTTTGTTTAAATTTGCACAAAAAAGAGAGAGAGGGCAAAGGGCCGAGAGAAATCCCCATTCGCCACCATCCTAAATTGCCATATAGGCCAAAGGTTAATCTTCTGTCTCTATACAAAAACAAAAAAAAAAAAGGTAGAAAGCCAGATGGCGACATTATATTACATCTATTATCCATAATATCACAGTGCTAGTTTTTCAATTGCTAAACCAAAGGCAGGTTGAAAACATTTAAGGTGTTCTGTAGCAAAGCAAACCCTTTTTGAGTTGCCCCAGATATCTGATGGCAGCCCTATTCTAATATAGCAATTTCATTTAAAAGTGTTAATTACAACTAAACGAGGGTGTTCGTGTACATTACGCACGTAGCTTTGTTTTATTTTTCTCTTGTGGCTTTCGTTAGAGTAACAGGACGGTACTTTCATCATGTGCTCCATTTCCCCCAAAAGGAAATTTAAATTATAAGCATTCCAGCCTGAAAAGGTAAACATTTGAAAAGAACAGTTCTAACACCCATGAATTCCTTGTCATGTGCTAACTTTTTCATAAAAAGAAAAGCAAAACCTTCCACAGTTTTATACAGATCACTTTGACATGTCTTCGGAATGTGCTAACTTTCCAACTAGGTTCCTGCTCAGACTGAATGGGCTTCTTTAGTCGTCATCATCAGGTCTGGCCTCGGTAGATTTTGCACTTTCTCCAGTGTCTTCTTGATGAGGTGCAGCACCTAGAGAGAAACAAGTTTCTTCATGTTTACCTCCATGTGACTGTAGCTGGCTTAGAACACTTGGATTCAAATCCCCTTTCATCATGGCTGGGGCTAGCACTTAAAAGACCATGCTGCATCATTCAGATGTGTTTCATGCTTCCATCTCTACCCTCATCCTTCCATAGTGCTGGCAATTTTCTGACAAACACAGACCTGCCAACTTGCCCAATGCTTACTGCCACAGTACACTCTCCTTATAGTTGTTTTTCTCCCATTTGGGGTGTCTCGTGTAAATTTGCATCATTCAGTAAGAAAAAGCATTTGGGAATGGAGGGAAAAAATGGGTAATGGGGGAAGGATTAATGAACCATCCTAAACATACATACATACATACATACATACATACATACATACATACATACATACATACATACATACATACATACATACATACATACATACATACCGTGTTTCCCCGAAAATAAGACAGGGTCTTATACTAATTTTTGCTCCAAAAAATGCATTAGGGCTTATTTTCAGGGGATGTTTTATTTTTTTCAAGTACAACAATCAACATTTATTCAAATACAGTCATGTCATCTTCTGGTTGCTGCACAAGGGCGGGGTTTCACTTAACTGGGGCTTATTTTGGGGGTAGGGCTTATATTACAAGCATCCTGAACAATCATACTAGGTCTTATTTTCAGGAAAACAGGGTACCTACCTACCTACCTACCTACCTACCTACCTACCTACCTACCTACCTACCTACCTACCTACCTACCTACCTACCTACCTCATCTTTCTCCTTTAAAAGGACCCAAGGTGGCTTACATCATTAAAAAGACAATATTTAAAAGCTTTTATTCTACAAGCTGTGCTCTCCAAAATGGAGGCTTCACCACAAAAAAAACACTGTTGGGATTAGAGATGGACATGAACCACTGGTTCAGTGGTTTGTGCCAGTTTGTTTATGGACCCAACAGGAATTCAGCAGTTCCCAGCACCGCCTCCTCCAATGGGTGCCCACTCAGAAGCTGTGGCCCAGCTTCCCTGCCCTGCCTCCTCCATGCGCAGCCTCTGAAAGGGCATTCACCAGAGGAGGCAGGGAACTGTTCAACCAGTAAACAATCCAGCATGAACTGCCAAACTGGTGGTTCATGCCCATCTCTAAATTCCAGATGTATACCTGCCTCTAATCCTACGAATTTCACAAAGTGAATGGATAATGCAAACAAGAATGTGTTGATTCAAACACATTATGGGCACAAACCACCGAGCCACTGTCAGTCATGGCTCAGTGATGTATTTCACCGAGCTTTTCCCAGATGTTTAGGGTACATGAGAAAACCTGGTGAAGCACCTCTGAATCTATGCTGCAGCACTTCTTAGTTGGGGAATAAAAACACCTGCTTACCTACATGCCATTTTTCATACATATGCATTAAGTAGGAACCATCAGACTATGTCTAGGTATGACAATAAACCATGTTTGATCAAGATCAGAATGAGCCAAGTTTTACTTCAGGACTCACATGCTTCTGTGTGGTTGTTTTTTCCTCCTCCAATATATCAGCGTGGAGGACAAAGGTTTTCACCTCTGCTTCTTAAACTGACAGTAGTTTCTCATTTCATTTTAATGTGACAAACTGTAGTTAATCTTGACTACAGATTGTTTAATACAAGACAATTCAAATCATGGTTTTCAACAAGCCAGAATTAGATTCAACCACAGTTCAGGGTTCAGATGATGAGAGAAGTCACAGTTGATCTTAAATGGAAGCAGACATTTCTGAGGACAAATGATACAGTAGTATCATTTACTGGGAAGGGCAGGCCCTTGAGTAGTTCTGAAAATGCAGATTCCCATTAATACAGTTCATTAGAAGTATCCTTACTTTCAAGATCCATTTGCTGTTGTTGAGCACAAGCCCTCTGAGCTGCCATTGCCTTCTTCTCCTCCATGGATTTCAGATCATCTGGTGGCCAACGAAGCTCTCCGCTTTCCACATCGCCCGTCTCAGACGGCTCCACCACAATGGATGGCAATCTTTTGGTCAGCTTAGGATACTTTTCATGTGCCTCTGGAAAAGCCTGAGGTGGTATTTAATTTTTTTAAAAAAATATATATTATTATTTTCAAAATTTCTCAGTCACTAGGTCTTATAACCCACCCTGATATCTTGCAATATTTATTTTATTTATTTATTTTGGCTATTTATATACTGCTTTACTTAGTGCTAGGCACTACTGTAAGTGGTTTACAACAAAACAATAACCCCTTAACCCAGGAAAAATATTAACAACCACAAATAAGACATACACCATAAATAGAAATCAAAATGCCAGCAGAATCAGGGAACACAAATTTGGACAGTGTCATCAAAGGTACCAACATGAATTTGACCAAACTCCGGGAGGCAGTGGGTTATAGGAAATGTATACAGGAGGGCCTGGCGTGCTCTGGTTCATGGGGTCACGAAGAGTCGGACACAACTTAACGACTAAACAACAACAAGAGAAGATGTCCTTGAACACTTGAAAAGGTGTGGTCTTTAACATCCTCTTACAGGATGGGAGGGAGAGCTGCTAATAGGAACCCATTCTATAAGAATGTGGCCACAACCGAGAAGGCACAATTTCTAGCAGGCACAAACAGTCTTTGCCTCTCTCAGTGTAGCAACCCAAAGAAGCAAAGCCTGTGAGGAACAAGTGTTACAGGCTGATGTTCTGAAGGAAAGACATGCCAACAAATAATGGGGCCCCAAACCATTAAGGGCTTTATAAGCTAGAATTAAAACCTTGAGCCTGGCCCGGAAAATGGCAGGAAGCCAGTGCTTTGAATTTGATGTGATCAAATTCGTTCACACACGACACTAGTCTGGCTGCTGCATTTTGCACTTGCTAGAGTCTCAGGGTCAGCTTTAAGGGCAGCCCCACATAGAGAGTTAGTAAATTATGAATAAATTTAATGTATGTATTTTTAAAAAATTATTTAAAAACATTAAGAAGCATTTTAAAAAAAAGCTCTACCCCCATCTTCTGCTTTTCTACTACGGAGTCTGATGATGCACTCTGGACAACCTAAAAGCTTGCCAGGCTCTTTAATGGCATTTTAGCTGATCTTAAGAAATGTATTACCCAGCTGTGAGTTTCAGATATTTTCTTCCCTCATAGGGAATTGCAGCTATCTCTGTTTTCTAAGCATGCACTGGAAAACATCAGATTTTTAAATAAAAAGTCTTTGTATTTGAAGCTACTTTCAAAAATAGGGTTATAAGTAGGGCCTTGGCCCATAACATCCACTGCCCTTCAATGTGGCCTGATGGTTAATGTAGTTGCCCACCAGACACAGTTGCTATGGAGGCAAGTGAAAAGGGGGGGAAAGTGGTTTAGCATTCATACTGAGCTTCTGGAAACAAAAGGTAATATTTATGTTGCTTAATCAAGACCTTCATCTTCAACCCTTTCTGCTTTACTGGCATTGTTTCACTGAGGTTTATTCTTGAGCGAGAATGATTTGCTATGACATGTTGTTATCTGTGACTCGTCATTCTGCTGAATAATACTGTGCAATTCAAAAAAATCAAATATTTAATAACCCTCTGGGAAAATGGGAGAGGGTCCCAAATCCAAAGTACAGTATAAATGATTACATTCAATTGACAAATACATTTTGATGGCACATAATGATGATGGTGACTAGAGATGGGGGTATTCGTATACGAATATCCCCGCACAGGTGGAAATACAGTCAACCCTCGACTTACGAACTTAATCCGTTCCGGAAGGATGTTCTTAAGTCGAAAAGTTCGTAAGTCGAATCAGCATTTCCCATAGGAATGCATTGAAAACCAATTAATCCGTTCTGGCTGTTTTTGGTTCTTAGGTCGAGGGGCGGTTTTTGTAAGTCGAAGCATTAGTTCCCATAGGAACTAATGCAAAGCCGGTTAATCCGTTCCTACCACTAGGGGCAGAATTATTTTTCTTTTTTTTCTTTTAACCTAAGATGACTTAGCTTAAAAAAAAAGGAAAGAAAAGAGGGAGGGAAGGAGGGAACAGACACCTTTTCAACAGAACACCTTGAAAGTTCAAATTTCGCGCTTTCCCCGCCTCCCGCGCGTTTTTTTTTCCGGTTCGTAACTCGAAGCAAAGTTCGCAAGTCGAGGCTATATTTTTCTATCAGAGCGGTTCGTAAGTCGAAATGTTCGTAACTAGGGCCGTTCGTAAGTCGAGGGTTGACTGTAATGAGGGTCCACTCACGATTTTGCCGCTCCTGTCGGCTCCGCGGAAGCTTCCTATTGCGCTGTTCTCCGCAACGGATTAGCCACTCTGCGACCTGGCAGAGAGGCTTGTCATCCCGCCTCCTGCCAGGAGTGGGTAATCGATTGAGGACAACGGCGCGATAGGAAGCCTCTGCGGAGCTGGTGGCAGCGGCGAAATCGTAACGAAAAACCCTTGTTATTTCCACCTGTACAGGGATATTCGTATTCGTATACGAATACCTCCATCTCTAATGGTGATATCTATCTATCTACTTGGAGAAAGTATAGCTTCCAGTTCTGTTTTGCTCCATTCACTGGTCATGGTAATATTTACAAATTTGGCAACTCTGCTTTAACATGTGGCCAGAATGAATTTTTGAACCACTCCTAAGCCAAGATTAGAGCCTCCCAATTGCTCAGACCAGTAAGCACCACTACAACATGCCCATGTATTCCGTTCCTTACTATCACTCTCCCTTCAAAGACCCTGTGAAGCTGGAAAAGGCACCCAGCTCTTGGCTGCAGACAGGCTGCCTGATTTAATATGTCTGAAAAGCCTCAAGCACATTTTTGGCTTCAGCCCAGTGTAAATAAGTTTTCATAGTCTGTCTGACCACCTGTTAAGTGGCAATGACAATAATGTTCAACCTCAGAGCTATTAAGCATGGATTCAGCTTTTTAAAAGCTGTGATGTGCTACATGACAAAGGATGTTGATGTTTTAAGGTTACATGAGCTTCGCACATCTGAGTGCCACTCAACAGGAGTGCTGTTAAGACAAAAACAAAAAACCCAATCTGGCTGAAATCCAGTAGTAAGTTGCAACTAGAGTAGGCCCACTGAATCAATGGAACTTATGGAGGAGCTGACTCACTCCAACCCCACTAATTTAATGAGTCTGCTCTGGTTGTGACATACTACTGGATTTCAACCCCTGTAACATTACTATGTATGTCTTGGTATATGCATGTATGTCATTTTTCTGCAAGCTTCAGAAATTTGGAAGTTGCTGAGATTTACTGGAAGTTCTTGAATGTTTGAAAACTGGCCTCCAGAAATGTCACCAAAAAAAGTCTGAAATTTATCACTGAATCTCAGAATCTTCTGACTCCTTTCAGCAAATGTTATCATCCTTTTTCACTTTGGGTAGAACATTTACCAATATCGTGGGTTTAAAGCTTTAAAAAACAAGCCTGACATTTTTGGCATTTTCCAACTGGCCTTCTAAAATCTTAAGAATTACTGGTCAATGTCATCAAGGGTTAATTGTAGTTGCTTTTAATGCTTTGATCCTTTATATTTTTTTGGTAATATTTTTGTCGTAACCATCCAGAGTAGTGCCTTGGCAGTAATGGGAGCAGGATGTATGTATGTATGTATGTATGTATGTATGTATGTATGTATGTATGTATGTATGTATGTATGTATGTATGTATGTATGTATGTACGTATGTACGTACGAATGAATGAATGAATAAATAAATAAATAAATAATGTAGTTTGGGAGGAAAGTCACATAACGGGAACCGCAGGATGGTATTATTACCACTGATATATATTAGGTAAAGGTTCCCCTTGACATTTAGTCCAGTCATGTCTGACTCTAGGGGTCGGTGCTCATCCCCGTTTCCAAGCTGTAGAGCCAGCGTTTGTCCGTAGACAGTTCCCATGGTCACGTGGCCAGCGCGACTAGACACAGAACGCTGTTACCTTCCCACTGAGGTGGTACCTATTTATCTACTCGCATTTGCATGCTTTTGAACTGCTAGGTTGGCAGGAGCTGGGACAAGCGACGGGAGCTCACTCCGTTGCGTGGATTCGATCTTACAACTGCTGGTCTTCCGACCTTGCAGCACAGAGGCTTCTGCGGTTTAACCCGCAGCGCCACCACGTCCCTTTTTGATATATATTAGGCTTCAACAAATGTGTGACTTGCTAGCATGAAAATTAATTCCTGAAGAAAGTTGTTCTGATAGACTTTTGGCCTCACTTTTGTCAACCTGTTCCTTGCCTCGTAACAACTCTTCCTCCTAAAAAATTAATATTTTAAAATCTAAGCCTGCAGTCATGGACACACTTATCAGGGAGTAATACCCTTTTGATGAAATGGGAGTTACTTTTCACTAGGTAATGTGTAGGCTACTGTGTTATGTTTTACTGTGAAGAAAAACTGAAAAGGTTCAGTGGGATTTATTTTCAATTTAACTATGCAAAGGAGTGAGGCCCAAACTGGATTAAATGTATGTAACAATTACTTCCCTTAAAAGTATTCAAGAAATTACCATAATATATAATGCAAAACAAATTACCTTAAACAGCTGCCCCCCCCCCAAGTTTAGATAAACAACACCTTCATTACCTGTGGGTCCAAACAATGAAGGCTAGTGACTCTGATTTCATGGGCGCAGTGAATCCTCCCTGGGTTTTACTTAGAAACAGGAGTTACCTTTATAAGAGCTATTCAAGATGCTGAACCCTGTCATCGGAGTAGGTTCAGCGCCCTGGGTAGCTCCTTTAAAGATCAGACAAAAATTTGGGAGTGGATGACAACTTCCAGGCCCTCTTTTATGTATGGGCCACAATATGAACATCATGACACAAATAAAGCTATCCAGAGAAAATATGCTTTCCTCTCAATTGTTTGAATAATAGCCCCAATGGAATTGCCGTTCCCGATAAACCTCTTCATCTCTCCATTCAAAATGCTTAGGAACTGACACTGTAAAATGTATAAATCAAAACAGCGCCTAACATGATTCACTGAAACTATGAATGTCCCACATCATCTTTTTATAGTGGCTCTTCGCGCTCACTGCAGCCATAATGGGTTGTAAATCTTAAGTATTCCCAGTTTGATGCTTAGCTCTTAAATATATTCTTTTAACTCTAAAACGTGGTTAACGTTAAAACCCTAACAGTGATGAATGTGACTACGGTGCCAGTGCTGTGTTGCGTAAAACCCTATTAGCTTCCACTGAAGTCAAAAGGAATTGCACCCCAGGCTACACAGGAATGAAAAAATATTTGTGTTTAAAAAAAAACAGTAGTAATTTTTTTAAAAAAACCAGTCTTCTAATCCCTGTAATTTTTACTTTTCCAGAACAGAATCCCATTTGTACAGAACTGCCTACCTCTGGTGTGTCACTCTTCCATCCTCTAGGAAACTAACTAGTTTTGCTATATGAAAGAGAACAGCTTAGCATTGTATATGATTTGCTGATATATTTACCTGACTGGAAGTGCCTCCTTCCTCCTCAGGCTGGCTCAGGGTGAAATCCTCCATAACAGGCTCACGTGTGTTCATCACCTCAGTCATGCTGCAAAGATCAGAACAATTCTTAGGGAGTCCTTCTCAATGGTTTGGCCCTCCTACCCCAGGATGGAAACAACGTCAGCTCTGATTATGTTATAGACTTTTAAAAATGACACCCACACACACAGTACTGCACTAGCGACACGGTTCTATAGGTTAGAGTTGTATACTGTATGAATTTCACTTCCACTTATTGGAAGTCTTGACAACAGTGAGGATTCCAGTGATTTCCTCCACATAGGGGACATGGGCCTTTCTTTCTTTTTGTCCCAAAATATTACATGGAACAGAACAAAACAGGGGCCAAGAGTCACATCTGATGCATGCATTTTCAGTCTAGTTTGTGTGAATTCTGCAAAAAAGCATAGAACTGACTAAAATGTCCCCTCCTAGTGCACGAACTCTCCTAGCTGACAGCAATTTTTATCTCATACAGTGGCAAATTCTGCAATTTAACGACATGCTGCATGAAGAAGTACTTCTTGATATCTGTTCGCAACCACCCACTGTTCAGATGCATGACTTCCACTATTGTAGATGAGAAAGAAAACCTTCTGCTTATCTACTTTCTCCACACCGCGCATAATTTTATACACTTCCCTGTCATGCCTTATCCCCAAGTGAAGCTGCTCCAAACAGTGTGGCCTTTTCCCCCTACAGAGAAGTTCCTAGCTTCTTCAACAGTTTGGTCAGAGATGTAATTAGCAATATTGACACTCAGGGCAATTGGTGTCTTCTTCCATTCACTCTGCCCTGATGTATGGACGTGAGCCTTGCCCCAAGAAAGAGGAGAAGAATTGCAAGTCATCCCGCCCCCAGAGAAAGAGAAAGTTTATAAGGAAGGGAGGGAGGGAGGGAGGAAGGAAGGGAGGGAGGGAGGGAGGTCAGGAGATGTTGCTTCCCCCACCCCAACATTCTTCAGTAGATTCACGTCTAGATTTTTTTCCTAGATTTTGTTGGTCTAGTGCAAAGCTCCAGTTGCTTCACTCTAGTTATAGCCTTCATTTTGGTTGTCCTTGTTGGCAACCTTTCCCAATTCACAAACACACTCTTCCACACTCTTTTTCACTTGTTGCTGTATCGAGTGCCAGAGAAAGGGGCAGAGAGCGCTTAAAATATTTCCTTGAATTTGGGGACCTCACTAGGAAATGGATGGAAACCCCTCCAGTATCTAGCTGAGCCACCCGGAATCCAAGCTTCAGATGGTGTGGCCCTCCTCCCTGTCCCCAAAAGCTTCGACATGTCCCTCAGCGATCATCCAAATAACAGCTTTTCTGTGTACTCAGAGTTCAACAGTTCCTGACAGCCCTGCGCTTCATTCATTCCTGCCAGCCAGCTGCAGTCTCTCCAGCAACCCTCGGCATTTGTGAGACACGAGTGTGGAAAGTCATTTCGATTCCAATGGCAACATGTTTTCCACACAAAAAATTAATTGCTATCATGCCTTTCAGGCTGTTCACTGCATTAATAATAATATGCATCCAGTTCATCAAGATGGACGCTATGAAGCGTATCACCACAGAGCTGAACATTTCTGCATTTCTCTCTGTGTGGAATTTATATGGATAATCTGGCACCTAAGCCAAGTTTCTCCTCTTCCTAGAGAGCCTGATTATTATCCATCATATGCTCACGCCTGCCATTACTATGTTCCATGCAAGCCAAGTAATGGATGCATCATCCCAGATGCACTTATTTTACTTTATTATTAGTTACATTTATGTCTTGCCTTTCCTCAGGCTAGCCCAAGGCAGTATACGTGGCTCTTCTCTTCCTCAGTTTTTCCTCACAAAAACACTGTAAGGTTCACTAAAACAGAGAGAAAAAGAAAGAAAGGAACAGAAAAGGGAGAGACTGACCTAAGGTTACGCAGAAGTTCCATTTTACTCAGTAGCACTTAAACACCTTAGATAGACACACACTGTATTGTGAAGGAGCTGAAGGACAATACAAGCCTGAAAATATTTGCTTAAAGGTAAGCCCTACTGAATGCAATGAGACTTAATTCATGATAATTCTGTGTAGCTCTGCAGCCTATAATATCTATTAGGTAATACTGATGTATCTCAATGGTCTGTTGAAGACACTACTGAAGTAAATGTTCAAAGACGGATACATTTTTTAAAAAGTCTCAAACTCTTGTTAATATTATTTGTCATTAATTATTTACATGAATTAAAATGTTTTATTGCCTTTCTTCCTAGAAGGGCTGCCAAAGAGATTTACAACTGATTAAAATGATTAAAAATAGATTTAAAATGTTTTAAAAAGAGAGTAAAATATTTTAAAAGTGGATCTAAACCATTCTTTCAATGTTTTCAAAGCACCTTTTAAATGTTTGAAAACACAAAAAGAAAAGAATACAAAGTGAAGGTTCAGCAAAACAAGACAGTTTTATCTGTGCATTAGAATCTCAGCAAAGATGGATTCTGCCTGGTTTCCAGTGGCAGAGAGTTCCATGGTCAAGTGTACTGCTGCAGAGAAAGCCCTTGTCTCATGTTGTCATCAACCAAGAATTTTGGAATGATTGGATGCACAGCAGGGCTCCTGTTGAGAATCTCAAGCTGAGATGTATGAAAATGGCTGGCCAGCCTGGCCCAACACATTATTCTGTTTGAATTGAAAAACAAGATGGTAGCCCTTCTCCTTTCTAAATACAGAAGGCGACTGAACTGCCAGTTGAATCTTTCTTAATACTGCCAAGCTTTCACCACACCTCAGGGCAGCAGGGCAGTTTGTAGGATGAGCACAGGTGATGTAGCAAACCCAACTGTGTCCTCTAACACAGGGAAACAGCCAGAGCATCAGAAAGAAATAAGCGGTGGCTACCACACTCAGCATCTGCAACTTGAGGTAGTTATTTCATTCTATCAAATGATAGGGCAAGCTCTCATGGTTTCAATGGAAAAAGTCTGCCTAAAGTTAGCAACCCGTTGCCAGGCCCAAGGGTCTACAATAACTTACTTTGACAACTGATCTGTAAGATATGTTTGGATAAAAATAAAAATGGCCTGTGTCTAATTGCTGCTCTGAACAAGAGGAGACCAGCTGAATCAATGGGACTTGCATAAATGTTTACTTACCAATCAGCAACTGATTGAATGCTTCTACTCTAGCTGAAACTAGCAACTGCTTTTAGGCCAACGAGTGCAGTAAATTCTGTGTGACTTGATTTTCAATAACATTTAGCAGGTTAAGCTACAAACTTCAAGTTGAAAGAACATAATGACATACAAGGGGTAAAGGGTGTAAGAACCACGTAAACTAAAGCCGAAGGAAATAAGAGAAGTGTCTTCCTGACACTGGAAAGATGAGACTGTAGCTGCCTGCTGAGCCTCCTGGGGCAGTAACTCTATGCAAGTGGTATGTTGAAAAGACTCTTTCTTTATCCCAAACCACATCCCCATCTGCTCCACATCATTTGAAGCTGGCGGGCTTATAAAGAAGAGCTTCTACCAATAGCCCTATTAATTGCATGGGCAGGTCCACAGAGGTAGTCAATATTTCAACTCACCTACTTCCCAAATCGTGAAGAGCTCTGCTCCATATCAGTACTGTGAACTGTATTTAGAAGCAGAAAATGAGTATAATATAATGAGTACTGTGTCCAGTTCTGGACACCACACTTTAAGAAAGATGGAGACAGACTGCAACAGCTTCAAAAAGGGCAACAAGGATGATAAGGAAACCAAGCTCTATGGGGAAAGACTGAAACATTTAGCCATGAGAAAAGAAGAGTGAATATAAGGTAGCATCTTCAAAGATTTGAAAAGCTGTTATACAGAGGAGGGACAGGATCTGTTCTTGATCATTCCAGAGTGCATGACAGGTAATAATGGGCTCAATTAAACCAGATTTCAGTTGAATAGCAGAAAAAAACTTCCAAACTGTTAGAGCAGTACAATAACAGAACCAATTACCCCAGGAAGTGGTGGGTGCTCCAAAGCTGAAAGCATTCAAGAGAAAATTATACAACTATCTGTCAGATATGCTTCGACTTGGATTCCTGCAATGAGCAGGAGGTAGGACCCGATGGTCTTTAGGCCCCTTCCAACTCCATGATTCTATGATTTTATGACAGGCCTTGAGTACGATGCACTTTGACTTAGAGAAGAGGGGAGTCCTGTGCTGCTCTGCTTCATGCAAGGTCATCTCTTTTGGGGGCATAAATGACACAGGAGATAATTGGGGGGGGGGGGGAAATAGCACTACTGCGAAGGGAAGCACTAAATTTCTAAGCACAAAAACCTAGAAGCTGAACACAACACAGCCACAAACTCAGTAATGTGAAGTTGCCTCCACCGGCTCTCACAGTTGAGACATATCCCTTAAGAAACAACTGATGTAGATGTGCCCCAAATCAGAAAGACAAGCAATTCTGTCTGGGGAAATAAAGGGGAAAATGCAACAGCGGATGTCGGAATGAATCGGCTTCTGCCCTGATGGAACTGGAGCCCCCCTATCATCTAAACTGCATGTAACGTAGAATTTTGTGGCACAAGGGTGATAAAACAGAGAGTACTTTATGCAATTTGGGGCAAAGCAAGGAGAACCAGATAGGTGGCCAAGAACCAGATGTGAGCTGAAATGTATTAAAACTGCAGTTGGGCTCCATATGGAAATGCTTACTTAAGAGAAGAGAGGAGACCGGCAGAAAACCAACACAGATAACGCCATCAGCAGAACCAGTGTGGCTTAAATATCTAGGTTATCTCCTTTCAAAAAATGCTGTGCAAAAATAAAGTAACTGAAAAAAGCGCAGCTGTCCATCCATGCATTTGAAAGATAACAAATGGTTTCAGGACATATCACAACTTATTTACAGCTGGCCTGGTTGTCAATCACCAGGACCATCAAAATGCCTGACTGCAGAGTTCAGCAGGGAAGAGAGCAGCGAGTGGAGCCACGGTGACATCCCTGGTGAGGTCAGCCATAAGGTGCCCACATTAGCCCCAAAGGGGGATGTGATCTGATGCAGGCAGGGGCTGTTGAGGCAACAGGCAAAAGAGGTAGGAAGTGGGAACTGAAAAATACAGGATGCTTAGGAGACCGTGATCTGGGGCCAGCAAGGCATTCAGAAAACACAGAATGTTGTAATTTGGTGTGTGTCCTGATGCAAAACATCGGGATGAAAGACATAATTGCTTCAGGAGCAGAAAAATCCAGCATGCAAACCAGCTGCAATAATAAGAGTGCTGAATTTCTATTTTGGAAGGGAGAGAGATAGAGAGATGGAGAGACAGACACAGAGAGACAGAAGATACAGAACCATGGCCATCTATAAAGTGATGTGCTGGTTTTCCTGGGAATTATTTTTCCCATAAATTATGTCAAAGCCTAGCTGTAGCTTCTCCACAGTGACACACAGCCATTCTGCAAATACCCAGAGGCTGTCTTTTATTTATCAACTCTTTACACATCCCATGGCTAAGGGCTGACTTTTACAATCAAAACCACCAAGAAATCATGTGTATGCTAGTATCTGAAGGTTGTTGGGGTTTTTTGACCCCCCCTGGAATTTCACTGTCAGGTAGGTTAGGTTGATATTGCAGAGTAGGTTAGGGGTTCGGCTTATTGTACATTTGTTTGCCTTTCATGAAGCCACTGAGCATTCCAAAGTCTCCTCAGTTACTGGCAGCTTGAGGACATCCTTTCTGTTACTCAGCACCACAGGTCTCTGAAAAACAGCACGGGACATATTTTGCCTCAACACATCTGGGTTATATGATCAGTGGCAGGAGTATCCACTGACAAAAAGCAATAGATATGTTGTGACAATATTTGTTCCAGCTGTTTTTTGCCTCCTAGGAAAACAAACAAACAAACTGGTACATGACAAGTCCCTAACATCTTTGTCTGTAACTCTTGAATGATGATGACATTCTTGCACACTGAATCTCTAGCTCTGTCCTGTCCTGAAGGTGGAATCCATATTGAACATGGTCAAAATCGGATAACTCATTTATCATATTGGACAATTAATCTATCTCCTAGCCCTTTTCTTATTGTCTTGTTTTATTATGCACATTTTTGCTAGTCTTGCCAAAGGTGAAGGAAGGAGAATTCTGTTTAACACTTTTTTTTAAACATTCATTGCTGTTACATAACAGAACTTTTCCTATTTTCTTATTGTGAATGGAGTGTTTTTTTAAATGGCTCTCACATTCACTTGCCATGCAAACCTTGCCAATGTCTAATAGTAGCCATAGCAATGGCAGGCGAGGCAATAAATAGCATTTAACGAAACAAAAGAACTGGTCCTTCCTTTTGTAAAAGAATTGCCTTATTATTCTTCCACCAGTAAACTGTTGAGGTATTTTTACTTTCTTCAAGGCTTCATTAAGCTTGAATGTCTTTTTTCCCCCTCAGTGATGCTTTGTATGGAAAAGGTTTCAGCTAAGAATGGAAAAGGAGCATGTTATGTATCTCTGCCACACACAAAAAATCAATTTTATGCCCTCACTCCTACTGTAAAACTAGCAGTGAGAAAAGCACCTTATCTTGAAAATCTGTATATTTCCAGGGCTTGTACTAAGTTTTGAAGGGGGGAAAAACGATGTGTGAACATGCTTTAGTCAACATGAAAAAAGGCACACAATAGTGTAGTAAAAAGCATATCAAAATATCCTCACAGATTTCTGTTTGTGAAGAAGAAAATGTTATGCGATTCAATATGAGAGTAGGACAGATGAGAATGCTAGCCAGGATTTTCAGAAATGCCATGAGAGTGAGACTTAATTCCCTGGCATCTCCCACATCCCATCCTGGTTTGCCCTGGAGAGGCAAAAATACTTCCGAGTCCTTGCAGAGTCACTCTTACTTGAAACAAACTAAGGATGTGATACATACTCACAGATGTTCTCATCCTCAACTACAACAACAAAAGGGTGTCTCAACATACCTAGACAATATTTGTCAACTGATGCAACATTTTAAGAAAAGATCAGGACCTGGGATAGGGGGCAAGGGTGTCAGTAGCAGCATTAGCAAGAAGAAGAAGAAGAAGAAGAAGAAGAGAAGATGAGTTTTCACCCAAAACATGTATTTTGGGAGGAAAATACCATTATATTTTGTGCATAAATACAAGTTTCTTGTACAAAGCCATGGGCTTGTATTTATTATTTTGCCAATGATGCTTCTGATGAAAAAACAACTACTTTATGTCCAGTTTAAGTTTATGTAGGTTGGGTGTTTGGTTTTTATTTTATTTTATCTTTTCCAAAACAATTCCATTAAAAATAAATAAATCCCCAACTGCACAAGATGCACACCTAGTAATCTGTTTATATCCTGAGGATGGCAGGACATGATTTCCTGTCAAAAGTCTGGTCTTTTATTGTTTTATTAAAGCTAAACCTGTTAAGTTCAGTCTGTTTGACTGGGATTGGTCAACATCTGAACTACTGCCTCTTTGAGCCCTAGTGGCCTGCTTGGAAAGCACTTCCACTTATGGAAAGTGAAGACCAAAACCATCTCGAAAGCCATAGATTTCCCAAACCTACCTTACATTGTCTTCTTATAGGCATCTATTTCCTGATCACATGATCCAACTTTGGAATGTCCTTCCAAACAAGATAATAATCATTGGTCTTGATTTTCTGCATGCACCACTTTCCCAGTTAAAAGACATGCAAGCAGTAAAACTGAATTGAACTAGCTTACTTGAACATCATGTTCCTCAATCAAAAGCATCGCTACCAGAACCACATAACTGTTGACCACTGTGTGCACAATGGGCCTGTGTAGGTAAGTGTCTATAGAAAGAAGGTGCTGCTCCACCCTTTTTTCTTGTTACAATTGCAAACCTCCCACATTGTTCCAGCAAAAGTGCAACATACCGTTTGGAAGCTGAATGATCACAAATACTTGCCACATTTTTCTGCACTAGGCTCGCCAAGTGTTTGCACCCAGGCTCAGGGAAATGACTTTCTAAGAACTACAGGTCCCAAACCCTCTTAACCAGCACGGTAAGTGGTTGACAGATTCTAGGAACACTCAACTTATATACCACCCCATAAAACTAGAGCACTCTCTGGGTGGCTTACAACGTAATTATGCAAGGAACACTTTGCCTCCCAGCGAGCTGGGTACTCATTTTACTGACCTCAGAAGGACAGAAGGCTGAGTCAACTTTGAGCTGGCTACTTAAAAACTCATCCTTCCATCCTTCTGAGGTCAGTAAAATGAGTACCTGGCTTGCTGAAGGACAAAGTGTTCCTTGCATAATTATGCTGTGAACCACGCAGAGTGCTTTAAGTGCTACGGGGCAGTATAGACGTCTAAACATCATCATCATCAACAACAAAGAGGTACTCATCCACCTCTGGCACTGGGTAGGCCTCATCTAGAGTATTGTGTCCAGTTCTGGATACAGCACTTTAAAAAGGATGCCAACAAACTGGAGCAAGTTCAGAGGAGGGCAACAAGGATGATCAGGGGACTGGCAACCAAGCCCTGTGAGGAAATTCTGAAAGAACTGGGCATGTTTAGCCTTGAGAAAAGAAGACTAAGGAGAAATATGATAGCACTTTTCAAATACTTGAAAGGCTGTCCTACAGAGGAGGGGAAGTGTCTGTTCTTGATCGTCCCAGAGTGCAGGACACATAATAATGGGCCAAAGCTACAGGAAGCCATATTTAGGCTGAATATCAGGAAAAACCTGACTCAAGGCATTTATTTGGCCAACAAATCAAGAGGCCCTCTTTGGTGCCTGCAAGAAATAGTTGGGTTTGCTTTTTGCTATCAAAAAGCTCCTTGGCTTCTCATGACAGTGCAAAGTCTGACAGGAAGGAAGGAAGGAAGGAAGGAAGGAAGGAAGGAAGGAAGGAAGGAAGGAAGGAAGGAAGGAAGGAAGGAAGGAAGGAAGGAAGGAAGGAAGGAAGGAAGGAAGGCAGGCAGGCAGGCAGGCAGGCAGGCAGGCAGGCAGGCAGGCTCATAGCAGATCTCTTGAATTTTTTGGGTCAAAAACAGGAAGAGAAAATTCAGCACATAATACCAATGACAGCATCTATGCTGGGATAAGCAAGGGAAAGAAAAAAAACTCTAATAACTATCCCATTTACCTTCTAAGCACATGAATGTTTCTCGTCTCCAGAAAAAAAAAAACCTGTGCCTGCTGGCAACGTTCGTGTTGGGGAGGAAGTGTTGGGCAAATTGCGTCAAACACTCAAGGTATCTGAAAAAGACAACATTGGAGTGAATCAGAGGATGCAGTGAATGTGACAAACTGAGAAGATGGGTGGGTAGAACAAACCTGACAGAGAAAGAGAGGGAGAAAGAGCCAAAAACAATTCCACATCAGAAATTTATCCATTTCTAGTGCCAAATTTTAAAAACCCGACATTGCTTCCTGTTTCTAGAAAAGGCCATGTTAAATTACTGAGAGGATGAAGATCCTAAAGCTGTTTATTCCACTGTCCCCTGACTCTCCTTTCATAACTAGGAGACCTATTATTACTTCAGCTCTGCAGTTTCTGGGTGACATTTGATATTCTAATTACTCTTGGTTCTCTACTTTCTACCTAAAAGTTATGGTTGAAACATAACCTCAAAAAAATTGTTATGTTAATAGATGGTGAGTTCCAATAACTGATTCATTATTTGCAATGTTAGTGCTGGAATTCTTTAGTTGATTATGTATTCCCAAAATCTGTCAAAAAATTAAATTGTCAATAGTTCACTCCCAGGTATCGGTACTGTTATTCCCGTGCTGGTTCTCTGTTTGATTTCTGGTTCATTTCAAGGGACTGGTGATGATCTACTCTCTCTCATACAAACCTTCCTGATCACCGAGACCATCTGTCCCACAAGTTTTGGATTTAATGAGGTGCAGTTAGAAGAACTATGGGGCAAAGCCTTCTCAATGGTAGCTGCCAACCTTTGAAACTTGCTAGGACAAAATATGTATTTCTCGCTCGTCCCCTGCTAGTATTCCCCCTTTGAAGACTTTTTTAAATCAGGCTGGTGTGTGATCATTTTGGCATTGCTCATACTCTGGCCTGGTTCAGACATTACATGAAACCATAGATTCTGTTATAAGAACGAACTAGAGATGGGCACAAACCGCTGGTTCGGCAGTTTGTGCCGGTTTGTTTCTCAGCCAAACGGGTATTCAATGTCTCAAATCCCCGCCTCCTTCAGCAGATGCCCACTTGGAGGCAGAGGCCTGGCTTCCTTGCCCCGCCTCCTCTGGCCACTGCCTCTGAATGGGTGCCCACCAGAGGAGGTAGTGCTTTGAAACACAGAAAACCTGTTCAGCCAGGAAACAAACCACTGAACTGGTGGTTCATGCCCATCTGTAGAACCATCCCAGTCTATCCTCTAGGTGTACATACTCCACCATCTTCCACCTTCTCTGGTGTGGCCACAAGAAGGAATCTGGAAGCTTTGGGGGTTTTGTTAAACACCGTTTGCCATATGATCTGAACCTGGACACAGACTGTGTTCAATCTTAACTATGGTTAGTGAAAACAAGCAAGATTCAACACATGGTCTATGAATTTAGGTTGTTTCCACTAACTAGTTAAAATTAACCAGTCTGTCAGGGTCAGGATGACAGGGGAAGCGGAAGCTTCTGACCTTCGTCTCATGCCCACTACTAATGGAGTTAGTGGGAAGGTGCAACTCTGGATGTCAAGGTGCCAAAGATATAGTCCTGGGATCACTCACCTGCATGGCTTCTTAAAAACTATCCACACCAATAAATAAGTAAGTGCCTGACTGAGAATTTTTGCACCCTCTACGTTTTAGCACCCTGGGTCAAAATCCCACTAGTTATGACTCTGTTTCTCAAAAGATAAAGTGCTGAACCTGTAACCTGCCCCAGGACCCAGGTATGTGATGGTTTCAGAGCCTCTATGTAGGGATTTGCACTAGCACCAAAATTCAGATTCGGAATTCGGAATTACAGTCCTTTGGATATGGAATACAGAATTTTAAAAATTCAGAATTTCCAGATATCAAGAATTTCGTTACACTCAATATGAATATTGTATAGTCATTATTTTCTCCTTTAAAAAACATAAACAGGAAAAACATTATGCATTGACTCTCTCTTGCTGCTGCTTAATATCCATTGCCTGCTTTATAATTCAGGGGTCTAAGAGGGCTGCTACAATGTACTCCTCTTCCTTCCACAAGGAGACAAACCTGTCTCCTTCCACAAGGAGACAAACTTGTCTCCTTCCACAAGGAGACAAAGGTGCCAGGCCGGTGATAACTGAATGGGCCACTGAAATAATAAACAGGTCTCTTCTTGAGGGCAAGGTTCCTCTTGCCATTAAGGAAATGCTCATTAGGCCCATTAGAAAGAAACCGAGCTTGGCAGCGGACAACATTGGCAATTATAGGCCTGTCGCCAATGTTTCTTTTCTCAGCAAGGTAGTTGAGAGGGTGGTGGCCGACCAGCTTCAGGCTCTCTTGGATGAAACCGATGCCCTGGATCTGTTTCAGTTGGGTTTCAGGCCACGCCACGGCACGGAAACGGCATTGGTCACCCTGCTGGATGACCTACTTAGAGAGGCCAACAGGGGCAAAATGTCCTTGCTCGTCCTCCTTGATATCTCAGCCGCCTTTGATACCGTCGACCATGGTATCCTCCTGGGGAGGCTCTCCCGAGTTGGGGATTGGTGGCCTTTCTCTCGCTTGGCTCCGGTCTTTCTTGGAGGGCCGTCCCCAGAGTGTGCAGCTTGGGGAGAATGTATCGGCCCCGGGGTCCCTCAGTTGTGGGGTCCCGCAGGGTTCGATCATCTCCCCAATGCTGTTTAACATCTATATGAGGCCATTGGGGTGGGGGTCATCCAGGGATGTGGAGCTTCTTGTCACCAATATGCTGATGACACCCAGCTCTACATCTCCTTTTTTCCATCTGCAGTGGATGCCGTTCCGTCCCTTGGGTGCTGCCTGGAGGCCGTTCTACAATGGATGCAGTCGAATGGACTAAGGTTGAACCCGGACAAGATGGAGGTCCTGTGGGTGGGGAGCCCCAATGTCAGTGGTTTGGGGAACTCCCTCTCTTTGGGGGGGGGGTGACTCTCACCACAAAGAATTCGGTTCGCAGTCTGAGGGTCCATCTTGACCCTGCGCTTACCATGGAGACCCAGGTAGCGTCCGTGGTTCGGTCTGCCCACTTACATCTTCAGCAGATCGCCCAGTTGCATCCCTATCTAGACACAGGGGCGCTCACCACGCTGGTCCATGCGCTCGTAGTCTCAAGAATACACTACTGTAACGCTCTCTACGTGGGGCTTCCTTTGAGACTGATGCGGAAGCTTCAGATGGTCCAGAACACGGCGGCCAGGCTATTAACAGGGGTGAAAAGATTTCACCATATTTTCCCCACCTTGGCCGCCTTACACTGGCTACCTATCCGCTTCCGCATTGATTTCAAGGTGTTAACCATTACATATAAAGCCCTTAACGGTTTAGGGCCTCGATACCTGGCAGAGCACCTTCTTCCGCCCAGTTCTACCCATATCACCTGCTCCAGTCAGGCTGGGCGGCTGAGGGGCCTAACGCCAAGAGAGGCCCGGTGGGGAAAAAACAAATCGGGCCTTCTCGGCAGTGGCCCCTCGCCTTTGGAACAACTTACCTGTTGAGATCCGCCTGGCTCCCTCGCTGAGGGCCTTCAAGACTAACTTGAAGACATGGCTATACAGGCAGGCCTTCCCTACAGCCATTACCTAGCCTATCTCCCCTTTTCTTCTTTTTCTTTTCTCTCCTTCTTCTTCTTTTTTCTTTTTTCCCCTCTTTCTTTTTTCCTTTCCCATCTTGGATTAATCTGGATTTTATCTTACTTTATTTATATATTATATGTAAACCGCCCAGAGTAGACACGTTCTAGATGGGTGGTATATAAATCTAAAATAATAATAATAATAATAAATAAATAAATAAATAGTGGAACAGGTCTTTTAGCTTGCTAGTCAGGGCTACCACTCCAGGCCTGACAAACATGCTGTTCTCCCTCTATGGAATCATCCTTCCAACTAGACTGTCCCCTCATTATGCCCTCCTTCATGCCAACCAAGCCCTGGAACATTGGGATCACTGGTTGGCAGTTTCCTCACTAAGGACCTATGTTGCACTCTGAACACTTTGGAAGACACAGACCACTTGACCCATAATGTCCCACTCTTCTCTGCTCAGAGCAGCAGTCACAATTATGAGAGTCTCCCATGCCAAATCATGGAGTGACCTTTGCTGCTCCGGCACTCTTTCAGACAGGCAGAGAATTGAGCTCCATCTAGTTGCCACATCCTGGATTAGGTGGTGCAGTAGCAATCCCAATTTTTCTTGCCTCTGCTGCAACAGCTCACCGTCCTGGACACGGAGGTGAAAATGCTATTTAGAGAATTAACAATCTCACATTTGTATATGTTGTTAAGCAGTAGGTGTAAATCGGAGGAACTTTCCTTCCTTTCTATCTATCTTTCAGCTCTAACCAATTAACAAAGTTCTTTTTCCTCACCTCTAGGATTTGAGACAAGCCTCCCCACTATCAGCAACCCCTCCCTCCCTCCCTGATCAGCATGTTTACTGCCTTTTGTTTGTTAGTTGCTTGCTAGCATGTCTGTAGAGAAGGAATAACAAGCCTCTCTCTCCGCAGCATGGATCTGTCCCAGCCACGAGGTCTGGGAGACCAATCTCTTACTACTTTTGTTTCTTTTCTTCTTTAACGTTTGAATGTATGAAGGCTGCAAGTAGTGAGGAAAACATATTTTCTTCCATTTCTACCTGAAAGTGGTCTTAGGGTGATCCTTTATATACAGTGCTGATTAGAGTGAAAGGGGTGGATTTTTGGAGAGACTTGTAACTAATTTTAGCTCAGGCTTTCTACGCTTCTGTTGTGCCACTAAAGGAAATTAACCAAATTCCTAAATAATAATTCAACAAGTGCCCTGCCACTTTTCTGGCCCACTCAGTTATATTAGGTATGCCTATGTCTTCCATACCCTGCAAAGCACCCCCAACTACTAGGCTGAGATTCTGGGCCATGCACTGCACCCCTTTCCATCTTCCCAGCCTGCAGCGCTGTCACCATGTTTACTCTGTTATCTGTGACAAACAGACTTGCATTTCTTTAGCTAGACTCCACTGCTTTAGCATGTCCCTCAGAGCATCCTGAATATTGTGAGCAGTATGGTTGCCCTCCGTCACAGCCACGTTCAACAGGGCCCACTTGTATTCTGCCCTTATGTGTTACCCTATCCCTGATACCTCCACCTTCCACCAATGTCCTGTCAAGGAGAGAAAGGCATGTCTTACGCCAGATGTCTTTTCCAGAGGTCACTTGTCAAATGTACCATCTGTGCCCTGGCCAACTGCTGCTGTACCAGTTGTCTGATACCCCAATATAAATCTGGCACCATCCTGCAGCTAAGAGTTGTTTGGGATGGCAATTGGTAATAAGGTGCCAGTTCCGTTACAAACTCACGGGAACCAGTGTTCTCCACTAGAGAGAATGGCTGGCCATCCATGGCTATCATCTCTTCTAGGAAACGGATAGAGATGGGTACAAACTGGTTCGTCCCAGCTCGTAAAGGAGGCAGCACAGGTGCTGCTGCACCCCTCCCCCGCCTTCTCAACTGATCAGCCGCTCACCAGGACCAGCTTGCTTGCTTTTCCTACCTCCTCGGCTGATCTCCCAGTCACGAGCAAGAGCACAGACTTCTCTGCCCCGCCCTTTCGTCTGAGTGGCAGATCAGCCAAGAGGGCGGGGCAGAGAAGCCTGAGCTCTTGCCGGGACTGGAAGATCAGTTGAGGAGGTGCAGGAAGCTAGCACGCTGGGCCTGGTGAGTGGCTGATAGAGCCAGAGGAAGTGGGGGAGAGGAGCAGCGACACCTGTGCTGCCATCTTTATGAACTAACTAGGACGAACCGGTTCATGCCCATCTTCAGCAACGAGTAATCCTCGCATTTTTACATTTCCAGAACGCCTTTTCCTGTATGCCTCCAAGCTCCTCCAGATAGCCTGGAACTTCTTCTTGAGATGTGGGTCTGTCGTTTGATACCTCCTACCATTTGTCCACTTATCTCCTTGCTTCTCTGGGCTGGTGGCTCTGCTCTCTGCTAACTCTTACTCATCACAATAGGGAAGCCACTTGCCCCCACTTGCCCCCCACTTCATTTGCCAGCAGCAATGCCCCGTGCCTAGTCTTCAGGTAGCTTAAGCATGCTTCTATTGGAATCTGGCCCAAGCTCTGCCCATGCTTGAGCACCTTCTGAAAGCAGAAACACCCTTACTGCCAATCTGGGTTCAGTTCTGGCTTTGGGGCTTATTGCCCTGATGGATAATCTTGAAGCAGAATGGCCAGATTCTATCCTGGGTTGAATCCTATGTACAGCCTTGTTTGCGTTTGGAGCACAGATTGAATCAGATTGGTCAAATTGCTTCAGACTTTTTTTGCCATCTCAAATTGCTTCAGACTTTTTTTGCCATCTCAAATTGCTTCAGACTTTTTTTGTGGGGGTGGCTGGGGGATGCATAGAAACTCCTGGAGTCCTGAAATCTGGCAGGTTTCCTTCCCTCTTTGCAGTCTATAACACCTCCAAATTTCAAATATATCAGCTCAAAAAGAAAAAGAAAAAAGCCATTTTGGTTTTCCAGTGCAAGTCAACAAATTGTCTTGGATCAAGACATATCGAATTCGATGGGGCACATATCTTTCCACACTGAATCGAGAGACATTCCAAAGCCCTAAACTGACCTCCAAATTGGATCAGGGACCTATGCACAGACCTAGTATTGTCCGTGGATTAAGTGATATATGAACGTGATTAATCATCCCTGTGGCTCCTCCACCACATGGGATTTTTCAGACAGGCATGCCCACATACACGATGTTAAAAGGAGCCATTCCGATCTCAGAAAGGTGAAAATACCCACATTAATCCTTTTTAAGCATGCAACAGATATAGCTCTGTAATTACAGGATGTACATAGTCCTGTTATTTGGCCTTTCTGTATTCCCAAGGGCACTTGAGAAGCCAGGCCTGAAAGCCTGTAAACATCCTGGGCCCAGCACATACTTGTTTTTCCTCTCCCCATCTCAGAGGCTCTTTGCCAGAAATATTTTTATGCGAGCCACAGCTATTTCCTCAGACATGAAAAAGGTGTTTTTGCTCAAGTGAATGGCAGATGTGTGTGCGCGCTGCATGCCCGCTGGTGTTTTGGATCTGAGCCCAAACTATTAAACAAACCTTCTTGTTTAGGAAGCTTTTCTGCCAGAATTTATAATAGTGGATTAACTACACACTGATTTCATTCAAAAAGAGTGATTAGGCAAAATTATTTCTCGTCTTCCAATGCTCATTTTCTGACCAGGCCTGGGGGCTATGACAATTAAAGAGTGCACACAGGCAGTACTGGGGTCATTTTGGTGCACCACAGTTACCTCGAAATTTCCAAGCCGACATTAATTGCCCTTCCTACACAAAAAAAAAACAAAAAAAAACAAAAAAAAACCACACACACACCATCCCTTTCCAGAATTTGCTTGAAAGCTGGAGGCAATTTCAACCTCATCTCCAATTATCCAATCAAAGATTGCAACATCTTGGCACCTTATGAAAGTCATTGCTCTGTTCAAGAGTGTGTGTGTGTGTGTGTGTGTGTGTGTGTGTGTGTGAGAGAGAGAGAGAGAGAGAGAGAGAGAGAGAGAGAGGGAGGGAGGGAGGGAGGGAGGGAGAATGGGGTGAGATAAAATACCTTCTGTCTGATAACGTTGCATTGGTAAGAATAGCAAAATTATGTTGCCCTGTAGAATGTTCTTGATGATGCCAACATCTGTTAAAATTCTACAGAACACAGCCCACTGTACATCAGTTTTGGAGAAAAAGATTAGTAGTTGCAAAAACATGTGTTATGGACTAATCCATCTCAGTGAGACTAAAAAATATGCAGGGTTTTAAGATAATTTTCTCCTCTGTTTCATCTATGGTGGTGAACCAACCAATGATACAGCTGCTTAGATAATCAGTAAGCACCACAGAAAGTGGTTGGGTGTCTATCTCATCTTGGACTGTCTGCTCTGGTTAGCAATGGCTCTCTAGTGTTTCAGGCAAAGAAAGTTCTTTCTCATCAGCTCCTACCTGATTCCATCATTATTTGAAAATGCCACCTGAAGTTTACTATGCTCATGTGCATGCGAAGCATACGTGTACACCTGAGCTGTGGTCCCTCTCGTTCTAGGGAATTCTAGAACACAGGAAACTCCACATTGTATTAGACTTGACATATGAAGTTCTAGATTCTTCCTCCTGGCATTGTTGCCCTGGCTTCATCACTGCCTCAACTCAGCTGCTCAGCAAATCATGAATTAGCTTGCAACTCTTGAGATATGGAAAGTGTTCAGACGGATGCCCGTATCTGTGCAGCCTGAAGTGATACCGTCATGACTGTACACTGGGCAGAACTAGATAATGTATGTTTCATATGTCTTTGGCATGTTTGCTCATCCTAGCAGAATCTTGCCTCACTTTGTGTACAGAAAAGTTACTTCCTTTGTTTGGTGATTATCTTTGGGGAGGAAGCATGGCCTTCCTTTGCAATTAACTGCCCAAGTAAAACCTCTGAAAGAACTGTGTACCTGGAGGGGAAATTGACATAATATCTGAAAATAAACATTTCCCTTAATGTATGATATAACCTTTGGTAGGTCAGGTTAAGTCATCAATTAAAATGGAGGTGGCGGCCAAAAAATCAGAAGAAGGCTGAGACATGGAAGGGTATTGAGAAAGGAAATAGAAAATATCCTTAAATGTATCTACAGTATTCTTAACTACTGTGCAGAGTTGTGAAGGCTGAACAGTGGAACGTTGATAGTAAAAAAAACAATGCATTTGAAATGTGGTGTTGGAAGAGAGTTTTATGAATACCACAGGCTGCCAGAAAGAAAAATAAGTGGGTTCTATAGCAGATAAAAGCCCAAATTCTCACTATACGCTGAAATGACTAAACTGGAGCTATCATTTTGGAGATGTCACAAGAAGACAAGACTCACCAAAAAAGAGAATAATACTGGGAAAGGTAGAATGTAAGAGGACGAGTCATAAAATGAAGTGGATAGACTCAATAAAAGAAGCTATAGCCTTTAGTCTGCAACACCTGTGCAGGATTGTTTATGATAGGGCCTCTTGGAGGTCATTAATTCACAGCATTGCCATAAATCTGAGACAATTTCACGGCATGTAACAAAGTCATCCTGAGAAGAAACAGACAATTGCAAGGGACCTGCACCACATGATCCAACAATGGACTCAATCTAGAGATAAATGGGCTGAATAGGGAAATAGCTGCTTGGTCTCCAAATCTCAAAGCCAGATCCATTGGTTTCCTGATGTGTCAACTAGAGCTGCTTGAAGATTTCCCCAGAGCCCAGGATCAGAGGCTCCACTTGCCAGAGGATCTGCCCTAAAGTCCTTGAATATGCTAAGCACCAGATGCTAAGCTACAAGCACAGATTCCTTAAAAGGGACACTCCTTATCCATGGGAGATGGAACAGGAATAGGTATGCAAGCCCTACATCTGGTATATAAAAGTTCAATCCAGAATTCACCAACTTTCCTTTGTTACTTAATTCCTCTTGTTGTTCACACTTCACAATTTTTCTCACTATTCATTGCTTTACTCCTTACTTTCTCAAAACTTTCTAGTTCCTTCTTTGTTGAACCCCCCCCCCCCCCGGTTAAAAGTTCAAAAATAGTTTAATTTTTAAAGAAGGTCTTCTCAAAATACTGTCAAAATAGGACAAGAAAAAGCAACAAGTAAAATTTAGTCCTGAAAAGGTAATGGCATTACCAATTGTAGTGGATGTCACCAGGCTCTCTTTAACCCTCCCCAAAGTAACACATTACACGTAACTTTGTTACTTGCGATGCATTACTTGCAGGCCATCGATGGACAAAGTGTCCACCTTGAGAATCCACACCCAACTCAGCCACTTGTTCAGAGCTGCCGGCTGCATCACAGAGTCCTTGCAAAGTGAGGCCACTTACAGGAAGAAGACCTGTGTTGAATGACACCAAGGATCCATGTAGCCTAAACGTTCACAAACAGAACCCAAAGGCAATAATCTTCTCCTATTCTCTTGCTTTCCAGCATAAGGCGTGGAAGCATTATGCAGCCATCATGGCTAAGAACCCCACTGACAACTTGGTTTTAGCATGAATTTTTCTAAAACATGCCCCCCCCCGCAAAGCGACATAAGTCAGCTGCCACATCACCGCACCATATGGAGTTTCATAAGTTCATGATGCATTGTGAGAACATGAGTTTCTTCTGGAGATCCGGACACAACAGACACAGTGAGGTAACAGCTTTACCATTTCATTTTCATAGTCATGCAAAGCAGCCCTTTAGTAGGCTACCATCTCTGCCTGTATCGAGCCCACCACATATTCCAATTACCTGCCCTATCACACTTGACATTAGGAAAATCTGATCTTTAAATAAGGTCTGTGACAAGAACGTGAACAATGTGACTCACACTTCTCATGCCTCAAACTAATACCTCCGTACAGCATATGGAGACATCACCATAATACTTTAGAAATGATACCACTGGAGGGGAATTGACTTTGTGACGTGTATCTTAAGAAGCGAAGATACCCTGGAGCAACAGTCAAAACTTAGAAGGAGATATGTGTGAATCTTAAAAACTGATTGGGTATCAGAGTATCAAAACCAGCTACCCTAAGTGTACCACTTGCCAGGTAGTTCAAGGCAACGTTATTTATGACGTGTCGGACGCTCCCACTGTCTCCAGAAAGGGCTGAGGAAATTTCTAGACTGTTTTGAGAAACCTGCAGCTGTCCTTCCAAGTCAGCATGCAGAGTGTGTACAATGAAACATCATAACCTAACAGTGGGCTATTGATTTTGCAAAAGGAGCCTGGTTTTTTAAGTGCATCGGGAGCTGCAGTTGGGGCAATAATCCCAATAAAACTGGGGAAATCCTGCCCTTTCTAAGAATCAAGCAACAAAAAGGGGGTTAGAACCAAGCAGTACAACTGTCATGTCCGGAAGAGCTTCTGGAGCACATGAGTGCATGGTTCCTATTGTGCTTATTTCCTACTGGTGGAGTTTCCCATGACCATGAGGTTGGCTGCTGTGGAAATGCTGTAGTCCACCTTGGCCTCCTACACTGGAAGAAAGGAAGCACAGGAACAAAATGCAATGCAACAAATGAATGAATGAGATGGGCCTTTCGTCTCAGCCAGCAAGGCTCCTGTTATCTTCTTTTGATGCACTGTTTTTTATATTTTGTCCTCGTTTTGCCTTTGGGGAGAAGCTATCAGGAATGCTTTAAAATCTTCTGCACATATAACTGCATGCCCACGCTTGCACTAGATTTATTCAGGATTCCACCCCCTCACCCGGCTTTCTGGAAGGGTGGCCCCTGCCACACAAAAAGTGTACGGAGACCAGCTGAGAGCAGATAAGCCGTGGCAAGGAAAGAACATTGTTTCTCTGCTGAAATCTCACTGCCCTGTAATTATTTTATCCATACTTATTTTCCTGCATTTATATCAAAACAACATTTGCATTAAATTAAAAACTCATACCATTAAGTAAAAGAGCTGCAGAAACAAGTAACTCTTATTTTTAAAAAAAAAATGTGCCAGAAAGCAAATGGAGACGGGACCCAATGAACTTTTCTTTGGAAGGCCGAAAAGATACGAGGGGCCACAGCAGAGAAGACTCCACAACATGCAGCCACTCATGGAGCAGCCACATTTCCTTTTGCCCTCCCAAGTTTGTGTGCCATGATATGCATCTGAGGAGTGCTTCGGGGCAACAGGACACAAGGAAAAGAAGAGGAAGAAAAAACTATCTCTGTTTACCACCATTTCACGAAAGGGAAGTAAAGGAAAACGGGCTGTTCTCATTGAAGGGTCTGGCATTTACAGGTTTCGGGACTGCAAGAGTAGCCTGATAGGGCTGGGAAGGTAAAGGATGCTAAGAACTGTTCTCCAGCTTAGAGAAGAATGACAAATCTTGCAAAGCTCATTTGCAAACCAAGCTTTTATAGACCTCTGAGGCTTCCTATGAATTGAAGCTTAGAGAACCTTCCTAGCTAGTGGCAAACCATAGTTTGCTGTTCTTTTGCACGGGGCAAACTATAGTTTGCTCCCGATGTAGAGTTTACTCAAGCCTCCCCCTTTCATGCAGGGTCAATTAGAGACTTCCTTGTAGGAATACCACATTCTGTGAAGAGAGGAGAGAATGAGGGTGAAAGGCTGGTGTGTCTTGGCTTATTATGATTGCACAAATGCATCCATAAAGTTGATCCATCACTTTGCTATTCCACCCTTCTGCCCAGGAGCTCAGAGTAGCACACCTCAGTGTTGTCGCATTTCATTCTCACATCCACTGCATGTTGGGCTAAACAGCTCAAAGTTTCTCATTCACCTTCATACTTGAATGCCGATTTCAACCTTGGACACTTTAATCACACTCCAGTGCTCCTTTCAGTACACCACAGTGATTTTTTTTTGATGTAGTGCAACACTACCTTGGTCCAAGCCAGCATGATAATTCTTAAGAGATTGCAAAAGATTTATCCCTGGTTCCACTCTCAAGCTGTTTAAGTGGGCAGAGGTGTGTGTTTAGTAGAAGGGTGAGCAACTTGTGCCCCTCAGGATTCTTTCAAAAGCTTTCTGTAATTACTCAGATCAGACATCTGGCAAAAAAGAAGAAGAAGCTTTTCCTCTTCTGGCAGCCCATTGGGCAGAAAACAGAGAGAGAGAGAGAAGAAAGGGGTAGAGAAAGAAGAGGCTGGCAGAGAGCGAGAGGAGAGTAGACAACAAAGAGATAGGATAACGAAGACACAGAAGGAGGTAGGAAAGAAAGAAGAATCAGAATCAGAATCTAAGAACTGCAGAGCTGGAAGGGACCCCCATGGATCATCAAGTCCAGCCCCATCAAGGAGGCACACTGGGGAATCAAACTCCCAACCTCTGGCTCCGCAGACAGATACCCAAACCACTGAGCTATGAATGTGTCAGAAAGAAAAGAAAGGTGGCATGGAGGAAGAGAAAAGGACGGACCCTGCTCATTTTTGTTGGTGGCCTCGCTCCCTCCCCCCACATGATTGGTTTGCACCCATCCCACCATAAGTCCCACATACATCCAGTGGTTTGGATTTTAAAAAAAAAGTGACCGTCGGATAAGACCAAAATGTTCACATCACTCCATCAAACACGACCCACCACAGAGAATTTTACTCGTGTGTGAGGATCCTGTTTAAAATCATCCACTCCTATGTGGATTCAAACCTCTCGTCTTCTTCTCCCCCGTCCTCCTCTTCCCCCCTGCCGCTCACCCGCTCTACCACGCTTTTCTCCTCAGCAACGGAGGGAAAGCGAGATATGTCAGAGACTACAAATTAGAGAGCTCCATTCTGTTCTCTCTTTCGAGAAGCTGCTCCTGCCTCTCTTCCCGCCCACGCTGTACTCAAGTTCGCCACTGCTCCACGGGGCCAGAGCTGCCTTCCTAGTCACAGATGTGTAGATTAGTTATAAGGATGTTGATTTCTCTCCAAAGGCAATGAGATAAAGTGACTTATTGATGTGAAGATTCAGACATCTCTCGGAACGAAACACAGCGTGTGGCTCTAGAGAGGAAAATATAGTGTGGGAGGCTGCTCTTTCTAGAGTACGTGTGGCTTGGAGGGGGAGGGAAAAAAATTAAAATTAAAAAGAACATTATTTCTGTACTGATCTACGAATCTTTCAGTCCTTGACAATTCCTTTAACAGGCACAAATCGTATTTTTCCACTGTAAAGAAAACAAAGGTGGCTTTCTGGTGCATGCTTTGTAAATAAAGACACAAACATGATATATTTTATACCTATAGGAACATTTCTTACTCGGTATGATTCTCTGGAGACGAAAAAGAAATGTTTCGAACAATTCTAATATGGCATGACTCTGTAAAGCCCTTCTTGTATTACAGAAGAACTGGGATGAGAACAAGTTTTGCTTTTCAAAACTGTTACCTTTTTAAAAAAAAATCACATGGATTCAGAAGCAAAACGGCAGTATAAACTGATCCTCTGTGAGCTAACTTGGATACGTAAAATACTAAGTCATGCCAAGCAGCAAAACCAGAGCAATAATACTCTTAATGTCTGTAAAATGAGAAACCATTCAAGAAAGTTCCTATAGAATCATAGAACCATGGAGCTGGGAGGGGCTTATAAGGTCATCAAGTCCAACCCTCTGCTCAGTGAAGGAATCCAGCTTTTACCTTAAAGTTGGCTGTCTAACTTTCTCTTAATTACCTCCAGCGTTGGAGCACTTGCCACCTTCTGAGTGGCAAATTGTGCTCCTGATACATTTAGGAAGTTAGGAGGTTTTTCCTGCTATTCAACCAAAATCGGACTTCCTGGAACTTGAGATCCCTAATAATAAAAATTCAGATGTTCTTGTGCCAACTTGTTTGTCTCATTATTAAGAATGTTTCATGTCATGGGGCACGTCATGGACTGAAAGAACTAAACCCTTGAGAGGTGAAATTATAGGTCATATATTTTTAGAGTGGGAAATGTTTTTTTTTTTTTGATTACTCCCAAAATCTCCCCAACAAGTCCTGTAACATTTCTCAGCTTTGTGTAATTTAACATTTCTCAGTGGGTGAAGACAAACACTGAATTTTAAGATTGACTGAAAAAGGTTAATCTTGAGCTGATATAGCCATATGCTTTCTTTTCCTGCCTCTTAAGTGTTTCAGCTACGGAGAGTGCTTATTGCTCAACTTCTGCGACATCATCAACTTAGTTCCTTCCAAAGACCTTACACTTTCAAACAATTTTGTAACCATTTTACAAGATGGTTGATGCTTTTCAACGGGGGTATATGCTGAGAGGTAAATGGGTCTCTGTATCTGCAGATGTTTTTTTCCCCTCTTAAAGAGGATAACTTGTACTGAGAATGGATCTAGTGTTCAACGTACATGTGTGTAAGGCAAGTTGCAAAACTTGGGTGACACCGTGGTTGAAGAACCTTATCTAAATGATGCTAAAAGTACTGGGCTGAATCCAAACGTAGTGATGCTCACAACAAACCCACTCAAATCATTTGGTCATGACTAACTTGTTCCAGTATCTCAATGGTTCTACTGTAAGTGCAGCTAAAAGGGGTGCAAAGACAAGAAGGAAGTGAATTGGGTCCTTCTGTGGGCAGGGGGTCAGGTTTCAAAACCTCCTTCTCTGCCCCAGGGTGCCCTCATAAGCATGCACTGTAGAATTGTGGAACCCTTCAGAACCACACTGCAGATGGCATTTAAAAACCCTTCTCCTGACTTTGCCCCCATGGGAGCATATTCCAGACTGGACTGAAAGGCTCACTTAGCTGTGACTGACTTTAATGAACAAAATAAGTCCTTCCTTTTGAGAAGGAACAAGGCTGCATCCAAATCATTAAATTTATATCTATTGCTGTTGTTAAATTCAGTGACACCTAAGGAGGCCAAAACACTTACCACCAGAAACTAGGCATTTTTGGGTGTGGCCCAATACCTATGGAATAAACTTCTAGTCGAAGTTCACCAGGCACCCTCCCTCTCCGTTTTTAAGAAGTTATTTAAAACAGAATTGTTCAAAGCTGCCTTTTATTAATGCATATTACTCAATGTCCAACTGTGGTTTAAATTTGTTTACTTGAGTTAGGTTTCGGCAAGTCATGTGGTTCCTTTATTGTTTATTGCTCCTAATGGCTATAATTGGTGTTGTTCAATTTTGTAGATTATTTATGTTGGTTGTTAACCACCCAGAGAGCCAGAATCACACTATTGGGTAGTATATAAGTTGAATGAGTAAAATAAATAAATAGCCCTCAGAAATCATGCCCCATTCCACACCTGCCTAGGAATTCAAGATTGTTTTCTTTTGTAATCTGATTTTTTTTTGTTATTAATAGCATAGCTTCTAAGCTCCCTTTCTTCTCCATCAAACCACTCCCACAACTGTGCGTCCCTGTTCCACCAGGCAGCTTCACCACTACATCCAGCTCCTGCACTCTGATAACTCTTCCCTCCAGGTTCTTCTGTTCCTTTTTCACGCAACATATATATCTCAGTGTCAACCATATCATTCCTATGCCCCAGCCCAGCATAATGAATGTGGCTAGATAGCTTAGTGGCTGCAAAGGTTGGGAGTTCGATTCCCCACTGTGCCTCCTTGACAGGGGCTGGACCTAATGATCCATAGGGTCCCTTCCAGCTCTGCAGTTGTAAGATTATTATATTATTGTTAAATTGCATTATTTCCCCCTTTTCAATGGTTCAGGAGGGTTCCAGGGCCACATTTTTGAGATGTCCTCCCTCTTGATATTTATTCCAGCGGGCTGTTCATGTTAATCTCTTATAAGAAACACAAAAACGCATCTTGGAGCACCTTAAATACCATCAAATTTGTTATGCCCAGGCTCAGGCTCTGTATAGAGCCTGTGTCCTGAGTACACTCCTGTACTGCAGTGAGTCCTGGACCCTTTGTGCACGGCAGGAGAGGAAGCTGAACACGTTCCATATGCGTTGTCTCCGACGCATTTTTGGTATCACCTGGCAGGACAAAGTTCCAAATAGAGTAGTCCTAGAACGAGCTGGAATTTTTAGCATGTATACATTACTGAAACAGCGACGTCTACGTTGGCTTGGGCATGTTGTGAGAATGGCTGATGGTCGGATTCCAAAAGATCTCCTGTATGGAGAATTGGTGCAGGGAAAGCGCCCCAGAGGGAGACCACAGCTGCGATACAAGGATATCTGCAAGCGGGATCTGAAGGCCTTAGGAATGGACCTCAACAGATGGGAAACCTTTCTGAGTGTTCAGCCTGGAGGCAGGCGGTGGTGCATCATGGCCTCTCCCATTTTGAAGAGACCCTTGTCCAGCAGGCCGAGGCAAAGAGGCAGTCCCAAAACCAGGAAAATCAGGGAACTGGACAGGAGACAGATTGTATTTGTCTTCAGTGTGGAAGGGATTGTCACTCTCGAATTGGCCTTCTCAGCCACACTAGACGCTGTTCCAAGTCCTCTATTCAGAGCACGTTACCCTAGTCTCTCGAGACTGAAGGATGCCTAATCTAATCTAATCTAATCTGTTGTGCCCACAATAGATCTACTTACCTTTAAGTGACACAAAACTAGAGATGTAAAAGTTCAGAAAATTTCCTCTTTTTTCCCCGGTTTTTTTTTTCTGGACAAAAATGGAAATTTTCAGAAATTTTACATATCTACACAAGACTTATTTGTATTGAATTATTATTAACCAGCTGTGTAATATAATTTGCACTTCTTCCTCTTTTTCTCTTTCTTTCTCTCTCACATACAACAACGTTTCTGATTCTACAGCCCAGCAACAGAAGAGGGCTGCACAGCACACATTTCTGCTGCATAAACAATAGAAGGGTGGGAAAAATTATACTATACCAGATTCATCACTTAAATGGGTACGATACCTATTGTAGTCTATTACAGGGTGATGAGAAAAGCAGAGTGACACTAAAGATTGTGAGTCACTCAAGAGTGACACTGACATTCACTTATTATTCCACCCAGTTTACGGGGGGCACCTAACCTCACCCCCTCCATCACCATGTTCTTCACAGTTACACACCAGGTCTGAAGAGGAGAATAATCCCACTCATTCATAGGCTTTTAAGCACAAGCAAGAACCTAAATTTTCTGTCACTAAGTCCAACACCCAGAGATTATTCCTGAGTCAGTGTCTCATGGTTCTCCTATTTACTAATTCACTGGATTTTAAAAAGATAAGCATTGTTCAGTTACAGCTCCCATCAACTTTGACCACTACTCAACTGGACTGGAGATGCTGGAAGCTGTAGTCCAACCAAAATCAGGGACCACTAGGTGAGAAAAACGCATAGAAGATAAACACTTCACTGTCTGTTAAACACCAAAGTTCTACATCCAGGAGTAATACATCCCTTACTACCACAATCCGGGCAAAAACAGGAGCGACTGTTGCATTCATGTTCTAATTTTTGAGCTGTTCGCTAAAACGATAGAGCAGTTAATTCATTGCAGAGATGGGGCATTTTCAAGGGTTTGGGGGTCATTTTTTCTTCCTGAACCACAGAAAAAAACACACCACACACCTGCTATCCCAAAACAGTGGTTCCCAAACTGTGCATCATGGCATCCCAGGGTGCTGTCAAACCCAGCCAGGGGTGCCACAGAATCCTCTCTTACTGCAGTTTGGTGTTTCAGCACAGTTCAGCGGATTGGGCCCACAGGTGTTGCACAGGTGTCTGGATTCCACAACCCACTTCCTCCCATGGGTGCCCCCATCAGAAGCAGCGCTGTGGGCTTCCCTGCCCCACCTCCTCCTCTGAGGAGGTGCCCATGGGAGGAGGAAGGGTGCAGAATCTGGGCCACCCACACAATGAATGGGGGCCTGATCTGCCAAACTGCATGGAAGCGCATTAAGTACCCATCTCTAGTAGGAAGTACTACTCGGACCGGGCTTCCCCTTCCCTTCTCCGTCCCCCACCCGAAGTATCATATTGGGGAGCAATGGCAAGTGGCCAGTAAGTCAATGGAGCAGAGAGTCAAAAAGGTTTGGGAACCACTGCCCCCAAACCAACTTCCCTCAATTATTTTTACCCCAAGAGTGCAAACTGTGTGTTACAGAGACCTCTTGGGGGCACTATTTGCACTAAACACTAAATCTGCTGCTTCTAGAGCTATTTGTGGCTTTTGAAATCTTTTCCTTAGAAATAAGAAGTAACTGCCTGTGTTAAAACAGCCTCTGAGGAGAGCAAAAATGGGTGTACAGTGCAACTTGTATTCCCAGGAGCTTATGGGGGCAGAATTTTTATTTTGGGAAGGTTTGAGGATCTGGGGAAGCTTGTGGGGGGCATCCACCGGGCCCACCAAACACCTTTTCCCGGCACCTGATTTAAAGCAAGGCACACATCCGGAGATAGTTCAACAGACAGCAGCATCAATATACTTCCTCAGTGAATTCCAATGACAATTACACAAGTATCAAAGTTCAAAAGAGTGGTGGGAATAACCAGAACAGAGATGTTCCAAATGCAATGAAAGTTTATTCTCCCACATAAGAAATTACACTATTTTGGATTCTTCATTGACCAAAATCTTTTTTTTTACTGCAATGGGTAATCTGTCACCCAACTAAATAACTATATCAATTAACTGTATTAGATGTATTCGGTGGTTAATTGACTGGAATGTATTAAAGTTGCCGAATACAACTTTGCTTTAATTCGAAGCAGCAGGCATCTCCTTAGAAGAGACATACTCTCTACATATGGAGAAAGGCTGTAGCTCAGCTGTGGAGCTTTAAATATAGAACAGCCCAAATCCAATCCACAGGCAGGGCTGGGAAAAACCCCAGTCGGAAAGCTAATACCAGGTAGTATAACAATAATAATGTCCTAAATGGATCAAGGTAAGGCAGCTCCTTATATGAACAGGAATAGGAAATATGTATTAAACAGGGTGTTTGTTAGGAATATTCATGTTTTTGCATGAATATGAACTGAATCAAGAGTACTTCTAGGATGAGCACAAGACAGATAAAGATCCCCAAGGGATTCATGAGATAGAGCATCATCCTCCATAGATCCTTTATGTTAAATCCAGCATTTATGATTAGATGTGGAAACAAGAAAGAAAAACTAAGGAAGATGCTCAGTTGGTGGCAATGGGGAAGGAGAGTGTGCTCTTTACATTAGAAATGAAACTGCCTTGCTTTCCTGCTGAAATCATCAAAAGTCTCGTGGTTGCAGCACCACTAATTTCAGATCCAGAGAAAAGGATGGGAGCAGGGAGAAAACATGGAAACAGTGCAGCGAAGAGCAGGCCTCCTGCTTTGCCGTTTTAAGAAAGAATCAAAGAGGACTGTACCCATTTCCCTTTTAAATTCCCTCACCCTTCCTGGTGAGAAAGCTTTATCCTAGCATCTGAGAAAAAGAAGGACAAAAATAAAAATAAAACAAAGAGTACCCAACTCTACAGACTTCTACTGCCCAGAAAACCTCTTAGGCTGAACATTCAGTCTATGACCTGGCTTTGCTATTTGAGTTTCCCCATCTGCAAGAATGTATTTTCAGTTTTTAAAAAATGGAGAAACACACAAATAGCATCACAGGTCCAGAAAAATATCAGTTTGGCATGTCTCCAAGGGGAAACAGAGAAAGGATAAGGAACAGACTGGGCAGAAGGACCAAAACACACCCATTGTGCTTACTTACAAGTTCTGGTCTCAGTCCTCAAAGACTTGCCTTCTCATACAATGCAGTTATTGATGTTGTTTCCAGAAGACATACAAAATGTATTCTACTCTTATTCATACAAATTTCATGTGCAGATTGCACAACATTTCCTGGGCTGCTCTCATGTTTACACATTAAGTATGAGAACAGTCATATTTAATGAGTAAACACCATTTCTAACACCGCAACATTTGTAATAATTGTGCTGTAGCACTTTTTATGTTTATCATATTATTATTTTTTATGGAGACTATACATAAACATTGTATCTGCTGCAACTGTATGGAAATATTACTGGGAATAATCCCACTGAATTTAGTGGGAATTACTTCTGAGTACAAATGTATAGGATTGCTCTGCACACAAAACTCCCATACCTCTAGTCATGTATTTTATCAGCTTATGCATTTCATAATAAACACAATAAAATTCTGTTTTCCACAGGTACGTATATTAGTTGGGTAGCTGGATCTTCCATTTATAGTCTCCTCATACACTGCCATTATAAAGGTCTGCATCAGCCTGTCACATCTCATACCTTTCATTGTTTCTGGATTGCACTGCATTTTTCACTAGCTATGGGAAGAGATAGCAGACATGCTTACACTTCCTTTTTCCGATCTCCCTCCCTATCTCTCTCTCTCCCCCGCCGACCATATTTCAGATTTGAATGTTCTCAGTCTATTAGAGAAGTATGCTCGTAGCTGTTCTTTATTGAGCATGGATGTCTGCACATGGTTTCTCCCTAACAGAAGGGTGTGTGGGCAAGTCTTTCAGAACATGAGGAGACCCGACAATTATTAAGGGGTGTGTGGAGAGAAAGTGATGAGAAATAAGCAAAAAATACCCCAACAACTCCAAAATGTCTGCCAGTTTGTCTGTCTCTCCTTCTCTTCCAGGAAATCATGAGCAAAGAAAGTTCCAGCACAGTTCCACAGGCAAACAATTTATGGTACAAAAAAAGAAACCCCCAAATTACTTAACTTAAGCTAGTTTATACCCTTGGTACAGGCAACACAACATATGTGTGTATTTCTTCAGAAGTTAAGTTTCAAGTGAGTTCAGCAAGACTTATTCTCAAGTAAGTATTAGTACTATTAGGGTCCCTCATTTCAATCAAATATGTTTCTTGTTGTTGTTATGGCGATCTTATGAGTGAGCACTCTCCAAAACTCTCCTCAGCATCCCTGCTCAGCTCTTGTAAATTCATGTCTGTGGTTTGTTTAAGGAGTCAGTCCATCCTGTATTTAATCCTCCTCTTCTCCTGCTGCCTTCAACCTTTCCTGGCATTACTGTCTTTTCCAGAGAATCCTGTCTTCTCATGATGTAACCAAAGTAGGACAGCCTCAGTTTCGACGGTTTTGTCTCCAGAGGTAATTCAGGCTTGATGTGATCTAGGACCCAGTTGTCTTTCCAATAATCCAGCAAAGCTTTCCTCCAGCACCACATTTGAAACAAATCTTTTTTTTTCCCTGTCAACTTTCTTAACTGTCCAGCTTTCACACACACCCATACATGTTTCTACTTAGAAGTAAATCTGCATTGATCTTTTATATCTCTTACTCTTAAATTAAACCAACATTAAGGTATTGCTTTGACTGAAGAGTAATGCTTGCTGAAGTAATGGGTGTAGTGGAAGAGTAATGCTTGCTGAAGTAATGGGTGTAGTGCTGCGCTGTTGTTTCAGGGTTGTTTTTTAAGGATCCAGGTAGCTCTACAAAATTACAGGTCAGTCATAGTAACATCTTATCTGAGTAAAATGACAGAAAGCATTATTAAAGTAAATATTATCAAACACACAGAAGGAGGGTTTTTTTCTAAAAACAAATCATCACTGCTTCATCAGGATAAGTCCAATGTCTCCATCTTAATGAGTTCTTTCAGGTTGTCAATAACCGTGAGGATGAGGTATTCTGGTAGACACTGTTTATGGTTTTGAGAAAATCCCTTACTAAAGACTCTTGAGAGAACTGAGCCATCATGGTTAGGATGAAAGCTTCACTTACAGGGTGTTTAAAAAACAGAAATCAGAATTTAGGAATAACTTAACAGTTCTCGCGACAGAAGAGTGTAAACAGTGGGGGCCCTCAATGACTTCTGTTGAGACCAGTGCTTTTAAAACGTATACAAATGACCTCGTGTTAGGGATAAAGTGGCCATTTGCTAGAATACCAAATTATTTAGGATGGTTAGAACAAAAGGGACAGCGAAGAATTCTAAAAGGGATCTTTATAAATTAGGGTAATGGGCATTATAATGACAAATGGGCTTCAGGGGAAGCAAGAGTATAGTGATGCACGGCCCACTCCCAAAAAAACCACTCTGTTTTCACATACAATCTGATGGGGTCTCAGCTGGTAGTTACCAATTAGGAAAGGGCTTTTGAGGCTGTGGTGGAGAGCTCAATGAAAAGAGAAACCGACTGGCTGGTTGCTGCAGACAAGACAAATTCCACGTCAGGCACCATTAGGAAATAAACAGAAAATAGAATTGCCAATATCACAAAGTCTGAGGTACCTGGTTTGCCATTACAGGAACAGACTACTGTACTGGACTAGTGATTCGATATACTGTCCTCTGGACAGATCCTGCATGGCTCGTATGTCCACACCAAGCAAAACAACTGGCCACCTGAAAAAGCAACATATGAGGGGGTAGTTCACTGCATTAATGCTCTCCTTCCCAAAGCGCCCTTTGTATTTGGGTCAAAACAGCAAATGTCCTCATGACTGTGCTGGCCGGATGCAGTTCAAAATGTAGGCCGATGTGGGCAACCATTTTGAGCAGCCTGAGAAATAAGTACCAAGAACAAACAGAGCACTAATCATGGGTGTGCCACATCAGCTCAGTTCTAAGAGCAACATTGGGGGAAGACATAGATGGGTGAGAGTGAAAATCCATTGGAATTAATGGCACAAGTAACACTCATTGCAAATCACTGTGGGTTGTTCTGATACAGTTAGATCCACTAGTGTTCTTCACTGATGAATATTTTTGATCCATTGGACCTACCATTAACAGAAGAGGAAGGCAACCATTTTGCCAAGTCATCTTTCTTTGTCATCTCCCCATCATTTCCATCGGGACCAGATGGGATTCCAAGGGCATGCAGAGAGATCAGCAAAAATTTCTGTTCCACTGATGGAAGTTTCCATGAGATCAAAGATTATTTCAGCAGTGGATGGACACCACTGGCTACAACTCATAAGTACATTTCTCATACTTAGACCCTGGTCTATGGGACTTACCTCAAGATCTGTATGCTCAAGATTACAACATTAGCATAAATAAGTAACAGGTTGTTAGTGTTGGAGTTTTTGCAACCTTGCATGCTGCCTTTAGTAGATTTGGCTGGGAGGGAATTTTCTGGACTGGGGTGACTGTCAATCTATCGAGCACTAACCAATTATTCACTCCTGCCTTTGAATTCAAAGAGAGCCCCACCTCTCTGCTGAGCTTTCTTTCCCTTTCCTGAATCTGTTGAGGTCTGTTGCTAAAAGCAGTCATGTTTGTCAGTTTGCTGTTTCATCTGTAAATAATGAAACCTTTTATTCTTTTCCCTACTAATGTCTCAAATGAGATAATGAGAATATAAGTGCCAGTTAATGAGAAAGGGGTGGACTAATATGGTGAACTTGAAGCTATTCTGCTCAGTGAATCCCTGCACTTGTGCTGCACAGCTAGAGGAATTTAACCAAAAATTCTAAACTCTGCAACAGTTAGTAGGTGACTAGCTGATGTTTTAAAAATAAAGTTAAAAATAAATTTAAAGCTTCCTCGAAGAGAAATTCAAACAATCTTTCCAGACCAATATGTGTTGTCACTACTGAAGGCCATTCAAATGGATAAATGCAAATGCATTGTCCCAGAACAGATGATCAAGTTATAGAGAAAACGCCAAGGGGAGAGGATTCAGTGAGTTTCAAGGCAGGGGCCCAGAGACAAAACAGACGTATCCAATCTTTTTCAGAAAGAAGTAGCAGCAGCAGCCAGACTTTTTATCTTTAGATTCTACACCTTGTTCCGTGATACTTGAGACATGGCAGAAATGTTTTCCTTGTTTGGAAATGGAATGTGGGAGACGTTTTGGGGAACAGCAAGTAAATTTTAATGTACTCAGCTACCTATAGGAAGCCTTGCGGAGGTGACTCCACCATGAGGTGAGGGCTCCTGCTTTAAAAATAAATGAACTTTAAATTCTGTTCCTTTGGAGCAGGAATTGAGCCCTCATCACCATGATTTGGGGTAACAGAATATCAATGCATGCAGGAAAGGCAATGGAAGGGCAACTCTTTCTGGTGACAGCCTGCATTGGTATATGTCCTTACAATTAGGTCTCAGTAGATTTTGTTTCTAGAGCTACCTTCTTAAGCCTCAGATCCTTGTAGACAGGGAAGACCTTGGAAGACAGAGCTGTCTTGAGACTTGGTTCCTGACTCGAGATTAGCACGACCCACCGGTTTGGTGGTTAATCCTGGTTTGTTTACTGCCACAACTGGTGCCCCGCCCCCTCCAGTGGGTGCCCACTCAGAGGCAGCGTCCTGGCTTCCCTGCCCCGCCTCCTCCAGACTGTACCATTGAACACCTGTTGCAGCAGCAAACAAACCGGGATGAACCACCAAAGCTATGGTCCATGTCCATCTCTATTTCTGACACATTTGGATTGGAGACATTTTTGAGGATATTATTTTCTGGAAATTATTGCTTCTCTGGCACTTTGTGTATAGAGCTCATGGACATATGTTTATTTGTTTGGTGGCATTTAATTTGGACTGTGTTTCTGTTGTTGTTAATGGGATTCTTTGTTATTTTATTTAAAATTTAAAAATTTTGCAGAGTGTTTGTGATTGTAGCTGTTGTTGAGAAAATAGCCCCACAGAACCAAGAGAACAATACAGAGACACAAAGTTTCCCCAGATCCAAGCATTCTGATGGCACGTGTTAAATATGACAAACCACATTCAGTGTTGAATTTGCTTAATGGCCTTGCACAGTTATAAAGCCAACAAATATGAGGCCTACTGAATTGCCCAAAACTATCGGCCCTATGCAAAGGAGGCTCAATGGTTGCCGTGGTAACAGGGCAAAGTACTGCCTGACAAGGGACTGACAGTCACGCTCCTATCCTCCGCTGGAAATTAATATGCATTCTTGATTTATCCAGTTTTATTTATTCAGCAAATTAATATGCAGCCCTTTATAATAGATATCTCATGCACAGCAGAGTTTCTTAAGCAATAAAATATGACAGCTAACAAAACTATAATAAAAGCACTAGAAGTGCGTCAAATCAACAGAGTCAAACAGCGCAATACAACGATTAGTGGCCGAAATCCAGTAGTATGTTGCAACTAGAGTAGATCCACTGAATCAATGGAACTTAGGAAGGAGCTGACTCAACAAATCCCCATCCAACACTCCAGTTGGAACTTACTGCCGGATTTCAGTGAACGTTTAAAAGGTTTGTTAAAAGTAACATAAAGAAGTGGTGGTGCTCTTTTACACTAACAGTTCCACAGCAAGCAAAACTCAGAAGATTCCTTTTTAAAAATCTAGTTCCCATGCGAGTTGTGGAATTCTGGGAGTTGTAGTCCAAAAGGGAACTATACTGAGACACCAAAGTTAAAAAAACCCTCTGCCTTGTCACTCTTTGCTTTGTCTTTGGTGGCAGGGTATTCTGAGAAGGGCCTCAGTAGAAAATATCCAAGCTGTCTGAGATGGAAGCAGGTTCCTTATGTTATCTGAGTCCCAAAGCATCTTTGAGTATTGAAGGACAAAATCATCCATGAAAGCTCACAGGGAAACAAATCTGTTACTCTTTTGTGTGTTTTGTGCCATTAAGTCAGAACCGACTTACAGCAACCCTAATAAAGTGTGCTGCTTTATTAGGGCTTTCAAGGTAAGTGAGATATTTAAGGAGTGGTTTTACCAGTTCCACTCCCCCAGTGATTTTCCATGGCAAAATGGGGATTTGAGCCCTGTTCTCCAGAATCCTGGTCTGTCACACTATCCATTATACCAACCTCACTGGGTATCTGTAATTATGCTTCATCAAGTCAATTCTGACTTATGGTGACTTTTTCAGAGTATTCCAGTTAGAGAATATTCAGAAGCGGTTTACTATTCCCTTCTTCTGGGGGTGCTCTGGGATTGTGCAGCTTGCCCAAGGCCACACAGGATGGTTCTACTCGCAGGAGGCAAAGTGGAGAATCAAACTTCCAACCTCTGGCTCTGCAGCCAGATCCTAAACCACTGAGCAATCCACCCAGCTGTTAAGATGCTACAAATAGTTTTATGTCTTTATTTCCTTTTTTCAGTTATACAGTGGCCACAATTGTCTTGGTGTTTAGGTAAGTGTAACTTGTTGCAGCCAACTGACATGGAGTCAGGCACATCTTGGTTGCTCAGTTGGGCATGCGAGAAGACATGCAACCAAGATATGCTCCAGTACCTTGTCATTTATCTGCAATTAGCTGTGGCAAGCTACACACACATCATAAGAACATCTGAAGGTTTCTGGCCATAAACTTATACGTTCTTCTTTGTGCGGAAGCCCCAGCGAACTCAGTGAAACTCTCTTCTATGTTTAGGAGGGGGCCATAAATGCTTTATGAAAATCAGCTCCCACCAGCCTATCTCTTAGTCTGTTATATACTTATTCTAGCAGCTGTTTTGTTTGTTTCTATTTTTTGCAACTAATTTTCACTGCAAGTCAATAAATAATTGAGACACACATGAATTAGCATTTGTAAATGAATATGCCTGGGGTGTTGTTGTGATTTTTTCCTCCTCTAGAAAGGAAGGGCAGCAATTCAGACCTACAGGAAAGACTGGTTTGCTCGAGGTCATCCACACAATTTGTAATGCAACAGAGAACTTGGCCCAGGATTCTTGAGTCACACAGACTGTGTTTGGAACAACAAACTGTACAGGCTCTCGAAAGGAAGGAGCAAAAGGTGAGAGTAGCTGATAAAACATAATTAAGATAAAATTGGCAGTATGAGTTACTTCTAGCCCCTTTATTACAGGCATCATTCCCTGCCAATTTCCTGTAGGGCTTAACCCAAGAAGAAGTCTGCAGGAGGAACATTAGGTAAAACTGCGGACACACGGAGATCATGAGAAAGCATTTACATGGAAGCTGCACAGCAAACATTTTCTCAAGTAATAATAGTTCATCACACAGCACTGGGGTTGGTTCTCACATGCAGAGATTCTTTATATATATTTAGAGTAAGTAAAAGCAGGAAAGAGCATAATTCCATTTCCATTCACACACATATATACACACACACACTTCCAAACAATTTTCTAGTCCTTACATTACGGAAAATACATTTAAAATGTATTGGACAATGCCTGGTTATGCCAAAGAACTTGCTGAAATTAAAAAAAAAAACTTCTGGTTTGGGTTTATAATTAACCACAATGACCTCTAGACTCCAGCCAGCTGCATTTGGTCAGGGAATGGTCCTCCAAATCATTTACCCTGTGTCAGTATCTAAAGCAGTGGTTCCCAACCTTGGGTCTCCCAGGTGTTCTTGGACTGCAACTCCCAGAAGCCTTCACCACTAGCTGTGCTGGCTGGAGTTTCTGGAAGTTCCAGCCCAAGAACATCTGGGGACCCAAGGTTGGGAACCACTGATATAAACTAAGCCAAATCAGTTCTGGCAGCAATTGAGAGAAGACCCAGAGTCCTCATATGAGCTGAAGGAGTCCCTGGAGGGAGGGAGCCCCAATATCTGAACCTCCAGACTTATTAAACTAGCAGCCATAGGATGAGGTTTCAGTATTCTGGATGCTTTCACCTCCCCAAGAGGAAAAGAGAAAGAAGAAAGTGTGCAAAATGGTAAACACACTACAATAAACTATGCAGAATATCAGAAAATTTCTTTATCTGTGTAGTTATTACAGTTGCAGAACAGAGGCAGTCACTTTTAATTGGTGGTAAGTATGGTCTGGTGCTGCCTAAATGTAGGTTCATTATATTAAAAATGAGAATTCAATGTGGGTTAATCCATTTTTATTACTATATGAATTTACATAAATATCAACAAATATAGTACAGGCCAAAAGTGATGCTTGCAGAAGGATAACGATATCACTGATGGTGGAGATTTTTTATAAAATCCTCCTTCCATTCTCAGGTTCCCACAGCTTGTGTGCAATGAAGCAGATTACTTGTGAGTTGCACAAACCACCAGACAGAAAGAGGAAGTCTTCAGTTATGGAATTCTCCCTGGCTGATGATGTCATATCCTTCCGAAGGCATAACATACACAACAGGATTTTGGCCAATAGTGCCTAATGGCTACACATAATTAATGTAATGTAGCTCGATGGTGTGGCAGGGAAGTGGGGAGGAGGCACAAAAATACAAGTTGCCAGACAATTAATCAGACTGGTTAACATACCCCACTGGGAGCTTAATCTGGACCCCTAACATTGACTCTAAAGCTAGCTCCCCATTATCAAAAGATTTATTATATGGTACCTCCCTTCCCCACCCCATTTTTTTTTTCCAAGCACTAAAATATGTTGCTCACCAACCTCAGGGGCTTAAAATGCTGCCTTTGTCCAGGTTGTGGGTGGGTGGGCAGTGCACAAGCTTCCCTGCTGTTTTTCTCCTCTTTTCTCAAGACAACACCATCAAGAAAACTGTTATTTCAATCCCTGGCTTCTCCCAGACATCTATTATTTAATAGCAGCCAGTCAGGGAGTGGATTTTCTAGCAGCATTTACCAACAACCTAGAATAGAGACCCACACTCCGTCAACTCTAGGTGTTGTTGTTGTTGTTTCAACTTGTATACTGCTCCTTAGTGCTACAGCATTCTTTGGGTGATTTACAACATAATTATGCTAACAGCTGTGGTAGCCGTGAAGTTGTAGGGAGGCTAACATCTGTCTCTTCCTCCTAAATTTGTATTTTTAAGGAAAAAATGCAAGCCCTTTCCATCCTGAATATCAAGAAACTGGAACATTTTGTTAAAATATTAAACCAACAAATGAATGGAAACTCCTCTCCACATACTCCAGTCAAATTAAACAGCTACGGCATGGAGAAGTCTTGGCGGCATGTGCATGCCAGAATGGTGTTAATATTGAAGAATCTAAGGCGGGGGAAAAAAGAGGTAGCAACCCTAATTCCTCACTAACATGGCTGAATTATACCCAGAGACTGAATTCCAGAGTTGACGAGTTAAATGCTCAAAGTCCAGGGCCAGGAGGGACAAATCTATCTGCTTTGGATTCTCCCACATTTCGCTGTGTTCTTTTTGTTTTGAATAGAATGATACTTACATAGCCATGTAAAAAAAATGAAATGAAATAAAATCCCCCCCCCCCCCCACGTACATTAAGCTGGAAGACTGGAGACAGATGAAAGTGAAGTAAATGCGCAAACCACCAACTATTTTTTTCAGTGGCCCACTACTTCTATCACACGCAAAAAGCAGGTTCATAGAATCATAGATTCATTGACTTTGAAGGGGTCTATAAGACCATCGAGTCCAACCCCCTGCTCATCAAAGTAGATCTGACAGATGATTGTCCAATTTTCTCTTGAATGCCTTCAGCATTGAAGCGCTCATCACTTCCCGAGGTAATTGGTTCCATTGTCTTACTGCTCTAACAGCCACTAAGATCTCTGTTTATGGCTGGGAGAATCTCTCATCTGGAGAGCTACTACCAGTCCAGGTGGGCAATACGAGGATGGATAGACAAATGGTCTAAATAAGTCAGTATATGGCCACTTCCTGTGTCTTTACTATGGTATTGCCAGATCACCTTAAACTTTGTGAAAAAACATCAATACTGGTTTACGTTTTGTTGACAGGATCGGCATGCTTTTGTATCATTGGATACTACTTTTGTACTGTTGGATACTACTCATTGGTATCTGGCTGCAGAGATACCTTGGCAGTGGCTGGACTCAAAGATCCATAGGGTCCCTTCCAGCTCTGCAGTTCTAACTTTATTATTATGTTCTTTGCAGATCAACTCTTATTATTATTAAAAATCTGCAAAACAGTGGGACAAAGAAAAAAAAGGGAAGGGAGTAAGCTCACCATATCCAGCAACAACTCAGTTCTACCTTTAGTTGTACAGGGATTTACATCCCCCATCCTGGCATCAGGATGAAAAGAATAATAGCTAGATTTTCCAGTCTTGGTGATTTAAACTGTCTCAGCATCATCTACAGGACCATGTGCTGCGAGATTCTTCATAACCAGCCAAGAATGAAACAGAGAGCTCTTTTTCTCCCCTCTCTGTGATTTGTGCAAAACAGTCTCTGTAATTTGCACATCCACAGTGTCCTTCCCATTAGAGAAGCAAAGCACATACATGCCCTCCCAGCCAGAGCAGGCTGATTGTCAAGAAAAATGCAAGAAAAGAATCCAGTGCTACAATTTGCTAAATAAGGAGTTAGCCTACTTTAGGGACAATTTACACAATGTGTGACTTGCATATTTTTGTGCAAAAAAAGTGCAGTTTTGCACACCATACCATTCCACTAATGTGAGCATTTTGTGAAGAGCATCAGTAGATTTTTCACCATCCTTAGAAGAACATTGCAGTTCCTCGTCCTCATAAGTGAGGCTGAGATAAGTGAGGACTCACACCCCTGCTTCGGCCAAAGAAATGTTTTTAAAAAATCTTATCTGCTTATGACCAACAGACTTAAACTAATAAAAATTAATTACATGCCACCAAGTTGATTCTAACTTATGGAGTCCCTTTCTAGGGTTTTCTAAACCTCAGAAGTAGTTTATCCCTCCCTTCTTCTGAGGGTGGTCTGGGACTATGCATGCCCAAGGCTACACAGGCCATCTCTTCTCCTGGAAAACACAGCGGGGAATCCAACGCCCAACCTCTGGCTCCACAGGCAGGTACTTGACTCACCAAGCTATCCAGCTAGCAATTAAACTACTGCAATTAAATTTTAATTCACTATAATCCTTACTGAACAAATTTAATTAATGTTAATCTTTATTCATTCTTGATAAGAACTAATCTTAATCCTCCACCCAACAACTCTCCTAAGTGTCTGTTCTGAGGAGTGGTTGGGGAGCAAAACAGGCAGGGCTGCAGTCTCTCAAGGGCGACCAACCACCAAGGAAAATCCAAACAACCAGGCTAGATCAGTATACAGTGGAGATGAAAGCAACACGTTCAACCATGTAGGCAAAAGAATAGTCAAAGTAACTGCTGGGTTGTGCCATAAATCCCAGTTCTCATACATGGTGTCAGTTTGAAGACGGAATAGCCAGGACAAAGAGTCGGAAGAACTGTCAAGGTCAGGATACCAGGAGAGATATCCACCAGAAGTCAACCAGACAAAGAACACAACAGAAAACAGAAGAATAGGCTGGGTTATCTATGAGGAGACAAAGTAGGCTGAAAGGTTCAAGCATGTCTAAATTCCAGGTACTGTACAAGCAAACAATGTTTGCAACAATTTCCTCAGCCTTCAACTAAGTCTCTCATACCTGAGTTGGTGTCTGTCCCGTCAAGGACTCAGCTGTAGTTGAAACATAGGAAAGCCTGCAAGAAGTCCGAAGAATCAAGGCCCTCTTCATAAGACTACTTACTGAAAACCCCTTACTCCCAAGGAGGCCTGCCTTGAAGCCAGGCACTGTGCCATGTTGCCTCCTGCCCGGCTCATGTCTTTTTCTCTCTGGGACTAGGTGAGGCCATGTCTCCTCCGATTTCAACTCTGGGCTCCCTACTTCTGCAAGAAAAGGCTCTGCAACACTCACTAAGAGTCCCAAGTCATCAGCAGCTGCTTGTTCCTCTGTGCCACATGGCATGGGAAGCTCAAGGAGGACTCCCACATAAGAGGCATGTTACCGAAGGAAATCGAAAAGCGAACAAATGTCTATATCCATCAGCATGGCAATTCTTACCATACTTTGCCAGTCCAGCCCTATTCAGGTGCTACATCTGGAACCATATGGAGAGAGAAAAGATGATGGGGCTATGGTATGCATGTAATCCCCATCCTTCTGTCTCCTCCCCATTAGGAAGTCAATGAGACCTTTGTGAAGAACATGAAAGCCTGAACTGGAAACTGCAAGCATACTCTACTCAACCGTGCTCATATGATTATGGGTTCTATCTTTATCAAGGTCCCTGAGCATGCAAGTACTGCAAATGTGTCCAGCCAAACATACTTACAGTCTCTGCTTCAGGTTGTTATGCTCCTTGAACAAATGTTTCCAAGTACTGCAGAGAGATAAAGCCAGGGCTTATCTGCAGCTCTGAATCACCTCTGCTCCGTAAGCTCTACCTACATTCAGGCAGTAAAGACATAGGGCTGGTGTCTCTGACATTCAAGAGGGAAACTCTACATCTTCAGCTCAATGCACCAGTTTCCAAGGGTGCCGTGGATTCATTATTTCTATAAATGTAATTATACATGTGGTTTTTCTCGACCTGATGGGAAAATGTCAAACGTCCTTTGATTGTTTTTTAAATTTGCAAAAAGCAAAGCTTGCTTTTTCACACTGCCAGGATAACTGTAAAAGGCAAAGCAAAGAGTGTAATGCTGAAAAGTAGACAGGAACCTGAATTTGGATCCTCTGACAACTGTAAATAAATGGGTAATGTTGCAATAAAGTTGCTCTCTGAGTGTGCGATGTTATCCCAAACCTTCCTTACGCTCAGCTATACTTTCTCTTGAAAGGCAAAAGATCACTCTTTTACATACTAGATGGAGATGGGAAACAAACAGAGGCTCACGCTCAAAGGGGATGTGAAAGGGGATGTGTATCCTCTGTGATTAACCTGTTTCCCTTCCCACTAAAATACTTTCTTAGAGAAACTGTGTGCCTTAGCCATTGGACTTACAAATTAAGCTCATATTTACCTTCCAATAACTAATCAGTAACAAATACAAGATTTCTAGCTGAGGAAAATCTAATGCTATGACAAAATACTTGAAAGGCTGTCATACAGAGGAGGGGCAGGATCTGTTCTTGTTTATCCCAGAGTGCAGGACACGTAATAATGGGTGCAGGTTACAGGAAGCCAGTTTTGGTTGAATATCAGGAAAAACCTCCTAACTGTTAGAGCAGTACGACAGTGGAACCAGTTACCTCAAGAGGCTGTAAGGGCTCCAACGCTGGAGGAATTCAAGCGAAATTTAGGCAACCACCTGGTAGATCTGCTTTGATTTGTATTCCTGCATTGACAAGGGGGTTGGACTCAATGACCTTATAAGCCCCCTTCCAACTTCATTATTCTAGGATTCTATGACGTATCCAGTACCACTTGGGGGAGCCCTTCTGCAAAAAAAAAAAAAGGCAATGAACATGTTTAAGTTGACCCTAAATGTACACTGGGACATTAAATTGTGTGCTGCTGTACTCTGGCACTAGATTTTGCAATCACATTTTCAACGGGATGTGCATTCCGAGACCTTAGCCTTGCAGAGTCAGACAACAAACATACACTGTCCTGCCACTGCAGAGGAGGTTGGTGCCCAAAAGCTTGCTAGTTACATTCAGAAAAGCAAGGGTATCAGGCATACTCTATGAGGTTTTCTGTGAAAGCTAGCAGAAGGTACAGCAGAAAAACTGAATAAAAGGGAAAGGTTTCTTGGGCCCCTATCATTAAAGGTTAGTCAGAAAGCCTTAAAAGAAAAAAACACCACCGCTATTCATTGTGGAAACTCTGGCACCTGGATTCTTCATCACCCACTGTTTCTTTCCCCTCCCCACAGCAAGTATCATTAATGCCAATCTCTTTACTCAGGAGTCTCTCTCCCCACTGCTCAATCACTCCTTCCTTGACCCACTTTCCTTGGTAGCGACACATTATAAAGAAGGTGGTAAATGTAATTTTCAGCATTGGTTCTTTTGCATATTAATGTTCTATACATAGCTAACAACTTGCAAGAAACACCACAAGGTTTCTTGCAAGCTCTAAATAGCCACAACGCAATCCAAAGAGATCAGCAACCACTCATTGATGCCAAAGGAGAGGTGGGAGTATTACTCAAAATCAGTGTTCAAGAAGATGTGACCTAACACAGCGGTTCTCTGCCTTTGAACCTCCAAATATTTTTGGACTTCAATTTCCTTCATCCTAAACCATTGGACATGTTAGCTGGAGTTTCTGGGAACTGAAGTCCAAACTATTTGGAAAACAGCAGGTTGAAAACCACTGGAAAAGATGCTACATCTGCATCCATATATGTTTCATTCTAATGGTTGGTCTAGTGAACAGAGTTGGCTTTAAACCAGGAAAATGTGGTACGTACTAGGATCAGTCATATTACACTGGTGGCAAGTTCACACATTACACGATTAGGTTTACACACGGCTCGCTTTGATCCATTAAATCTTAGCTTAATAAACCATGATATACATGAGCTGAATACTGTTTTGCTGATTTTCATTCTTCATTCATGGAACTAGTTACCTCGGGAGTTGGTGAGTGCTCCAAAACTGGAGGCATTCAAGAAACACTTAGATAATCAACTGGCAGATATGCTTTGATTGTATTCCTGCTTTGAGCAGGGGGTTAGACTTGATGGCCTTGTAGGCCCCTTCCAACTTCACGTTTCTATGATTCTATGATTCCTTTAGCACACATGAGCAAAGAAGCATGGAAGTCATCGTTCACCATAACTTATGTGGCTTCTAAACCAGCTGAGATTCAGAAACCAGCTTTAAACCATCACTTCATATCCTGGCTTCTTGAAAGCTATTAAGCTTAGTTTCTCAGTTGGAATATAACTGGAAAGCTATAGTTAACATCCACTTCTTGTGTTGCTTCCCCAAAAACACAAATGAAGCAACCAAACAACTGCATGCAAGCAGAGGCACATCACAGATAGCCAGGATTAATATACCAGGATTTAATTATCCCATAATAATAGTCATGTGCTGTTAAGTAATTCTGACTTATTGAGACTTTTTTCAGGGTATTCCAGGTAGAGAATACTCAGAAATCGTTTACCATTCCCTTCTTCTGTGGGTGCCCTGGGACTGTGCAGCTTGCCCAAGGCTACATAGGCTGGTTGTACTCTCAGGAGGCACAGCAGGATTCAAACTCCTAACATCTGGCTCTGTAGCCAGAGACCTAATTCAAACATAGCCATTAAAGCCTAACACTCAAGTGAGATAAACTTTTTTTTTAAAGAGAAGCGGTTACCATAATCAGAAAGCCAGAACTGAATATGAAACCTTTCAAATAGTAAACCTGGGTTCACAATTGTCTAAAGTATGGAATAGTTCTCTAGGAAAATTATTCCCTTTGAGCTTTGGGTCCGTTTCTGTAAAATGGGGACAGAAGTCTGCTGATGGGGAACTTTAAGAATCAATAACTCCTCTGTATAATAGACGTCCTATATAAATTATGAATAACACCAATCTGGAGCTGTATAATTATTTCCCTGGTATTCTTACAGATAACTGTTGCTTTCTTCTGCACTTACAGAAACCAGTTCAATATTGTCATTATTATTTTGTTCCCTCTAGCGCTGCCAGAGGGCTGCTGCAGTTACAAAGCCTTTCACAATTTCTCTCTTTCCGCTCTGTAATGCACAGAGGTGTATATAATAACTGCAGATTGTATATTAGCATACAATTCAACTGAATAGCGTTCATATTGAAAAGTCTCAGATGCAAAAAAAAATAAAAATCATCATATACCCGGAGGAAAATTGTTCCATTTTATTTCTACGAATGAAAGGCTGCATTCAAAAGCCGGAGTAAGAAACCACAAGTGAGACTTGCATGATTCTCGGGCTGAAATCTCTTGCTAGCATAGTAAGTTACGGCTTCAGGGGGATTTGTTGATCCATTCCTCCATAAGTTCCTGATTTATTAATGGGTCTACTCTAGTTGCCACTGATTACACTCAATTGCTGGATAGCTTAGTGGTTTAGGTACCTGACTGCAGAGCCAGAGGTTGGGGGTTCAATCCCGAAGTGTCCCTCCTTGACAGGAGCTAGAGTCAATGATCCATACGGTTCCTTCCACCTCAGCAGTTCTAAGATGATGATGGCAACAGGATTTCAGCTATTATATCCTGCTTTCTTACTCTTCCCTGTGCAGCCTGTCTATTTCTACTCAGAAATAAGTCCAGCAGGGGTAAAACCCTGTAAATGAATGCGTAAGGAATTGCAAGCTTGCATGTCTTCTGACAGAAAATGTTAAAGCATTAAGTCTTTGTAAGTTTTCAAGTTGACATAATTGTACATAGTAAGCCAACATATTTAATCAGAACAGGGAATTCTGCCGTTTTAACGTCCAGGAGGGAAATAGTTCACAGGAACAGGGCTACCAGATTCTCTGACATTCTGATCTGGCATTAAAACAGAAAACACCAATAAAATAAAATAAAAAGCGACACCCCACAAGCTGTTCCAGTTCTACGACTCCCATGTTTCCTGATCTGAAGCTAACTCTTCATTTTGATCCTGTTCCTATCCCCACCAAATTCTCCCCTCCTGTCTTGGCCCCACCTTTTCTTTTTAGGGTTTGTCATCTTGGGTCATAACATGTTATGTTCTGTAGTATGGACTACTATAAGAGCTTGCATTCAAATTTACTTGGCTTTAAGGCACACAGGGCTCTTTTTAACCCCTCTAGGGTTAAAGCCATTTCCTGGGAAGGCATGTTTTTCTGCTTCTGCTACTCTCCATTACTCTAGGTTTTTTCTTCTTCTAAATGAAAGTATACTTCTCTAAAGCCTTGTCCAACTTTCTGCAGTATCTCTTTAACGTCTCAGGCTGGAAGGTCTTACCTTTTTTTATTCCACAGTCATCATCTCCTCACTTTCCCCACTTCTGCCCCATCCGTTTCACTACCTTTCTTTCCATCCTGCAGTCCTGCGCATGCTTCTTTTGAAAGCAACCTCACTGAATGCAATGGGGCTGACCGAGCCAGGACTCGGCTAAATAGTTTTCTGTTTATTCATGTGGTCGTGTTTTCTCCAGGTCTCTGTTTTTGCTTCCAGCACCACCACACTTCCAGATCGTGGTTGCAATGGCCATGGTGAGAGACGGTCACAAGCCCCCGGGGTAGGCAAAAGCTGAGAGCCGGTAAGTTTCAGTGGAGAGAACGTCAGATTAGGACTCAGAAGATCTGCGTTCAAATCCAGACACAACTATGGAGACTCACAAGAACAGGGGTCGGCAATGGTAATCTTTTCTTGTACAACTTGCATATCTCAAAAACTTTCCTAGGGCCACATCAGAAGCGACTTGATGGCACACAACAACACCAAGCCAAAAGTTACATCAGGATCTAGTGGCAGATCCCTGGGTGATCTGCTGTGCATAAGCAGAAGCAACAAAATGCACTTATTCCCATTATATTGATGAAATAAAGGAAGTCCACTAAGACTGGGTTTCTGTGTGAGACCAGACAATGAATTTCCTTCACTATCTTATTTGTCATCAGTCCAGCTGCTACCTAGGTTAAGCTACCCTAACAGGGTTTTTGAATCTTTTACACACAGCCACTTCCCAAGTGAATCTCCACTGATGAGTGGGAACTTGAACCCAGATCTCTTATATCCTGGTCGAACACTCTATTCACTACATCGTACCGACTTTCCAAAATCCTGTAAATCATTCTCCCTCATTCACTGTCCTTGAAAAAATTCCCAGATTCTTGAATTTGCCCCTGCCTGCTTTTTTTTTTTTCCCGCAGGTTCTGGTGGGTGGCTCTTTGGCGCTCCAGAAATAAAAGCTGACCCCGCTAGCCAGAGATCGGCTTGAAGAAGAGCCGCCAAACCTATCCAGGTTTTGTTCCTCAAGAGCTGCGGGAACACGGCAAGTGAGCCTCTCTGCACAGGGGCAGAATATCCCGACGCCCACCTCTTGCCACTAGGCCCTGCTCCCGATCTTCCCGGGGCCAACCGGCTGGGCATCATGAAAAACGAGGGTTGGAACAGAGTTTTCATCCGTCCGCCACACGGGGCTGAGGATCGTCGGAAGACCGTCCGCCTGACCGGGCCAGGGAATCGGCCGGTCCTTCTTCCCCCCCCCCTCGGGTCCCCGAAGCCCCTTCTGCTTTTCCCTCTTGCCCGCCTCCCGTTCCGCCCCGCGCGCCCTTCCCAGTCCCCCAAACCCTTTGCCTCTCCGCCTCCCCGCGTCTTCTCCCGCCCCACCCTTCTCCCCAGCCCCATGGCGTCCCGTCTAAGCCTCCAGCCTCTTGCCCTCCCCTCCCCTCCCCGCTCGCCCTTCCCGAAGCCCCCCCCCGCCTCCCGTCCCCCAACTGCCCCCCGTGCCTCCATCCTTCCGCGCCCCCCCCACTCACCCCCCTCCAGCCCCCCACGCGTCTCCCTCTGCCCCCCCCCTTCCAACGCCGGGTTCCCCTGCCTTCCCATGCACAGCGGACGGAGCCCTTCCCCACGGGTCGCGTTCCTCACGGCGTCCGTCCTCCGACGGGAGGAGAAGAAGACCGCCCCCGCCCCCGCCCCTGCCCCCCCAACGCCCGCCAGCCCGCGGACCCGGAGCCGCCGCCCGCTTACCTGCCGGTGCCAAGCTCGGCGGCGCTGCCTGCGCTCCGCGCGCCGCCCAGGGGAGCGCCGGCGAAGCTTTGCTCGCGGGACGCCAGGCGGCGAGCCAAAGAGCCGGCGGCGGCGGCGCGCGCGCGAGCCTCCCCCCCTCCAGGCGCCCCTGCCCGCGGGGCCCGGCGGCCAGCGGGGCGAAGGCTCAGCAGCGGCGGTCGCGGTCGCCGGAGAGCCGCCTCATCCTCGCCCAGGGAGCGGCTGCCGCTGCCCCTGCCGGCGTGCCCCCCCCCCCCGTCGCTCCGGCCGCCCCGCTCGGCGCTGGCAGGCGAAGCAGCGCGGCGACTTCCAGGAAACTGGGCGGGCGGGCCGGCCGACAGGGAGGCGGCGGCGGCGGCGGGGCGGACCGCGGGGGGGGGGGGGAGAGAGAGAGAGAGAGAGGAAAGCCCTCCCCCCGGGCGCAGTCGGGGGGGGGGTCGTACTCTGCCGGGCGGCGCCGGATCCTCGGGCTACAGCCAGCCCCACCTTGGGAGTGGGGTTTGCCTGGCTCCCCTTCGTGTAAACCGCCCCTCCCTCGGCGCCGGTCCTTCCCCCCCCCCCACCCCTAGGTTTGGAGGTTGGGTACCACTTCGTTTGGGACGGTGGGTGGGCGAAGGGTGTCGAACCCGGGACCTGTGAAGACAACACCCTCCCTTCCCGGTGTCTCCAGGAACTGGGAGTATTCCATGACACACTGCTCTCTCTCTCCCCTCCATAATCTGGAGGGTCCCTATATATATGGGGTCCCTATGACTATATATATAGAGTCATAGACAGTAACTACTAATCAAGGAAACCCGTGAAAGTTTAGAGATCATTCTGTGAACATCTAAGAAGCTCCCTCCTGAGCCAGACCCAAGCTCAGTCTGATCCACCACCCCTTGACAGGCAGAGGTCTCCGGTTACTCACAATCAGAATTGGGGGATCTCCGCTGGCCGGTCTCCTGGGAGGCATGGCGGGTTTCGAACTCCCAAGCCCTTGGATCAGCAGCCAGGCACTTCCCTGATCTACACCAGCTCGCACACCTTGAGTATACCATATGTATTATACATATACAGTCCTCGTTAGCACTTGGATGGTAGACTGGCTGAGACGAGGAGGTGCTGTAGCCTTGACAACCAACGTTGCATGGTGATTAAAGCATTGGACTAGGATTCGGATAACTTGAGTTCAAATTACGACTTGGCCAGGAAGCTCACTGGGTGAGTTGCCCAGTCACACTTCTTACCCTGATCAAATTTACAGATTTATTATAAGGATAAAGTGAAGAGGGTGGGAGCCATGAACGCTGCCTTGAGCTTACTGGGGGGAAGCTGACTTTTAAATTTAACAAATAAATATATATGGGCAGAGAATGGGAAGAGCCTCAGAGCATCTTCAGAAAACCACCCATGTCCTCTTGTTACTATAATGCTCACAGGGTTTTTTTTAAAGGCAAACTGTGGTTTCCAGACAGTTCTTCAAAAATACCTCTCTCCCCAGCATTTTACGTTTAACAATAATTCTCCAGGATTGTAAAGAGTCATATAATGATTTTTAAAAAAACTTGGGGGGGGCTTTAAACTCCCCATTGCACACGTAAATTGCTGACTTTCCACTGATTCAAATTAAGGGTAGTCGGAGGACTGAATATGGAAGCCAACTCAGAGTCGACCAAACCAACAGATATCAAAGTAAGAGTTTGATGAGAGGACTATACAGAGGGGAAATATCACCAATACAGATGAGGAATAACAAAATTAAACAGCATTATCCGACTTTAACTTTCCAAGAGTGGCAGCACCATCAGCAAAAAGAAAGAAAGAAAAGAAAGAAAGAAAGAAGAAAGCCATGTGGTACTAAATCAAAAAACAAGGGTGATACCTTTCTTAGACCACTAAAATCTGAATAAGAGACACAGGCTGGCTTTGAGGTCCAGCAGGGCCCCTTCGTAACACTGAGCACTGCAGAGATGGGGAAACAGAGAACATTTCCAAAAGTTCTAGAAATAATCTTGGCCAGATGTGACAGCCAGGCTCTCTCATATAAAATAAGCTTCAAAACAGATGTTGCAACCTATTAGAATCAGCTTGAGGTATCTGGTTTCACCTCCGCTATATATAAAATACCACCAGAAGTGAGCCCTTCCTACAGTCACTGTCCTGTGAAATCCTTGGCCTGTGTGATTTCACTACAAAATTATAAACACAAGTCTCCCTCATTTCTCAAAGCAGTGGCAGAAGGAAAAGTGAGGGAGGGAAAAGCCTGACACAGTGTTTATAAAGTCAACAAAGGGCTCAGTTACACATGGAAGAAGAAACTGTTTTTGAATCGGGTTTAGCATGTTTGAAATCAATTTTTAAAATTCTGACTACATGACACAACCACAGATATTTTTCCCCCCTGAAAGTATGTTTTTGGGTTGGAAAGCGAAGTATTTTACTCGTCTGTGAGAGGGTCGTTTATTTTCAATTGCTTGTGAGATCAACTTATTTTGAATCATTCTGGGATGCGTGAATGCGTCTGTTGGTGTAAATTGTATCTGTGGGGTTTGTCAAGTAATAGATGCTGGGGTCATGGATTTTGGGCTCTCTTTCCCCAACCCCTGTCTGTGGGTTTGTCCGTGCATGTGTGTCAGACTGTAGGGAAAGCTTTCAATCTGATCTGTTTTAATTTGTTTCTCTGTCATACTGAACTAGCACTATGCCAGATTGCAAGAAATAATTTTAAAATATTAAAAATAATAGCGCAGCAGCAGCTATTGGCTGTGAGAGGCAGCCAGCACAAGGGCAGGTGGGTGCAGGAGAAAATCTCAAATGCAGTGATTCTAAAAGCCTGCGTAGCCCCCTTGACCAATATACTACACAGTTTCAAAACGGATTAAAAGTTTTCCCAAAAAGACGCACACACCGACCCAAAACCCACATGACTACCACATGACTTTAAACCAACTTAAAAAAACCTGATCCATCACATGATTCATTTTCACACCCAGAATGTGTCCATAAGCAAAGAAATGATCACACCCCTTAAGTATTTAGTGCAAAGCACTACTCTTTTGGATTCTTAACTCCCAGAATCCTCTGCTAGGACACTGGCTGAAGGATTTGGGGAACTGATGTCCATCAATCAATCAAGTTTCTGAGCTGTGGTTTTGCTTACCTGAGCCAGGTTCTTCATTCAAGGGTTTAGACTCCTATCTTCCCAGCCAAGCCTGGCCATTAAAGCAATAACTATAAAACAAAGAGGAAGCCTAGAAACCTCTTTAATAGAAGAGCCTTACTGACCTTACACAGCTCACACTACCATTCCTTTCTATAATTAAACAGCCTTGTGCCAGGGTTATATTTACCTATTCTATAACGCTGTTTTCTGGGAAGCTGATTTACAGATTTCTAAATCTGAAATATTCTTGCCCAAAGAAAATGTATAACAACTTCTCTGGCACGTTAACCTGCAGAGCAGCTACAGGGGAAGAACCATGATCATTTGTTTTGCTTCATGTCTTCTTCCTGCCCTATAACTTTCTAACTCCTTCTGGAACTTTCATCCTTTCAGACACTAGAAACTCAGCAAATGACAATCCAGAGGATTGTTCTTGTTCTTCATCTTACTCAATTCTTAGCTGACAAGAGAAGTCTTGACATGGCGAAGCCTATGAGTTAAAGGGGTGAGTTTTCCAGTTGCCAGGTTTGAGGCTGCTGGCTGAAATCTCAGGCAATTGCTGTGCTTCTCTGGGTATGTAAGAAGACAGGCAACTCTCAGGAAAAGTTGTTTTAGAGAAGGAGAAAGTTTGGTTATGGAGTGTGTGTGTGTGTGTGTGTGTGTGTGTGTGAGAGAGAGAGAGAGAGAGAGAGAGAGAGAGAGAGAGAGGAGCTAGAGATGGGATTTCTATAGTTCTGGGACTTTTAGACCCAGAAATTGCCTACTATCCCCAGGCAGACTGGGATTGGGAGAGAAGAAATGAGAAGGCAAAAGATATGTCATGCTACCTCCATATGTATTGGCTAAGCAGAAAAAGGGAACGGCCCCTTAGTTGCCCTGTTTGGTGGGGGAATCACCTCGTTGCTTCATTGGGAAAGGCGATCTTGCTATTAAAGATAGGCACAAACCAAATCATGAATGAGAAAAACCCACATACTGGGTTGGTTTGTGGTTCAGTTCAGGGATCCTGTTTTGCACTGAACTTTTTTCCCTTCGGGGCTTCGTTTTGTTCAGCAAAAGGGGATGCCCACCCAGAGGATGCTGTCTCCTCTGCCACCACCCTGACAGGCAGAAAGCCCAGGCCTGCTAAGTCTGCACACCTGTCCGCCTGTCAGCTGAGCTTGTCTGCTGTCTGTCAGGATAGTCATGGCGTCGTCAACGGAGGCTTCAAAAGAAGGTAGGGGGCTGATGGTGGCAGTTGGAGGGGGAGGGACGGGCAGACGGTTCCCCTCCCTCAAGGCACAAACCAGAAAAATGAACCGCGAACCAATTTGTTTTTCTGGGGGTTTGGGGTGGTTCATAGAGAGCCACGAACCATCACGAATCACTGGTTTTCCAGTTCGTGCCCCTCTCTACTTGTTACCCATTAGGAGGAGATTTTCAATGGAGCACTGAGGTGACTCCTAAGAAGCAGCACGACTTCCCTTCTGTTTCCCAGCCCAAGTGCATGTAGTGAAGCAGTAGGAAGACCTCACTTTTGCTTTCTTCTTTCTCCATTCCCAGTCTCAGAAATCTGCCTGGGGGATTTCTAGTGACTTATGAAAATCCCATCCCTAGTCACAAGTCATGAACCATCCTGTTGCATCAGTCATGGCAGCAGCAGGAGCAGCAGAAAGGCAGGGCCAGCCAATAAACCAAACGAAAGAAAACTAACTCAGCCCAACCTTCCTGTGGGCAAGCACTGAGTCTTCTACAAACTCCATCCAGCAATGTATGGCCTGAATAGGCCACCTATGCACCATGTGTATGTAACACTTTTGAGTTCTATGGGGCTATTTGTTTACTTAGATATCTATTGATGAACCTTACAAACACAATTTCACAAAATGAGTCTCTTCTTATTCACAGTTATATAACAGACAACATGAGCAATTATAACAACAATAAAATGCGATAATGTGTGCACCCAAGACCTCGGTGGCAGCACCAATATAGAAGTTGTTTGTCAAATTGTGAAATTCAAGTATCTTTTTAAATTCAAATTGAGATAATAATTCAACACATCTTCCTTGAATGGGTAGGTGTCCAATACATAGAAGAATCAGCTCCACATGCAGAATCTTCAAAACCCTAGAATAAAATATCAGTTGAATTGCATATACATGAATTCACTATGTGGATTCACCTCTCCAATACCTACATACAGGAATTATACTTAGACCACATTGGCAAGGGCTTTAGCAGTCTAAGTGGCAACAGCAGCTCCGGCCTCTTCAGCTCTCCCACTCTTTCTGATTCAAATCTCTTACCTGCAGCCCCATTCTTTCTTAGTCTCTCCTCTTTGGACTGAACCAATATTTCATAAGGGTTGCACATACAGTGTAGACACTATGCAAATCGGAACAGTGGCAACAGCTGTATCACCATTAGATGCATTTTGCCACCTGACCAACGGTTACTTTTTTAAACATTTCTCAGGGTTGCCATATTACCTGCTTAGTTTGTTTTACACAAATTCTAGGTCCGTTTATTGGGGCAAAAGTTCCATTCTTTCTTCTAGCTTCACATGAAGGAGCAGAAGGCTTATGGAATTCCACAACAAAGTTTGTTTATAAAAACCATTTCCCAGAAAACCAATTCTCTCCAGCAAATCCAAAAAAACCTTTAATGAATATATATTGCTGGAGTTTCACCTCTAGAACTCTGTGGATGGATGTGTGCACAATTGGATGTGTATCAATTGAAAGCTTTTGACTGGGAAGCTTTGATCATGGGAACCCCACCAAATTCTTCATGGAATAGACCAAAACAAAAAAACAAAAACCCATACCTTTCAAGAGGGACAAAAAATAAGTGTGAAACCCTCTTACTGTCACTGTGCTACCTGAGACCAGGGAAACATCGTCGGGATGGCAGGAAAAGATACTAATAACATCAGTGATGAATAATGTGCATTACAGAGCACAAAAAGTAGAGTCTCTCCTCTCCTTTTATACATTCAAGCACAAAACTCTTTTTACTAAGATAAATTTGAGACACACCATCAAGAACAGGCAAGTGTCATATATGTTTGACCCCTTTCTTCATCCACTATAAATCTGTGATCTCTAAGAATTCTGTTATGTAACCTCTATATATAGTACTTCTTCCTTTAAAATTTCTTCCAACCTTGAAGCATCTTGGCCGAAGAAAACATCTATTTCATAACAGAGATCTTGAATTCTAGAGGGATACTCCAGTTTAAACAGTGAAATGTCTCTGTTAAGCCACTGCTTTAATTTAAAGGGCCCTTTCATATGGAATTGCCATACGGTACAGTCTGTACATGGATAATTGCCTTACATCTTCCATTGTTTCATTGTGTAGAATTCTGCTGGATTCCAGAAAGCATCTTAACCATCCTGTCCCCTTTTGTTATTCCTTCTTCAGCATCCAAATTTGCTCTGCCAGCTCAGTACACAATCTAAGAGACGTTACAGAGACAATGCTGCCACCCATCTAGGCTCAGCTGCATCTAATTCTGTGGTGGTTAACACGTACGTGAGTGGGTTGCTATCTGTCACCACTCTAAATTCAGCACGGGAATTTTAAAAAATCCTGAAAACGGTCACAAACTGTCCATTTTAAAGCCACAAATTCTAATTTATTAACCAAGTAGTTGCATTATGTGTGACGGAGCCTTCTGTTGGTACCTGTTACAACTCAAGAGTGTCCCATTGTGAATTTGAAACAAGGCTGTTCCTGGTCCAGTGATGCTACTATGGGTGTGCAAGGGTACAAAATGCTTGATTGTTTCCAATCACCACATGCTAATACAAGGGGGGGGGGTTTGCTGGTAATTTTGAAAGCTTGCACCTTTTTTGGTGCCTTTTTGATTGGACTAATAAAGTATGGATTTTGGTTTTTATTTTGTGCCAAACTAGCTATCTCTGCTTTTGTTTGTGTATTTATGGATACATAACTGAGCCACTTCGCAGTAGGGCCTACAGTAGAAGATCTGATGCTACCAGAGATAAGCTACCATTGAGCAAAACAAATAAAGCTACCCAATTTGTCTGCATTGACTTCCTTTACCTAAGCCATGATTCAACATTAATTCTGGGACTGAACAGTGTAAAACTTTATCAAAGCTGTTTGGTGGTTCTCTGTTTTCCACCAACCAAGATTCCTCTGGGCTTGGTGAGGGTGGGTGCAGCTTTGAGTGTCCCGTGGGGGCTTATATTGTCTAAGATGAATTTATTTATTGATTTGTTTGTTTGTTTTTACCCTGCCTTTCTCCTTGAAAAGGACCCAAGGCGGCTTACAACAATGAAAGACAATATTTAAACTTGAAAACAATAAGTATACAGCAGTGGTTAACACCATTAGAAGATGATATTTAAAAATTATGAACAGTGAATAAGGAGGTATCTTAAATCAATTAACAAGCAATACCTGAAGGACCGCCTCCTTCCATATGAACCTACCCGGCAGTTAAGATCTAGCCAGGGGGCCCTTTTGAAAGAGCCATCCCTCAAGGAGGTAAGAGGGATGGCTTGTAGACAAAGGGCCTTTTCGGCAGCTGCTCCCAGACTATGGAACGCCATCCCAATTAAGATTCGTCTGGCGCCGACGCTGATGACATTTCGGCGCCAGGTCAAAACCTTCCTGTTCCAGAAGGCTTTTAATTGAAATAATATCAACTGTGGGTCCTGATGGCAATTTTTAGAGTATATATTTTAATTGTATTTTAATTGTTTTATCTTTTTATTGTATTTTAATTGTTGTAAGCCGCCCAGAGACCTTTGGGTAGTGTGGGCAGCATATAAGTCAAATAAATAAATAAATAAATAAATAAATAAATAAATAAATAAATAAATGTTAAGGCAAAGATCAATAAGTATACAAAAAAATTAAAAATGTCACTCTGAGAAATGGAAAACACAAAAATGGAAAACACAGGTAGTACTACCAATCCTGTCAAAGCAGTCATGCATAACAATCTATCTGAAAATCACACAGGTTACTGAGGGAAGGCTTGCCTGAAGAGAAAGGTCCAAACATTTCTAACTTTCCATCTCTCAGACAGTCTATGGACTACTACAGGGGAATCTAACACCACTGAAATCCAGTTGCTTAGCATAGTAAGTTGGAACTCGAGCAGGGCTATTGAATCAATGGAACTTATGGAGAAGTTAACTCACCAAATCCACACTAATTCCATGGACCTACTCTAGTTGTGACTTACTACACTATAATCAACAAGATTTAGCCAATCAGTCCCCCCTTCATTGCATCCTGAAACAACATTCAGACAAAAAGGGATTCATATCCAGCCTCCCCCACTTACGTTTAACATTGTGCCTGATGAAGAGGTTGTATACCATTCACACTTGTTGAAAAACAGCCCTAACAATTGCTTTGTGTTTAGGTGAGAAGTGGTTAACTGATGAAAAAAGGAGTCAGCTTCTGCGATTTTTCCTTGCTTGGTGTCACTTTGTGAATAGTAGACAGCCGAAGAGGGTTTCCTGTAGACCAGGGGTCCCCAACACCAAGTCCGTGGCCCAGTACCAGGCCATGGCCTTGGCAGGACCAGGCCGCGGAGAAAGATGTCCCACCCCCCTGCATACACAGATGCACGCATGCCCCCCATGCACACACACATGCACACACACACACCACGCATGCACAAAAGCACACATGCCCCCAACATGCATGCACAGCCGCATGCACACACCCCACACGCACAGGCACCCCCACATGTATGCATGCACATGCCCCATGCACAGATGCACGCATGGGCCCCCCATGAACACACGGATGCATGCACGCCCCCTCCAGCATGCACGCATGCCCCCCAATGCACGCAAAACCGGTCCGCGGTGCCAAAAAGGTTGGGGACCACTGCTGTAGACCATCTTGACTACTGCCATTGGTGTTGTCAACATTCAGGCTACCCTTTGCAATGTATAGCTTGGCATTCTTTTTCCTGCTGGCAACACGGACATAATATTGTGCAACAATATTGGGCCATTTCCTGGCTTTTTGAAACATGGATACAGAAGCACAATATTTCCCATTCATAAACCAGAGGCTTTTTTGAAGAACTGAATTTTTAATAGGTGACACTCTTTTGGACAGACATGTAGCTATGCCTCATTGTCCATCTCTGACTGGTGACCACCCCCACCCCCATTCCCACAACATGGATTGAGGCTCTTTTCTCCTGAGCAGCGTGTTCTTTGTCATTATCCGGCTTAGGATGCACTGGTTGGTTTTTGGCAGAGAACCCATATAGTTGGGCTTTGCTAATGATTTAAACAGAAACTCAGAAAGATATCTGAGCGATGTCCAAATGCTCTGTGTGTCTATGCTTTTGACTCTCAGAGCAAACGTTTGAAAGGCATATTCAATCCTGTGTGCACTATTCTGGTGGTCTTTATATGGACTTGGACTGGGCAAGTCTTCAGGCTCAGGGCTGTCCATAAAGTAGGGCAATTAGCTACTCTAAATGTGCAGATATTCTTGGTAGACATGTGGATATAGAACAAGTTCCCCAAACAGAAACCAAAATGCATGGAAACTTCTGTATTGAGAGTTGAGCTCCTGGCATTACAGAAAGATGCAAAATGTCTTCTTCAAAAAGAAACCTCCAAGGACAGGATGACTTTCTATGATTCTTGGAAGGTTTCTCAGAGACTGGAAGGATTTGGGAGACATTATGCTAGAATGCCATGACATTTCCTCCAAATCTTGGTAGCTGCCCCCCTATTTATTAAAGTCTATCATTGGTTCAGAAGGTGTTCTTGCCTCTCCACCCCCTCACAGAGCATTAAAACGCCAAAGGCATCTGAACAAAACCATTATTGTGAAGCAATACCCTACATCTTCTATTTTGCAAGACAGGAAGAGGTAAGATTTCAGAATGTCTGTCAGCTGCAGTTAGCTTTAAGTGTATGGGTCTGGAGGAGAGTTGTTGTGGATTTTTGTTTTTTCTTTTAAGTGGGGCACACCCAGAAAGCATGTAATCGCAGTAAGAGCAATTCAAACTGACTGCAGAATTGAATGGTGTCACTGTTCAGTAATGTCATTATTTCTACTAATGTATCAGGATCATAGTATGGAAAGGAGTTGAACATAAAATGTACGCTAGCCTTCTACTGTTAGATGTGACATGCTCTCTCCACGTTTAAAATGAAAATCCTCTAAAGATGCCACTTTAGCTGCACCTGGAAAAGGCCCCAGTTTTTTTACTGGTGTGTGTGTGTAGTTAAGTCTCACTCTATGTTTGTGAAGCCCTCACACTCATCTCACTGTCCTCTGACAAAATCTCTCTCTCTCAATCTCTCTCTCTGTGAGTGTGAAACCTGCTGGGTGACAACAAAGAGACTGAATAAGAGAGAAAGAAGCATTTTGTGTAGAAAAAAATGTGTGTAGGGAGGGAAAGAGAGGAAATAATATGGTCCTTCCCACTTTTGGCTCTAACCCCGCCTACTGCTGCTAACTTTGACCACCCACCACTACTAGGAGGCTTCTGATAGATTACATCGGAGCTACACAATCTGACAATCCCTCTTTCACACCCTGTTCGGGAAGAGCCAGTGTGGCACTGGTTCTCTTCTTTTCGTACCTTACATCATACAAATCAATCTCTCAAAGAAGCTGGGTCTCGTTGTGATCACAACTTAAAGCCCTCTTCTCCCAAGATGGGTATTTGTGTATTTACAGACATTCTGTTATTATACCATTTTTATATTTACCATTTATGCCACATTTTAAGGCCATTAAAGTGCAGTAATGCTGTTGGGAGTAAATGTGAACAAGCAAAAATAATCATTCCATTCATTGTTGAAAACTGTAATAACACTGTTGAGGATAGAAACACCATTACGTTAAAAAAAAAAATCACGCACACAAATACCCACAATACCCACATACCACATTTGCAGGAAGACATGAGTACTCAAGAAGGGCCACTTGTTAGCAATTTTTAGGTGGAAAAATCTGGCCAAACTCTCTCCCCCCCCCCCCCTTGCTGATTTTTACATGCATAAGAGATTGTGCATAAATCTTGTTGGTAAATTGTCACTGTTTAATGAGGTGCTGGCTGCATTCCTGGGTTTGTGCTCATTGACACAGTCAGATGCATGCTGAGGAACACACCTAGCACTTCATTAATAAGGTGCATTTTACTGTGAAGACTTACGTGGTTTCTCTTATAGAAGCGTAAATCAGTAACAGAATTCTGCTCCACCCCCACGCCACATATCTTAGATGATTTATTTCTTCCACTAATGGTACATGTACCTGATGGAGAACCAATGGTATAGAAGACAAGGGTTGTTTGGAAACCGAGATTCTAATCTCTGCTCAGCCGTGAAGATCCCCAGGTGACACCGAGGTAGATGTGTCTGCTCCGGTTCAACTGGAGATTATGTCCTATCACTAGTGGGACATAATAAACAGTCTAGGATACAGAAATTTTCTACAAATTACGAAGATCTTTCTTGTACAGATCGCTTAGCAACAGATCACGCTTGATTCTTTGTGTCATCTTTGACAGAATCTCCCTGGCAATGCTCCTTACTCTGACCAGCTTTTCACGGCTATCCTTATTCCAGTTCTAAGTATCTGGTCTATTGCCTTTTTTAGTTAAAAGTATAATTCTATTATCACTTCAATTTTCATTCTCTTCTTCAGTTAAATAACTACCTCCCTTATTAGTTGCTATCCAAGTTACTGAATAAACCTGAATTCTTTATTTACCTCCAAAAGCACTGGCTAGATGCACAGCAGGCGATGGGTGTTGCTGAGGCCAGAATAGCTTCTCAATGTAATCTACTTTACAGGGACGTTGTCAAAATGTGAAATTTAGAGTGCTAAAATAATTAAGGGGGTAGAGAAAAAACAGTTCTGAAAATGTACACTGTATTTTTAAAATGAGGCTTGAGCAGCAGTTTACCAAATGGTATTGCAAAACAATTAGCAAGCTCTCCAGCCCAGCAAAGTCATTAGACAATAACATTCTTCACAGTTGAACATGTTTACAAATGATAGTTGTAAACAAAGGAGAGATTTGAAAGGGTATTGAAATAATTGGATTGAAATATGTAAAATGTTGCAATGTGTTAACATGATCAGTACACGGTGTTAGCAGACCCAGCAACTTGCTATACCTATTAATTCCATAGCTTTGCTCCTTCTGTGAGTGCCTGTCCGTATAGTTATAGTCAGTGCAAACCGCCATTATAAAACAATAATGCTTATCATCATAGTGGCAGCTTGCCAGATTCTGAGTTATAGGAGTCATGTTTTACAGAAATGGAAAAAGCAGTGGAAATTCTTATTATAAAAAAATTATCCTAATAATCTGCCTTAGAACTGCCTAGCTGGAAGGGTCTGTATAGATCATGAAGTCCATATCCCAGACCCCTCTTACTTGCAGGCTGTGCAAAAGAGATTATTTAAAGTTGGAAGGGAAAGGTAGACATGTGAGAGAAATATAAATATAGGGAAACAAGAGACACATGCAAGAACACAATGCAACACAACATGCCACACACCCCAGATACCAACAAAAATCATGTAACAACAATGGCAGCAGACAAGGACAACATGGATAGATAGATTTAAACTGGTTTAGCTGGATGAGCACTTAAAATAATTTTGTGTGTGTCATTTATAATATGTTTAAAAGCTAAAGAAGTCATTTTCTTTAATATATTCTTACTATAAAATATTGGTATTATAGAGATGTATTGTCTGCTTTTTCAGTGTGCCTTTTAAAGTTATAAGTTTCTGCATTTTTAGAATATAATTAAAACATTTTCATATATTTGTTGTACACCTGTATTTTAGTTTGATTTAAGTATTTGTCTGTAACTTAAGTTTAGTTTTCATATATTTTTAAGCATTTGTGCCTACAGTTTTTACATAGCCGTAAGATTTTTGAATGTTTTCAGCTACTTTGAAGTATTTTTGTGCTTATGGAACATAGAAGCAATGTGGATAAATAAAGCTGGTAGAATTAGATAAGTTGAAGTTGTCTGGAATTATTGAAACAATGAAAATATATCCAAGACCTTGATATCCAGATCAATTTTGATATGATTTGAATGGTTGTTTGATTTCATTCAGGAATTAAGCCTTTTTTGGGGATAAATGCTAACTATCACGAATAGAGGTGTCTGATGTTTCCCTAGAGATCTATAGGGTTCTATAGGGCTTTTGGGGAGATGTTCAAGCATCAGATCCTCTGACCTGACCATGTTGGTTTAATTATAATGGGATTCACTGCCTGTATATTTGAATTATACGCTTCCAAAGCCACTCTGGTTCCTGAATGAGTTATATTCTAATGGCTGGATGTTTATTTTGCTACTTGAATTTAACTCCTCACAGAGAGTCAGGTAGATTCTCACCTGTGGGTGCAGAATCTTTATGGAGGGGCATCACCCATCCACCAGTCCACCATGAAAGCATACTGGACTGTGCAAACTCTTGAGCCAAAGGGCTTTGTCAGGAGCTGACTTTACTTCCCAAACATAAAACTTTTATCAGTTGAGAAAGGCAAGGAGGTTGGGAGCAAACTGGGAATCCCTATTGTTACCTCTGATCATTGACTGGAAATAGTTATGGCTAATTCCTATGCCAGTTTCACTCCTGAAGTGGGGGCAGGCCCCATAGAGAGAACCTCAGTGGATTGGATGGAGAATCTCCATGACACAGAAGGAACATTCAGGCCGGAGTCCACACCTCCTCCATTCATGACTGCTGTCTTATGAACTAATGCTTAGACATTACCTACAAAAATCTAAGGAATAAGTGGATTCTTCTCTGGCAACTTGCAACTGTTACCTCTGAATATTCTCCTGCCCATTTTCAATATGTATGAAACTGTAAGGCCAATCACACATTGATTAAAATTTGTCAGCACCACCAGAAGCACAGTAAACTGAAATAGGGGACTAGCAGTGTGCTAGCGCTCTTAAGCAGTTACTTGGAAACACATAAAGAATGGAAAGGAAACACATCAGGCAAATTACCTACCATTGACAAGTGTCGGTTTCTACGAAATGCAAATTATGTAACGTGGACCAAAAAAGAAAAAGGGAGAAATGCTCAGCTACTTATTAATGAGACTGTAAAAATGAATAGTATTACTAGGCTATCCAGAAGGGCCTTTCTGGGCTTGTTTGCTGGAGAGGTCTTTGTCCCTGATAAACACCAGGATACCAAGGAAAGAAATACATTCATGTGAATCTTGTGTGCTTTGTGGTCACTCCGGTTACCAGCAGGCTAATGGGATGAGGGGGAGCCCATCACTCCAGTTAGCAAGGTTTCTTAATGTCAGCCATGAAAGCTCACAACGTGTTTTGCCAAAATTGTAAATCCAGTTGCTAGCCCCCCCTACCGTAGACCCACTGAATCAATTGCTGAATGAATACTTACAGTATGTAAGGTAGTGAATACTTGACATGACATATGTAATGAATACAGTACTTACCTAAATCCCATTGACTGAGTGGCTCTTCTCTAGGTGAGGACTACCCATTGGATTAAGCCTAAGTTTTAGGACAGAAACAGACATTACAGGAAATCCATGATGAGAAAAAGAATATCCTTAAATGCTACCATGCTTTCAGCTCTGATTGCAGGCTATCTATAACAACTGGTTCTGTCCTCAAAGTCTAAAGTGGAATGATTAACGCGATCCATCATTTTTTTTTCTGAAATGCCAAACTTGCTTGTTTCTTTATGATGACCTACTGAGGGAGGCTGACAGGGGTAAAACATCTCTGTTGGTCCTCCTCGATATCTCGGCGGCCTTTGATACCGTCGACCACGGTATCCTCCTGAGGAGGCTCTCCGAGTTAGGAATTGGTGGCCTGGCATTTGCCTGGCTCCGATCCTTCCTCGGGGACCGTCCTCAGAGAGTACAGCTTGGGGAGAGGGTAGCACAACCGAGACCAGCCATTCTCAGTGCGGGCCATATGGTCCCCTGGGAGCCCCTGGCACATTTGAAGGGGGCCATTGACGGGAAACAATTCTTCACACACCACCTTATAAGGTTTCTTATGTGACTTACACAATCCTGATTTGGCCTACTGTGTATTTCTTTCATATTGTGTGTATGTCTGTGGCCTAAAGAAGGTTGAGAATGATGATCTAGATTCTAGACTGATCTTCTTTCTCTTTAAAAGGAGAGAGAGAGAAAATCCCTCTCCTGTTTCCTCCTCTGTGCTTTGCCTAAAGCACTTAATGATTTTGAGATGGAAAGCTTCCTTTCCACTCACCAGTGGAGGAGCAGAGAGAGAAAGTATTCCATTTCATTTTAATTGTTGCAACTGACACAACACATCGGTGATATTTTGAAAGGGCTTTAAAAAAAACTTTGTCTCATTTTATTTTTAAAAGATCATGTCTCATTTTATTTTTTAAAGCCCTTTCAAAGTGTTGCAGATGCATTGGCAACAATTAAAAAGAAATACAAAACTTCCCCTCCCTTCCTCTTTGCAGTCAAGTGGCCAGGAAGCTTCTAATTTCTCAAAGGTCATTAAGCTGATTCAGCAAAGAGAAAGCCAGCCAGATGCTTTGGTACAATTCAGTGATCACACAAGAAAACTGACCCTAGCTGAAATTAAGTGATCCTACTTGCATCAAAACAAGCAAACAAAACAAAACCACTAAAAAGTAGCCCCTGAGAAGGACCGAAAAATATATAGGTAGGCATGTTAAGGGTGGGCTGATTTGCAATGCCATGTATCTTTAAAGAGAAAGAGGGGGGAAAATTCCCTCCTGTCTCTTCCACTATGTTTTGCCTAAACCACTTAACAATCTTGAGAAATAGGAGGCTTCCTTTCCACCTACCTGTGGAGGGGAAGGGAGAGGAAGTTTTCAATTTCTTTTTAATTGCTGTAAACCAACAGAGCACTTCTGGAATGCTTTGAAATGACTTTTCAAATGAAAAAGGAGTAAACCTGCCCATCCCCAATCTGGACCAGACAGCAGATGAGGAAAGTGCCCATCTGATTGTACCCTAAGTAATATTTTGGCACTATGCCCTCTGTCAATCTATATGAAGGTTGAGTCTAATGTAAGTTCTTTAAAACAAAATTATAGAGAAATTCTAGCAGGAAAATTACCTGCTTCCAGACAAAACTAGCTCAGTTTACTGAAGATCCTGCCTTAGATAACACAGTGGATTTGAGGAATTCAGTGTAGGAAAAAGTATGATAGGAAGACGCCAAACCATCCCAGCTTCGGACTGTGCTGGCTCTGTAGAAGACTCTAAGATGGTTCTGAGCAGACCCATGCCTTGCACATGTTTCCTGAGTTACCTCTCTAAATTGGCTCTACATACCAAAATTTCCATACATTGCTGCATGACCTTAAAGAAGCCCCTTTTTCTTCTCCCCAGCTTGTTAGAGAAAATGAGTGATGAGAGAATGCAATGAAAAAAGCTAAGTGTACCATTCACACTTATTGAAAAACAGCCCTGACCATTGCTTCATGTTTGGGTGAGAAGTGGTTAACTGATGGGGAAAAGGGGTCGGCTTCTGGAATTCTCCCCTGTGTGGTGTCAATTTGTGAATGGTGGTGATCAGAAGAGGGTATCCTCTAGACCAGTGGTCCCCAGCCTTTTTCGATCCGCTGACTGGTTCAGCGGGCGGGGGGGGCAGGGCGTCATCATCCATGCGTGCGTGGACAGGGCATCCGTGAATCCGTGCGTGGGTGGGTGGGGGTGTCCGTGCGTGCATGTGGGGGCCGTGCATGTGTCCATGCATGGCTGGGTGGGGCGTGCATGCATCTGTGCGTCCATGGGTGGGGCATGTGTGTGTCGGGGCGTGGAAGGGGCATGCGGGGGGACGGGAGAGCTGTCTCCACGGCCCGGTCCTGGGCCACAGACTGGGGGTTGGGGACCCCTGCTGTAGACCATCTTGACTGCTGCCATTGGCATTGTCAACATTCAGGCTGTCCTTTGCTATGTAAAGCTCGACACCCTTTTTCCTGCTGGCAAAGGGAGCACGATATTATGCAGCAATATTGGTCCATTTCCTGGCTTTTTCAGTTCTGGGTACAGAAGTACCATATCCCACATTCATAAACCAGAGGTTCTTTGAAGAATTGAATCTTCATATATATATTTTGAGCTGGTCTTGCTTGCAAGTTTTTAGAATGTACTGTTTTTGCTTCAAGTGAGAAAAACGGTATATTCTAAAAACCTGCAAGGAAGACCAGCTTTGTTAGCACCAGCCTGGAGAAGATTTGGCATCCTTCTCTCTGGGCGCAGTTTCTTAGGGTTTTGCAGATTGGGGAGAAAAGAGGGAAGCAGGGGCAGGGTGGGGTTGGGAAGACAGGTCTTTTGACTCACCAGGAGCCAAGTTGAGCTTACTCTGGCAACAGATATGGGTGTCACCTTGTAGCTCACGGTAAGTCGACATGACTTTTTTTTAACAGTACAGTTCTCTAAGCAATCTGTACTGCTCTGACTGCCAGCCCATTTCCTCGTGGGTGGTGGTGGTGGAGGAGGAGGCTACAAATAACGTCCCTCAAATCACACAATATTCCAACAGCTTGTAATTCAATGCTGGCAAATAGATCCGGGGGGGGGGGGGTGTTGACCTTTTCTAGCGTGTGAAAACTGGGGAAAATACAGGACACACATTTCCATATACACAGAAAGGGAGGCAGAGCATTAGAGGCTAAAAGGCTCAGTTTATACATTCAGGTACATCTTTGCCGAGTCTTCTACATATTACATGGTTGGATTCCATTCCTGTATGAATTCCCATGGCAGAAGAACTCTACCTGGTGTGCAAAATATTGGATTAACAGGGAGAGGGATCGATTGAATCCCAGTTCCTGCAATTCCACTTTTTATATGTGTCCTTCATCTTTTAGAAGAGAGAAACATTCTGTCATTCGGTCTACCCCCTGCAGCCAGAAATGATAGCATCCAAGATTTTATGAGCAGTTCAGATGCCGATACGAACCCCTGATTTGTAACCATCCCATATTTTCTTTCCCATCATTTCTTCTGCATTCTTTTTATCTTCCTCTCCCACGATGAAAAATTCATTAAAGAAGGAAAGGTGACATAGTTGTGCAGTCCTTTTGACTGATAGCATTAGGAGCTGTCTTGTCTAAAAGCACCCCTCTTTTCATTCCTCTCTACCAGAAGCTGACCATTGTCATGGCTAATTTGATTTGAGATACTGCACTTCTAAACAATGGTGTTGTGCTGCTTCCAAACCAGTCTCTCAGGTCCTTGAGCCAAGATATTCTTCTCCTTCCTATACTTCTTTTCAAATTTATTTTACCCTGAATGATCAGCTGGAATAGTCTGTACATTTGCGTCTCTTCAGATGACCAAAGCGTTCCATCTCTCTCCATCTTGTGTTGTTTGTGATTGCCTTGGTCTTCATCCATTCTTCTTAATACTTCTTCATTGCTAACCTCCTTGATCCAAATAATTCCTAGCAGTCTACAATAAAACCAACATTTTGGATGCTTTTATCTTTTTTCATTTGTGGCCTCTATTAAAATCTACAATTCCATGCTGTAGAGAAGAAGCAAAAGTACCTAACACTGTGCAATGCGCACCCTCAAAGTCAATTTTAAGTTTTTGTTGCATATTGCCTTTTCATCTTAAGGAAGCTGTTCTGGAGCATGTTTATTTCAATGTTTTGTGCTTAGCTATGAAGCAACTTAAGGAAAGGTGGACCACTGGCTTGCTTTGAATCTATAAACATGAACCAATCTGATTTATCAAGGCACAACTCTTTTGACCTTTTCTACAACTAGTGATGGGCTAGGCCTCTGGAGAACAGGGTTCAAATTTCTGCTTGGCCATGGAAACTCATCGGGGGAGTGGAACTGGTAAAATATCTAAAATATCTCACTTACCTTGAAAGCCCTATTGCAGTGGTTCTCAATCTTGGGTAACCCAGGTGTTCTTGGACTGCAGCTCCCAGAAATGCTGGCCAACACAGCTGGTGGTGAAGGCTTCTGGGAACTGCAGTTCAAGAAAAAATGAGTTACCCAAGGTTGAGAACCATTGCCCTATTGTGTGTGTTCTGTGCCATCAGAACCAACTTATAGCAACCCTAATAGAGGTTTTAAGGTAAGCGAGATATTTAAGGAGTGGCTTTCCCAGTGCCACACATACACCCAGTGAGTTTCCATGGCTGAGCAAGGATTTGAACCCTGTTCTTCAAAGTCCTACTCCATCACTCTATCCACTACACTGCACTTAGGGTTACTATAGGTTGGTTCCAACTTGATGGCACAGAACACACACACACACAGCTAGTAGTTGTGCTAATAAGGCTACTCTTCTGGGAGGTAATTTCTTTCCTAAACTTTCCTGTTGCCTCCTTTTGGCTTTGTTTGTTTGTTTGTATACCACCGTATTAGTGCAATGCACTATTCTGGGCAGTTTACAGCATGATAAAATAAAACACACAATAAATAAATGGTTAAAAAAAATTAAAACTGCTAGGAATTCCTTGGATCAAGAAGGTTATCAATGAGGAAGTACTAATACATGCATGTTAAGTCAGGCAAAGAATGTGTATTCCGCTAGATAACATCTGATATTATCTGTGCAACTGTGGGTGGTCACGGAACAAAGGAAGGCTAATTGCCTTAGAGAGAGAACAAAGGAGTCGACAGCGAAAGTCCAAGCCAGCGGAGCCAACTGGCAACGCCCTGAGGGCTCTTTTATTGACTTAGCATGATTACATAGTATGTTATGAGAGAAACAGGACAGGATACTAGTTACCTAATCGCAACTAGGATTGGCTAAAATAACCCTTTGATCTTATGCTCTACCTCTAAGCAAAAGGGCAGAAGAGGGGGCTACCCCGCCCGCTGGCAGCTGCTGCATCCTGCCAGGAGTGTATGCACATCATTGAAGCAGAATGCAGCTACAGCCTTTAAGCAGAAGTTTCCCACATGCAACAGTTCCTGTTCTTTCTCTGATCCTACTGGTGGAACTATTCCAGTCTGTTCTGAAGCCCATGTTCACAAACCGTTATAGACTTTTTGTTTTTTTCCAAAAAACACTTTCTCCCCACTCACCATTCTGCTTGACAGAGAGTTGTTATAGCTTCTGCAGTTCTCCCTTTGTTGCACAGATTGTTGTAGCCTTTTTTTAAAAAAAGTTAGTGGCAACAGCTATGAAGCAGGGCTGTGATGTTGCACCCACTGACCTCTCCATCATTATTCCAATTTAAATCACACAGAGACACCCCCCACTCCAAAACTTATTACTTACCCCACACCTATGCCAGTGGATGTTTTGAATCAAGTCATCTGATTCAAACTGCAGATCACATGCTTGTCTAAACATGTTGTTGTTGTTGTGTGCCATCAAGTCACTTCGAATTCATGACGACCCTATGGTGAGCAATCTCAAAAATCTCCTGTCCTCAACAGCCCTGCTCAGCTGTTGTAAATTCAAGCCTGTGGTTACTTTTAGGGAGTCAGTCCATTCCGTATGTGGTCTTCCTCTTTTCCTGCTGCCTTCCACTTTTCCCACCATTATTGGGTTTTTCCAGTGAATCCTGCCTTCTTATGATATGCCCAAAGTAGGATAGCCTCAGTTTTATCATTTTTGCCTCTAAAGATAGGTCAGGCTTGATTTACCCTAGGACCCACTTGTTTGTGAAGCAGGCAATGAGTTCTGTCTTTCCACAGCCCATTTAACATGTTTGGTGGGCCTATATGATATATACTAGCCTGTGCCAGCTAACAGAAGTAAAACTGTATATAGAGGGGAGTTGTTCCTAATCCCAATTGTTAAGGGTTTAAGAGACTGATCCCTCAAATAAACATACAGAGGCCATTCTATTAGAAAATGTACCATTTCCTCCATCTTACAGCATCCTGCTGAGCAACATCTATTTCCAACATGTTGGTCCTGTTAATGTCCCTGAATCTCTTTCAACTGCTGGGTGTTCAGCCTGCATTTGGTCAGGAGCTGTTATAACTCATGACAGTTAATAAGGGAGAAATATGGGGAAAGGGAAAGCCTTTATATATCCTATTGGAGCAGCAGCTAGCTAGCAATACCATGGTATCTGGACGCCAATGTCACATAGTCTTTTAATACTATCTTCTCAGGCAGCCTCATATACCCACCTGTAGAGGTAGGCTGGAGAATAGACCAGCTTAGATACAAGTACACAAATCTTAGCTCCTCAAAAGTCCCATCTCATCTCCTCGTAGGCCTGTAAAACCAGAGGTGAGGCCATCTGAAATATTATCTTCAGACAAAACAAAATGGTTGCTTTCTTACTGAGAGTACTTACAGAGTAGCATGATGGCTTAGATCAGACTATGGCCTTGGAGGTTGACCTTGGTACCCCTAGTACTTTGGTTAGAAATTTGTATTGGACAGGTGATATTTGAAAGAGCTCATACTGAGCAATTTATCCTATACAGCTGTATTAAAGGCGCCACCATGTTTCCATCTGTTCCAAACGAGGAGCAATAAATAACATTGGTGGATACCTCAGCTGACAGAACTAGAGATTCCAAGTGATCTAATAATGTTCCTGAACTTCTAAATGTTACTCCAAGTTGTTTATATGAATTGGTCTGTTCGAACAATTGCCTGTTCAACTGCCATCTGCATTTCTTCCTCTTTTCCCCCCAAAACTAAAATGTTGGGTTTGGTGTCATTAACCTGGAGGTGTTCCTTGGCACAATAAATGCCTTAAGTCCTCAGTAGTCTTTGTATCTCCACCAGAGTATATGACAGGAAAAAAATGTCATCTGCACAAAGAAGTGCTGAAATATTCCTGTCCTTTAGATGGGATGGAAAAAACCTGGGGCTGGATAAGAAGGAGACCATATCATTTAAATATAAATTAAATAGAAGAGGAGCTAGTAAACATCCCTGCCAGACTCCCTTATTTACAGAGACTGGGTCTGAAAGGCACTGTCAGAGGTGATGCTTATTTGTAGGGTGGTGTTCGAGTCCTTGGATTCTCCCAAGCAACCTACAATCTATATTCAAGGAGTCCAACTGGCTCCAAAGATGGGATCGAGCTGTGGAGTCAAACGTCTTTTCCTATGGTAAAAAATAAAATTCACATTTTTACACCAGCTCAGCTTCTGACTTCAGAAAACCTAAGCTCTGTACAATCTGAACACATCATTTATACTGAATAATGTGTATACACGTGATAGGTTTTTAAACCATTTTCCCCTAAGAGTAAACGATAAAGGTGGGGCAATTTGTCATGATAACATGACAGATTTTTCTTCAATAAAAAACAAATAGGAAAAAGACACCCACATAGAAACGTGCAGATTACTTGGACACCATCTTCTTCACCATTGTGACAGATACTGAATTTTTTAAAATTTAAAGTCTACCTGTATATACATTCCCTCCTTTGGCAAGAATGTGTGTGTGTGTGTGTGTGTGTGTGTGTGTGAGAGAGAGAGAGAGAGAGAGAGAGAGAGAGAGAGAGAGAGAGAGAGAGAGAGAGACCTGAATTGGCTATCTAGCCCTTGCACAGCATATTTTAGGAATTGGCAAGCCAGAATCCTGCCATTGTAATATTTTTAAGCAAGACAGTTCGTGAGACTGGGCTATGTGCTAATTATTTTTAATGAAAAAGGTCAGTAACAAGCAGAAAAGGACTGGACAGGAGGGAAGAGCCAGTAACAAAAGACTTAATTTTGTGAATTGACCCTACTATTTTTTGTTTAAGCAAACATTAAATTCATCTTAGCTGATCAAAAGTGGCCAATTTGCTAAAGCTATGCAGCTCTGGTCAATTAGCAGGACCGTGCCTAAAATGGGGAGTTGTCTGGGACAACCTATGCTATGCTATGTTCCACAATGAACACAGGGAACATAGAAAGCTGTCTGACACTGAGTCCCACCATTGGTTCCTCTAGCCCAACTCTGATGGCAGGGGAACTTTTTTCCTAGCTTCATCTGGAGTCTCTGGTATTCTGATTGTCTCCTGCATCTCCCAAGCATCACCCTGCTTAGTTTTGGTAATCAGATGCAACGCAAGTAGAGGGTAGGGTAGTGGGATTTGGCTGTGCAGGAGTGTTGGGGGTTTGATTCCTCACTGTTCTTCCATGACAAGGGCTGGACTCGATGATCCATATGGTCCCTTCCGGTTCTGCAGTTCTAAGATGATTACTGAACAGTCTCTCTGACTGTTCACTAGTAGTGTGTGTGTCTGTGTGTGTTTGTAACACATGTGCATGCACTATCCCCCAACCGCAAACCAACCAAACTATTTAGCAGCTTAGCTTCTAGCACAGGAGTATAATTACCCAGCAAACAATGGACTCCACTGATCACCAGAGGAGGCCAGAGTGATTTACAGCTTAGCAAAGAACAGACGTGAGCTTTGCCTTTTCGCCTTGCCGCTTAATGCCTCTTTAATAGGCCACCTTGGTTACTGTGCCATTTTAAAAAACTGTCTCTACCCACCTAAACAGAGATTTTTTGCTTTCCTCCAAATTCACAGCATACAAAAGAATATTCCATATACTTGAAATGTCTCTGGAAAGGGGTGGGGGGACCTTCAAGGCAGTCAATTAACCTTTGTAACCTCTTCCTATTCTACAATTTGAATGATTTCCTGAAACTGATTTGCCTTTGGGAGAAGATCTATTTAATGGGACGCATGAGTCAATCCTCAAAGAGGTGATATAATATTCTTTTTTCCAGGAAAGACCCCTGTAGATCGGTGACTCCAATGTCATGGGAGTGACAAATCCACTTTAGGTTTTAGACTGAACTTTTATAGGAGCTATCCAAGCTGTTGAGCCCTAAAGCCTTGGACAGCTCCTGCAAGGTCCAGACATCATTCTACTTGTTTGAAGGTTTGTGCATGTCTTCAGCTATAGCCCATCATGTTTTGTCAACATCTCTTTTAAATGGCTTGCTTTAGGTCCTACTTTCTGGAGTTACAAGAAACAGATTTGCTCCCTCTTTCCACATGACAGCCCTTCAGATACTTAGACAGGATAAACATACCCAGATCCTCAGTTGTTCATCACAGAGTTTGACTGCCTGATCTTCAACATTCTGGTCCCCTTCCTCTGGACATCCTTTAGCTTGTCAATGTTCTTCTTCAACTGTAATGTCCAGAACCAGACACAATATTTCAGGTGAGGTATGATCAAAGCAGAATGGAGTGACACTTCCCCCCCCCCCCAAAAGAGCTTGGGAAACCTAAGATAGCAGTGGCCTAAAGGAGCAGTGGATGTGCAGTGCTGTCACTACGTGGTGGAAACAGAGATGGGAAAACCCCAAATCCCCTGGACAGCATGGCCACCATTCTGCTTTTGGTGCAACACAACCACTTTTACTCTGTGGACCACTGCTAGTGCCTTTTGCCTCCCTGGAGTCTTCCATGTCATGCACAAATGTCTTTTTAATGATGTAAGCTGCCTTGGGTTCTTTTTAAGAAGAAAGGTGGGATTAAATGGCAATTTTTAGAGTATATATGGCAATTTTTCCTGATGGCAATTTTTAGAGTATATATTTTAATTGTATTTTAATTGTCTTATCTTTTTATTGTATTTTAATTGTTGTAAGCCGCCCAGAGACCTTTGGGTAGTGTGGGCGGCATATAAGTTAAATAAATAAAATAAATAAAAATATGTTAAATAATAAATAAATAGGCAGAGCCAATTCATTCTTGATTTCTGCTCTTCTTTTTTCCTTGCAATGACCCTGCAGTACAATTCAACCTGTAAGTGGACCGAAAAATAGTCTCTTATATTTGTGCAGTGGGGCTTCCACACCATCATACTTGATTGTTTATGGGGTGGGGTGGTATTTACTTATTTTTCTTAATGTGTGTTTCTTAATTTTTCTTAATGGGGGTGAGGGGGGAGGGAGGGAGAGTTTGGAAAACTTTCTGGACTTCAATGCTCAGAATTCCTCAGCCAGAATAGATAGCAAGTCTGCTGGCTGAAGGATTCTAGCAACTGTAGTTTAATTTTTTACACACACACACGCACACACACACACACACACACACACACACACACACACTTGTAATCTCAGAATAATCCCTGCCAGTGCTCTTCAAACAACAGAAAGAGTTGTTCCTCAAGGCAGCTTTCCTCCCGCCAATACCTATAACTCCACAAGTAAAACAAAGCTGATCAGAGGCTTCTTCTATCTCTGTTAGCAGAACGGAGCTGCAGCAACGGACTTCAGGCACCAGTGCAAAAATAAAACTGACACAGCCGCCGTTGCCGTCACCACACAATCTCTCCAGCTCAGGCATGAATGCACCAGTTTATTAACTGGGACAGAGCCCCCTTGAAGACCCTAATAGATCAGTTTTCCATAGCAGCTCATTTACTGGGCTTGTCAATATTTCGTTCCTGACCCCTGTGGCTTCTTCCTTTCCCATGGCTGCTTTATGGTTTAAGAAAATTTAGCCCCTGAACTCTCCTATGTCTTCTAGAGAAAAGAAAAGGATGTGTGCCTGTGATTCTGCGTAAGGAAGGGCTTGGACTTCTGAGTTATGCAAAGACAAGTCAGAGGTTAGGACCACACAGAGGTATGTTGCCAGCTAATGTGGACATCTCTGTACTGCACCCTGGCAATACAAAAGAAGCATGCAAGATTGCTTTTCTCCAGTTGGTCACAGGCTCTACACTCTTTAAAGCATAACTAAACTGCACCCTGGCATTTACATCGCTGTTATAGTTCACGCAAAAATGTTTAATGATCCCAGGAAGGCGCATATCAGGTGTCCACATGTTCCACAGTCTCCTCCCTCCCTCATCCTTCTCTGCTATTATCACCATAATCATACCTATCCCTTTTGCTGGCATTCTTCTCTCTTTTTTATGTTTAGCGATTAAAATAGCTCTGAACTGGCAAGATATGATAAGCTTTTGAAGTAGTGCTGTATCAGTTTAGTTATGCTTTAAAGTGTGTACAGCTTGTGACCAATTGGAGAAATGCAATCTCGCATGCTTCTTCTTTAACACAGGATGTCAGTGGGGGAGCATGCTCTATACTTGCTACTAATTAACTACAGAGTTTTTTGCCCCCATGCCTCAGGGTTGTTGAGACTGCCCCTTCCTTCCTGTTTTTCCTTTGTTAGCCACCTTATCTCTCTTCTCCATTTTCATCCCTTCAAAGGTGTGTGGTGATATCGATCCATACTATATAGAAAGGAAGAACATGATCAAGTACTGCGAGTAAACATTTTTGTGCTCTTTAACCTTTATATCAAGACAAATCATTTTTCCTTTTCCAACGGAGAGAGTGGGATTGGGCAGATTCCTCCATGTTTTAGACTCTCTACCACAATGGGAATAACCAGGTTCCAAATCCCTCTAACATGATGATGGCCAGAGGCAGTCTCCCAAGTTGGAGGAATGAATTGTGCTCCTGTACCCATCCGCAAGGCAGCAATGCTGAAGCTAGGTCTTAACTAGGGAAGCCCAGTCAACAGGAAGAGATGTGAAATCTCGGGGCGATTTATCAGATAGTTGCTTCTCGATGTGCTTCCACTTCTCTAATCTCCAAAGTAAGAGTGTTGCCAGGATACCTCCCACATGACCTGCTTCAGTGTTTCCTTTTGAGGGAAGCAGCATAACCAAGCTGAAAGCTTATTTTAAAAGGGAGTGATTTCTTTATGGCTGTTTCCACTGAAAGAAGTGGGGGCGGTGAGGCGAGACATTCAGGTGAATCACTGGGTGCTTTATTGATTCCCCTTACCCTTTATAGTCACCTTGGAAGAACCTCCGAGGTGTGTGTCCTTATCATGGAGGAATGAAGTCATCATGGTAGTTACCTAAGGACTGTAGTCATAGGTAGCTCATGACTGGAATCAGGGGAAGATGTTCCAACCTGAAATATCGGGGTATGGCATGACCTCCCGTTTGCAACTTAATAAGAGTTGCCATCTACCAACCTGGAGAGATGGGATAGGCTGATGCCTTCCCTAAACCAAATTTATTATTTATTACCTATTACTTCAATTTAAATGTATCTATACTATAAGTTGCAATGAAGGGGACATTCAGAATTAACCCACTGTGCTTGACTACCACACCTATGGGAGTAAAGCTGTTAATAGTGTTTTATGTAGTAAATGGTCACCTTAAATGAGGAGTAATATCAGTTTTGCACATGCTGCATGGACTGTACTACAGATCCCATCATTGGTCATTCTGGTTGGTGCTGGTGAAAGTTGTAGTCCTAAACTCGAGGGAAGAGCACTAATTTTGCCCTAAACTCAGAGACCTAGAGACTAGAACTGAGGTGTATAACTTTGCTGCTATAGGGTTGCTCCTGGTGTGGCTCTATTCATTTTGCCCTGCAAAATGGAGAACAATCAGATAAAAGTATATTCTCAAGATTAAAGCATACAATTGGCAAAATCTTTCTTGCCTGCCAATAGCCAGGTGATCAGACTTGCAAATGAAACCTGTGTTTACTTTCCACTGAGCAGGCGTAAAGGAAAGTTAGGTGGAAGGCAAGATACACTGTCGAGTGAAAGCACAGGCTATGACAAACAGATGTCTTTTGAAACATGCAGAAGCTCTGCTTCTGATGACGTGCTTCTTGTGTTGTACATCGGATTTGTACAATGAAATCTGATACATCGGATTTGTACAATAAAATCCCCTCCGTTGTTGGAGGGGAAGTGAAAAGCAAATTCAGCTACTTAAATAGGGGTGTATTCAATTGCTAGAAGTGTGGTAATAAGGAGCTCCTTCCCCCCACTCACAGCCTGCACTGGATGCAGCCCTCAAAATGTTGTGCATACTGCTCTTCTATGTCCTTAATGAAAAATGTTGGAATTTTTATATTAAACGCATTTACCATGTGTCTTACCTCAGTGTGGAAGACTGAGTTTAAGTGACTTGTGTACCTGCTGAGGCTGTTGTCCAGGTGCTCCAGATTCCTACATTGAGCAGGGGGTTGGATTCTATGATTCTATGATTCTGTGCTCACTATGAATGAGCAGCTTCAAGATCCCTGATCTCCGTCTTTATGGTTCTTTATTTTTAAATGTGACTTGTCTTGGACAGCCATTAAAATAGAGGATATCTTTGAAAAGCTGAGTGTCTTCTGGCCTCCTTTTGGATGAACGGCTGATGGTTGGGAGTGGCCCACTCCTGAAGTGAGTAGCACCCCATTTGCCCTAACGGACAAGCCACTGCTGCTGATGACTTGCATAACACTTCCATGTTCAGTAGTATAGGGAACCCTTGCCTTGCTTTACTGTGGCCTTACTTTGACAACTACTGTATCCTGGTATCAGCAAATCCAGCCCCCATCCAAAAATTACTTTAATGGCCACATGACCACCACTGCAAACAGGTGCTTTGGTGTCACCAAGCATGATGGCAAAAGAGCAGAGGTTGGGGAGAAGAGAAGACCACAGAGATCAGAGGAGAACACCCAGCAAGCAAACAAGCAAGAGGAGATTATGATGATGAAGATGATTGCACTCCATACCAGATGCGGAAGGGGGGAATAAGAAGAGAGTAGAGGCTGGATGGGAGCACCCACTAAGCAAGCAGAAGACAGGGGATGTAAGGGAAATAGGGAGACAGGGGAAGTTTTGTTTATAAGGCAAATTAAATGAAATGAAAATTTTCCAGGGAAATTCTCTCTCTCTTAACTCTGAGCCTAATAGGAAAATGGGATTCAATGTACAATGCTTTGCTTTTTACAACCACCAGTAGAAAACTTAGGTTGTAAGGAGGGAGAGAGGTCAGCTATAACTTGACAGACCTTCAGCTCAACCCCTTGTCTTCCTGAAGAGTAAAATGTTAAATAGTTCTGTTGAGCTCTAGACAAAGAAGCACTGTGCCTCGTGTTGCAGTGGTTAAACTACTGCAACTGCAGCCAAAACTGTGCTCATGACCTGAGTTCAATCCTGTGTGGCTGGTTCAAGGTTCACACAGCCTTCCATCCTTCCAAGGTCAGTAAATGGAGTACCCAGGTGGGGAGCAATGTGTAGCCTGCATAATTAAATTATAAACCACCCAGAGAGTGCTTGAAGCACCAAGGGGTGGTATAGAAGCAACACACTTTGCTTTTTGCTTTTGTGGTTCCTTTCTACTCCTTGCAGCTGCTGAGATTGCATTCCGAAGCAGGCAAGTGGGATGGGGGACATACAAGTCAATCCTCTGTCGCCATACAGGATTTTCTCCCTCTCTGTTCTGAAAATGGCCATCCCCAAGGTTTTTTTGGTGAAAAGATTCCCCTGTAGTGAAAGTCAAAAACAGCCTCAGTGGAGCAACTTTTGGGAAGAGAATAATGCAAGGGAAATAACCTGGATAGCATTCAAGGGGGATTAACATAGATAAGGAAAGGCTGTTTTCCTTCCCTCCCACCCCTCAACTCCCCTCCAACATCCAATAAAACGACATTGCCCATCTCTGGGAATTAGTCAAATTCATGGAGGATATGGTTCTCAGTGGCTACTAGTCGTGATGGAAAGAAAGTGTAGATGGTTGCTAGTTAAGCAGCTGTATACCCTTCTCGGGTTCTTTTATGCCCTTATGCTAAGCCAAGGGGAAAAAGAAAGCTGTAATAACAGTTAAGGAAAAGGTGAATGGAGGAGAAAATGCCCAGAACAGCTAGGAGGATGCAAAATCTCTAGAGTTCTAGCCCTGCTAATATTATTGCGGTTCATTCTTGGAAATATTTCATGTTTAGCTTGTTTGTTCTATTGAATATCTCTTTTTAAATAAACCTTGGAATCAATTCTTTCACTAAGGCCATAGTCACACCAGGCAAATGTTCCCTTGTTCTAAAGATACATTTCATACCTTTGTTGTACTGAATCAGAGTCACGTGGTATATATACCTTGGTGAATGTCCCAATATGGCTTAACATTCTGATTCGTTTTCTCCTGTTTGAATAATTATGGCCCACTACACCATGGTACCAATTTATTTTCTCTCTTGTTTTCTGGGTAATTGCAGCCCCTTACTTTAATTTTTTTAAAAATTACTAACCTATACATCAAAATGTCAGGTTAGAGTTCCTGTTCAGTAAAATTTCCTCTGTTGCACCGGTGCCTCTGGAAGAACTGCACTGCATTCAATTGAGCCGGCACCCTCACCCAGGACTGTGTCACTTGCCAGACAGTAGGTGGAGTGATGCAACACATACCAGTGCCTTTAAAGCCATTGACATAAGCTTACCTACCTATTGATACACCAGCTGTTAAATTAAAAAAAATTATAGCATCTGCATGGCAACAATGGCGGCTGCCTTCTGCAGTGACTTGGCTTTAGAAAAGAATCAATGGGGCCATGCACATGTGTCATACTGCTAAGGAACAAAAAAAACAGAAGCCTTCTGGCGAGAGGGAAATAAAGTGTAGTTACGCCGCTGGCCGGGTAAATGATTCAATAATGGCCTTGTGTCATGTGACCACAAATTTATGCAATGATCTAACCGGGATATAAGTAGGGAACATTTGCCTCATGCGATCACGCCCTAAGAAACTCAGATCTACTTCCTTGTTACTCTGTTTAATCTTTTGAAGAGAAAACTGTTTCATTCTGGGGGGGGGGGGGGGACACCTCATGCATTTGTGTCTATGAGATGGGAACATCTGTCCCAAAGTAGCAAGAGTGTGTGTTTGAAAGAGAGAAAAACAAGGACATGAGTAGGCTTCCATCAGTTCTACATCCGCCTCATTTGTCCATGACCCTGCCACAGAACTTCCCTCCATGTGAATACATCCAAATGAAGAGACTGAAATTTAAAAAAAGTAAGTCACCCAAGAGTTCCACCATGTTCAGCAGTAATTTGGCCCATTTTCAAATGGTGCACAATATGCATCATTACTGAAAGGCTATTGTAGCCATTAAAGAGGTACACATTGCAGCTCAATGGACAGCCTGTCCCCATTTATGTTGCAAGTGTTGAACAGAACCAGCAGGAAGGTCATGTCCATCTCACGGAAGAATGATCCGTTCTTTTCTCCTTCCACATGCACAGACAGGCATATGTGACCCAGCTTTCCTTTGGCATCCTTCATGGGCAAGATTTCATGATGCTTAAGAGCGGCCTCATGCTCTGCCTTACAGAGGACAGTCCTCTATTTGAAAGGGCTGCCAGAGGATCATTCTCCATTCAGAGCTGACCTCTTGTTTGAAAAGTGGCCCAGTCCAATTCGAGGTGAAAGATAAAGGCCCATAAGAAAGAAGACCTGGGTTCTTAAAGTTGCCGATTAACAAATGGTACACAGCCAGCCAATGAGGAGACAAAACACCACAGTGTTCCTTACTGCGGTAAGATGTATTATGTTTCTATTGGAGATGTGGTAATTGCACCTAAATTTGCATGCATAGTGCTTTTTTTTCCAAGTGGATGCAATTTCATCATCTTTCATTCATGTTATGCAAGTGGTGAATTTGGCTTCTGCACCTTTGGAAAAAGAAATCAGTTTTTTAAAAGTACTTTCCTGAGATTCAAACTGTAACAATAATTCCTCACATGCACCTCACTGCCTGTGCATAATTTTTGTTTTTTGGGTACCCTTAGCCATCAAGCTAAGGATATATAGTAGTCTGTGCCAGTTAGCGGAAATAAAACTGTAAACAAAGGAGAAGTGTTCTTGATCCCGGTTGTTAAGAGTTTAAGATACTGATCCCTCAAATCTGCATATAGAGGGTATTCTGTTAGAAAATGTACCACATCCTCCATTTTAGAGCATCTTGCTGGCCAATATCTACATGTACCACGTTGGTCCATATAACATTCCTGAATTTCTTTCAACAGCAACTGCAAGTGTAGTATTGTGTTTTAAGTATGATGCATTTCTGATCCCTCAGAGGAAAGAGAAGTGCCCTCTCCAAGCCAGTTCGCAAAGACGTGTGAGGCGCAAGAGAGGAAACAGGTGAGCTTCATGTTAGCCAGTCTTTTCAAGTGAACAATTGGCTTGCCTTATCTTTCCATTTGATGTTGTGCAACAGCTGCTTAGTAACATGAAAAAGAATTCTGCTTCTTCATCCTGGTGTTGTGTGTTAAGCTCACAAAAAAATAAAGCATTTACCTCAAAATGTTGTCAGGGCGACTTGGTCCTTTAGTTGAGAGGAAGATATGAGTAGGCAGGCATAAATGTACACAACAACCAGAGATATAGAAATAACATTTCACCAGAGATGAGAAAAGTTAATGAATACAATCCTAGAATCCCTCAGCCATCATGGCCACTGGTCATATTGACTAAAGGATGCTGGGACTTACAGTCAAAAAATCCCACAAAGAAGGAAAACTCACACCTTTGCTCAGAGCTCAGCTCTTCCACAATAGAATATGTGACCCAAGGCATGGAGTAGGTGTGAGCAGAAAAGCAAAGGCTCATAATCCTCAAATGTTCTCTCTCTCTCTCTCTCTCTCTCTCTTTTTGATGTTGTAACGATGTTTTTCACGGCAGTATAAACAGGCGTGATAACAAAATTAGAACTGTCATCTCCCATTTAAGCTACACATCACTAATGTGCTGAAATGCGCAATTTCATATGGCATTCATCAGCTCGTATCGTGTGGGATGCATGAATGCAGTCTCTATTGTCTCTTCTCATACCCTGTAGCCTGAGCCCTAGGTAAACAGGAGGTGGTGGCACACAGTCAATTCATCAAATTATATCCTATGACTCTACTAATTGGGACTAATTCTACCACCCTTTCCTAGGGGGAGGGGAATCCCACAACCCTGGTTTTTAATAAGGCCAACAATTGTAGGATCATTCCCCCACAGTACTAAGAAAGAAAGAAAGAAAGAAAGAAAGAAAGAAAGAAAGAAAGAAAGAAAGAAAGAAAGAGGGAGGGATAATTAATATATACAGAAAATACGCAGCTCATAACTCAAAGGAATACTTGAAAACTGCTTAGCAATTTGTAACGCCCACAGTAACACACTGTAGAAATGCTTCATTGCAATACAAATCCACTTATCCCTTAACTTTGGCTCTAGATTCCCTTCCTCCAATGAAAATAACTCACAACCAGAAAAACTCAGAATTGTGGAGAGAGGAAAAAACAGCCTTCCATGTGTAGGTTGTTTTTGAGTAATGGGTTGGAGGGAAGAAAGAGAGTATGTATTTATCTTCTCTTTCCTCGTTGGAAGATGCTATTTTATGCTGTTAATGTTATTTTAAAAAAATATACTCACTGCAATTATCAGCAATACCAGTTTTAACCCCAATCATCACTTTGCTGTATCGGCTGACAGTTTGTGGTTACTTTGGAATCTAAATGTCTCGCTCCCCTGACAGGCGTTCCTTCAGCAGATCCATTAGCGACTCTAAAGGCCACTGCAAATTTCACAAGGGATTCTGTTGTGTGTGCACATTGCCGTGTTATTGTCCCAACGCTTTATAATTTTCTCCACACAATTTTTTTTGACAAGTTGCTGTTTTCTTTCCCAGCAGGCTTTTAACATCATATTAGGCGCATATGACTTTATTGGAAGGGTTCAGAGCTCCAGGATGGCTGGCACCAGTTGTCATACATCAGTCCTCTAAGATCTGTGGCTAATCAGGACACGTCGATAATCATTTATTTTGGAATGCTGGGGAGGTATAGTGGTTAGTGCACCTAGTTAAGATTTAGCGAACCCAAATCCAAATCTTGCCATGGACACGATGTTTATTCATTGGTTGGTTTGATTTGTATCTCATTGTTCTGCTGAGTGGTGCTCCAACTGACCAGATGTATGTGAAAGCTATTATCCCTTCCTCATTTACCTAACCTCCCTCTCAGGGCTGTTATGAGGATATAGCAGAAGAGTCTCCAGCAGAAGTATGTGATTGGTCACCTTAGCCTAATTTCAGGGTTTTTCTGTGAATTGTCCATTGAAACCTCTTCCCTGGCAAGAGTGAGAGGTCTTTTTTTTTCTAGGTTCCATTGCACACTGAGAAAGCTGCTGTTGTCGGGAGCATTTGGATACAAGGAAGTGGGTTCGGCTCTAGCTGCACCCACCCCTGGGTTCAGTACCACTGTGATGTTTGCCCCTTGTTGCCCCTGGTTATCTTCCAACCACAGAACACATGAAGGCAAACCAAACTCCTTTTCACACGCTGCCACCAGTTGATCACTAAATCAACGTACTTTGCTTAAGAAAGATGCAGGTCCAGTCATCACTGACTTTTAAATAAAACAGGTTTATTGATTACAGATGTTGCTATAATAATTCATAAGTATCTTCTTCAGGTTTATCAAGCATCAATAACAATCTTCTATTTGATCTTACAGGTTACTATTCACTCTTCTCACTAATCACACCTCAGATCTCCCAACTATCTCTCTCTCTCTCTAACTCTCTCTCCACTCTGCTCTGACTCAACTCGACTCTGACTGACTTCTGACTCTCAGGCTCCGCCTTTTAATCTCTCTCTCGGCTCCGCCTCTCCACCACATCAGCATAACACATGAATAATGCATGACTTATTTAACATAATAAGGGTGAACGCCACAACCACCTCCTGCCATTATGGGCCCTGTGGTGGCTTATATTGTCATGCCACCCTCAGAGGCACATTTAGTGGATACTTTCTCAATAGACACTTTATCCCAGGTCTTGGAGCTCCTCACTGAGGCAGGCTAGGCTGGTTTTCTTCCTGTTGTTCTTCCGTCGGCAAAGGCGTTTTTTATTCAGGTGGGCTTCTGGCAGTTGACCAGTTGCAGAGGAAGAGGCTTTTTGCTAGCCACATCTTGTGTTTTCTTTATTGTGGGTACATTTAATTGTTTGCTTATTATCATTATTTTCTTTATTGGCTTCTTTATCCATTGTGTTTTAATTTCTGAAATTGTGTGTTTCAATTGTACTTACTCAATTGCATTATGAGTTGTCTTGTATCTAATTATGGAAAGGAAGATGAGATAGAAATTTGTATATAAATGAATAAACCTCTGTTCACTCCAGGGTGGATAAAAGGTTTCACAGCCCAACCATATATACTGTGCTCAGTTCCTTGGTGGAAAGCCACAATAAATGAATGTTTTGTAGTGTATCAGGCACTTTCTACCTGGTTATTTTGACCTAGCTGATTTTGACCTTTTTTGCACAAATAGCCAGCAAATGTTTTCATCAGGTGTGAAGTCATACTAGGATAATTCATACTTTAATGCTCTTCTTCCCTCCCACAGCCTGCTTGACCTTCTCTGTATCTGGATTTCTGTTCTCCCACTTTAGGATACAATGTCAGTTTGCCAACATTTGCCCTTGTATTTTTTTTTCTCTCCCTCCTACTCTTCCTTATAGACCACAATTTAGCTACCAAAATCAACAGAAAACCCTTGGTTTCCAACTTTTTCTGCAAACCCTTCCTAGAGATGATGGTGTTGTTGGGTAATCTTAGACCAGTGGTTCCCAACCTTGGGCCTCCAGATGTTCATGGACTACAATGCCCAGAAATGTTGGTCAGCATAGCTAGTGGTGAAGGCTTCTCGGAGTTTTAGTCCAAGAACATCTGGGGACCCAGGGTTGGGATCCACTGTCTTAGGCTATCAACTTATTTGCCTTCTAATAGATTATGTTCATTGGGATGATGAGGTGGATTACTTTCGTTCATTTCAGAATGTGGTAAACTATCCTATCAAAATTTTGAGAAACATACCCCTTACTCATTTTGATGCATGGTGCTCTGGAGGTCTAATCCAAAGTTCTCTCCTGAGGTACCAGTGCCTCGATTTCCCCGTTCTTTTAATTACATGATCCAGTCTCAATGTATGGGGCAGTAATGCAATCCCAGGCTTGTTTTCATGTGACCACTTGATGCATGAATCCATCAGGAGGTAAGGACCCACTTTTAACAAGAGCAAAGAGAGGGAGGTTGGGCACCAAATCACAATTGGGGAAAACCATCCCAGAAAAAAGCTAAAAAAAATTATTGAGCCCCCAAACTCTCTTCCCAAACTGCGCCTCAAGGCAGCTTACAACAGTATCAATATATCAAAAGACCATCCCAAGAAGTCACTGTATTAAAACACAATTAAACAAATCGTATCGTTTAAAAACAGTTGGATTAAAATCAGTTCTTAAAGCTGCCCATACAAAAACACAGCAATTACCATTCCTCAGCAACATTTTGAAGGGGCTTTCAGAGACTGGGAGCAGCCATGGAGAAAGATACAGAAAACAGTGTGAAGTATTTTGCAGAACCTACTGGATTTTATGCAGAAAACATTTTCCTTCAGTGGCAAGTGCTGTGTTTTCCCTAAGGATGGAGCAGGTGTACAGTTAGAAGACGTACACACACACACACACACTTGTCTTCGGGACAGAATACGTTAAGCACTGCAATGTGATTTGGAGAGACAGGGGTGGATTAAATGTAACCCTCAGCACCTTCAAGTTTGTTTCAGGATTTGTTGCTTCATTTCGTTTCGTTTTTGGTTGAGAATTGTGTGGATGCACACCCCATTCCCCTGACTAACCTTCCCAAATATTTTCATTCAGGGTGCAGACATGTACACATTAATTGGAGTAAGAATCATTTACCTTGGTGATTCTTATAGCACTAGTACCACCAAGTAGACAGTGTCCCCTCTTCAGCACACAATGTGTTTCAATTGCTGAAATCCTTTTGCTGAGTTGCACTAGAGTAGCCCTATTGAATCAGTTGGGATTTGGTGAGTCAACACCTCCATATGTTCCATGGGTTCAAATGGATCTACTCTAGCTGTAACATACTTTACAGAAGAGTGGACTCACCAGACCCCTACTGTTCTCTAGTAATCCAACAACAGGCCCATTGCTTGCCCAGAGGGACCTAATCCTGCTAAGGACTTTTCCATTAGCAGCTCAGAAGGTCCTGGGTTTGCAAAGGACTATGTACCTGCTGTTTATCAGGGCCTTGGTCTGCCAAAGCCTATTTCTGTTGAGGGTCAAGTTGGACCCGATTTCTGTAAAAGACTTTTGGCACAAGTTGTTTTCTTTCTTTCTTGTTTTAATAAAGCTCTTTATTCTGCAAAGACTCACCTCTCATCATGGCGAGAGCGGCAGGGACAGCTCACAGTATGGTTTGACCAAAGTAGAATATAGTGGTAGTGTTACTTCCCTTGATCTTGACACTACATTTCTGTTGATATACTCTAGTACGATATTCACTTTTTTTTTACTGCTGCATCACACTATTAGCTTATCTTTAACTATGTCTTTCAAATGAGCAGATTTTTATTTTCCTGTCAGCTTTCTTCACTATCCAGCTATACATAGTAATTGGGAATACCATAGTATTGATTATTTTCATCTTAGTCTCCACTGACATCTCCTTACTCTTATGGATTGTTGCCCTTCTGAGTCTCAATCTTCTTCTGATTTCTTAACTGTAGATTTTTGTCTTCTTAATGTTCAACTGCAGTCTTGCTTTTGCTCTTTCTAGTTTCACCTTCAGCAGGTGTTTCAACTCATTGCTGTCTTCTAGCAATAAGGCGTTATTGGCATATCTTATTGATGTTTCTTCCACCAATTTTCACTCTTCATTCATCTGAATCTAATCTAGTTTTCCGTATGATATGTTCTACATATAGATTATATAGGAAGGGAAATAAAATATACACTTTCCTCTAAAGCTTGTTGGAAATGTGATGAAGAAATTGGCATGTATTATCATATGTGGTGGGACTGTAAATTGATTCAGAAATTTTGAAAACTGATTTTTAAGGAAATATGTGATATATTTGGAAAAGATATAGAATTTAACTCTAAAATGGCTTTGTTGTCAATTTTTGATAAGACAGAACTTGATTACTGTTCGAAGGAATTGATTTCCAATTTTATGACAAGTGCTAGAATATTAATAGCTAGATTCTGGAAAGACAAAAATGACATTAAATTAGAAGATTGGTATAATGAAGTATGGGACATTGCATTAAATGATAAATTAACTACTGAACTTAAGATGAAAAGAGGGGAAATAAGTTCAAATATTTTTTATGCTATTTGGGGTAGATTTGTTGAATTTGTATTAGTGAAAGGAAAGGGGAAAGCCTCTAAACAACAATCAATACAATTTTGGAAAGGAAGTTCGTATTAAAAAGTATTGTTCTAAGGGTCCCGTGGGTATGGGGTGCACGGTAGTTTAGATTGTATAGCAAGCATTTTGTATTTTTGTATTTGTTTTTGTTCTGAAAAAATAAAAATATTTTAAAAATAAAATAAAATATACACTTTTCCCCCCCATTGAGAAATGATGTTGTTTCTCCATTATTTGCCCTTATAGTAGCCTCTTGTCTGGAGCATTGGCTATGCACCAAGACAATCAAATGCTGCCCATGGCACATCCGTTTCTTTTGCAACAATCCATAGCTTTCTATGAAAAGAGAAGAGTGGGAGAAGAAGACTGTTCATGCAATGGATTGACTCTATAAAGGGAGTCATGGGATTCAGTTTGCACGACTTAATCATGGTTGTGAACAGAACCAAATGCCTTACCAAATTAAAACTCCAGATATCATATATAATAATCACACATTTCACAGCTGAGATGAACAATATGTATAGATGAAAACAGCTTACAAGTCACACTTTTCTCCAGTCTGCTTCCTTTCCTCCTTTGAAAACAACCTGAGATGAAGGTAGATGGGGGTTAGGAAATGTGCATTGTCACTTTCGTGGGGCTGTAACATCGAGATTCCCATTGCTAGCATGGCCATTGGATTCTGGGAACTACTATACCAGCAAGCAGAGTTTCCCATTCAGGAAGGGGAGACAAGGACCAATCCCTTCCCCTATACACTTGCTTGGCTTGATGCTGAAATATATATCTCATACCACTGGATATGTGTAAAGGCCACATATGTCTGTATCTGTAAGTTACTCATGTAATGTGAGCAAGTTAACTCATCTACAGTTTCACTTCCTCCAGTTGCTGCCTAATTTTTCTAATGCAGAGGATTCTCTCTCCTCTCTCTGGGAAAGAGAGATGTTCTATTACTTTCCATGTTCTTCAGTTATTATGCCCTTGTATTCTATTTCCATTTTATTTGTTTTCTTTTAATTCACCATTTATCCTTTAATTACCAATTCTTTGGGGTCCCCTTTCCATCTTGTTTTTCATGCCAGTAGGAAACCACTTGTGCAATCCTTGTTCTAAAGCTTTCTTTCCAAGTCCCTGTCTTGTATAAATCCCCCACAGAGCTGCCGTACGTTCTTACAGGCATCTTAATTGTCATTGCATAGTAAATAACAGTACATGTAGTCATGATGTTTTCCTTCTACCTGATTTCTTTTATTTTGCTCACACATAAACTCAGCTTTTGTCTACTGGCAAAGCAGCAAAAGAAACATTACATTTCCTTTTCTTCATCTCTTTGGTTGACATGGCAGCATTGATATTCTTTTTGTCCCCTGCTATTTCTCTTCTATTTTTCCTCTCTTCTGTAAAAAAAAAAATCACAGTTTATTTTCTCATTCCTTAGTTGTCCTCACCTTCCTAGTAAATCAGCATCTCTTGATTTCTTTTTGTTTTCCTTTTTTTTCCTTAGATGATGATGTCTACCTTAGATTAACATGGCTGAAGCCAATTGTTAGTCTGGCAGACTCGCTGAATCAATAGTATTTATGTAAGTGTTGACTTTCCAAAATCCATTTGATTCACAATGTGTACTCAGGTGAAAGTAACCAACTTGATTTAGACTTTCGACTCCTTCTTCTTCTTGGTCCCCTCCTACTAGAAGTTGGATATCTTAATGCTTTAGTGCCTTTGGATGCAACAGCATTGAACAATGATGTCAGGTTGCATCCACACCAGACCCCCATGTACTTCATCCAAAATATTCTTTTCCTTCCTGTATTGCTTTTCTCATTGATTTTACCTTGAACCATCAACTTTAATGATCCGTACTTTCCTTTCAATGCAGTACAATCCATACTTTACTTTTTAAATTGTTTGAGGGCCTTTTAAAATTTCTTAGTCATTATTAATTTGCTTTAGTACCTCTTAATTGGTCAGCAGCTCCATCCAGTAGATTCTGAGCACCATGCACTAAATCCTCATTTCAAACGCTTCTTTCTCTTTAATAGTTGCCTAAGTCAAAGCCCACAGCCATACACCAGAAATAAGAATACGTAGCAGTGTGCAATGCACATTCTGAAAGCAATTTTAAAAAATTGCACATTACATTCTGTATTGTAAGGAAGTTGCTAGAGGGCATCTCTATTCTGATTTGCTGCAAGGCTCTGCTTCCACTGTTCGTTCAACCAAACTGAAAAGTGTGTGTATTTATCAAGGCGCATCTTGGATTTTTTTATTTTGGATCTTTTACTCTCCAGGATTAAATTCATTTATTTTTTCTTTCTCTCTTTTCAGATTTCCCTACCCATTCTTCCAATCATGCTCTTGCTGTTGTTCTTGGCTATTCCCCCCCCCCCTTTGAAAAAAAAAAGTAAATTTCAATTTTGCCCAAATTCATTATGCAGTCTTTATCCACCCATTGTTCTCAGCCCTGGTCTCTATCTGTAACCCATGTTGCTAAGAGTTCCAACCCACCTCACTGGGCTCTTGCTTCCAAGGTTTACTGTGAAGGTATGCAAAGCATCTAGATCCCAATAAAATGTCACATACATATTCAATGTCATTGTAAAAAGTAAAACATGGCAAGTCCCTGAACATCTTTTTCCCATTCTGATGCATTTTGTTGTGTTTGCATGTTTACAGTCCTGTTCATTGTAACAAAATGGGATAATACTGTATTTTTCATTTCATTATATTTAAATGTAAATCAACTGGAAAGAGAAAACAAAAGATGGGCTTTTTGGAATTGCAGATCTACAGTTTAATACATTCTGGAACAAGTGGAAGTAAGCAGGGATTTCATGTCCCAAGGGGCTCCATATAGTTCTTTGGCAGGATAGCCTCATCTGTTTTTAGCATATAGAAGAAACTAGCTCCAGTAACTGGTGTTGTTAATTCACCAAGAATGGCAACGAGAGTATTCTAGTTTATTCTCGAAGGCTTTCACGGCTTTCACAGAGGACAGGAGTCAGAACTCTGGAACACCTTCCACTCCAGAGCACAGACAGAGTTCTGACTCCTGTCCTCTGAAGATGCTGGCCACAGAGACTGGCGAAATGTTAGGAAGAAAAACCTTCAGAACATGGCCAAAAAGCCTGAAAAACCTACAACAACCATCAGTATTCTAGTTGTTAGATCCTACCCTGCTAGGCTGGTTTAAGATTTCTTATTATTTTGCTGTATGGAGGGTTGACTCTTTTACTTCTTGGGAAATAATATTCTCTGAAATCACACTCTGAAATCATTATACTCCTGTTTTCTGTTTCTTTTTCGTCCATTTTCTTTCAATTGGCCCTTTATCCTTTAATCACAGATTCCACTGGGTCTCCTTTTCACCTTGTTTTCATGCCAATAGGACACTTCTAGTGTGAATGAGTGAGTGCTGGAAGCTTACCGAGAGTCTCCAGCTTGGAGCAGTTGCAAACCCATTAACTTTTGTAACCTCCAAATAAGTAAAGAGCCCTTCTGCCACCACCTTAGCACAGGGATAGACCACTCAGTGCCCTCCAGAGGTTGTAGCTTATTATTCCCTCAAATCTCCCATAGCCAATGGTCGAAGACGGTAGGAGCTGGAAACCAACACACAGAGAGCACCAGGTTGTCTATCTCTACTTTATCTGCACATGGGAACTGCTGTGGTATTTTATTTATTTCTTTTATTTATAATATTTTTACTCTGCCTTTCTCCTTAAAAGGACCCAAGGTGGCATACATAATTAAAAAACACTATTGAAAACTAAAAACAAGCATACAGATACTAAAAAGGGTCAAACAAATACCACTCTAAGAAATGGTAAACAAAAGCACAATTGAAAGCACATTCAAAGCAATAAAGCACAACCATCCATTTAAAGGTCCCACTCAGGCAGCCAGTCACTGAGGGAAAGCTTGTCCGAAGAGAAAGGTCTTTGCCTACTTGGGGAAGGACAGCAAAGATGGGGCCAGGCTGGCTTCCTGTGGGAGGGAGTTCCAAAGTCTGGGAGCAGCCACAGAGATGGCTGTCTCCTGTATCCCCTCCAAACACGCCTGTGAAGGTTGTGGGACAGAGAGTAAGGCCTCCTCTGATGATCTTGACACTCAGGCAGGCTCATAATAGAAGCCAAGGTTCTTGAGATAGCTTGGACCCAAGCCATTTAGGGCTTTATAGGTTAGAATCAGCACTTTGAATTGTGCCCGGAAACTGATTGGCAGCCAGTAGAGCTGCTGTAACAGAGGGGTTATGTGATCCCTGTCACCAGCTCCGGTCAGCAATCTGGGTACAAATTCTTCCCACCTTCCAGGCCATGTGGGAGGAGTTTGTGTTTCACATGTCAGTGCTGCCTCAGTCACAGGGAGAAATGCTCCTAATTGAGGGAGGAAACCATATTAGTTTGCTAGTGGTTCTTCATGAGCCAGAATGGTCCTCTCTTGTGCATGAATGTTCTTCAAAGAATGGAACTCTGGATGTTCTTGGAGCTCAAATCTGATCAGCCTCAGTCAGAATGGCTATGGCTGACGGGAGCCGAAGAGCAGCAGATTACCTGGCCAGAAGGTCAGTATCTGAAGGGCACATGCCTCTATAATCATGTCCCCTTGTCACTCCAGAAGGGAACCTTGTCAGACCTCAAGGAAGACAGACTATTTGCAGCTGGTGTTTCCCCCACCATTTTTGCTTGGCTGTAGCTTCCATCAGCACTAGCCAGCAAAAACCAATGGGGAAGGCTGGTGGGAATTGCACTCCACCACCTACAGCAGAGTTCCCAACCTTGGGGAGCCCAGGTGTTCTTGAACTGTAAGTTCCAGAAACTCTGGCAAGCACAGCTAGTGGTGAAGGCTTCTGATCTACAGGACCACAACTTGCCTGCCTGTGACATACCTGGAAGTTTACAGATTCTAGTTCTTATTTTGGTACCCCATAAGAATTTGTAGCCTGAGATGTTTCAGTTGTAAATCACAAATCATGACCACAACCCAGGATCAACTCCAGTTAGCAAACTTACAGTTTGAATTAGCACCCCAAAGACACAGCAAATTCTTTTGAATGATCTGTGTTGTATAGCCGGAGAGCATATTCTACTGGCCACAGTTGACTCACTTCTTGCACATGTAATTTTTAAATCTAGATTTGTCATACAGCTCGCCATTTGGGGCGATGTGACAGGATCCAGCAATTCTTATTTGATTAAGTGTTTGGTTATTTGTTTAAACAAAAGAAGAAGACCGTTATCAAACTGAGCAGATATTACATCTGGTATTAGTGGCATAAAAATAAAGGGATGGGGTAGAGATTGCTGTGTAAATCATTCCTTTATTTTGCACCATACATTGTGTCATGAAAATGAACTCACATGGAGAGAGGTCACGCTAGCTCACTCTTGCTTCTTCAGGAGTGACAGTGATCTTCTCTTGGACATGGATGTTTGTTTGAAGGAAAAACAAAAACAGTGCCTAAAGTTTCAAAAGGGCTGACCCTACTGTCAGGAAGAGCGGGGCAGTCCTCTTAGATGTCAAGTGCTGGGAGGTACCAATAAGGTGCTGGAGCCGAGAATGGTGTGCTAATCTGCCTTTCCTGTGCCCCCTAAGTTAGCTTGCTGCCTTTCCATCTGGGGGAGGATATTCTCTTATCACCATTGTTGAATAAAGATTTAGTTGTCATACACTAGCATGTCCGTGCCTATCAGTACTGCTGCTGTTATTCCCCCCGTTGTTCAACTGAACTCACTAGAAACTCATGTCTTCTTCCGATGTCTCATGCAAACATACATTCCTGGAGTGTTGTTGCACACGGTTGTTTCTGGCACCGGCCTCTTTTTAATGTAAGTTTCTGTAACACACATTTCTGCAAGACAAATCCCACACAAATTTCTATCATGTTTGGCAGGGTGGTATCTCTCTCAGCACTTCTGCCTCTTAGCGCCTGTTGAAAATGCAGGAACAAATGTTTAATTTACTTTTAGCTCCCTCTTGTGGCTTTTATGAAAAGGCTTTTGCTATAATTGTGGCATTTTTTCTAATTACGAAGTTTGTGGCTACCTTGGGACATAAGTGCACTTAACCAGCTGAGCCCACTTGAAGGGTTTTGCAATTATCTAAAGACCTCACAGCTAGTTTTAATGTATTTCTCACCTTTCTTCTACCCTGACCAGGAGCCTGTAACTTTTTTCTTGCAAATGAAGATTGGAAGTTTGGTACCAGCAGAATGCCAAGGGATGGGTTTCACCTGTTCCTCCCCACTACCTGCTCCAACCCCCATCAAATAAAGCACTGGGTTTCAACCACCTACCATTTTTATTTTCTAAGAGTAATTTAGATTATCATCTAAATATGCAGCATTTTCTTGTAAATAAAAATGCTACACGGAGCTACGTGGGAAATTAAGGCTGCTGGTAATCCCTATTGTAGATCAATGTTCTACTATTAAGCAATAATTTCCACTTCCAAATATGTTAGTTTTCTTAAAAGGTGGACATTTAAAAAGTCCAACAGACAGTTCCACGGTTTTATCTACCTTTTCAAACTATAGTTCCCAGGTTCCTCCTCAGAAATCATCGTGGTTAAGCAGATATAAATAATAATAATGTGCTGTGAAGTCAATTCTGATTTATGGCAACTCTTTCCGGGGTTTTCAAGGCAAAGAATACTCAGAAGTGGTTTACTATTCCCTTCTTCTGAGGGCATGCTGGGACTGTGCAGTTTACCCATGATTACACAGTCTGGCTCTTCTCCCAGGAGGCACAGTGGGGAATTGAACTCCCAATCTCTGGCTCCGCAGCCAGATACCTAAACCACTGAGCTATCCAGCCAGCTTAGCAGATATAAAGCCCATTCAGAATTACCTGTATCTGGTACAGTTAAGCCACAAAAACAAGACGGGGGGATAAGCAAAACACAAGGCAAAAAGATGGCAAAAGTTACATCATGGAAAATAGCTTTTTGGTTTAATTGCACCCAAGATATATACAGAGACTGTAGTGTGCTAAGAATCCTTATTTAACTCTTTTGATGTATACTTGAAATGGTGAATGTAGTACATTTCATCTCTCTCTCTCTCTCTCTCTCTCTCTCTCTCTCTCTCTCTCTCTCTCTCTCTCTCCGGCACATTCACCCTCACTCTATCTTTCATCTTCCCCATAGTTCTTTTTCTCCACAAACATTACTGTAACTGCATGTCCTGGAGGCTGAAGTGCTCTGAAACTGGCTTTTGTGTTTAGCCATTTCTGATGTCAGATTTGTGCCCCTTTATTGTCTTGCATAAAATTATCCTCTTAGTTATTAATGACCACTAGTTGTGACAGATATATATTGTCTCCAGTATCAGAGGCAGGATAATCCTGAGTATTAGCTGGTGGGTTCAAGGGGAAGATACAAGCAGAGCAAATAATTGCACTCACATTCAATGTGCAGCCAATGGATCTTGATGACTCCAATTTCATGAGGCAGTCATGTCCCTGGTGGCTATCTGTCTGAACTTTAAAGAATCCAATTTGTCTTCTCTTTGGGAGACCGTGTTCAGCACCATGGAGAGCTCCTCTAAGGTTCAGACTGAGACCCAAGAACAGATTCATCATCCATGGAGTCATCATCAGAGGATGTGGTCGACTACATGTGGTCTTCCCAGAGGCTTCTGGTTGACCAGATGAGAATGCTGGACTAAATAAGCCATTCGTCTAACCTAGAAGCTTTCCTCTGAAATCCCTAATGTGTGGGATAGCCCTGAGAAGTGCTGGTGCTGGGGATCCTCCCATGGAGAGCACTGTCCGATGAGTAACTGGTCTTTGCAATGAGTCAGTGGTGAGAGAGAAAAAACCACACACATGTTCAGAGGTCTTCACTTTGTTTTCAAGCTTTTGTGCCTCATCTCCTCTGTCTCTGCAGCCCCGGCGTCAAGTCCATCTGTATTTTGAACCTTCACAACAGCTAAATTTCACCTTGCACATCTTGGAGGGAAACGTCTGCCACGCTGTTGACTGAGAGCGAGATTTACTTTTAAGCTGATGGAGAGGTAAAATCCAGCATGAGGGATGTTCGAAGCAACACTTTTGTCAGCAGGAACCCAGGGAGCACACTGGGAAATGGAGAGCAGTGTCATTAGCAAAATGGCAAGAACCTGCCAGTTAAGTGAGCTGGTCCCCAAACAGATCAATCACTGCAGCTGTCATGTTGAGATTAGGAGAGACCTACACCTGGAAATGTGTCCTTAGATCAAATCAAGCAGTGTGCGTATTTAACCTCCTCTGTGCCAGCTTCTGTGAAGGTACTAAGAACTGACAATGCCAAAATTGAATAGAGAACGATGGGTGTGCAGGAAACAACATGATTAAAAAAGCTAGACTTTAGAGAATTTATTTGTCACGGGAGGGGGGGAGATACTCTTGAGATAAGTAGAAGTTTCAAAGGAGCAAATTTTGCAAGATGACAGCAGGGAGGAAAGAGTTAAATTCCTCCTCTGTGCTAACTGTATTCTTAACATCTGTCATCTCATTCCACCTTATCCTGAAAAGCTATTTGTTTTGTTTTTCAGCATGCCCATTTTAAGGCAAATACTGTACACTATGTATGTAATAGCACCTCTAGTAATAATTATGTGCTGTCAAATTGATTCCTAATTATGCAATCCATTCCAGAGTTTTCTAGGTATAGTCTGAAGTGGTTTGCCAGTCCCTACTTATGGGTGTAATCTGGGATTGTATAGGTTGCCCAGACACATAGGCTGGCTCAATGGGGAAAGCTCAGTGGGGAATTGAATGTCCAACCCCTAGCTCCACAGCCAGGTGTTTAAACTTAATGGACCTAAAAAGTTGAACTTAATGGTACATCCTGGTCAAAACCCTGTTGTGTAAGTCTCGCCTACAGAAGAGGGATGACATTACTGACAGAGGGAGATTTCCTACAAATAAAGACTTCCCCCTTCTTTCCCACAGCTTGTTCAACTCAAAAGTAATGTGTTTCTTCACATGGAAGTCATGGGGGCAGCAGGATGGAAGGCAGGCATTTTTAATTAGCAAATAACATTGCTGCCAAATGACATAACTGGCAGGGTGAGATTTTTTGTAATTAAAGACTATCTCCTTCTGTCCCACAGCTTCTGCACAATGAAACATATTACTCAGACAAGTGATGGGAGAGAAAGAGGGCGCTTTGTTACCAAAAAGCTCCCCTGCTGGTGATGTTCTCGCCCTTCTACAGGTAAGTTATGATTTTGGCCATTATAAGGTATGTGTGCAATTCAGAGGAGAAACAGACAAAACAGCAGCATTTCAGTTAGAACAAGAGCTGCTTTAAGATACAATGGGCATCTGATTATCCTCTAACAGTGTTTCACAATTTCACATGTTGCAAATTGGCTTGTTTTTGTGTGGTAATTCATTCTTGGGAGATAAACACTGAGTTTTGTTTGCTTCTTGATTGTGCAGAAGTGACAGCTGTGAAGAACAGATCTCTTGAATGGTAATGTTTTGTGTAGGCATCCTTCAGTCTCAAGAGACTATGGTAACGTGCTCTGAATAGAGGTCTTGGAACAGCGTCTAGTGTGGCTGAGAAGGCCAATTCGAGAGTGACAATCCCTTCCACACTGAAGACAAATACGACCTGTCCCCTGTCCAGCTCCCTGATTTTACTGGTTTCGGGACTGCCTCTTTGCCTCGGCCTGCTGAACAAGTGCCTCTTCAAAATGGGAGAGGCCATGATGCACCCACCGCCTGCCTCCAGGCTGAACGCTCAGATGTCAGGGTTTCCCATCTGTTGAGGTCTATTCCTAAGGCCTTCAGATTGCGCTTGCAGATCTCCTTGTATCGCAGCTGTGGTCTCCTCTGGGGCGCTTTCCCTGCACTAATTCTCCATACAGGAGATCTTTTGGAATCCGACCGTCAGCCATTCTCACAACATGCCCAAGCTAACGTAGACGTCGCTGTTTCAGTAATGTATACATGTTAAAAATTCCAGCTCGTTCTAGGACTACTCTGTTTGGAACTTTGTCCTGCCAGGTGATACCAAAAATGTGTCGGAGACAATGCATATGGAACATGTTCAACTTTCTCTCCTGCCGAAAAAGGGCCCAGGACTTCCTTTTTCATGTGATACAATCTCTTTATTCACAGTTTTACTCTGCTACACACCAGGGAGTGATCAGTATCACAATCAGCACCCTGATAACTGCATGTGATCGTAATACTAGGAAGGCTAGAGCATCTAGTGAGGATCAAATCGAGCTGATGCCAATGTTTCATTCTTGGATATCTCCAAGAGACTCTGTGTTGAAGCTTCATATTAAAGAATGTGTTGCTGACACAAAGACCATAATAACAGCAAAACTCCAGCAAGCGTTGGCCATTTTCGTTCATCTTCCCAATGCCAAAACGGCCTAGACAAGTGGACTAAGAATTGTGATCAGCACCAACTCTAGTGTTAAAATCACTGAGAATGAACAGGGGCTCTCTCTCGGGGATTTTTTTTATAGTAGCTGCCAGATCGTCATAGAATTTGTCTTTGACTTCTGTTGTAGACGACAGTGTTGGTGCATATACACTAATGAGGGTGACCGGTCCTGCTGATGAGTGGAGCTGCAGAGACAGGATTCTTTCACTCCCCGCTGTAGGTGGAACAATGGATCTCAGCAGAGTATTTCTAACCGCAAAGCCAACACCATATTCCCTGGTCTTATTCAATGGTTTTCCCTGCCAGAAGAATGAGATTTTTTTTTCTTTGACAGATCCCGAGCCTGGCAATCTCGTCTCTTGCAGGGCAACAATGTCCATCTGCAGCCTACTCAGTTCCATGTCGATGACAGCTGTCTTGCGCACGTCGTCTATTTCCTGCAGGTCGTCAGAAAACCCAGGGGTCATTGTCTGAACGTTCCAGGAGCCCAACTTTAGGGCAGAAGTTTTCTTATGATTGTTGCATGGTGCAGGGTTATCGATCTGCTTGTCGGCTTTCACCCTAAACCCCACGCACCCCGTGAGGTTAACAGACTGTGGCGAGGCAGCACCTTACTGGATGGGGACTGCCCAGCTTAAGGTGGGCAGTAGCTACCTAGTGAGGTGCAATGACCTCTCCCACCATCGGAAATGGCCCCTGGCGTCATGCTCTACGCCAATCGAGCAGAGACTTATAACCGGTAACTGCTACTTCCCGTGTTGTTTCGACACTGTATGAGAAGCTGGAGTGTCCTCTCCAGAGCACGATGCCTGGGTAAAATAATATGGAGGATAGGCTGTTACCCAAGCAGCAAATCCCCCCTCTCCACGTCGCTGAAATAGTCCAATGGAAAGGCAAGAGCCAATACAACTGGTCCCAGCGACGTCGCAGGAGTTGCCAGAATGTCATGAACTGCCTCCGGGACTCCGGCTCCGGATTTTGCCTTGAGGTTAACTCCCGAAGCCTTTTCCATCGGTGGATATAGCCACAAGGCAGTGGAAGTTTGAAATCGGAGTTTTCCTTCTCCTAGATGGGCTGCCTTCCAACGCTAACAAGCCCCACCTACCCGGGTTTGTTTGTTTATTTGTTTGTTTATTAAATTTATACCCCTCCCATCTAGACCGAAGTCAACTCTGGGCTTTACCACTTTCTAATTGCAAAACTGCCACTCTTATCTATTTCTGCCCTCAGACACACACTGCCACAGTTACCATCTGGATTGGCAGTAGGAGGGCATATGGAGAAGAATGAGGGTCATGGAATTTCATGTCTACACACTTACATTTAATATGAAATGTTCTTAGAGTTTGGAGGGAAGAATTATAAGCAACTTGTGTACAAAGTTGCATTTCAAAAGTAACAGAACAAGCAAAAATGATGTTACCTTTTGGTGCAATGAGTAACACAGTCTAAAGGTGTTCAAAAGTTATTTTAGAGGCATTTTGACATGATTTTTTAAAAATAGTTTATGCTATTCTTCAATGAATCTTGGGATATTTTAAAAGGTAACCAAGAGTAACAAGTAATGTCGAAAAAAGCAACAAGTTATTTCTTAACAACTGTAGCAAGTAATGTCAATGAATAGCTTTTTGAACATTAAAGAGCAAAGGGAATGGATTGTTTTTTAAAACTAATTTTCCAAACTCTGTGTGTATTATTGACAAGATGTAACCATCATCACCCCTGCCGAGGATGAAAAGACAGATTGTATTGGATTAAAGCAGTGCTTCCCAACCTTGGGTCCCCAGATGTTCTTGGACTACAATTCCCGGAAATCCTGGCCAGCACAGCTAGTGGTGAAGGCGTCTCTGAGTTTTAGTCCAATAACATCTGGAGACCCAAGGTTGGGAACCAATGGACTAGAGGAACTGTGACTGTCCAGATGTTGATGAATTGCTACTCCCATCATGCCCCACCATTGGCCAGCCGGCTAGTAAGGGCTTAAGAGAACTGAAGTTCAACCACATCTGGAAGACCACAGGTTTCCAAGCCTGGGAGGAATCTCCCAAAATAATCTTCAAAAATATGATTTTGGGAAAATCCAGCCTACCCTTGTTTTCCCAGTTTGGGATTGTGTTATAGTGGGGAAACCAATGCTTTCTCTCTTGCTCCATCATCACTGTTAAAGCCCTCCCCTTAAATGCTGTTCTCTATGACTAATCATTTCAGCCAATAGCAGCTTGTGTGGGGGGGGGGATTTATGGCAGGGAAATATGGCTGAAGCAAAAGACTATTTCTTTCCTCTTCCTACACCAGAGGCATAATGATGGAATCCTCAAAAGTCAACTGAAAACAAAAAGAGGCTATCAAAAGGGGACAGATCTGTTTTCAATCATCCCACAGAGTGCAGGACACGTAATAATGGGTTCAAGCTATACAGGAAGCCAGATTTAGGCTGAATATCAGGAGAATAACTGTTCTTAACTGTTTGAGCAGTACGACAGTGGAACCAGTTACCCCAGGAGGTGGTGAGTGCTCCAGTGCTGGAGGCATTCATGAGAAAACTGGACAACCCTATGTCAGATCTGCTTTGATTGGGATTCCTGCATTGAGCAGGGGGCTGGACTGAAAGGCCTTATAGACCCCTTCCAACTCACTGATTCTATGAGAAAGCCAGTTGGCTGAGCACCTGGAGAAACAGCCTGGAGATAAGACTTCTTTTGGACTACTTCTTTTGAGAGTTGTAACCCCCAAACCCCAAGACATTCCCCATTTCCAGGCCAAGGAGCAAAAAGACAAGCTACAATGGAAGCTAGCTGGAAAAGCAGGAAGGAAGCTAGGAATGGTGACTAATGGGGTGAGTGTGAAGGAATGACACATGCAAGACAGCCAGAGAGAGTGCTGGCGGATGCCACTCCAGGCATAAAACGTAGGTTCAACAGCACTAAATATTGAACTATCTCATGGAGCTACAAATCTCATGTCTCATTTCTCGATAGGGAAGACAACGCTGTCGTTGCGTCTCTCATAACGGAGAAAACTGGCCCGTGACAGAGAGATGCTATGCATCCAGTCAGCAAAACTAATGACAGAGATCAAAGCTCCTGATTAGTACTTAACTGCATTGGTACGGGAGGTGATACTAAACATGTGTCAGAGCCTCTGGCCTTCTATTTGTGTCCACAATCTTGATGCAGGACAAAAATGGGAAAGGGCTTTCTTTTTGTTTTTTGTTTTTTTTAAAAAAAGAGGTTTATTTTATTGCCAACTGGAAGCCTTACACTTGCACAGCAAATGCAAGATAACATGTCCCTATTCTCTGGGAGTGTACACATAGGCATCCTTCAGTCTCGAGAGACTATGGTAATGTGCTCTGTATGGAGGACTTGGAACAGCGTCTATTCGACGCTGTATGCGAAGCTGGAGTGTCCTCTCCAGAGCACGAAGCCTGGGTAAAATAATATGGAGGATAGGCTGTTACCCAAGCAACAAATCCCCCCTCTCCATGTCGCTGAAATAGTCGAATGGAAAGGCAAGAGCCAATACAACTGGTTCCAGCGACGTCGCAGGAGTTGCCAGAACGACACGAACTGCCTCCGGGACTCCGGCTCTGGATTTTGCCTCGAGGTTAACTCCTGAAGCCTTTTCCATCCATGGATATAGCCACAAGGCAGTGGAGGTTTGAAATCGGAGTTTTCCTTCTCCTAGATGGGCTGCCTTCCCAGACTGACGAGCCCCACCTACCCGGGCTGCTCCCTCACGGCATGGATGATGGTGGCGCCTCCTCCTCCTCCTCCTCACGGCATGGGGGTTTGAAATCGGAGTTTTCCTTCTCCTAGATGGGCTGCCTCTGGGAGTGTAATATTAGGAGAAAATGATATATATGCCACCCTTCCACATGGAAGAGAGGGCAGTTCTGGTACTTTCAACAAGCAGAGCAGCAGACTAAATTTTATTTTTTTAAAAAGTTAACCAATCCCAGTCAAACAGACCAAATTCATCCAAACATCTCAATGGGTTTAACTTCCAAATAAAAACATGAACAAACAAACAAACAAAAGCTCAGGCTTTCAACAGGAAATCATGTCCTGGCCATCTTCAAAGTTCATTTGTTTGTTCATTTCCAATCAGCACTGATATATTTTGTTTTGTTTTTGTTTTTTCTCCTGGTCATTCCACTCTCTTCCATCTCTATCAACACATAAGAATAACCATCTTATACCGATTTAGAGGTCACTCATTCATAGGGTTGCCATACATCAGAGGTGACTTGACAGCATGTAGCAACAACAGCAATGGATTTGGAATAAATGGTTAATTTACAAATCTTCATTTCCCTTCTTAGAGACATATCTGCAGCTACATTAAGACACTTCCAACGGACATCTGACCTTCAGGACCAAAGTATACATTATAGATAACCTGTCATTAGAAAATGAAGTTCCTTAAATGCTGAATATGTCTGTTGCTACAGCAGAAGCTTTTGACACCTGTTATTGCAATTTAAAAAAGGGACGTGGTGGCGCTGAGGGTTAAACCGCAGAAGCCTCTGTGCTGTAAGGTCAGAAGACCAGCAGTTGTAAGATCGAATCCACGTGACGGAGTGAGCTCCCGTCGCTTGTCCCAGCTCCTGCCAACCTAGAAGTTTGAAAGCATGTAAAAATGCAAGTAGATAAATAGGTACCACCATGGTGGGAAGGTAACGGTGTTCCGTGTCTAGTCGCGCTGGCCACGTGACCAGGGAAACTGTCTACGGACAAACGCTGGCTCTATGGCTTGGAGACGGGGATGAGCACTGTGATCTAGAGTCGGACACGACTGGACTAAATGTCAAGGGGAACCTTTACCTTTTTATTGCAATTTAGCTTGATTGTTTTATGGCTGGTCACAGGAGCAAGCATAAGCTTCTCTTTCAAGTATGATTGATCAGTCAGGAATGTCTGCCTGAATCATGTCTCTGGAACACCAACAGATTTTAGCTTCTGATTCTCGACTAGCTGTAACCTTAGTTTGTTCAACTATTTCTGCATCCATGTTTCTCTTCCAAACTCCATGCTCTGGGTCTGCCTCTCTCTCACGTACATTAAAGTTCAGTAACTTCTTAGCTGGGAAAGAAAAGTCTTGTCCTCCACCACAGAGCTTAGAAGAGTTACTTTTTTCAGACTACAGTAGAGCCCTGCCCCCATCCACAGGTTCAGTATCTACTTATCCGCTAAATACACATACACACCCCGAAATGCTTATTTACCATTTCCAGGGTATATTTACCAGAAGTGGCCACTAGAGGAGCCAGAGACCCTGCAATGTTATAGCATTTGATACTTCCATGTTTTTCAGCATCTTTGGGGAGGTGCTTTGGCTGACCCCCGCAGATACTGTGGTCTTACTGTACACATTTCAGAACCCCAGCCAGTATGGGGTTTGGGGGGAAGTTGTAGCCTGAAAAGTTAACTTTTTTTTCAAGTCGTGATGTCTTTTCCCTTCTAACCGCTCCAGAAAGATCTCTGTATATCTTCCGTTAAGGCAAAGCATGGCCAGTCCTTCTGGGTTATTACCGGACAACTGTAACAATTGCTCTAAATGGCATCAATATTTTATGCCGAGGTCAGTGAAAGGGGCAAGCCATGAAGTATTGCAAAATACAAACTGCCTACCTGTTTGCTCTTTTAAGTGTTTGAGAGCTCAGCTTGATCTTTGGGCTTGAAAGAAGCAGGAAAACAGCAGCTTTTTATTTGTTGAACTTTGTTCTACTCTGGTAAGACCTGGTAAAAACATTCTCAGGGACTTCAATAAGCACAGAAGCTTATAAAAGATGAGACTCCCTGGGGTCTGGAGTTATTTTTTTAAAAACTTTTAGAGTTCTTTGCCCTTAACTTCCTGTGTTTGAACTCTGTATGGCTTGGACCTAACAGAAAAGATGCAGTATGTGTGCTGTCTTCTTGCTCACACAAGGCTTATAAATGTCAATATACACCAGTCTTTGCTGTTGCAGCAGCTTTACATTTCTAGGATTTCAGAATCCCCCATTCATTCAGATGCTTTTATCCTGGGAATAAATGAAGGCTGCCTGGATTGAAGCTTGGCTGGTCTGGTCAATTTCATGCCCCAGCTTTGAACGCAAGGGCAAACACTCTCTTTGCTTCCCAAAGCTGAAAGGCTTGCCAAGGGGCAGCTCTGAATGTTTTCATTGTATGCTGCTTAATATTAATAATGGCAGGATTCTGGGAAATGCTTGATCGTGACATTTATTTCTTGCTCCTCCAAGCAGTATGGGTAAAACCCAAAGTTCAGACAGGGATCCAAAGTCTTGATACCGTTTCCTCAAGGTGCTTCACGTAAGCGCAGACCATGGCACTTTAAAAGTGTTGCACGGAACAACAGATTTTTTTTTTCTCCAACAAAATGCAACTAAGACATTTTTTCCAGATATTCAGCCAGATATCAGCCATCGCCCAGAGTGGCCCTGGCTGCCAGATGGGCGGTAAATAAATAAATAAATAAATAAATAAATAAATAAATAAATAAATAAATTTCAGCTGAATATCAGGGGGAAAAAACTCCTTAACTGTTAGAGCAGTATGATCGATAACCTCAAGATGTGGGGAGCGCTCCAACACTGGAGGCATTCAAGAGAAAATTAGACAACCATCTGTCACATCTACTTTGATTCGGATTCCAGCATTGAGCAGGGGGTTGTGTTTGATAGACTTAGAGGCCTCTTCCAACTCCATTATTCTATGATTCTATGTTAGCAGGTAGGTATTCACTACACTTGCCTAGATCAGTACCGTAAAGAATTCCTGTGCCACAGTCATCTTGTGAGGCAAGCCTTTCTAGTTGGCAAGGGCGCTTCCTCCATGCCCTTGAGAAAATGTTCATATTTCTTAATGGCAGAGTGTAGTAAATTAATGCTGACCCCGTGATTATTGGAAGGAGTGAATGAATACTCTGGGAATGAAGACCTAAAAGGAAAATATCTGTGCTATTGTTTTTAGGATACTCAGTGTAATGCAGTGGATAGAATAATGGACTAGGACTCAGGATGTCCCGCCATGGAAACTCACTGAAGGAACAGAACTGGTGAAGCCACTCCTTAAATATCTCACTTACCTTGAAAGCCATGCTAGGGTTGCTATAAATTGGTTCTGACTTGAAAGCACATATGTAACAGAGGATGCTGGGAATTACAGTCCAAAAAAGGAATCTCCTCAAATTCTGAGCAATTCTGGTGCAGGGGAGAGCTTCCCCTGCACCAGAAAAACCCATGCCCATTCATAGAGGAATGTCCATTTGTCCTTGGCCTGAGACACACTTCCTGTAATTGTCTGTGCCATTCAGGCTGGAAACAAACAGAGATTGCCAAAGACACCTTGATGGCAGGAGGGGAGAGACAAAGAATGAAAAGAAGTCACTGAAAGGAAGTCAATGAAAGGAAGGATAGCCAGGTATCTTATTTTACAGTCTCAGCTAGAAAGGCTGTCAGTGGAACATCATTTGCTTGGAGAACTGTCTAATGAATCTGAAGAATGAAGAGATAGGATATAGTAGTTAGACCTGGACAGTAGACTAAGCAAGCTTGGTACTCAGTTTACTAACCTTGGAAGGATGGAAGGCTGAGTCAATCTTGGGACAGCTTCCTGAGCCTGTTGGGATTGAACTCAGATAGTGAGGGGAGTCTTGACTGCAGTTAAGTTGTCTTCTCTACTACTGTGAGATGGACTGTAGTTTTATTAAAATACAGCAAGTGTCTATATAAATAACTGGGGGGGGGGAGTTGTGTGGTGGATAGTGACAGATTAGGACTCAGGAGGTCTGGGTTTGAATCCCCACTCAGCCATGGTAATTCACCAGGGTCGGGGGAGATGTCACTGGTAAAACCAGTCCTTAAGTATCTCACTTACTTGAAAGCCCTATTAGGGTCATTATAAGTCAGTTCCAACTTGAGGGCACAGAACAACAGAATATAAATTAGTACATTAATTTGATGAGCAAATGTGTCACCTTTTTTCATGCCAGTCTTATGGGATGCCACATGCATGGGAGAGTGGTGGACCCACCAACCTGGTGTGTCCCAGAATGCAAACCAATCTAAACTGCCTTGATTTTTTACTGCAAGCTCCTTGAGCCACTTCATATACGCTCTCTGTGTACACTGGTACTGCTACATCTGTAAGCAAGTTAGTAAATATATAAACAACCTATTTTCCCCCCAGGTCTTGCTCAGAGCTTGGAACGTTGTTCTTTAAAGAGGACTCGTTGCACTCATTACTGTGCTGACAAGTTATTGTTATGGTCGCTTTATTGCAAAGAGTACTCTCCTGCTTAATGTGCCCAGGGTTAGCAGAATGCCATAGAAATAGCAGCAAAAGCATTCAGGTTTCCTCTAGTGGCCAATTATATGGTATCTTGAAAATACATATCCAAGTTATGGTGCCCCTATAAATTAGTGATCTCCAAAGGGTCTTATCATTAACAGCCCTGCTCAGGTCACTTTGAAAACATAGAATTTTAGAGCCGGATGGGACCTGCGGGTCATTTAATCCCCCACACAACAAAGCAGGAAACCCATAAGGAAAAGACCAATAGCCATCCAATCTCTATTAAAAAAAACAACCCTAACGAAGGAGAGTAATCTATGCCATTGTCAGACAGCTCATAGTGTCAGGAAGCTCTTTTGCGTAATCTGAACCCATTACTTTGAGTCATTTCCTTTGGAGCTGCATAAAATAAGCCGGCTGCATCTTCTATTTTGTGATAGCTACCACATCACCTTTTGGTCTTCTCCGAGATGAAGAGGAAACAAACAATATTTCCTGTGCCAGCTACAACTGGTAAGAGGATGACAAAACTTGAAAATGCCTGCCAAACTCTCTCTAAAAATACTCCTAGATGCTATCAAAAGTAACTTTTGAAAGTAACTGGAGCATGGTAGTAATTACACAAAATAACTTTGTACATGTTGCATTAATTTCTCACAACAGCAGAAGAAGATAGTTACTACTATCTTATTTTGTACCAAGTTCCTTCAAAGCTCTGTACTTACCGGGCACCATCACTATATCACAGGAAGCATGGAATCTGAGTCAAGTTGGACAAGCCCAAAGGTTTTCTGCTTGTTTGTTCCTCCTCTTTACAACTTACTGCTTCCAAAAGGATCCACTTTTGAGGACCTTTCCAAAACACATTTTGCTGCTGAAATGAAGGGCAAGCTGGTAACCCCCTCCTTCCTATTCCACGTACATAGGCCAACTGGACTGGCTACTGGTCTTAAATTCTGATGCTGATGGGACAGCATGTTCCAGTGTGTCTAAAGGCAGAAATCTAGTTCTGGAGGGCAGGGCAGGCCCTGGGACCTCCACAACTGTCTCTCAGCAACCTCTGAGCATATACCACCTAACTCAATGACCTAAGTCAGGGTCAGTCCTACTGCATGGGCAGCAAAGAGAGACCAGATGGCTCTGTGTCATGTCCTCTGTAGCACAGGGGATATACTCCCCCACCCCACAAAAGAAACCAACCTGCCTTCTCCATATATGCAGGCATCACCTCTTTTTCCAATACATTTGCCTCCACAAAGTTAGACATAATGGTGGTACTCCAACTAACTTAGCAGTTAGTTCTTTACTTTTCACATGGTTGAGAAAAAAAATTAACCTCTTCAGGGTACATCTCCCAGAATCCCCCCATGGCCATTCTTAGAGGGGGATTTTGGGAGTTGTTGTGCCCAAAAATAAAATTTCTGAAGTCCATTGAGCCAATCATAAGACGGAAGATTATCAGCAACCATTGCAAAAGTTCTACACACCCAACCTGTTTTTGTGTGTCACTAGAGGGCACTCTGATGTTTCTTTTTCTGGTGGCTTAGTCCAATTCACTCCTCAGTAACTCAAAATAAAATACAAAGGCAGGAGAAGGTGATACCTTTATGAGACCACTAAAAATATCAGTTGAATGTATTAATTTTTAGTGGCCCAATAAAGGTATCACTTTCTCCTGCCTTTGTAATATGTAAGGAACATACTTTGTGTTTTGTGTGCGTTTTTCCCCCAAAATAAAATATTAGCCTGTGTATGTACTTTATTTGGGTTCACCAGAGGTCCTTTAAGAACTGTTTTCTTTGCCACAGAGAAGCTGTGACAAAGACAGTGCACGCTACAAATAGAAAATAAGTTGAATGGAAATCATAGTATGGACCAGTGAAAAATATGTATATTTCACCATATATATGTAGATGGTCTCATTCAATGCAAGTTAAGCAACAGTCCAGCTCTGTATTAAAAAGACTACCAAAAATAAGTAAAAGGAAATACTTTTGTTGTTGTTGTTTAGTCGTTTAGTTGTGTCAGACTCTTCGTGACCCCATGGACCAGAGCACGCCAGGCCCTCCTGTCTTCCACTGCCTCCCGGAGTTTGGTCCAATTCATGTTGGTTGCTTCGATGACACTGTCCAACCATCTCATCCTCTGTCGTCCCCTTCTCCTCTTGCCTTCACACTTTCCCAACATCAGGGTCTTTTCCAGGGAGTCTTCTCTTCTCATGAGATGGCCAAAGTATTGGAGCCTCAGCTTCAGGATCTGTCCTTCCAGTGAGCACTCAGGGTTGATTTCCTTCAAAATGGATAGGTTTGTTCTCCTTGCAGTCCAGGGGACTCTCAAGAGTCTCCTCCAGCACCACAATTCAAAAGCATCAATTCTTCAGCGGTCAGCCTTCTTTATGGTCCAGCTCTCACTTCCATACATCGCTACTGGAAAAACCATCGCTTTGACTATGCGGACCTTTGTCGGCAAGGTGACGTCTCTGCTTTTTACGATGCTGTCTAGGTTTCTCATCGCTTTCCTCCCGAGAAGCAGGCGTCTTTTAATTTCGTGGCTGCTGTCACCATCTGCAGTGATCGTGGAGCCCAGGAAGGTAAACTCTGTCACTGCCTCCATATCTTCCCCTTCTATTTGCCAGGAGGTGATGGGACCAGTGGCCATGATCTTAGTTTTTTTGAGGTTGAGCTTCAGACCATTTTTTGCGCTCTCCTCTTTCACTCTCATTAAGAGGTTCTTTAATTCCTCCTCACTTTCTGCCATCAGAGTGGTATCACCTGCATATCTGAGGTTGTTGATATTTCTTCCGGCAATCTTAATTCCGGCTTGGGATTCATCCAGTCCAGCCTTCCGCATGATGTATTCTGCATATAAGTTAAATAAGCAGGGGGACAATATACAGCCTTGTCGTACTCCTTTCCCAATTTTGAACCAATCAGTTGTTCCATATCCAGTTCTAACTGTTGCTTCCTGTCCCACATATAGATTTCTCCGGAGATAGATAAGGTGGTCAGGCACTCCCATTTCTTTAAGAACTTGCCATAGTTTGCTGTGGTCCACACAGTCAAAGGCTTTTGCGTAGTCAATGAAGCAGAAGTAGATGTTTTTCTGGAACTCTCTGGCTTTCTCCATAATCCAGCGCATGTTAGCAATTTGGTCTCTAGTTCCTCTGCCCCTTCGAAATCCAGCTTGTACTTCTGGGAGTTCTCGGTCCACATACTGCTGAAGCCTGCCTTGGAGGATTTCGAGCATAACCTTGCTAGCGTGTGAAATGAGTGCAATTGTACGGTAGTTGGAGCATTCTTTAGCACTTCCCTTCTTTGGGATTGGGATGTAGACTGATCTTTTCCAATCCTCTGGCCACTGCTGAGTTTTCCAAACTTGCTGGCATATTGAGTGTAGCACCTTAACAGCATCATCTTTTAAGATTTTAAATAGTTCCACTGGAATGCCATCTCCTCCACTGGAAATACTATACACTACTTAATATAACAACTAACACTAGCAGAGTTATTAGTTTCATTCAGGCTTTTAAAAGCCCTCCCTCAGTGTTTTTTCATCCTCTGCCTTTTGTATTATTTTTCCTTTTCCTCCACACTCAGCGACAGTCACAAACACTTTCTTATTTATCGTTTCTCTCTCTTCATTCTCCCTGTATACTAGGAAGCAGAAATCTTTTCTGTCTCTTCAAACAGTTTGAAAAGTTCTGGCCCTTGCAGAGGGAAGCAGCACAAGAAGCTGCCTGAAGGCCGTGTGAAGAAATTAATCTCCATTATTTTTTTTTTCTTGCCTCTAGGTTGCACCAAAAACACTTAGGCTGAGATCCAATCTAAATCTGACAGAGTGAACAGCCCCACCAGCTTACTTACACTGTCTCAGAAATGCTCAGGCTTCGAAAGGAAGACCAAAATGTCATCTCTTAGCTTCACAGTGGAAGGTGGAGGTATGTTACTGGAGTTACTGGAGCCTGACAAGTTACTTTCCAAAAAAGCAGACCCTGGATGTTTTCTTTCTCTTTTATGAAGTGTAATTCCCAGAAACTCACCAGCCCACATAGGAGCCTTGTGGTGCAGTGGTTAAACAGCAGTACTGCAGAGAAGACTCTGCTCACAACCTGAGTTCCATCCCAGGCTCAGGTAGCCAGTTCGAGGTTGACTCACCCTTCCATCCTTCCAAGGTTGGTAAACCAAGGACCCAGCTTGCTAAGGGGGAGCAATGTGTAGCTCACATAATGAAATTGTAAACCGCCCAGACAGAGCTTTAAGCACTATGGGGCAATATATAAGTAACATGCTTTTTTATGGCTTGCCATCAGGATTATGGAAGTTGTAGTCAAAAATCCAGTATTTCAGAGCTGTGTAAAAAAAAAGAATTTCTTCTTGCTACTCCTTGAAGTGTTTGAAAAGTAGCCTGCTGTTACATTTTACAGTGTTGTGAAAATGACTCATTGTGTTACATGTTGTATACAGTAATAATCATGTGCCATCAAGTCAGTTCTGACTTATGGTCATGGGCTGTTGTTTCTACAGAGAAGCACAGTGGGAAATTAAACTCCTAGTCTCTGGTTCTGCAACCAGGCGCTCAACTCACCAAGCTATTCAGCCAGCTACTTACATTTATTTATTTATTTATTTATTTATTTATTTATTTATACATGCATACATACCCCGCATCACCTGTTGCTGTGGACCACCAGGACTTAACTCAAGATTTCAAACCCTAAAGTGCATCAAATATTTATGTAAAGTTTCTCATTAAGGGTCTCATAGATATTCCTTGTTATAATGGTGATACTTTTTAAGATGACGGGAAGAAGCTTCATTTCGCTTTGAACAGGATGGACCCTCATCAACAGCATCAGTTCTTTAACGTTTCAGATTCAGCCAGCGATCCATTCTGAGGCCCAGCCAAAATGTATTGTTACAAAATTCACTGTGCTAATATCGAAAAGTCACTTTACCCAACAATAACCAAATGGTTTTATTAGCAGAAATAAAAGAAGAAACACAGTCATGAAGTCCATCTGAACACTCACTCACACGGACACTGACTGAGTCTGACTCTCTTCCCATGGCTTCTGACTGACTGCACAGTAGCAAGAAATGTCTCGTACTCTTAGCTACTCAGTGTCATTCACTTGCATGTTCTCACTGTGTGCAGAAATATCAAATAGCGGATTTTTATTTTTGTTTGTTTTTAATGGAGAGGTAATTTAGAAAGCATGGCTAACAACAAGGCTAGTGGAAGTGATAGCATTCCAGTTAAACTATTTAAAATCTTAAAAGATGACACTGTTAAGGTGCTACACTCAATATGCCAGCAAGTTTGGAAAACTCAGCAGTGGCCAGAGGATTGGAAAAGATCAGTCTACATCCCAATCCCAAAGAAGGGCAGTGCCAAAGAATGCTCCAACTACCGTACAATTGCTCATTTCACACGCTAGCAAGGTTATGCTCAAAATCCTCCAAGGTAGGCTTCAGCAGTATGTGGACCGAGAACTCCCAGAAGTACAAGCTGAATTTCGAAGGGGCAGAGGAACTAGAGACCAAATTGCTAACATGCGCTGGATTATGGAGAAAGCCAGAGAGTTCCAGAAAAACATCTATTTCTGCTTCATTGACTACGCAAAAGCCTTTGACTGTGTGGACCACAGCAAACTATGGCAAGTCCTTAAAGAAATGGGAGTGCCTGACCACCTTATCTACCTCCTGAGAAATCTATATGTGGGACAGGAAGCAACAGTTAGAACTGGATATGGAACAACTGATTGGTTCAAAATTGGGAAAGGAGTACGACAAGGCTGTATATTGTCTCCCTGCTTATTTAACTTCTATGCAGAATACATCATGCGAAATGCTGGACTGGATGAGTCCCAAGCCGGAATTAAGATTGCCGGAAGAAATATCAACAACCTCAGATATGCAGATGATACCACTCTGATGGCAGAAAGTGAGGAGGAATTAAAGAACCTCTTAATGAGAGTGAAAGAGGAGAGCACAAAAAATGGTCTGAAGCTCAACCTCAAAAAAACTAAGATCATGGCCACTGGTCCCATCACCTCCTGGCAAATAGAAGGGGAAGATATGGAGGCAGTGACAGAGTTTACTTTCCTGGGCTCCATGATCACTGCAGATGGGGACAGCAGCCACGAAATTAAAAGACGCCTGCTTCTTGGGAGGAAAGCGATGACAAACCTAGACGGCATCTTAAAAAGCAGAGACATCACCTTGCCAACAAAGGACCGCATAGTCAAAGCGATGGTTTTTCCAGTAGCGATGTATGGAAGTGAGAGCTGGACCATAAAGAAGGTTGACCGCCGAAGAATTGATGCTTTTGAATTGTGGTGCTGGAGGAGACTCTTGAGAGTCCCCTGGACTGCAAGGAGAACAAACCTATCCATTTTGAAGGAAATCAACCCTGAGTGCTCACTGGAAGGACAGATCCTGAAGCTGAGGCTCCAATACTTTGGCCATCTCATAAGAAGAGAAGACTCCCTGGAAAAGACCCTGATGTTGGGAAAGTGTGAAGGCAAGAGGAGAAGGGGACGACAGAGGACGAAATGGTTGGACAGTGTCATCGAAGCTACCAACATGAATTTGACCAAACTCCGGGAGGCAGTGGAAGACAGGAGGGCCTGGCGTGCTCTGGTCCATGGGGTCACGAAGAGTCGGACATGACTTAACGTGTAAACAAGAAAAGTTTAGAAAAGCCAAGTTTTACACAAACAAGCAGTGGAAATTAAGATTTTCTTCTACATTTCCTTTTCCTTTATGCTGGCATTCTTGCATTCTTTCTTTCTTTCTATTTTAACTGCAAAAGATCGCAAAATTTCTTTAAGCCTTCGGGGACCCCCTGTGAAGTCAATGCACCCCCCGGTGGTCCATGGACCACGGGTTAAGAAACTCTGTCATAGAACATGAAAAACAAGTAAATATTCACTGATAGCAACACTACTTGAAAATCATTAACTTCTAAGCTTACGTATTGCTTATAAAGTTACCAGAAATGGCTGAGGGCCAAATTATTCAATATACTGTATATCCAACATAGGAATCCCCACTGTTGTTGTTTTTTTCAAGTTGCAGGGGAAGTCTAGTTGGGGGAGGGGGGATTAAAGTCTAAAAATGTTATTCTCGAAGGCTTTGTATTCTCGAAGGCTTTCACGGCCAGGATCCGATGGTTGTTGTAGGTTTTTTGGGCTGTTTGGCCATGTTACTTTGTAGACGAAGCACAATTCCCAGATCTCTACGCAACCCCAAGTAAACCTATTTGGCCCACACCTGGATGCTCAAAAAAAAAAAAAAAAAAAAAAAAAGCCCATGAAGACAAGCCCTAAGTTTCAAAGGTCCACACAACATCTTTCATTGTGGTGCCCATAGAAGCTGAAGACAGAGGTGGGGCAGGGGATTAGAGGTGGGCATGAACCGGTTCATCCCAGTTCATCCCAGTTCAGAAAGGTGGTAGCACAGGTGCTGCTGCTCCCATCCCCTGCCTTCTCTGGCTCAAAGAGCCACTCACCAGGCCCCGCATGTTTATTTTTTTTCACTTCCTCAACTGATCTTCCAGTCTTGGCAACAGCTCAGGTTTCTCTGTCTTGCTCTCTTGGCTGATCTCCCACTCAGACAAAGGGCGGGGCACAGAAGTCTGTGCTCCTGCTCATGACTGGGAGATTAGCCAAAGAAGTGGAAAAGACAGGCAAACTGAGCCTGATGAATGGCTTTTTGAGCCAGAAGAGACGGGGAGGGGAGCAGGACCACCTGTGCTGCCACCTTGATTAACTGGGACGAACTGGTTTGTGCCCATCTCTAATCGGGATCGTGTTTTAGGAAAGTTACTTTCCCTCCTCAGTGCTAGGGCCAGCCCTATCATTTAGCAAAAGTAAGACAACCTCGTCAGGACAGCAGGTACTGGAGGCAACAGCCCCATGGCCATTTCCCTTGATTCCTGTTCTTCTTTCTTGGAAGACATCACTATGTCTGTCGCAGACAGCCTGCTACCCCCAATGTGATGGAGGACACAGTTCTGGGAGGGATCAAATGCTGCTGGTGCACTTGCAGCAGGGGATGAGTGAGATTAAGGGAGGGACCTGGCTGTTACCACACACAGTGGTAATGCTTTCCCCATCTCCTCCAGCGTCTTTAGGTGTGGCTGCTTCTCTCCACATTGCAGCTCTTCCCCCTCCTCCTCCTAGAATTTCAGTTTTGAAAACTAATACACTTCTGATTCAATGTTGTTTTTAAAGATATTGCCTAGTCACCCATGTCAGAGGAAAATTGATTTGAAAGGGCAGCTCACTTCTGGATAGGAAATGCAGGGAATGGGGGAAGGCATCCCGTCATTGGCCTCAGGCAGCAAAATAGCAAGATGCTCGGTGCTGCTGCTCCAACCAGATTCAAACACAGAGACACAGAGAGTCTGCCAGTTGATCTCTGCAGGACTTTTACGACATCAAACAATACTTTGCAAGTGTCCGTTCTGCATCATGGAAGGATGCAGTAAATCACTTTTTAAAATTGTTATAATGACGAACAAACACAAATATTGAAATATTATTACAAGATCTTTAGGCTTCTAACTCCTTCAGCTGTTCTGAGTAATGTGTGCATATACATATATATAAAGGTATGCAGATTTGCTGGCTGGGGGATTTTGGGAGATAAAAACACAACTCCACACATCTCTAGCAATAAGGAATATAAAGAGAAAAAGAGAGAAAGAATGTATACATGTGTGTGTATATATGTGGGGCTGATTGTAAACTATCTTGCCGAGGTGGTGTTCCAGAGTTTTGGACTTCAAAAGGTGAGATGATGAAATAATTAACTAAATTGGAATTGAATAAATCTGTGTTGGCACCTCAAAGCCCTGATCAGCCCCTTTCCATTATATGAGGCTCTGTTCACGGACACCACTGAGGTCACTTCTCCCAAAGCTTGTGGTTGCCAGGGAGGAGAGACAACAGATGGACAGAACAAAGAGCTGGGAAGACAGCAAGGTAACAGCAAGGCAATTATGATTAGCTTAGTAAGCTTCTGTCCCCTACACGCCAGCTGCCCAACCACTGTCACTAATTGGTACTGGTATTTAGCAAACGATTTCCTTCAGTGTCATCAAGAAATGGAGCGGGCACCTTCAAGAGGAGATAAAAATGTGTTGATAACTTTTCCTGTAGATCTGATCACATGTCATTGTATAACTGCCCCACTGATTTAACCTTATATATTAGCACACATCATATTGTATACATGTACAAGCCCCCTTTCTTCTCTCTCACTCTCTTCTCTCTCTCTATCTCACACACACACCCCACACACTCCCAACCCCCACAGTGTATTAGCCTTATTATACACGCTCATCCAAAGATACCTTAAGTGCTGTGGAAAATGGCTTGCCACTGAAACCGTATATAAACCTCCATTCCTTTCTTGGTTTGAAGAGGTATGCTTCATATATCTATCCAGAAATCTAAGATACACAGTAAGCATGAGCTCAACAGGCATAGTGGTAACAATAATACTAAGCAGAAGCTTCTAATAAGTTATCATCTCCATCGCTAGCATTGGGGTCATCTCCGACTCATCTCTTAGGCGCTATCGTGTAAGTAAGCAGAAGGTAACTCTCTTGCAGGAGAATTTACACACACAGATGGCGGCTGGAAAGAAAGCCTTTGTTGCCGTCTTCCCTCTTTTCTCTGAGAGATGTATGGTTCCTCTTTCTTTGGGTTCTTTTGTCCTCCTAAATCAGAAATAAAAGCCATCCAGCTGGAAAAGATGCATCTTTAACTCCATGCAAAGAGAAGAGCACAGCCCCAAGATCCTGTTTAGATTTTATATTCTTAAGGATACTGGCTGTTACGCATGCCCTCCTAGTTCAGATATCACTGGCCTAGTTCTCACATCGTGGCCAAACCATGGTTAAGGTGTATTCTGTAGGCTCATGGGCTCTCTTTCCTCCAACACAAACTTCCAACTTCTTTTCCTTGCTTTCTTAATCATAGGTTGCCATGATGTCCAGATTGGGCAGGCTATAATTGAAATCCTGGAAAAGTTACCTTTTGGAATAGCCCCAGCAAGCACAGCAGCGATGTTGGTTTGGGAATTCTGGAAGTCGTGGTCCAAAAAAACATCCCATCACCTCCACCATCTTCTAGGATTAACAATTCCCCTGTACTTGCAGCAGCTGGGTATGGGAGAGTCAGTTAGAAGAGAGGAGGTGAACCAATTTGGCAGAAATGTATACCTCCCCATCTGTAGAACCAGGGCTGGTACTGGCAGGGGTCATGCTGGCTGGGGATTTTGGAAGTTGCAGTGAAAAAAAATGTGGGTTCTGTTTTTGTTGTTGTTGTTGTTGTTGCTATGATTATTTCAAACCAGAATTTGTAAGGCAATAAAAAAAAACCATGGCTTCTAATTATGGTTTATGGCTGGCTGATAAACCATGATGTTTTCAGGGACAGATCTGAACACAACAGCAAGCCAGAATGCCACAATCCATAACCTGCCTTAGTGTTATATACTAAGACAGTCAATGTCATTTATCATAGAAAAGTGAAGTTGGAAGGGACCTACAAGGCCATCAAGTCCAACCCTCTGCTCAATGCAGGAATACAATCAAAGTATATCTGCCAGGTGATTATCTAAGTTTTTCTTGAATGCCTCCAGTGTTGGAGCACTCACCAACTCTCGAGGTAACTGGTTCCACTGTTGTACTGCTCTAACAGTTAGGAAGTTTTTCCTGATACTCAGCCATAATCTGGCTTCCTTTAACTTGAGCCCATTATTGCATGTCCTGCACTCTGGGATGATCGAGAACAGATCTTGCCCCTCCTCTGTACGACAGACTTTCAAATATTTGAAAAGTGCTATCATATCACCCCTCAGTCTTCTTTTCTCAAGGCTAATTGTTTGGAAGGCACTAGATTAAAAGAAAGCAAGCAAGCAAAGGTTGGAGACATATGCTGAAAATTAGGACATTACTTATAACAGAGTTTTGAATGGCAGTCATAGCAACAAAGGCATATTTTTGCAAAATAATGCCATGGTTGGCAACACCATAATTGCTTTTAGGGATCTTTTCCCCAAATTTTAGGCCATTTTCTCACCTTTTCGATGAGTTCTTTTAAAGAAAAAGAAAAATTACAAAAAAGCAAGAAGCTGTTGGAAGAATACATTCTGGCATGTTTTTTTCTTTAACACGGGGGGGGGGGGTCTGTTGGGAAGGCATGCTCTTTATCTGGCACTAAATGTTAAGACTACCTCTTCCCTCCTGTTGCTTCCTGTTAGCCACCTTTCCTCCCTCCTCTGTTTTCTGCTCTCAGAAGATAGATGTGTGAAGACGTAGCTCTGCATTATACACAAAAAAGAACTAAGTCATGAACTGTAAGTAAACTTTTTTTTAGTTTTCTTTAACCATGAAGCATCCAGACCGACCCATTTTCTTTTTCTGAGGGGAGAGAGGGCGTATCTCCCCATGCTTTTCTCTGCACACAAAAAGAGAACAACCAAATTCCAAATCCTTCCACCCCAAGCATTGTAAAAATGACAAATGTAATAGGGAAATCTGGTAACAAGTTGATACTAAAAAGCCACCTTTTAACAGGGAAGGTAATAATAAATACCTCTCTCCTCCCCCGCACCGCCCCCACTATCTTGTAAAGTAAATTTCCAAGCTCTGGAATTGAGGAGCTAAAGTCAGATACTCTTTTTTTTTAAAGTTACGAAATAATGATCACTAGATAATGATGATGATTACAGTCACCACCATCATTCAAGACCAGGCAGCTTCTGTCAGACATGTTGCAAAACAGCTGTTCCAAGTAAATCCCCTCAATTACTAAGCTAACCTTACAAGGATTTAGAAAAAAAAATCTATTAGCTCACTCAACAGGTCTTTTAGGATATTTTTAAAAAGGGATAAGAGTTGTGAACTATCTGCCTGCGGAAACTGAGACCGAGTGCATGTGATCTCTGGAACGACAAAGAATCTTCTGACATCCTTAAGACTTAAGAGGTACCACAAGATTCTGTTGTTGTTTCTGTGGCAACAGAAGAATATGGCTGCCTTCTTGGGAAAAAATCACTGGTGTTTTTTCCCTCAACTCTGTCTTTCCTGTGCTAGCTGTTTAATTATTTCTATATATCCTTTTAAAATGTTTATATTAACAATATTAACAATGACAATATTAACAATATTAATCAATACATACATTCATATATTTTTGCAGCTTTCTTCTCTCCCATCTTCCCTTGGGAAAAACATGATCTTGAAAGTTCAGACCAGGACAGGTGTGTGTGCGATAAGCCAGCCACTGTAGTGTAATGGTTAAGGGCTTGTCCTAGAGCTCAGGAGATTTGAGTTTAAACCTCCGCTTTTGGACATGAAACCTACCGGCTGGATCTTGGACTAAATATACTCTCTTGGCCTGTCTTAACTCACTGGACTGTTGTAATGATGAGGTAGCAAGGAAGAGAATTAAGTGTGCCTTGAGCTCATTAGAATTAAAAAATAGAATATAAATGAAATAAATGAAATAATAAGTATATTGTATACATATATAATCCGAAGAACAATCTGAAATTCAAATTTCATGCTAGCAAACTGTTCCACTACTGGGATTAAGAACACAATGAGCTATACGTCCTGAGTCCAAAGCTCTGATGTAATGTGACAAAGTGGAGAAGTGCAGGAAATCAAAGAGACACAACCCTGGAAGCTGTATTGAACCTGGAAGGCTTATTCCAGGGTAACAGCAATCCTGACCAGTCATGCCTTCTTTAGTGACAAAAGGATTTTATATCCTTTCCTTAGGATTATTCTCAAGGTAGATCTAGGTATCACAAAGGAAAGCCTGTGATCTTAGCTTTCTGTTTCTCATCATGAAAAGCAGTGTGGTGCACTGGTTAGAGTGTTGGACTGGGATAAAGTTCTTCTGGGATTAAGTCCTTCTCATTCAGCTGTGAAACTCACTATGAGACACTGATGACCACTGAAGACCAACAATATCAAGAAGCCACACCTAATACCTGACAATGCTCAGAGAGTGACCTTCGGCCAGTCTTCTCATCTCTTAATCCAACCTACTTCACAGGGTTGTGAGGATAAAATTACCTGGGTGTGGAAATTAGAACGTGTATGTGATGTTTTGAGTTTTTTCAGAGGAACCAAATGCAATTACATCAGTCAATGAGTTTGGCAGGGCTGTTTGAATGACACAATTATGATCAGGTTCAGTCTTGTCTGGTGTGGCAAAAACAACAGAAGGTTATCCATTTACAATTATATAACAACCAATGAGTCAACATATCAGAAACAGCCACATGGCTTTGCTACATTTCTGAGTATTTCCTTTACATCCATCCTGCACTCTAAGTGCCTTCAGCAACAATGGATGGGCTCATGCCAGTTGACAACAGGTGGCCAACTGAACAAGCAGCTGTGGCTTCACACAGTGTCTCCTGTGAGGTGGTTGGTGACTTTTTGGTTTTACTTTTTGGCTAATGTACAGTGATTTACATTACATACCCTCCTAGACTCAGATTGGGAAGGGGAAAAAAACAACAGCCTTCTGAATATGCTAGCACCCTTCCTGATGCACGCTTATCATTAGCACTGAAAGCTTATTTAGGACTGCTCCATTACAATAAAAGCTTCAAGAACAGAACAGAGTACTATACAGTGGGTCTTAATTTAATCAGACAGAGTTTGCACGCTAACAGAACATTCTGGCAGAGAGCTTTGAAAAGAACCACTTAATGGATCTCAAGGTGAACATTTCTCAAAAGAAGACAATCAAGACCCATGCCACTTTCTAAGGCATCTGAAGTGCAATAACAGCCACGTATTGGATTACAGAAGACACAGAGACACATATATCAACACAAGTGTGGCGGAATGCCCATGTCCCACCTGTCCGTCATGTGGAGCTCTAGAGCTGTAGCCTATGGGAGGACAGGAGGGCGGAGTCAGGGAGAGAGTTGGAGATGGAGAGAGAAGGAGAGAGGGTTTTAAAGGTTTATGAGAGAGATTGGAAAGTTGGTGTAGTTGGTTTATGTGTTAAAGAATAGTTAAAGGATAGAAGTATAATAAAATAGATAGACAGTCATCAGATCTTATTCCTGTGATTGATGTGAAGTAATACAAATAAAGAAACGTGTTTAATATCCAAGTTTAATGAGTGCAACATAATAAAACATCTATGAACCTACTTGTGTGATTCAACAACTAAATAATAAATAATCAGTTATATTTGACAACACGTGTCTATGCAACATTACTGGTAAAGTGTGGATAAAGATCCACTGGTGGCAGTTGGTGAAAGGAGAAATAAGCAAGTCGTGTCCAAAGGTGGACCTGGGTTTGAGGGAAACAAACTAGGGACACTGGGGGTGCGCGACAACAAGTTTGCTTCCTGCCATCCTTCATAGCAGCCTTGTCCCCACCTCACCTCAAGAAAAATAATAAATAAACGTGGAAGGAACTACACTCAACAAAATATATTTATTTGGACTTCTACTAGTTCGAGACATCTAGGGTGGTTTGGGTATTGCTAAATAATTTTGCCCTTTATATCACGCAGAAGTAGTTAGCCAGTCTCTTACTTGAGAGATAATAGCACCAGACTGGCGAGAACAGAAATAAATGTTTAACATCTGCCATGGCTCAAGGGGGTACAAAGGTTGTGCTTAACACCTGTAGGTGTGGCTTTGGTTCCATGTCAGCAGCCCATGAAACAAAACTGGAAATGATGTCAGCTGCTCCTTGAGGAAGGGAACGAAGAAAAACCAAACAGTATTCCATTTTGTCCATCTGCCAGCAAAACTAATTGGCAAAACTTTGGGGTCCTTTGAAGGGTATTTGCACGCCTAACTGGATACACACCAGACAGCAGATTCTTCAACTGTTTATGTCTTCTAGGGGCAATCATTTTTCCCCTGGTTCCTTTCCCTCACTAAACTACCGTTCCAGTATTTTGCTTTTTGAAAATTAATAAACATTCATTTATTTATTTTGCATCTGTTGCTGGAGCTGCAATTAACCACAGTTCAGTTCCCTTCAGAGGGAACTGTAAGTGCATTTTAACTATAAGCTAAAGAGGGAGTGGGTGTATTTTGTCTCTAGTGGGTATGCACATAAACACTGAGGCATTGTGGAGGACACACGTTTTCTGGTTGCAAAGGCCTGCTTTGAAGAGTTGATCGCACATCATCACCAAAGATGTGGATATCTGTCTAATTTTTGTTGAGTTTCTGTGTTCCTCATTCATTCTTGTTCCATTCCTATATCAGCTTATAAAACTGTTTTTTCTAACATTTTTCTGTGCTTCCCCCCCATCATGTATGGATTTTTGTACACTGTGTTTTAATACATTACCTCCCTAAATTTTTGAATGCACAGTTTTTAAGTCCCTCTGTTCTGAACTGCATGCAGCACAAGCTTCAACTATGTGGATTTCTGCAATGAGCCAAAGCCGAAGACCACATGACAGCTCTGCACATGAAATGTTAAGGTTTGAATATAACACCCAATCTTGCCTGAGTCAATGTCTGCTCTTGCAAGGGGATAGCTCCTTCCTGTTTTTGCCCTACACCATTGGTCCCCAGATGTTCTTAGACTATAACTTCCAGAAATCCTGGCCAGCAAGCTAGTGGTGAAGGCTTGTTGTAGATTTAGTCCAAGAACATCTGGCAACCCACATTTGGGAACCACTGCCCATCATGCTTATGTACCTCCATTTTCCCTCAGATTTCTGTACTGGGAGTAGAAATGTAGGCAACGGGGAGGCTACAGGGTGAGGGAAAATTAGTTTCTGCAGTGACATCTATCCTTCTGGCAGATGGACAAAGTTGGATACACGGAGTATGTGGGTTTTAATTAATTCAATGTACATATATTTCCATACATGATGGAGTGCATTGCTTTCAATTACAAAATTCACATATAAGCTGAAATTCTGTTGCTTTAACACTCCTCTCCTTGACCCGCTTCTGTGTCAGGTTGTCACTATAAAAACCTTATAATTAAACCTGTGATTGCTTTTTTCTCTTCCATCCCCATCTACCTCTCTCATTGTGCTACGACTTTTACACTGTAATTCTGAAAGAAAGGGCTGTCTTCTTGCTGATTTTCAGCATCAATTTAGGAATCATTTGCTGGTGAGGACTACGATAAACATTCCTGATAAGTTGGAAGCAACTTAACATCATGTAAGTGCAAACCAAAAAAAAGGTAGTGCTGTTCACTCATTGTTTTTATAAATATTATAGTCTTTTTAAAAAATCAGTTTTAAATACTTAAAAATAATTAAGCATTTCCAAGAGAAAAAAGTGCAGCCCAATTAGTTTAAAGCAGCTCTTTTTGATCCAAAGGTTTAGAAGTGATTCAAGTTCCCTAGACTTCTCCAAACTGGTATCCTCCTGATGTTTTGACTACAGCTCCACAATCAGCAACCGAAGGTAGAGATGGGCACAGACTGAACGAGAAACCAGAAAAACCGACGGACCATGCTGGTTCATGGCTCAGTTTGTGACCTGGTTCAGGAATCTCGTTTTGCTGAAGTAAAATGAAGCACCAAACATTTTTCTACTTGGCACTTTGTTTTGCTTTAATAAAATGGGATGGCCTGCCCGCCCACCCTCTTCCTACTGCCCCCATTGCCTCTGCCTACCAGGTCCTGCTGCCTCCACCTCTTCTGCCACTGCTGTGGGCGACCGGTGACACATTCAGAGGTAGTGTCAGGCTCCTGGCAGGGAAGCTGGGCCTGCTGCCTCTGTGCATGTGCCTGCCTATCACTTGGGCAGTGGGCCCAGATTCCTGGAGCTGGCCTCTGCCTCTGCGCATGCTCCTCCTGCCCAGCTGATAGGCAGGCGCATGTGCAGAGGCAGTAGGCCCAGTTTCCCGGTCAGGGGCCTGAAGATGGCACTGGCGACCCACGGTGGAGGCAGCAGGACCAGGTAGCCCCCCCCCCCCCGCATGAACTTGAAAAATGAACCACAAACTAGTTTGTTTTGCAGGGGGTTCATGATTGTTCGTGGTTCATGGGTAGCCACAAACCACCGTTTTTCTGGTTCATGTCTATCTCTAACCACAAATCATGTTGGCTGGGTTTGATGGGAGCTGCATTAAAATGTGTCTACCTGTTGAAACCTTACTCTTTAATTATATAGTTGTCAACTGGAGCAGTATCACTGTCCCAACAAACTTAATTCAGAAGAAGCTCTGAATTATGAGTAATCAACAAACAAACAAAATTGTGAGTAATCAACAAACAAACAAAAAAGATAACTTCTCCCAGCTCTTATTGCAGCCTAGTTCCATGGAGAAACTGAATTTCCCACAGGACTTTATGCAGCTTCTCTACTATGCAAGCTACTCCTGTATTTAGAGCATTTGGACTCCTCAGTCTCCCTATCAGCTTCTTTAATTGGCTGGTCTAAAAACCCCGATCTGTGGGTGTATTTTCCTGAAGCAGTGATACAGCCGTTTCCTGTTGCCATCACAATCTAGCACAGGATATCTCTCTTGTGTTATCTACTGAATTTCTTGGAGTAGAGCCAAGCACAGAGGACTTGGGGACACAGGCTGCAGAAATTGGCTGAGAAATTCTTTTTAGAAGCTCTATTTTAGTTACATTTTGCCTCATGTGGGCTCTTTTAGGAGAAACACTAGGAGCTAATTTGCTTACCACTGCTGAATGAAAGCAATGCTTTAAAACAGTTTCCCATGGCTGTAGTAAAAAAAGATGGCTTTGTATTTTTCCACAGGCAGGCAGGAAAAAGGAACTGTTACGATATACATTTTCCCCACATCCAAGTCATTTTTTTTAAGCGCACACCTCTGATTATACACAACAGCCACTTCTGGGACTCCACAACAACTTGTGATCCATCAGGCTGAATGCAGCTTGCTCAAGCACTCACTTATACGTTGTAGCTTAAGAAATCCTTTTCTTTCTTTCTTTTTCCCCTAGGCAAGAAGAACACAATTTTCACTGAGCCCATGACTGGGATTGCCTGCACGAGTGGCTGTCTGTATTTGCCTTGGTGGCTCATCAATGGTGCAGATATACTCTTTAAAAACTGTTTTGTTTGGGAACTGTATATACGTTTAAACCAAGGGTAGGAAACCTTAGGCCCTGGAACTGAATCTGGCCTTCCTTGGATCCTGAGGCAGCCCTCTGGACTCCCCTACATGGCCTCCTCCCTTTCCTTGTGGCACCATTGTTGGTGGTTTCCTAGCTTTAAATGGTGGTATTCCTTTCATTCTGTAAGATTAAAATGACCCTCCTTAGGCTTAGTCACTGGCAGAAAGTGTTTTAAATTCATCTTTGAGGCTATTTTGGCCCCCAACTGTTTGCCTTTAATTTCATCTGCTGCTATACAGTAAACCAAATAACTTTTCTGAGATTGAACTTGGGCCCCCAATCCAAAAGAGGTTCTCCATCTTTGATTTTATCAAGTTCAGGCTAGGTAGAATTCTTGATGCCATCTGAGGGCTAGGCTTGGTGACCTGGGTGCAAATCACCACTTGGCCATGAAGCTCACTCAGTAGCCTTAGGCTGGTTGCTCTTACAGAGCCTGATGCACTTTATGGGTCTATAGGGAGGGAAAATTGGGGAGGCAGAGACCCCTGTATACTGCCTTGAGCTCACTGGAAAAGCAGGATATAAACATAACAAAACAAACAAATAAATAAATAAATCTCAGTAATAACAGATATATATTGGTGAGCAAATTACGCCTTGCACCAAGGCAAATATTGTTCGATCCTATATTAACTATGATTTCAAATGTTGGGAGTTATTCCAGTAATATGTCCAAATTATTCAGGGTTTGTTTGTACTATGGAAAAGTACCACTCTAATGAATTTCCTCTTTCTGATAAAACAAATCTATGCATGTTTACTGAGCTACTCATTCCACTGAATTCAATGGATCTCATCCCCAAGCAGGGGTAAGATGCAGCCTAAATCTCAGCATACAGTGGAGTTCCCATCCTGCTGGCAAAGGTGGCACTCATGTTGCCATAACGACATGGAGGAAGTATTCTGGCCTTAATTATAACTATGTAACAGGGAGGAATTAACCAGAAGACTCCCCAAAATATTGTCATGTGGTGTCAGGTCAAAACTGAATTACAGTGACACTAATACAGTTTTCAAGGTAAGGGAGATATTTAGAGTGGTTTTATTTATTTATTTATTACATTTATAGCCCGCCCATCTAGTCATATAGACTACTCTGGGCGGGTAACAACATATGATGTAACAATTTAACAATTTAAAATCATAACAATATATTACTAAATAAACAATGATCCAAGATGGAAGAAAACACAAAATAACTAAATTCAGACAGTGGGTGGAGGGAAGGCTTGCTTAAACAGCCAGGTTTTCAGTTGGCATTTAAAGATGCCCAGCGACGGGGCCATGCGAATCTCAGGAGGGAGGCTGTTCCAAAGATGAGGAGCCACTGCCGAGAAGGCCCGGTTTCTTGTTTTTTTACCAGTTCCACTCTCCATCTCTTGGGTTTCCATGGCAGAGCTGGGGAATTCGAACCCAGGTCTCATGAGTCCTAAAGTCCATTACTACACCACACTGGATACCCTCCACAATATGACTTATCTGGTAAAGCTTGTACCTGTTATATATCCTTCATTTACTCATCTGTTAAAATCAGAGAAATTCTGCAGGTTGAAAAATGGGAAGGAGGCGATCACAGCCTGCTGAGCCAGAGGTTAGGAGTTCGATTCCCCACTGTGCCTCCTAGACACGGGCTGGATCCGATGCTCCACAGAAACCCTTCCAGCTCTGCCCTTGTAAGGTCTAAGTACTTTTCCATATCATACAAAATCCAGGAAACGGCTCTGAAACCCTTGGAGCACTTAAAAGCGCATTTGCAAAGGCGAACTGTTAATTTTTATAGTAACACTTAACATAACAATAAATGTGAATACTACTAAATGAATTATTATGGTTGCTCTTCTTATTTTTTCCCAGCAATAAAACGAACTGCTTTGGGGCGCGGAAACCTCGAAAGTGCCGATAAGAATCTCAGCGTTTTATTCCACCAATCGTTTTGGGAAAAGAGGGTGGCTGCGCAACTTCACGAATCTGCCGGAGGCTTTCTCCTGCTCTTTCCCATTCCTTCCTCCCCTGCTCAAGCTCCCCCTCCCCCTGCCCCCCCCACCGACTTTTCCTATTGCCCGGATGGTCACGGCCAGTGGGAGCGTTTTCCTAGAAACTACGGCAGGCGACGAGGTCCAATCCTTTCCGGCTTCTCCTCAGGCCCCACTCCAAGCCTCCTCGCCGACCGTCCGTCCATCCCATCCTGATCCCAGACGCCCGTGCGCGAGGGAGGGGGAGAGGGAGGGAGGGAGAGAGAGAGAGAGACAGAGCGGCGTTTGCCTGGCTGAACGACCGACTGACCGACCGACCGGGCATTGGTGGCCGGTCGTCGCAGGTCGGAAAGGCATCCCTTCGCTCCGCCTCAAGCCGTGAGCGCTCCCCTTTGGCGACCACCGTCAGGGATCAGAAGAAACCGCCGCCAGTTTCCTCCTCAGCGGTTGCCAGGAGAAGCGAGAGAGAGAGGGCGGGTCCGCAGAGGAAGGGAGGGACCGGCCCATGGACCAGCCGGGCCTGGAGCAGAGCCCGGAGGAGCCGCTGTTTCTGCTGCCGGGCGAGGCCTCGCGCAATGCGGGCGTAGCGAGGAGGCGAAGCCGCCCTCGCCTGTACTCCAGCCGGGGCCGTTGGTCCTCCCTCGGCGGGCGCTGAGGGGAGCGGAGGAGGAGGAGGAGGAGGGGCGGCTGGACAGGCGGATGCCGCCGCCGCTGCCCAGCGCCTGAGGCGCCGCCTCTTTCCTCGCTTCTTTTATCCTCCCCGCCGCCGTCCTCCTTCCTCTCGGGCTGTTCTCCCTCTCTCTCCCCCCCCCCCCTCAGCTCCGGCCTTTTGCCTTCTGCTCGGACCGACGAGCCGAGTCGTCGTCGTCGTCTTCCTCCTCCCCCCTCGCCGCCACCATCATGTCGGCCAAGGTGCGCCTGAAGAAGCTGGAGCAGCTGCTGCTGGACGGGCCGCGGCGGAACGAGAGCGTCCTGAGCGTGGAGGCGTTGCTGGACCTCTTGGTCGGCCTCTGCACCGAGTTCAGCCGCGACTCGCCGCTCCGGAGAGACCGGCTCGTCTCCGACTTCCTCGAGTGGGGTGAGGACCGGGAATCGGGCCTGGAGGGTGGGTGGGAAGAGGCTATGCCCGGCGTTGAAGAGGCTGTGCCCGGCGGCAGCAGGCTTCGTATAATCGGGTGAAGGATGCCGCCTTGCCCACACCCTTCAACTTAGTAGGTCTTATTTCCGAGTAGACACTAATAGAGTGAAGGGGCTGGATCTGGCTCATGGGTTGAGGACAGGTTTCCTAGTGTGCTTCTCTGATAGAAGGATCTTATTATAGGGGCCTAGGGTCATGGAGTGGGTGGCCCCAGTCTTTGTAGCGGGGTTTAGATGGTGACCTGTCAGTTGAGGTTGGGCAAGTTAATACCAGTATATGGGGCTGGTAAGGGGCAGTGAGAAAGGAGGCATAGCCCTTGTCAGCTGCTTGAAGTAATAATATCCAGGTGGAAAGTAAATAGTCTTTCCTACTAAGCAGTAACTTGAATTTGGGAACTGGACTGTCATGAGAAGAGGAACCAATTAGTGTTTCAGGTCTATGGTGTAGGATCTGTTTTCTAATAAACAGCAGGGCTGGCATTGTATATGTGTGTGGGATGAATGAATCAGTAACTATGGGTATGTAGGAGAGAGAGTGCTTTTGTAGGATCAGGCATGAGGCAGGTCGTAATTGTTCTTGGGGAAGGGAGTAGTGCAGCCCATTGATTAGTGCTCCATTATAGGTTTCTGGGAATGCTGACAACAATAAGCATTAGACAAAGGATGTTTAGTGATAATTTGATGTAAACAATTCTTACAAATCATAAAGTATGGAATAGAATGAAGTCAGTAGATAAAGGAAGGAAGTCAGAGGTATTATCCTGGTTTGAAACAGCCTGGGGGCATTTCCTGGTTGTTAAGTATAGCAGTATATGCTGGTGGAAGTGGATTTAGCATCTACCAAGAGGCAACTGCATTTCCAGAGCTTAGTACAGGAGATGATAAAAAGCAGGGAGAAGTTAGAATTACTCAGGAGATGGTGGCTAGAATATTTTAGCAAACATTGGTATGCTGTTGGGGTCAGCCTTGAAATAAGGGGGCTTAATCAGTGAGCCATCAGCTGTTAGACCTTGTCATCTGACATGAGAAAGTAGGGGAGTTGGTTCCAGCCACTTGTTGAAAGTTGGGATGGAGTAGGGCAGGGAGAGTATTGGCTGATTAAATGAAGAAATACAAGACTGCTCATCAGAACAGGAGTGCTGTTTGGCATGTGAAGGTCTAGAATTATCCAAATCTTGAACAGTATCTCTCAGTCAAGGTTTGAACAAATAATGCATTGGAACTAGCTGATACTTTTGACTGTTGCCTGGTAGAGAGAGGTAAAGACAGAAATGTAGTGAGAATGCAGTTACACTTTTTTCATTGGGAATGTGGGAAGGAGTTGTCCACTTCCTGAAGGTGACAGTTCAACTTTCATCTGAGCCAGTAATGGGGTGGGGTGGAGAAGAATCATGTTCTGTTATTGAAGAGTGGGATGTGAGAACCAAGGTGATGTCAGAACTAGAGGCAGCTTAGATGTGGGAATTTCCTCCTCCACATCTGAAAAAAACATTTGGGAGACTATATCTGCGATTTATAGTAGGAGTTCATTTCTTATTTTGAGAGCAAAAGCAGAGAACTTGATCAGACTAAAGATGTGTGGAGCCTTCTGTTTTCCACAGAGGCCAGCCAGATGCCTTTGGGAAGCCCAAAATCAAGATTTAAGTGAGGGCAATCACACTCTCTTGTTTGTGTTTCCCTGCAGCCGAAAAGGGGTCATTGGAAGCCAGTTCTAAAGGTCTAGAAATGCATATGAGGTGTTGTATCCCAAACTTAGAATTGTCATGAAAAGTAAACAAAATAAATATTTTTGTTTAGACATACTGTACTTCTGGATGAGCACTTACCAGATTCTAATACTATGTATTTCAATGTTTCCTTTATTATTTACTCTGGTTGGAATGTGAGAGACTAGGTGTAGTTTAAAAAAATGAAGAAGAAACGTAATATATAAATATGAACATAGAAAATATGGCAGTGAAGTATTCTTGGCCTGATGCCAGCCTGAGTTTAGTCTGAAATGCCAAGTTAATCTCATGACCTTTCTTAGCTTGTTCTACCTAGAATGGGTGGAGGAGAGGAAGGGCGAGAAGCTGGCACTCAGGTTCTACTATTTCAGCAGTACTTGGTGTCTTGCTCTGTCACATGTGAGAAAAATATTTGTGAGCAAATGTCCAAATCAGTTGCAATATTCATCTTATTATCAGTCAAAAATATGCAAGAATATGCAGAAATTACGTTTTGCAGTAAGTTCACATGACAGTGAAATCTGTCATAGAAAAATGCCTCTTAACAGTTAATTTAAAAAAAATGTTCCTGGGAAGGGGCATGTTTTTGTAACAAGACTGTGGAAGTATACCTCAGTTACACATTATTCTTATTTGCTGGTTGTTACTGTTTTAATTCTGAAAATATTTATCGGTCTTGTTTGCTCTAGGACTGATTGGTCAAAAGTATTTTCCCCCCAGAATTGATTTGTTTGTTTTGATCAGGTTTCTCCTATAAATAGATAGTCAATGTACATATTACTTCTCCTATAAAAATATGTAATTAGCCTTTTCACTATGATGGTTCCAGTTTGGTTTCTTGGTTGGAAGAGTTATTTTTAAAGGTGGTATCTAGCTTGCCAAGGAAGAAGTGTAAGTGGATGTGAATAGTATATTTTGCTTACTCTTCATCTTGCTCACTAAAGCGCTAAAATGTGATAACAGCTGGCTCTTAATTTCTGTAGGAACCATTGCTCTTTGTTACACATTAACCAACTAAGAGGATTCACTTCCTGAAGTCATTTATTGACATCAATAATAAGATTGCCAACTGAATAATTAAACACTGTCCAACATCTGCTTTGGAAGCCCAAAGCATTGATTGCTTGTTTTGTGGCCGGTATACTCCATCAGTGTGGCTTCTCCCTTTGTATGTGGATGAATTGCTATAATGGAGTTGCAGAAAGGTATAGTTTATACCCCCTGTGCAGATAACTTGAGTGATGAAGATAATACTATAATAAACTGTTATATATGTTAAGTTCAGGAATCTTCATGCAGCTGCTTTACCCCTTGTTTTGCACAAATGATGAAACAAGCCAGAAACTATAATTAACTACAGATTCCATTTCCAAAGCAGTAACTATGTTAGCCTTTCTCAGCATGTAGACGGGGGAGGAGGGCAAAATAAGATTATGGGAATATATATATAAATATGGAAGACATAGTATTTGCACTCCTTGTGTCTAAAGAAGTGGATTTTGATTGGCAAAAACTCAAACTGATATAAATCTGTTGGTTTTTAAAGTGCCACAGTGCGTTGCCTCTCTTTTTATCTCTGTTTTTTGTTTTGTTTTTGTTTGTTTTGCCTACATATAGTTCCATTATGTCTGAACTGGGAGACCACCTCTGGTGCCATATGAGATACTTCATTGATTGTTGTTAATGGCTTCCAAATAAAGTAGGTTATGGAAGCTACCTTTAAACCATATTCTGGGCTAATCTGAAACCAGGTTACCTAAATTCTTCCTGTTTTCTTTTATGGCTTCATGCGAGGAATGAAGTGGCTGTAAGCATGTATCAGGAGAGCATGCACATGTTGACTTATTAAATTGGTGTTTTACGTTTAGAAATGACTGCAGTATAGCATACTAATATTATTGAAAAAGCTTATGCTACTGCTCTTTAAGGTAGTTAAAGTAGTTACTACATTTTAGACATCTTTGGTAGTTTTTTGAAAGGAAACCATACTTAAATTTATGAACGGCAAGTCTCCTCCTGAGGACTGGGGTAACATGTTAATCAACAAAACTGTGGTATTGATGAAATTTCATATTTCCTTAACCTGTTCAGCTTTAGGTCACCCAAAACCTATGAGAGTGTAATTTTTAATAGTAGTTTTATTCTAAAGGTTCTGAGTGGAGTTGAATGTAGGTCTAGATTCTATGATGGATGTTCTCAACATATATACATATACACACACGACCAATCAGGGTGGATAAAAATCAGTGTTTTTTTAAAATCAAATTTATTTAAATCATGATTTAAATTTTTAAAAATCATTTTTTTAAAAATAGTCAAAAAAATCCAATTTTTAAATTTTAAATCAAATCCACCCTGTGACCAAAATTTGCCCAGTTACTAACCACATGTTTATTATTTTTATTTATTTATTTATTTAGTATAATTTACAGGCTGCCTTTCTCCCATTGAGAGGACTCAAAACGGGTCACAACGTTAAAACAAGTAGAATTAAAAACACAGCAAATTATGCATTAAAAGGAAAATAAACCATACTAATAATTAAAAATACAATAAGTGATTAAAAACATTTAAGACTTTAAAAACAACCTTATTAAGCTGAAAACCAGCATGCAGGACTCAATTATTAAAAACATCTCTGAAAAGGTTGATCTTCAGCAGTTGGGGGAAGGAGTAAAGGGAGATGGCCAACCTAATTTCCGGAGGTAGAGCATTCAGCAGTCTGGCAGCTACCACACGGAAGGCTCTCTATGTTTTGCTCTATAAAATGCCTAGTGCTAAATGACCATTATACAGTATTTATTCATGTATTTAAAATATTCATATCTACCTTTCAAAGCCACTTGCAGTGACTATTTACATTATAACAACTTCTAGTCTACCATCTTAAAATTTGGCAAAAGAATCTGCAGGCAAGAAGATGCTGATTCCCCAGTACTTGTTACAGTGTTGTCTTTCAGTGAGCACCTAATAAGCTGGCTGAAGTTTTGAGTCTTGATAGTACTTTTCTGTTTAGATGTTAATAGTTTTTTATATTTTTTTGTTCAAAATATGATATTAGTAAGGAGGCATGTGAATTTATCTGTTCATCTTGATCCTCGATGTGGGAACTTCACATGCAATGGTGTTACGTCAAACTACATCTAGATGCATGCATGCATTCTCTTTCTTTTTCTCTCTCTGTCTCTGATATTTGATCTTGCCACACTGTCTCTATTTGCAGATAATTTATGTAAGCTTTTTCACGAAGTTGATGCTGGGCATGCTGGTATATAATTAACACTGTCTTGAATTGTTGCATTAGTAGAACACTTTATTTTAATTCTGATGTAATGCATTGAACTGTGAAATGACCTTTGGGACTTAAGTTTATCTTTTTCTTTCTTTCTTTTTTTACAGAGTAACTAATAGCATCATGCCAAAGGTAGTTTTTAAATAATTGAAATGCATGTGGGATGCCATGCAGGATTTATAATTGGATGTGTTTAAAATAATACATTTCAAATATTTTCATTTTATGTATTTTTTTAATGTATAAACAAGAATTCTTAAGTAAGGTCCAGGTTATTTCTGAGTCGTGACTTCCCCTTAGGCTGTAAGCGTTAATATGGAAACAACAAGGAAATATCAAATAGATGAGCATCTTGAACTTTGTCAACATACTTCTTTGTAACTATTAATGACAGGTTTTACATCCTTCATTTTTTAAAGAAATGATTTTAAAGCCCATCTGTTCCTTTGCCTTGTAATATAATACATGTAGTCAAACTTCCACTCTGGCAGAATTAGCAGGTAGTTGAACATTAATTCCCATCTGATTCCAGTGTTTGCGTCTACGCTTGTGGCATGCTGATTCAATTTTACTTTTTGCCAAGACACTTCAGATGGGGAAGGGCTGATAGCTGCATGGAAAATATATGCTTTTCATTTATAAGGTTCTAGTTTCAATCCTTAGTGCCAAACAATTGGTTCCCAGGAAGGGACACTGTGAAAGACATGTTCATGAGTCTTGATTTTATGTGAAAGATCAAGATAATCCACCTATGTATGCAAGGCCTTTGAGATCTATATAGGTTAAAGTTTTGGGAGCAAGATGTGCTTTGGGAAAGAACATACAAATATGATCCTATATTTTTATTATTCTGTAAGGGATTAGATCAGAGGTCCCCAACCCCCGGTCCGCGGCCCGGTGCCGGTCTGTGGCCTGAGCCGGACCGGGCCGCAGAGAGAGACCTCCCACCCCACCCCCGCACGCACTCCCACCGCACAGCCCATTTGTGCCTGCGCGCAAGCGCCCGCGCCCACACGAGCGCTGCGCCGCCCTTTGCCCATGCGCACGCCCTCACAAGCGCTACGCCGCCCTTCGCGCATGCGCACGAGCGCACACGTGCCCACGAGAGAGAGAGAGCGCCTTCACACATGCGCACGAGCGCGGGGGGGTGCCCCGCCTTCCCCAGCCGGTCTGCGGGGCTAAAAAGGTTGGGGACCGCTGGATTAGATGACAAGAAATCATTTCATTTTCTCATCTATATTGAATTGAGAAAGTTGGAAAGGGGTAGAACTGCCAGATACATGGGTGACTGTGATGGAAATGACAGAGAATTGTTTGATGGGGAGAATAATTGGTACATCCATCAATTCCTAAGGATGCCACTCATTTCAGCTCTGGAACTTGATGTTTTCTTGGTACAGAAAGTCCAAAAGCTATTTAAGAAAGAGTAGCTTAAGAGAATGCAGCTGCTGCATATTGAAGACTGTCTTTCAAAGTAAACTATAAGAATCAAGGAAAGGCAACTTCTGACATAACTGTTGTGGCAGTAATTGGTGTCATAAACATTAACCAGGTTAAAATGTTGAATTATTGTGTCTCAAATGGTGGTTTGCAAGGTTCCCTCTAAGGTGTGCATGAGTGACTCTGCCCCTCTGCACAGGGCTCCTCCTCTTCCATGCACTCACAGTGATTGTTTCCAGTCCCTTTAGTTCCAGTCAGGATGGAACCCCATGGAGGGGCAGAGTCATGCACATGAGAGGTGGAGCCTTCCCAGTAGGGCTAAAAATTAGAGAAATGTTGGTGATTTGGTTGATTGGAAACATGTTGTGATCCCCTTCACACATATCTCATTTTTCCTTGCATGTGAACTGTTTCCTACATAGAAATCATAGTTTTCTATATCGTCAAAGTTGGAGAAACCATTATCAGGGCTAAATTCCCAGCCCACTTCAAATAATAGTTCAGTGATTAGTATTACAAGAGAGGGCATGCTCTGCATGTTAAAGATCCCCAGTTCAGTCCCAAGCGTCTTTAGGCAGGGCTGGAAAACCTACCCTGTTTCCCTGAAAATAAGACCTAACCTGAAAATAAGCCCTAGTATGATTTTTCAGGATGCTCGTAATATAAGCCCTACCCCCAAAATAAGCCCTAGTTAAGTGAAACCCCGCCCTCCACCATTGTGCAGCAACCAGAAGAAGATGACGTGACTGTATTTGAATAAACGTAGATTGTACATGAAAAAAATAAAGCACCCCCTGAAAAAAAGCCCTAATGCGTTTTTTTGGAGCAAAAATTAATATAAGACCCTGTCTTATTTTCGGGGAAACAGGGTAGGTAGTAGTTGTGTGTCAGTGTCAACAGTAGCTACTTTGATTTTACAATTTATTCCTAAATTTCAGGACAATTCACATAATTTTTCAAGTAAGCCTCACATAATGAAAACGTTTTATAATCTCTTAATTCATTATCAAATATCATACCTGCTGCCTATCTAAAGATATTTGCATTGACTGACGTGGATTGTGCTGAGTTTGTAATGATGTGAATTGTGAACGTATTGTTTTTCCCTACCCACTAGAAGCTTTATCGGGGAGGTCATAATAAGTTTAATAATGCTATTACTGTATTTCTCTGCTCTGATGTGTCACTGTGATTCCTCTTTGTAATGACTACTAGAAAACAGTCATGCAAATCATCCATTCCTTCATTACTTGTCTTGAATTTTGAAAATAACTTATCTACATAAGAGGGACTCTAAGCTCAACATTTCCTTGAGCTGTTTGAATGCCTGATCTTTCAAGTGTTGAAGTACTAGTTGAAGGAGGTTTTGCAGAAAAGGAAAGCTTGACATACAATGGGAAAATCCTGTTGCCACAAATTTGTGAAGCCCTATTTGGTACTGTGCAAACAGGCATAACGTTTGGAGGTAAATTGTCTCAAGTTAAGAAATCTCCACATTTGCCTCGGCATACAACAGCTAAAGTTTATGGACATTTTAAAATTGAGGCAGTTCGCCTCTAAAAGTTACGTCTTTTGTGTAGCATCACAAAAGAATATCACATGGTGTTTTGACATTTTTATCCTTTAGTGTGTCTTAAGTTGGCCTTCCAATTTAGAATTTTGGAATAATATTTACTTATTTCATTGAATCTAAAAAAAGAGAAAAGAAACAAAAGAAATAAATATCATTCAACTTATTTGAAAAACAAAAATATTTAAAGGATTGTTTTGTTGAAACTTTGTTAAGTGGTTTTTGGGATATGGTGACAAATGAGTTCATAGGTCGCATGAAGTAATTTTTTTAAAATTTGAACTGCCAGTTCAGATGGTTGCAAACGTCACTTCATCAATAAATTTACTACAGAAATAGAGCAAATACAGGCAAACTTTTGAAGTTGATTCATGTGTCCACAAAAGTTTCCCTAGTACAACATGTTAATTAACTGTGTTTATGGTTAAATAGTAGCAAATTCTGTATTACATTAGAGTGATAAATTTATTAATATAGACACATCTTTTACTCTTAACTCTGTGAACTACTAGACCAAAGGTCCCCAACTCCTGGTCCGCGACCCGGCAGCGGTCCGCAGCTTATCCAGGACCGGGCCGCAGACACAGATCTCCTCCCCCCTGCAAGCGCCGTTGTGTGCATGCGCTCGCGACACGCCCCCCGCAAGCGTGACACCCCTCCAGCAAGCGCGACACGCCGCCCCGTGCGTGCGTGCGTGAGGGCAGAGATCCGTCTCCATGGCCCAGTCCTGGGAAGCCCACGGACCAGCATCGGGCCGCGGACTGGCGGTTGGGGACCCCTGCTATAGAGCACAATGGAGGCAGCAGGTGTCAAGAATTAGTTCCAGAGGGTTTTGTAACTTACATAAGTTTATAGACTGCACTGTTCCTTAGGCCAGTAAGTTGCACTAGAGTAGGCCCACTGAATCAGTGGGGATTTGGTGAGTCAGCTCCTCCATAAATTCCATGATTTCAATTACCCTACTTTAGTTGTAATTTACTGCTCTAGAGGTAGAACCATTTGAATCAATGGAATCCAAGGAGGAGCTGACTAAATCCCCACTGACTCAGTGGGCCTACTCTAGTATGACTTACTACACTAAGCAATGGGATTTCAGCCAGTATGTCATGAGGACTAAATGTCTAGCATTTAGAAGCAGTGGATGCTAATTACGTCATGCAAAATGGAAATATAGTGTCCATATTTTTCTAAGTCTACATGTTTATGTTTTACTTACAGATTTATTCATACAAGTCTTCAACAGCAAATATGTGAACAGCAAAATACATAATTAATACAGTGGTTCCTCGACTTACGACCGCCCCTACCTACGAAAATTTCGAGTTACGAAAAGCTCTGGCCGCAAAATATTGCTTCGACTTGCGGCTGGAGCTTTGACCTAAGAACAGAAAAAGGCAGGGGAAAAGGGTGGGAAATTCAAACCGTTGGTGGCGAAGAGGCTGCTTCTTTGTAGCTCTTTTGCCCCAACGGTTAGAGCAGGGGGTCAGGGAACTTTTTTACTCCTGCGGGGCAGGAGGAGGAGGGAGAGGCAGGGCAGCTCCGGATTGCGGCAGGGCGCAGGAAGCAGGTGCGCTCCCTGCCCATCCCTGGCGCGAGTCTACTCATGAGTAAGGCCTGCCAAATGCGCAGGTCTACTCATGGGTAAGGTCCGCCGAAGGCGCTGGGCTGGGCTGAGGCGCAGGGGTGGGAGGGGCTCCTCCGTGGATGGGGCGTGCAGCGGCGGCGGCGCAAGAGGAGGCTCCCTGCCGGGAGTGAGTGCCATCGGAGGCTTCAGTCTGCCTGGTAAGGTGCTGCTTTTTCCTTTTTAGAAACTTCTGGGTGGGTTTTGCAGGGTGGGGTTCGGCTGAGGGGGGTTATGTTTCTGTGCTGTGTTGTTTTTTGCAGTCCCAGCGTGGGGATTGCTCGATGTTTATTTTTGGGTTTTTTTTGTTTTGTTTTTTGCAGCCTTCGGGGCTTGCTCTGTTTATTTTTGGTTTTTTTTTTTAAAAGCCCCAGGGCCTTCCGATGGGGCTTTCAGTGTGCTTTAATATTTTTTTTTGGTTTTTTTTTTTTAAATGCTGGAACGGATTAATCCCGTTCCCATGCATTTCAATGGGAAATGGTGCTTCGACTTACGAAAATTTCGAGTTACGGCCACCGTTCCAATACGGATTAATTTCGTAAGTCGAGGCACCACTGTACAGTATTGCTAGATAGAATGCTTGATTTAAAATTACATTTCCTTCTCTTTAGTTTGTTTGAGAATTGTAGATCTAATTTTAAGGATTAATAGTCTAATTCATTGTCATTCTCAACTAGAATAGCCCTGATGAATCAATAGAACTTACCCAGGCGTTGACTTATTAAGTTCGCATTGGCTACCAATTGGATCTAGACTGTTGACTATAACCACATTAATGTATCACTTTAAACCAAGACAATTTAAGTGGCACTTTAATATTTATGAAATTAAAACAAAAATCCAGATTGAATGTTTAGGAAAAGCAAATTTTATAAAAAAAATTTGCAACAGATAGTATTTGATTTAAATCAAATTGTTTTAAATCACGATTGAAATCATGATTGAAATTTTTTTAAAAAAACTAGATTTTTTGGCAATTTAAATAGAAAAAGTCAGTTTTTATTTAAATCAAATTGATTTTTATCCATTTTGATTATAATCTCCTAAGACATAGCTTTAATTACTTTTATTTCCATTTCATTATTTTAATTTTCCTGGTTTCTCAGTGCTTTGGCTGTTCTGAAATTATTCCTCTTTCTCCTTTTGTCTATCAGATTGGCTTTCCTTTATAGTCAGTTCCTTTCATTTCGTTCTGTATCTTCACAATTGCTGTGCAGCCTCCTCTGTTACACCGTTTCTCAGGTGCTTAAATGAGTTTTAAATTGTTTACATTGTGTTATGTATCTTAATGTAAATTGCTTAGAGAATTTATTATATACATGATTGAGTAATATGAGTACTATAAAGAAAAGTAAGTATTTGTTCAAATCTTCAAATGGAAGTTGTATCTGAAAGGCTGCATACCTAAATACACATTTAATGCTCTTGGTTATAAGAAGATGCAGTGCAATGCAGATTAAACACAGAATAGTTGAACACGAACTCGGTTGTGAACAATAATAAAAATGCAGTAGTGTTATGGCTACTGCAGCAACTTGCAGGACTATTAATTTTACCACATGATAGTTGGACACCTTTTTTCTCTTCTTACATGAATTTACATCTAGTTCTTTTATTATTCCCCCTGTCTGCTTATCCCATTGCTGAAGATTTGTGTGCAATATACTAGTAACATTGCAGTATTACTGAGTAATATTTGAAAATGTCTGTAGGCCATATCCTGTTGATCATGTCTCTGATCTTGATATTCTGAGGTGACAAGGTTTTGCTTATTCTTGAAGTTCAGAAATTTTGTAGTCCATAATCTTCAACAGAGTTATGGGGAGAAACTAGCCCCACCCACCTCACATTTCTTTGCACAAGCAATAATATGTCTGAAAAGAGGACTCATCTAATCAAGAACTCAGATTTACCAGGGTTCTTGATCACATATAGAGCTACGCATGAACAAGAATTCTCTTCTTCAGATTTATTGCTACTAGTATAAGCATAGTGACAAGGGAGCAGGTGCATCTAGCTTTTTCCTGTAACCATATTGTTGATTTTCTATTGTAGAATGACTGAATAGAGCTTTGAGTGGCTTCTTAGGTGTCAGCTGCAAGGGAAATGATTAAGAAATTGGCAGAGTTGGAAGTGCTGCTTTGGGGATTCCTCTGTAATTTTTTGTTGTCATGAGTTTCAAGGCAGTAAGTAGTTTGGTGACAGTGGTCTAAGTGTCTCAAGTAACAGCAAGATTTACCTCATCACTTTTCTGGAGTTACAGATTTTCACTCAAGTAATGGCATTTTAGTAGGGGAAACGGTACTTGGAATCACACTTAGTCACTTACAGTTTTTCTGCACTGGCAACCATATTGTTATGAAAGGTGCCTGTAAGAGTGCCACAAAGACCTTGGCTAAAAAGAGACCTAGTGAATGATTTATGCCTTTAGATGCTCCATATGTTGTTGGTCTAAAACTTCCATCAGCCCTAGCAGCAAAATCAGAGGTATGTGCAGTCCAATATAAGCTAGAGAGGGTCAGAAGATACACTTGTTATTTGAAGTACTCATATGGTGAAACCTATAGAAAGTCTGCTAAAAAACAACCCTCTTTTGAAGCTGTAACCTGTGATTATCATGGCATATACTGTATCAAGAATTTTGTTGGCTTGAATTTTAAATAGCATAATTTGGAAGTTAATCTTAAATCTGCAGCAGCAAAAGTCATTCTTATTCATGTGTGGAAGTTTCCTTCCTCATCAGCTATTGAAGACTAATTGCCAGATGGGCTCTTGAAGTGATGTAGATTGACAGAATAATGGTGATGTTCCATTAGAAATGGACAATCAGCACTTACTAATTATTTACAAAAATGTTTTCTCTGTGTATCATAAACTACACTTTAAGAAGACTGGAGTATGTTTATAGAATTTGCCTGCATGTTTGTCTATGTGTGCTTAATTTGCATTTATTTGATAAGAGTAAAATAAAATCTTAAATTTGATGATCACTTTTGTTATGGGAAAAATATATTAGGAAGTAAAATCAGAATTTCTGATATGATGAGGATCTTCTTTATGAATGGGAGACCCCTCTAGAATGGGGAATAATTTGTGTGTGTGCGTGTGCGCGCGTTCCATCGGTTCTGACTGATGGTAACCCTGCTAGGGTTTCTGAATAATGTGAGATATTTAAGAACTGGTTTTACCAGTACACCTCACTAGCGAGTTTCCAATTCAATTGATGATTTGAACCCATCTCTACTGAGTGCCGTTCTGACACTGTCCACTACACTAGACATTACCAAAATGCAAAATTTATATTTTGAGTTTTGAATGACAGAGTATTCAAGCCAGTGTTCATTTTAATGAATAGTAGAGGATTTTTATGACATTTCACACTTTCTCTGCAATGTATACTTGAACCCACAAGCAAGTTTAAAATGTTTTTTTTAGTAACCTGGCCTTTCTCACCAGATTACTTATAAAGACATCCAAACCCACTTATAAGTTCAAGCATAGGCTGCAGAAACAATATGACATGTCATAGAAATCCTCCTTCTATTAATGAGCAATTTAACAATTTAAATAGTTTAGAAAAAACAACAACAGTTGAAAGCAACACATGTAAGAACAAATAAGTTCCTTCAATAAGGAATTTGAAATGATAATACGATTTAGTATTTACTGCAGTATAGGATAAAAATCCTACAAATGAAGTACATCACAAAGAGGTAACTGACACAACAACATGTCTTTTAACATGTTCAGCTATGAAGTCATTCTTTGTGGAAGCTTAGAATGAAAAATGAAATCAGAAGTATTTTATAAACAGTACGTGCAAATGTGTAAAGTGTTAGGGGGGACATTATGAGGTAATTCCAGATTGCTGTTAACAGTCATTTCCTTTGAAGTGTTCTCTTTCTTTTTATATCCAGCCTGTCATCAAAGCATTAAGTATTCATACATTTTAAGTAAGAAGTAGATTACACAATGAAAATGAATGGAGGAGTTAAAATTATGCTTTATCATGTAATTAAGTTATCATAAACAAGATCACATGTTATATAAATATGCTTCCAGCTTTTTGTTTGTGTAGAGTGAAGTTACTCCTCTAAAGAAGCACATTCCTTCAAAAATATACTAGTTGTATCTTTGCCTTCTCCGGCAGAAGCATCCTGAAAAGAAAGCTGCTCAGAGGAACTTGGGATGTAATTGACTGTTAATAAGTAAATTTATTTCCAAGTTCAGGGGAAGGCTGTGCTATAGTTTTATCTGGAGTGTACATAATGGTGCTTGTTTAACTTTTCCTTGTGTTTTGCTAATTTCACTTCTTAAATAGCAATCCTTATGTAATTATTGACAAGTCTTGGGAATTGTTTGAGCACAGCTTTGAAGCACAGTTTAACAAAGTTTGATCTGATAATTTAAACTTAGAAACATCTGTTACATGTCTTCCTATATAAGTTTATCCTAGGTGGGGGCACAGACTTCTCAAAGGTATTTTGGTACTGCTTAGTTATACATATTATTTGTGAAGATATGTACACAATCAATATGCATTCTGGCATTCTCTTTCTCTCTCTCTCTCTCTCACACACACACCCTCTCACAGGCAGATAGAAAAACAAGCATTTACACTTACACATAGGCAGGAAGGCATTCAGCTCAATGAGACTCTTCCTTACTCGACTCATCCATTCTATAACTCAGACAAGGAACAGAAAAATGCACCCTTTCTCCAAATTTAAATGACCCTATTTGTTGCTGCTTCCCTAATTTCAAACTGAACAGTTGGCTTATTCACTCACATTTCTTTTCTTTATACTGTACCCTGATTAACAGACAGTGTGATGACACTTGGTGTTTAGCAGAAGGGGAACAATGGTGGAGCCCTGATTCTCTGTTTCTGGTGAGGAGGCAGACAGGAGTGGGCTACCTGAGGGTATTAGGAGTCTGAGATTGGCAGTGTCCCATTTTTGCTAATACACCAAACACCACTGTGTGATGCTTAAGAGAGAAAGAGTCACCTATGGGTTGTCCAGCTTTGCATTTTAATTCTGCATTTTAAAGCCTATCTCTACCATATGTTCAATGTAATTTCATTGGCACATGATCTATTCCAGCCACTGATCCCTAGCTGGTTACATTGTACATTAGAGATGAGCAACTGCCTTAGGGGGTCATTTTGTTTGGCCCCAGGATCTTTCAAGATTGTCCCATCCCCTCAAAGAGAAACAGGAGGTAAGCAGAACATTATTCTCCCCCCCTTTTTTTTAATGCATCAATTTTAGAAACCCTGTAAATTTTGCTGAAATAAGATGTGGGAAAGGCCTTGTTCTAGTGGCATATCTTGTCTCTTACATGCACAGCTTTTCCACTAAAAAACAGAATGTAGATTTTAAAATCATTTGTTATTTTTATTATACAGTTTGGAGCATTAGAGTCTGTCAAAAACAAAAAGAGCCTTGGTGTTCCATATACAGCTTATGGACCACATGATTCTCTCTTTCCCTGTGTATGCAGATCATCATAATCATCTTAGAACTGCAGAGCTGGAAGGGACCCTATGGATCATTGAGTCTAATTCCTATCAAGGAGGCGCAGCCAAATATCTAAACCACTGACATATCAAGCTATGATGCAGTCCAATTTAAATGAGATGATATGTGCACTGAATTCTGCACAAGCAGTTGTTTTCCTTGTTTACCTAGTATGTTTAAATTGGGTCTGAGAAATATCAGTATTGACATACAGATGGTTGATATGTTACTCTCTTGGATAGTATGCTGTTGTAACCTAGCACTATCACTTTTGATTTTTTTTATTTTTATTTTTTTTAAATCAAGCAAGTAGACGTGGCAGTTTACTTGTTGCATTGTTTTTTGAAACAGGATTTTAAAGGAATGTCAGATTTGTGCAAGTCAGTGTAATTGGCTGTTTTAGACTAGATGGGAAGGTGCAATATATAATGTGTCATGTTAGAACCTGCACAAAGTACTTGTTGCAGATCTTCTATTTGATTCTCCTTGACTGTGCTTTGAGCAAGAACATAAAGCTTCATGGAGTGTTTGTTGCAGTATTATTTTCCTTAGACAGCAACATTAGTTTCACCTGAACAGCCTTTAATTTGTGCAACAGAACCTTCATTTTCTCTCTTCCTCCTGATCACCATCACCATTCTGAACAGTGTCCTTCAACTGTGCAGAGCATATTTGGGAGGACTTCAGGAGGAGGGGGTATCTGTTCTGTTGATGAATTGTGTTTCATTGGTAGATGGATATTGGTGGATACAACTTCTTTGTATTTGTATACTCACAGTTGTTAGCTTTTATATTGTCTTTTAATGATGTAAGCCACCTTGGGTCCTTTTAAGGAGAAAGGCAGGGTAAAAAAAATTAAATAAATATATAAACTTCTCACCTTGTGTGCTTCAAACAGGGGCATGAAAGAGCTGCCAGAGCAACCAACCCCTTTATTCAACTGTTAAATTATTGATTGTAGTTAGACACTGAGAACTGCTGTATCTGGATGATGAGAACATGCTCGACCATTCTGATTTTCCACATGATTGTATCCCTTATGTCATATACACAAAATTTTGGGTTTTGAGATCAGTCAGAAAACCATTCTATTCACAAGTGTGCATTCCCCCTTCTCAGATGGCAAGATGCCCTCTCTGTGGTAATTTAGTTGTATGCTTACTTTCAGTCACTCACAGTTTTTTTTATTTAAGGACATTGAACCATTTTTTCATCATCTTATCCTATTGTGCATATTCCAATAAATGAATTCAGTTTTCTAATATTCTAAATCTCTAAATTTGTGTGCACTTGCATCTTGTAAGAAAAGACCAGTATCACTGCTAGAAGTTTGTTTTAATAGCTGCAAAGTATATATTAAAATAAAAATATGAAGGACAAACAGCATAATTCTACAATTTTTCCTTTTGGGGAAACTGCAGAAAAGTAGGTGAAAGCTGGAGAAAATAATGGATTATTTCTTTGGGAGAGGGTGGCTTCCATGCTTTTAACTTGAGTTTTCTTTTGGGAGTTTGTAAATCTATGGACAGATATTTATCCTGTTTTTTTAAAAGGATTGGAGTGAGACAGATTAACATGGCTTTTTCTTTAGAAATTGTAAAGGTGAAGTAAGCTTTTAGATGCATACCATAACATGTTGAGGAGGTTTGAGCTCATTGGGGAAGCTGGGAGAATTGCCATCAGGAAGCTATAGTAATTTACTAGTGTAGATTCATAGTGAGGTTATACAAGGCAGAATGATCAATGTTGAGACACCAGACTAAGTATGATGTATCCATCCTTTTCAGAAAGTGATAGTTTCATCAGCAAAAGAAACTTGATCGTTCCAATAGTGATGATGATGGAGAAGTTGTTGAAAGGTAGCTAGTAGGCAATAGCACTATTAGAAAGTGGCACTGGTGGAGGATCTTTTATGACACTCAATATAGCACTTGTTAATACTGTGCCGAAAGAGGCAGTAGTAAACAACTTCACAATATTTCTACCTCAGACACTCTCAGATTAGTTAGAAAAGAAATGTGATTCCCGCAAACAGGAAGGTACTCAATCAGAAGGTACTCAATTGTAAAGAACAAAGGATAAGTCACTGTTGTTGATGAAGCAACTATATTATAGTCAAAAGGATGCTTAGTTGCTGATTTGCGCAGAGGCAAGAGTCCGTTGTTACATGACACATATAATTAGAACATGGACTGTGAAAAGTATGAATCGTACAACAAGAAACTGGATGTTTAAACATTTAAGCCTAGATGTGAACGAACTAAACTGGACTCGAATAGGACATTTTCACTCAGATAATGGCATGTTTTACTCTAGAAATAACAAACTCAGAATAGCAACATTGGTGTTGCTCCATTAGTAGGGAGAGACGTAATTCCAACAGTTAGGGGCTATAATGAAAGATTGGAATGATTAATAATATTAATCAGCATTCATGCAAAGCCTGTCAACATAACTGTTACTCAGGTCTGTGCTTCAACTACACATGCTGAAGAAGAAGAAACTGAAAGCTTTTATGCAAGTGTCCAGGAGGAAATGGATCACACACCAAAACAGGATGTGCTGATAATCATAGGTGACTGGAACACAAAAGTAGGAAATAAAGCAGAACCAAACATTGTTGGAAGATTTGGCTTAGGAGTCAAAAAATAAGGAAGAGAGCAACTAGAATTTTTTGAAGCGAACAGTAGTGCCAAAATACTATTTATATATCATTCCTGAAGAATGTGAATGCAGGTAAAATGTAGATTTACATTGCCAAACTAAAGTTTTTTAAAAATAGCTTCAGTAGATAACTGATGAAACTCTTAAAATTGGAAACAGTAGATGAGAAGCTCTTCCCCCAAAAGTGAACAGAAGTAAAGTCAGAACTTTTTAGCAACTAATACGTAAGGAAAAAGACTATTATAATAATAATTACAAAGAAATTGAAGAGGGCATTAGAAGGCAATAACAGTACATCTCCTCCTTGAGATCTAAGGCATCAAAGGAAATTTACATCTAAATTAGGGATGCAGAAAACTAATAATGTTAGAAGAAAATCTGTTTATTCTTTATAGATTACACCAGCCTTTAAAAAACTATGGATTGTACTAAAATAAATGGATATGCACCATTATTTGATTATTCTGATTCATAACCTATACTAGGCATAAAAGGCTACTATAACATTAAAAAGATCAAAAATGACTTAAATAATAGAGAATTTGATAATTTTATTATTAATAATGAAGAAATTGAAGAGGTTAAATATTTTCTATACCTTGGTTCAGTCATCAATCCAAATGGAGACTACATCCAAGAAATCAGAATAGGGAGGCTTGAAAGGGCAGCTGTGAGATAACTAGATGTTGAAAGTGACTATATGGAATATAGAACAAGCTCTGAGTAACGAACATGTTTAGTGATACAGCTCCTTTCATGTTTTCACAGAAAAAGCAGAAAGTGGACTGTTTGTTTTGTGATAAATGCATAGTCAGCTTATTCAAAGGTTTTTCTTAGAAAATAGAAAACTGACTTGCAGCAGGATCACACATTAGTCCATATCCTTAGAGAGGAAATGTGAAAATATTGTTACTGGAACTGAGATTAGTCATTTTGTTTTAATACCTACAGTACATGTGTTTTAGTAGATATTCGGAATGGATTTTTAATTTATTTCACTATTTAATTATTGAGACACCATCTGGAAGGCAGAAAATAATTATTCTGGATAAAAACTTGTAAAAGAAACATTGCATGTCATGTCTGTGTAACCACTAACTCAATTGTCTCTGTTTCCTCCAAGCCTCCCAATGAGTACAAAATGTATCTCTCTTTAAAATGTACTTTTTAGGCCTTGCCCATTACTCAGAAATGTTAGGAAGAGCTTGATTTGTCATTATGCAGCCTCAAACTAAGAAACTCCTGGGACCTACTGAAAATACAGAGTGGCATTCTGAACAAATAAGGCGATTGCCTTTTACTTGGACCATTGACCTACAGGTATTTGGTTCATTACTGTCTACACCATCTTTCAGTAGCTTTAGACAGGAAACTTTCTCAGCTCTGTTGACATGAGAGAGATCAGACCTGGCACCCTTTGCATAAAAAGCATGTGCTCTACTACTTAGCTACAGCCAAAGTAGGAAATATTTACTTTATTGTTTACTTCACTGATAGAATAGCAGAGAAGAATTTCATGCAATCCAGTTTTATTTTGAAGAACGTTTTGAGAGGAATTCAGTTAGGATAGAAAACAATTTAAGCATCAGAATTATTTTTCACTTTATTCTAAAACAATTAATAATGAGTGGTCATTTGTCCCCTCTTTGCAACTTAGCTAATATGCACAAGGAAATACTGGATTATTTTATTGCAATTTAATCTTCGGTATTGAGTCCATAAGAGTTTATTTGCTAAGCAAAATATTTGTCATGAACTCCTTAAAGAAATGAGAAACTAACTTCATGGGCCAATATTAGCTATCATTTCATTCCACCACAGTTATTAAAACTTGTGCATATGAGAGACAGTTGTTGTGTAATGTGAGTTAAATATTGTTCATGCTTCTTTTCTTAAGGTTTCTTTGCTATGTCTGTATATAACTGATTTCTGGGAGGTACAGTTTTTGTGTTTGAATTCTGAGCCATAAGGACCATCAAACAGAGGTCTAAGCAGGGGGGGGGGGTTCTTTTGCTACTCCACACAGTGGAGTGAGTCAACGTCCCCCTTTGGAATGTGGATTACCAATGGCTATAAGTTCTTCATCCTGAAACAGTCTAACTTAGAAATTGGCCACTGTTTTGCTTAGCCAGCCAAACTAATAAAAAGGTGAACTACTTAATATTTCAGATTTCTCAGAGTATTAAATTCACCACTGAAATATCATTGCTAGGTTTTTTAAACCAGAGTTGGGTCTGATGTCACATGATATGTTATTCTTGTAAAGTAACACAGTTTAGAGGTAAGATTTGATTGGTCAGAAAATATTAGGTTAGTGATACTGTAATATAGTGCTTTAAGTCAACAAATTAGTCTCACATTTTGGAATCTGTCTGTTTTTCTCCTTACCCTCCTAAAATTCTATTTAATATGACATTACCTGGTCATAATGAAACCCCAATTGCTTGACTTCTTGTGTAACTCCTTTGTCCTGACCTATCTATTATATTTTTGTTTGCTAAGATTTCTTACAATTATAGTAGCACAACTACAATAACTGCATCAGTGCCTAGCCATCTTCTTGAAGGGCCTGAACAGAAGTGTATGTGTTATTTTCTAGGAAAATAGGGCAGTTCTATCATCTGCTAGCATTTCTACTGCAAAACGGTGTGTTATTTCGTGTGCATGAGAATTATATTGCACCCTGCATCCTCCTTCTGTCTTCTGTTTGTGCAGGGAGGGAATTAATTGATGAAAAGGGAAGAAGACAGGAAAAGTGTTGCTTCTCCTTGTCTGTCTGTGGAGTAGAATAAGTTGACAGTTTACCAATCCCATTAAAATATAATTGCATTCCATTAACTTGAGATAAATTTGGTAACTGATGAATTCCCAAAATTTTGTTGACTTTATCCCGGCCATTTTAAAACAATACCAATGAAATTTAAAAAGGCTTACATTGTTTCCTAAAAACTCTTGTGCTTTGGCAGTCTGCCAAATAAGAAGTGCTTAATGAAATGCCCCCAAATCCTTTCTCTGTGTTTTCAGGCTACCAATAAAAACTTAATAATCTTGGTGTCTTACACATGGCAAAGAGATCAGACATGTCCCTCTTTTCCTTGTCTTAACCTGCATATTGTTCCTTGTGCACCAGTGCTAAGCATGTTTATTTTTTACCCAAGATTTCAAAACAGCTCTGAAAGCTGAATGTTATATCTGCACTGGCTTGCAGTGCCTTGTCTTTCCTCCCTTCTGCTTGCAGCTAGATGAGTAGCAACTATAACTTTGTTTCTAAGCTGGGTTATAGCCAGCTTCATCACTTCAAAGGGCTGTAGAGCAGGGGTCCCCAACCTTTTCTGACCCGCGGACCGGTTGGGGGTGCGGGGTCAGTGTGGGAGGTGGTGCTCTCTCTTGCGCATGCGCAGATGGCGCAGGGCATGCTTGCGGGGGCAGGGCGCGCTCGTGGGATCAGGGTGCGCTCGCACGTATGTGCGGATGGCGCAGGGCGCTCGTGGTGGGCGATCATAGGGGGTGGGGCACCCGTGTGTGCGGGTGGGCAGGCCGTGCATGCGGGGTGTGTGTGTGTGCGTGCAGGGTGGGTGGGAGATCTGTCTCCGCGGCACGGTCCTGCCAAGGCCACGGACCGGCACCAGGCCGCGGACCGGGGGTTGGAGACCCCTGCTGTAGAGAGCTGTGCCTGTACAGTGGGGAATGGTCAGTTCTGCTGCCTGTTCCCCACTGCACAGGGCACAGTATACAAGCCCTTGAAGGTTGTGAATGCTGAGGTATTGGAACTGCCATTGCTTCACATTTCTTTTTCTTGTTTAAAGAGCAGTTTGGCACACACATTAGGGATGAGGACAGTTAATGGACATTCATGTTATATGGAGAGACACATGCAGAAGGTCCTCTGTTTCTGAGTGTAGTAGATAAACAGGGTTACATAGGAGTTGATAGTCCTTCAGCTGTTTTAAACACATGCACCCCATTACCATGCAGCCTAATGAAAAGTTTTAGAAGACTTGAAGTCTTGCATATTTTTATGAAACTGTAGGTGGTTGCAACAAGATAGCCTGTTTTAGGATTTTGGATTCTGTTAAGTGGAATATTTTGTGTTGTGGTTCTTGACTTGTATAGCACTTCTAGGCAGTGGATTCTCCTTTGTGAAGGTTTTGCAAACAGAAGTTGAACAGTCTTCTGTCAGGGATTCTTTAGCTGTGAAGTCCTGCCTTGACTGGAGTTTAGCTAGATTACCCTCTCCCTTGGAGTCTCTTTCCAGTATGAAAATTTAATCCAGAAAATAAAACAAGCACTCCCAGGAATAGAAATCTTCCTTATAGTATTTGGTGGTTGAAAAAATAAAATGCCTTGAGAAACTTAGCATTGCCTTTTTTTGCCTACATTCTTTGCAAGTATAAAGATTTCCTGTTGGGGTCTTTGGGTGGCCTGTGTCACTGTAAGTACTGTACTGCAGCTCATAACAGTAGCAAATGACTCTCCTGTGTTTACCTAGATTCTTACTCAAGGCAAAAATGTGACTTTCATTGACCTTTCTGTTAGACCTGAATTGCTAAGGGAGTAAAACAGGGTGTGGGACTGCTCTGAGAATAGTAGTCATATGCTGCCATTTATGAAGAGGAAGTAAAATGAACAGAAAGGTGTGCCACACCTTTATGCTCACTAATAGTTGCTTTTTGATAGTTATCTTTTGATGGCAATATAATCTGTATAAATCTTTACGGTGTCCAATGAGTAAATGCAGGTTCAAACCACTTTTATTTTTCACAGGTGCTATTAAAGAAAGGGCTTCTTTTAAAGGAAGATTTTTCTGAAATGACATTGACTTCTGATTTCATCTTTAATGAAATAAGTTACTGAATGATATGAGAAACTTACTTGTTTATATCATCATTGTTACCATGCTGCACATTGTGTTGCTGTTTATTGACAACTAGAACAACAGTGTATTTAGAACAGTCAGTGTGTTTAGGAATTCTTGAACTCCTTTATTTGAAAACTAATGTTAATCTTGCTATTTACTCAGAACTGATAATAATTTAAATTATCAGTTTTGAGTAAAACTAAGAACCTCAACAGAAGTATTTATATTTATTTTGCATCTCTTTATTTTTAAATGTACAAGGTAGGAAAAAAACTTCACAGACTTAACTAAATGAAAGATCCCGCACAGATCTTTCAAGGGTGCCAAGCCCCTTTGTGTCAAAGATCCCATCACATCCTGGGTGTTGTGCAGTGGGTTTCATGGTTCCTGCCAACCATCATCTGTATATAGTGTGGGGTGCTATTTGTGTGATAACTTAGGCTCATGCTGTAAATTTTACCAGATGATACATTTCAGGAGTCTCACGTCAGAGATATCATGCCTCTTGGGGAATAGTGGCATGTAGTCCAGGCCAGAGAAAAAAGAGGATTTGGTTTATACTTTTCCTTTTTGTCATTGTGCTTGTGGATATAAAAACTTAAGAAGCAGGATCACATGACTTACAATAGGCTTGCCAAAAAGCTTTAGAAACATAAAGCAAAACATGCCGTTTATATACTGCCCCATAGTGTTTAAAGCACTCTCTGGGTGGTTTACAATTTAATTGTTCAGGCTACACATTGCCCCCCCCCCCCCCGTGAGCTGGGTACTCAGTTTACCAACCCTGGAAAGATGGAAGCCTGAGTCAACCGAGTTGGCTATTTGAGTCTGTCGGGATTGAATTAGATCATGAGCAGAGTCTTGACTGCAGTACTGCAGTTTAACCACTGTGCCACAGCTTTCCATAAATGATTGCTGTGTTTTTCCTTAACACTATAAATCACCATGAAGGTGCATTTTGATTTGGCATCCAATCTGGATACAAGTAAGAGTTTGGGCCTCCTTTGGCATCTATCTGTGACTTTTTGGGAAGAACTGCATTGCAGCTTTGAGTCCTAATCTGTGTATGTTGATGTAAAGTTTATCAGACAGGTTTTTAAACTTTAGGCAAGTTAAAAGCCAGGGGCCTGCACATGATTACAAGTATGATATCTACCAAAGGCAATTAATTTAGGGAATTGTTAGTTCTAATATCAAAATGTGAATATTTCTTGTATTATTTGAATGTGAAAATGTCAAGCTTTGTGTTTGAATTTTGAAAAACCACTCATTGGGTAGTACAACTCAGTAGCAGAACATCATCTTTATCCATAGGAGGCCAAAGTTTAGATTTCTAGCATGTCTGGTCAAATGATTCAGGTAACGGGATGAGAGGGACCCCAGAAAGCCGTTGCCAATCACAGCACAGAAGAGTGGTCTCGATCAGATCATCCGTCCATCTCTTATAAAGTGGTTTTCTAGGAATAGCAGCAAAAAATTGAAAACAGGCCTTTCACTCCTTGTGTTTAAATTTGTTTTAAAATTGTCAACAATTTCATTAATCTCATTCATAAAACATTTTAAATAGTTTTTATGTCTGAAGGCCTTAGGAATGGACCTCAACAGATGCAAAACTTTGACATCTGAGCATTCAGCCTGGAGGCAGGCGGTGCAGCATGGCCTCTCCCAATTTGAAGAGACACTTGTTCAGCAGGCCTAGGCAAAGAGGCAGTCCCGAAACCAGCCAAATCAGGGAGCTGGACAGGGGACAGATTGTATTTGTCTTCAGTGTGGAAGGGATTGTCACTCTCAAATTGGCCTTCTCAGCCACACTAGACACTGTTCCAAGACCTCTATTCAGAGCACGTTACCATAGTCTCTCAAGACTGAAGGATGCCTACAGGATGTCTGAAGATTATTTTTTTGGCCTCCACAAATTCATATGGGTATGATTGAGGATATTTAGAAGTCCTTTGGTAGGATCTGTAAAAGCAGTATGACCATTTCCTGTTGGTTGTTAGTTATCTGTCACTTTTCAAACATGTATAGTTGGTTAAAGGTAGGCACTTCAGTTGGTTAGACGTGACTGGCATGCATGGATGCAATGTGTGAACCAGGAAGTCTTGGTTCAGATTTCACTCTAGTCACAAACAGATGATTCTTTTCTTAGAAAGGAGGCTCCTAAGAGGGTTAAAGATCTTTTTGTTCTGATTTAGCTTCCCTAACATTTCCTCATAGCATACATTCTCAATATGCGCTGATTCTACTCTTAACAAAACAATAGTAGTAAGAATTAAAATCACACCTTTTGTATTAGGATAGGTTTGGTGGATATAACCATATCCAGTGAATTTGTATTACTACAAAATACAGCAATTTTGCATTCAGTTGTATTCAGTCCATTAAGTGACATGACAAATCAAATATTTTATTCACCAGGGTAAACTGCATGCATTTGATAATTAGTTATCATGTGCACACATGTTTAATGTATAATCCATGATGCATCCGGCCAGAATCCTCTGCTTGTTCAAGGAGGTCATGGGTCCTTGTGTACAGTGCATAAAAGTCAAAGTGCTTATTCTATGATAATTGCATGAATGACCTGTTCATGCAATTATCATAGAATGAGCACTTTGACTTTTATGCACTGTACACAAGGAGGTATCCATAACCTTCTTAAACAATCAGAGGCTGTCTTTTTGTAATCGGTGTCTGCACTTGCTTAGCAATGCCTGCACCAATGGGGCTTTACAATCTTAATTTCAAGCAACCATTGAATTCTGTTTTTCACCCTAGGCGTGTTACAGCAGAGAGGGAGTTAGAGGCAAACATACAACACGTACCAAAGTAACCAGAACTCAAAAACAAAACAACAGCAAATGATCAGAAGGGTGGCAGATTGGGCCAAACCAAACAAAATGAGTTTGGGCAGGGAAAAATGTAAAATTATACATGTTCTGCTGCAGCTAGCATTATATTCTGGCTTAAGTTGTTAAATTTTTCTATAGCTGTCTTACATTATTTGTATGTGCATGTTAGCAGCTAATAAGGCCTGCCTCTTTCTTGCCCTGTCTGCTCTCCTTTTTACCTCACCCAGTGACTCACTCTGTCACTCATCTAGTCATTCAACTTTCCATTCTCCTCTTCTTCAATTAGGTATTTTCAGTTACTTTTAAGTAGTTGAATCAAATAGAATATTTAATCTGCCTTTGAGTGGTTAGGTATGAATCCAGCTGTCTGGCTAGAAATATAGGAAACAGTGTGAGCTGGGGACAGAATAATTGATTTCGGCAAGAACTATCAGATGCAAAGAAGTTGGATGGGGGAGCAGACATCTGGCTTAGCCATATAAAGGAATTTATGCATCTGAAGCCTCATATGAACCTTCTCAGCTCTTCAGATCTTCAGGGGAGGCCCTTCTTTTAGTCCCACCACCTCTCAGGCACATCCAATGGGAAAGCAAAAGAGGGCATTCTCTGTAGCTACTCACAAGTTGTGGAACACTTCTTCAGAGATTTGGTTGGATTCCTCCCTTTTGTCTTTCCCATGATAGGTGAGAACTATCATTTTTAAAACAGGCTTTTAAGAACTAATTGGGCAATGCTGGGTTTTGATTTTAGGGTGCTGGACTTTATTATTATTTTATGTATGTTCTTATTTTATTTATTTATTTATTCAATTTATACCCCACCCATCTAGACCGAAGTCTACTCTGGGCGGCTAACAACAATTTGTTGTTTAGTCGTTAAGTCGTGTCCGACTCTTCGTGACCCCATGGACCAGAGCATGCCAGGCCCTCCTGTCTTCCACTGCCTCCCAGAGTTTGGTCCAATTCATGTTGGTAGCTTCGATGACACTATCCAACCATCTCGTCCTCTGTTGTCTCCTTCTCCTCTTGCCTTCACACTTTCCCAACATCAGGGTCTTTTCCAGGGAGTCTTCTCTTCTCATGAGATGGCCAAAGTATTGGAGCCTCAGCTTCAGGATCTGTCCTTCCAGTGAGCACTCAGGGTTGATTTCCTTCAAAATGGATAGGTTTGTTCTCTTTGCAGTCCAGGGGACTCTCAAGAGTCTCCTCCAGCACCACAATTCAAAAGCATCAATTCTTCGGCGGTCAGCCTTCTTTATGGTCCAGCTCTCACTTCCATACATCGCTATTGGAAAAACCATCGCTTTGACTATGCGGACCTTTGTCGGCAAGGTGACGTCTCTGCTTTTTAAGATGCTGTCTAGGTTTGTCATGGCTTTCCTCCCAAGAAGCAGGCGCCTTTTAATTTCGTGGCTGCTGTCCCCATCTGCAGTGATCATGGAGCCCAAGAAAGTAAAATCTGTCACTGCCTCCATATCTTCCCCTTCTATTTGCCAGGAGGTGATGGGACCAGTGGCCATGATCTTAGTTTTTTTGATGTTGAGCTTCAGACCATTTTTGGCGCTCTCCTCTTTCACCCTCATTAAGAGGTTCTTTAATTCCTCCCCACTTTCTGCCATCACTAACAACAATACATAAAAGTAAAAGCAATTTAAAATAAAGACAACAGTATTAATATAATTCAAGACGGCAAAGAATAGATTAGGTGATGACAGGAGGGAAGGCCTGCCTAAAGAGCCAGGTCTTAAGTTTGCTCTTAAAAACACCCAGCGAGGGAGCCAGGCAGATTTCTGCGGATAGACTGTTCCAGAGGCGAGGGGTCACTGCTGAGAAGGCCCATTTTCTTGTTCTTTCTCTCTGGGCCTCCCTCGGTGTTAGGCCCCTCAGCCACCCATCCTGGCTAGAACGAGTGATTCGGGTAGATCTAGGTGGGAGGAGGCGTTCCGCTAGATATCGAGGTCCTAAACCGTTTAGGGCTTTATATGTCATCATTAACACCTTGGAATCAATGCGGAAACGAACGGGCAGCCAATGCAAGGCAGCCAGAGTGGGGGAAATATGCTGATATTTTCTCACCCCAGTGAGAAGTCTGGCCACCGCATTCTGCACCATTTGAAGCTTCTGCATCAATCTCAAAGGTAGCCCCACGTAGAGTGCGTTACAGTAGTCTAATCTCGAGATTACAAGCGCATGGACCAGAGTGGTGAGCGCCCCAACACCAAGATAGGGACGCAGCTGGGCAATCCGCCAGAGATGGAAATAGGCGGAGCGGACTGCTGACGATACCTGGGTTTCCATGGTGAGCGCCGGATCCAGATGGACCCCCAAGCTGCGAACCTCACTCTTCGTGGTGAGAATCACCCCCCAAAAGAGAGGGAGTTTCCCAAGCCGCTAATGGAGGGGCCACCCACCCTCAGGACCTCCGTCTTGCCCAGATTCGGCCTCAGTCCATTCTCCTGCATCCAGTACAGCCTCCAGGCAGCGCTGAAGGGACGGAACGGCATCCACTGTTGTTGGAAAAAAGGAGATATAGAGCTGGGTGTTATCAGCGTACTGATGACACGAAGCCCCACACCCCCGATAACCCCACCCAGTGGCCTCATATAGATATTAAACAGCATTGGGGAGATAATCGAGCCCTGCGGAACCCCACAATTGAGACTCCACGGGGCTGATACACTTTCCCCAAGCTGTACTCTCTGAGGATGGTCCTCCAAGAAGGATCGGAGCCAGGCAAGTGCCAGACCACCGATTCCCAACTCAGAGAGCCTCCCCAGGAGGATACCGTGGTCAACGGTATCAAAGGCGGCTGAGATATCGAGGAGGACCAACAGATACGTTTTGCCCCTGTCGGCCTCCCTCAACAGGTCATCAAACAGGGCGACCAATGCCGTTTCCGTGCCGTGGCACGGCTTGAAGCCCGACTGGAACGGATCCAGGGCATTGGTTTCATCCAAAAGGACCTGGAGCTGGTCAGCCACCACCCTCTCTACCACTTTGCTCAGGAAGGAAACATTGGCAACGGGCCTATAGTTGCCAATGTCATCCGCCGCCAGACTTCATTTCTTCCTGACGGGCCTAATGAGTGTCTCCTTATGTGTTTTAAACTGGGTTAATTGTTTTAATATATGTGTAGTTGTTTTTTAAAATGCAGATAATATACTGTGTAGGATACAAATTGAACAAGGAATAAATAAATAAAAATAAATATTGATAGGAAAAAATATTTTAGATACAATTTCAGGAGTTTCTTTGGTACAAATGCAGGAATCATGTATTAGATGTACTTGTATTGTTATCTACAAAAGAAGTATTAAAGATCTGAAATAAACTCTGTTCAAGAATTATTCCAAGTTTTTCACAAGTGACATCTGCATTGCTGAATGAGAAGATGTTATGAGATTGTGGCTGAAATCCTCTTATATAGTTCTACATGTGCAATGGAGATGACATTATCAGCGGCAAATCACCATTGATTAAAGGCAAATCACTGCTGATTAAAGGAAATTTTGGGGTGTGCACAACTCCTACACAATGTGATGAAGTTGCATGCACATGAAATCTTTAATCGGTGGAGATTTGCCACCACTGAAGACATCATCACCATTGCACACATGGAACTGTGCAATAGGATTTCAGCCAATGACTATACCCTTACTTGGAGAAATACTTTATTTAACAAGCTGGGTTATACATAGACATGTAATATCTTACAAACATCTTGTTACAAAATTAAATAAAATAAATTATTGTTCTTCAATATCTTCCCAATTCCAAAAAATTGTAGAACAAATAATAAATAAATATGATATATGTATTCTCAAAGGCTTTCACGGCCGGGATCCGATGGTTGTTGTGGGTTTTTCAGGCTGTCTGGCCGTGTTCTTGAGGTTTTTCTTCCTAAAGTTTCGCCAGTCTCTGTGGCTGGCATCTTCAGAGACAGACAGAGTTCTGACTCCTGTCCTCTGAAGATGCCAGCCACAGAGACTGGCGAAACATTAGGAAGAAAAACCTCAAGAACATGGCCAGACAGCCCAAAAAACCTACAACCAAATATGATATACTTATACTATATAAATCATATAAGGTATTTTTAAATTCCTGTTCCAAGAAAGAAGTTAATAGACTTAGTTCTAAATCTAAATCTACATGTAAAGGACAATCCTGCACCCACCAAGTTTACCAAGAGAAATTGAATAATATCTGTGTAGGTGTGGTCTCTCAGTATACCTGCATATTACAGTATGGTAGAAGTGGCTCTTTAGAATAATTCCTAGATTATTAATAATTCAAATGTATATAAATCTTTTATTAATTTATCAATGGTATCTTACTCCAGGATGAAATGTGATATATATACAGTGATGGGCTAGGGTTTGAATCCCTGCTCTGGCATGGAAACTCATGGGGAGTGAGTAGAATTGATAAAATCTCTCCTTAAATATCTCACTTACTTTGAAAGCCCATTAGTCACTATAAATTGGTCCCAACCTGACAACACATAACAAACACACATCTTACTCTACATAAATTAAAATATATGTCATACCAAAGTGTTTTATAGGAGTGTAAGAATGCCAGTACTGACTATCTTCAAATTTGGGAGGAATATGGAAAAATAAAAAAAAAGCTGGAATGCGGCATTAATTTATCAATAATAAATGGTTTTACAAGATGTAGTCTTCCAAGAAGTCAGAAGGTTTTGTTATGAGTGCAGAAGACAGTGGTGGAAAGAATTAACAGAAATGATCATGTGCCATCAAGTCAATTCTGATTCATAGCGACCCCTTACAGGATTTTCTAGGTAGAAAACACTTAGAGATGGTTTACCATTCCCATTCTCTGGGCAACCTGGAACTGTAGAGCTTGCCCAAGGCCACATAGGCTGGCTCTTCTGGGGAGACACAGTAAGGAACTGAACTCCCAACCTCTGGCTCTGCAGCCAGAAACCTGAGCTATACAGGTTTCTAGTTTTGTGCACTAGACCTTGTATAGTAAAGTTTTAAAATAATGTGTAGAAAGTAAAATACGTAGAAGAAATTATTGGTTTAACATTCAATAATTGTGTTCAGGCAAACCCAGGTTTAGAGATTACATTCTGCTGTTTTCAAACTACATTAAAAATGTACCTGAATTCACCAGGGTTGTGGGGTGATGATGGCCGTGTAGTAGCAAAACTAAAAAGAAAAGAGAGAGTGCACATAATTCCATAGTTCAGTTCCCTAAATCCTGATTTATTTGTCTTCTATAGGAACTGACAGGAAGCAATTTGAGGATAAGAGATGAATTAGTCAGAATACCATCATTTATTAACTATCTATTAGAGATAAGCAATTGGGATTGGCTTTTATTGCTGTACATTAAGTCTAAGAGAAACACTATTGAAAAACGGCCCAGTCTGTTAACAGAAATTCCAAAATTATTGTAGCTTTATGTGCCATTGAATTGAACTTTCTACTGTAAGCCAAACTAGGACAAAATTGAGTCCAGAATTTTGATTCCTCATCTAACAAACCTAAGGCTTTGCACCTATTCATGCTCCAAAATGGGATGACAGTGTCCTCATTGTTAGAATGAACTACACCACTTTAGACTGCAGATGAAGGCTCATATTTTTAACTACTGGCTCCCTATATATGTCTTGCTAGTAAATAGCACTGTAAGGTAAAAATGTTCTATCCCAAGTTTTTTTTTTGTACTGTGCTTGTTTCCTATTAAATTATGAAACACCCAAAAATATGTTTCCTGGCGTGATGTGGTACATGTTACTATTCAGCCACCTTATTCAGAACCTAATTTTGCAGCATGTTGTGATGTAGGCTGAATTAATTTGTAGAGAGTCATTGTGTGGAAGAGCATGCATGTCTGTATAAGGTTGGGAGTTGTTTTGACTTATGAGTCTGCGTGAATTGTGTAGATGGAGAAAGTGTTATCTGTACTGTCATGAAACAAATATGCTGTTTAATCACAGTGTGCTGGGGAAAGAGCCAGACCTATTAGGTTTTGCCCAACTATCTAATCTTGCATGGTGTGGATGCTTCTGTTCTTAAAGAAGAAAGCACACAAAAATGATGTAAACAAGAGGCTTGGCAAATGATATGAAGGAGCTTCAGTTCAGTTGGAAGGAGTAACTGTAGGAATCAAAGCATAAAGCAGCATTTTGTTCTTCCATTTTTAAAGCTGAACATATTTTCCCCTCAAAGTTTCTTGTAACTTTAGGTGGTATTTGCAATAATAATTGATGTACTGCCCTTATATCTGTTCAGCTTTCTTATCAGTCTCTAGAGTACTGGGTTCTATTACAGTTTTACTATTTTCTCAGTAAAAAAAATACCATACTGGTTCCTCAAGTTTTGCATGTCACTGTTGCCTGATTACAAAATTCATTTAACAAGATTAAATGCTATAAAACTGTTCTTAGGAAAAGTGAACACTCAATATTCTTGCTGTTAAGGTCTGTCAGGTTGCTCCTGACCCTATTTGTTGGTGAGTAAAATGTCTTGTCATCAATCGCCCTGCTCAGGTCTTGCAAATTCAAGGCTATGTCTTTCTTTATTAAGTCAATTTATCTCATCCCCAGTCTTCCTCTTTTCCCACTGCCTTCAGTTTTTGCCAGCTTCCCTGATACTTTCAAAGTTCAATAGTTGCAGTTTAGTCATTTACATGCAAGATATAAACTGCATATAGTAATTATTCTAGAAAATAATGAGTGAAAAAAACCCCGCTTTTCATGTGCTTGTGCATATCACAGGATAAATTGCATGTTGTCTGTGTTGTACCATTTAGCTTTAAAAGCAATAGGATATGATTGTGAGTTCTGTATTTATCTGTGAATAAATCTCCACTTGCACTGGTATATGCTTGCTAGTGTGACAGGTGTGTGTAGACTTGCTGCTGCAACCCATATGGTGCCTGAAGACCTGCTTTGAAAGAGGTTCCCACTCCTGTAATCTTTTAAGTATGAAGTAGTATGCTATATAGTGTACTGCTGTAGGGAATAGTTTTCAGTATAAATTCTGTGTTGATTATATTTATCTGACGTGATAAAAATGGTCTTGCTTTAAGTTGTTCAGTGCTCTATTTGAATTATGCTCGCCAAAATAAACTCTTTCGTTTGTTGTTGTGCCTCTTGCTCTCAAATGGTGCTATATTCCTGAAGTTTAAATCCTCCACATACATCCTGGCTGCTAAATCTAGCATCTGGGATTGTATTTTTTGTGAGATAGGAGTAAATCAGTAATGGTACTGTGATTCTAGAGAAAAGAAGTGATACACACCATCTTTTTGAGTGGGGGAGCAGTACCTTCACTGTTCCTTCCTTGCCCTCCTCTTCCCTGCTTGGATCTTATTTTTATTTTTAACTTCAGTTATTCTAAGAATAAGATGGAGAGAAAAATGTTCTTAAACTTTTTTGCCTTCATTGCCATTGTTTAAGGGAGAATGATGCTGTAGGCAGGTAAATTGAGGAGGGGAATGTGTTCAAGTAGCAGCAGTTACATGTCTTTACATCTTCCTGGGATTTCAAAGCTCTAAATATTACAACATTTTTTGCCAGATAGCCTGTTAAACTTGATGTATATCTCTGGAAAGATGCTTGGCTTATTTGCTAAGCAACAGCACCTTTCATGTCATGGTTTGCTTTTGCATCTTGGTCTTACCATTTCGTCAGTTGCTGGTGGATCAAAGTTTTCTCCTGTTGTACTGTGATGACTGGTCTTAAGGTGGTTGCCTTTAAAGAGAACTTTGACAGGGCAAGGAGAAAGTACTAGGCTTCTTGGGTGTGATGCTGACTTCTGTGCTAGACCAAGGAATGACACTAGTTTTATCTTTGAGGATTCCCTTAGCTCTAAGTGTCTCTGTATAAGGAAGAGAATTATATTTTGTTTTCATCATAAATTCTCTTGCTTTCCCTTAACTACAAATGGAAGTGCAGGCATGGGATTTTCATTTTTTTGATTACAACTCCAGAAGTCTACAAAAATCCACTCTGCGGGAATTCTGAGGGGCTTTGACCAAAAGATCAAAGTCCTCTCAGGAGCTTTTAATCACAGCTGAGAAATAATGGCTCCATCAGACATGACAATTTTTCATGAAGACGGAGGAAGTGGCTGGGAGGGGCTAAGTTCTGTGGGAGCTGCAAGGCATTAGTCTCCGTACAGATGCCTCTCAGGAAACTTCCAAGTCCCTAATGCTTTGCAGCTCCCACAGAGCTTAGCCCATCCAGACACTTCCTCTGTCTTCGTGAAAACTTGTCTTGTCTAACGGAGTCTTTATTCTTCAGCTGTGATTCGGAATATCTTAGAGGAATTTGACTTTTTGGCTAATGCTCCCTGAATTCTGGCTGGTGGAATTTCCCCAGACTTATGGGGCTGTAGTTTAAAAAAAAAGTAACATGCCTGTGGAAATTCCCTATATACTTTATTCCACATTGTATAGGATTTACAGCCTAGCTCTATTGAGGCATTACATTAGCCAACATTCAAAGCATAAGGGGAGCACCTAGCCTTTTCCTTCTCTATCATCACTTTGTCCATGGTTTCAGCACCAAATATGAAGGGTTGATGTTCACATGTAGCTTATATGTGTAAGGACCCTGATTTCCCATGATTCTTGCTTGTTTGTAGAGCCTACATGTGAACAGCAACCCTCTACTCTTCAGACTCAGCAAAGTAATGACAAAGAGGATGGGGCTAGGTAACTGTGTTCAGAATACCAGTTAATGCGATGCCTGAGTAGAGCTAAAGTTAAAATACTATTTATGTTACTGCTTGGTTTGTCTTTGTAAAACTGGTCAACAGCTAGCTTTCTCTGATGGGAGGGAAGATGGTAAACTAGGCCTACTTATACCCCACCTCTTGAACTTCAAGGAAATGGTCTTATAGATCCTGAGAGAAGGATATTTGGGAGAGCATAATGTAGTTCCTTGAAACTGGCTAATAATGACTTGTACAAAATTTGTGGTAAGAAAATGACAAGATGGCATGATTTTGTTAATGTTTTTGCAAACAGGAAGTAAATTACATTTCTATATCATGGTCTCTGTGAATCACACATTGGGTTTATTCTGTGCCTGTGCAATCATTTCCATAAACATTGTCCATGGGAGCAGACATGATCACCTGAAAGACAGAAAAGAGACTATCAGTTGGTGCACAGTGGCTCATCTTCTTCAGAAGGTGATGTTTTCATCTCCTTTTATCACATCCCCTGACTTGGATGTTGGTGATAGCTAACCCCCTGTCACTTTCAGAGGACACTGGGCTCTTCTTGGACCTCATGTTGCATATGGTGAAGTCACTATTTTTTTATATCAAAGTGAAGTGGACCCCACCACCTATATGGTCCAGTGTACTGTGGCATTGCCAGTAGAGTTTTCTCTCCTGATCTCATTGCTTAATCTTATTAAAGATTTCTGGCAAAAGTCAGCTACCCTTCCTCTTACTTCCAAGAAAATTGAGATTTTTTATAGGGGACAGGAGGAGGAGGAGGAGGAGGAAAATTAAATTTTTTTTTATGCTTCCGAAATGTGATCTAAGGGAAAAGTGGCACATCCAGTGAGTCAAGAAGGTCGAAAAATGGGAAGGCGCATTTATTCTACAGTGGGATTGGGTATCTGGATAGCAGTTATCAGGCTGCTATGGCCACCTACCATCAGTTCTTGTGGGACAGACTCCAGTTGCTCCTCAACTGCTTACCTGATGATAATAAGACATTGGTGCTTACCTTCCAGCAGGGCACTCTTTCTTTGGTGGTCCATGAGATCTGTTCAGCATGCCATTCCACTGACGGCATGGCAAAGACTATAACTTCAGCAGTCACGTGCAGATAATGTGTGTAGCTAAGGTCATTTGGGATCTCTGAGGACTCCTGAATGTGAGTCGAGGATCTCTTCTTTGATGAGGAAAGTCTCTTCAATGAAAAGATTGGTGATATCATGGAAAACCTATATAAAAAAGAAATGGAAGCATGTTTCCCCCTGTCCATCCATGTGGTGGAGCAGGACAACACTCTGGTGGATTCACTTGAGTCAGCAAAAGCAACAGTCCCATTAACGACAACTCTCCCAACGTAGCCTCAGGAGGTAGTGTGGAATGCTTTGAGTGGATGGTTTTGCTACCCAGAGAAACAGGAAGTGCAAGAGGTAGTGCTCATTGGCAGGCACAGGAAAACACTCCATAGGGACACCTTCATGATGAGGGGGTAAGGGCACCTGCTGTACCTATTTCTGTTTGTCTGTTATCAAGGCCCCAAATGTGGTCAGTCCATCTCACTTCAGTGACTGTTCAAATGGATCATGGGGATGGTCATACTTGCTGTTTCCAGACACTCTTCACAGTAATTCCATGAAGGTAGTTGCAGCCTCCACTGTGTTTTTAAGAGGCATCCATCTTCTAGACCTCTGTAGGGCTCGTGACTCACATGGTTGCAGCTTCTAACCTGCATGAAGCATTATAGACGACATCTGGGCTAAGCTGGATGTCTCCTTTGGAAGAGCTGCTCTCTCGTCTCTGTCGACATGACTTCCCTCTCACTAGTAAGTCAGCTTTAGTCACCCAATGTATGATTCACAGAGACCACAATGAAGAAGGACAGATTACTTACCTGTAAGTGTAGTTCTCTTTGTCATCTTTGGATTCACACATTCCCTCCACCTCCTCTGTGTCCATCAAGCTACTCTATTGGCTCATCAATGGATAGGAGGGTTGCTGTGGAGTGTGCCTATTGAGGGGAGAGAGTGGAGCTTTTGGGTGTCACTAAGTTCTAAATGTTTCTAGAGATTATTGCACAGGTGCAGAATAAACTCAGTGTGTGAATTCACAGACAATCACTTGAAGAACTACAGTTACAGGTAAGTAACCTAACCTTTCTATGCCAGGCCATATCCTACAGGTTACCAAAATAGGAAGTAATCTAAATGGGTGGGGTGTTAGTAACTTTTCTGGACTTAATGGTAAGAATCAGCTTACTTTAATTTGTGATTTCTTTTTATTTTTAACAGCAAAACCATTTACACAGTTGGTGAAGGAAATACAGCTTCATCGGGATGACTTTGAAATCATAAAAGTCATTGGCAGAGGTGCATTTGGTGAGGTAAGATGCCTTTGGAGCTTAGTGCTAGTAAATATACCACATACTTTGTTTTCAGACTGTTTGTCTGTAATGGTTGTAATTTGTTAGATTTACGTGGCTCTAGCCCACAAAAGCTTTATGGCACAGTAAATGGTTTGGTTTCAAGGTATTTCAAATTTCTTCAGTGTTGTTACCCTTTGCTAATGAATCTGCAGCTTTTAAAGGAGTAATAATACTTTGCATTGGTAGGCAGAATTTACACATTGGAGAAGTATGGTCTTTGTAGTTCAGAAAAATCTGAAAATCCCATTTCTGCTCTTCTCAGCTCCTATTGCATGTCAATATTCTATGATTTTTAAAATTTTATTTTAGGTTTCCCTTCTATCAAGACATTTGGCAAATATATAATAGAATATCTAACCTTCTGGTGTGGCGACACTTTAAATAAAGGTGGTGGTGGTGATGATGACATGGCTAAAATCCCAACGCTTTAAATGAAGACACATAAGACCAATTATGCCATCAGTCATGACAGTTTTTAATAAATTAAAACTTTCCAGTTCCCTGCTCCAAAGGGCCCAGGGCTTCCCCAAGGGACTGGGAAGAGTCTTTAATTTTTGAAAATTGCCACTGGTAGGATGATTTTACTAGCACTGGTGATTTTTGAAAATAAGACTCTCCCTCCCAACCTGAGACTTCCGTCAGCTTCCCTTTGATGAAAGGAATCCCAATTAAGCTTCGGAATCTTGTGGTGTTGGGGGAATCAGATTTTTTTAATTTCCAAAAAACCACTGTGGCTTATGATATCACCAGTCTTAAACAGCTTAAGTTACCCTGCTGGATTTCACCCATTGATTTAGACCATCATACTGTGTCTTATGAGAGAAATACAGTATTTACATAGTATATTCATACTGAATTTATTGAAAAGACTTTTAGAAAGTAGAGTTTTGATGCTTGATATATTTTGTGTTTGTGGTTTGTCTCTTGTCCCTAGCAACCATGATTACCATAGTGATAACTAATGTTGCACTGATGTTGCCTGCTTTAGACATATGTAGTGGAGAGATTTAGATGTACATGGAGCTATCAAAAATTTTAGGAACAGGCATGATAATTTGCTATTACTTATGAGTAGTATGCTTTGCTAGGTTATAAGAAAGTGCTTTCTGTCTGAATTAAGCACCTGGTGCAACTGCATGCATCTAAAGTTTCTGGAGTGTTCCAGAAAAGCTCTCATTCCAGCCACCTGTACAGTTTTGGTGTTTTTTTTTAAGGTAAGAGAACTAGGAAAAGGGAAGGTGGAAAGAGAATGTATCCTAAGTATTTATACTATCACATTATTTTTGCTTACAGTAAGCACAACCATTTCTACTTTGAAGTGCAGTAGAATTTGCCTCCAGACATTTGAAAAGGGGCTCATTAATTGTCCTACATTAGATCAGACAAATTCAAGTAGTTGCCCACTCTTCGTTACTACTGGCTTTTCTTGTAAACTACAATCCTTGCATCCTGTTCTGGACTTTTACCAGCTTCTGGCTTGTATGTAATATATATTATTGTTGTTGTGGAATCTACCTGGTAGACAGAATGCATTCTGTTTTATTCCTTGTTTTTCCCTCAGTAGCTTCCTGTGCAAAGGAAAAGGGCTAGAGAAGTGTTGTATCACTTAAATTAATGGACATTTCTTGTTTATGTGACTATCACCAGTGAATATCTCTTTCCACGACAATTTCAGAACTGAGCAGACAGTTCCAATCTACTTTCTCTAGCCCGTTGGAGCAAAAAATTATCCACCCCAATTTCCCTTTACTTCCAGAAAATGTGATGTAAATAACACTCTGGAAAGGCAACTGTACACTTTGGTTCTGGTCACAAACCCAAGAAGACAGAGAGCAGTATCTTGGTGTTCTTTAATCTGGAAAGCTGCTTTAACATTTTTAATCCATATAATTTTTTCAGAATAAAGTTTCTAATAGAGAAACTGAATTTATTTAATAACCTAATTTCTTTAGTCTGGCAAGTATTGTAATGAAATGCATTTTTCAACACAGTGCATACTGGTTAAAAGTATTCTGACATGCAGTAGAACAGTGACTACAGTGAATTCTTTACAGTAAACAACAGACTTGGGCCAACCTAAAGACTAACACATTTATTATTATAAAAACATTCATGCACTATAGTCTTTCTGTTAGCTTTGTCTGATGAAATGAGCTCTGGTGTATAAACCTAGATTTAAACTTGTGCCACAATATATATTTTTGTTCTAGAATAATTCTACAATAATACTATGATATTTTATTCTGTTACAAGAAAAATATTCAACAGAACTGCATATTGGGGTTGCATTCAGTAATGTAAACTGATCTTTAATTTAAAGATGTGTAGCTAACCTTTCGTATTTCAAGTGAAGCTTAGAATTTCTATAATTTTATAGCTGTGGGGAGACTTTGTTTTCTCTTATGTGCTGCTATACAGCTGTTTGCTGATGGACCATGCAACCTCAGCCATGATTTCATTGACTTAAAAGTACAGCTGTCTTTGCAAGGTCACTGTGCCACACAAAATGGACAGAGCCTATAAGAAAGGGAAGAAGTAACCAGTGTTTGATTGCCCCTCAGCTATCTCACCCTGACAACCAGGAACAGAATGCTGAGAGGCGTTTCCAACACAAACATTTGACATATGTTATATACCAGTAAGGACACTGGTTGCATATTAAGTATAGACAAATTCGATTCTAAGTACCGGCAGCAGTAGTTTGGTTTGTCATGTTAAAAGATTCCTGCCATATGAAGGTGATAAACACGTATTTTTCAGTGAACTAAGCGACTGATGAGAATGGAACAAGCAGTGGTTTAAGGGTGCAACTGTGTATACACGTTCATAAGCACTTCTGCATTCAGGGCTTTATCATATTCTATGCTTAATATGAACAAAGATTTGTGAATTCATTATGACTAATCAGTTATGCCATTTGTGCATATGAAGACTGGTTTGGAAATTCTCTCACATTCATGAGTCTGCTCTTCAAAAACCAGGATACTGTACTGCTAATGAACAATGCAGATGATGTCTTAAGTGACCAATTGGAGAACAGTGGCATAGTCCCTTCATGAATGAGATACTGATGAAAAATGTCTCGTGTAATCAAGTCGATGATGACTGCCAGAATTAGTGTAAGAGTTAAGACAGTGGCTATGGAAGTTGTACTGCTGTGCCTGCTATTGCTTATGAGATGGGCATCCATGTCCTCTTTTTTTCTTTGTCACAATCCTTTTCCGCAACTAAGCCTAAATATGCCAAATACAAAAGCATATTGCTTCTGTTTCTCTCACTTTGTCTCCCTGGCTCTATACTGTGAGCCTCTAAAGATTTATCTGTATGTGTGTCTGTTAAAGAAGCGGCTGTAATCCTCTGTTTCGTAGAGGAATTCCCCCCCCCCCCCAAATCCTATTCCTATAAAAAGAAATTCCTGCACCAACTAGGTTATGAGTCAACCTGGCAAAAATTATCAGTTGCCTAATGGATAGCCTTGTGGCTTAGATTTTGTTTAGCATTTGAACCGTACCATGCAGTGAAGAAACCATTACTGATTTTAATACAAGCTAGTTAGTTGTTGTTGTTTAGTCGTTAAGTCGTGTCCGACTCTTCGTGATCCCATGGACCAGAGCACGCCAGGCCCTCCTGTCTTCCACTGCCTCCCGGAGTTTGGTCAAATTCATGTTGGTAGCTTCGATGACCCTGTCCAACCATCTCGTCCTCTGTCATCCCCTTCTCCTCTTGCCTTCACACTTTCCCAGCATCAGGGTTTTTTCCAGGTAGTCGTCTCTTCTCATGAGATAGCCAAAGTATTGGAGCCTCAGCTTCAGGATCTGTCCTTCCAGTGAGCACTTAGGGTTGTTTTCCTTCAGAAAGGATAGGTTTGTTCTCCTTGCAGTCCAGGGGACTCTCAAGAGTCTCCTCCAGCACCACAATTCAAAAGCATCAATTCTTCGGCGGTCAGCCTTCTTTACGGTCCAGCTTTCTTACTGGAAAAACCATCGCTTTGACTATGCGGACCTTTGTCGGCAAGGTGATGTCTCTGCTTTTCAAGATGCTGTCTAGGTTTGTCATCGCTTTCCTCCCAAGAAGCAGGCGTCTTTTAATTTCGTGGTTGCTGTCACCATCTGCAGTGATCATGGAGCCCAAGAAAGTAAAATCTGTCACTGCCTCCATATCTCCCCCTCTATTTGCCAGGAGGTGATGGGACCAGTGGCCATGATCTTAGTTTTTTTGATGTTGAACTTCAGACCATTTTTTGCGCTCTCCTCTTTCACCCTCATTAAGAGGTTCTTTAATTCCTCCTCACTTTCTGCCATCAGAGTGGTATCATCTGCCTATCTGAGGTTGTTGATATTTCTTCCGGCAATCTTAATTCCGGCTTGGGATTCCTCCAGTCCAGCATTTCACATGATGTATTCTGCATATAAGTTAAATAAACAGGGAGACAGTATACAGCCTTGTCGTACTCCTTTCCCAATTTTGAACCAATCACTTGTTCCATATCCAGTTCTAACTGTTGCTTCCTGTCCCACATATAGATTTCTCAGGAGATAGATAAGGTGGTCAGGCACTCCCATTTCTTTAAGGACTTGCCATAGTTTGCTGTGGTCCACACAGTCAAAGGCTTTTGCGTAGTCGATGAAGCAGAAATAGATGTTTTTCTGGAACTCTCTGGCTTTCTCCATGATCCAGCGCATGTTAGCAATTTGGTCTCTAGTTCCTCTGCCCCTTCGAAATCCAGCTTGTACTTCTGGGAGTTCTCGGTCCACATACTGCTGAAGCCTACCTTGTAGGATTTTGAGCATAACCTTGCTAGCGTGTGCAATGAGTGCAATTGTACGGTAGTTGGAGCATTCTTTGGCACTGCCCTTCTTTGGGATTGGGATGTAGACTGATCTTTTCCAATCCTCTGGCCGCTGCTGAGTTTTCCAAACTTGCTGGCATATTGAGTGGAGCACCTTAACAGCGTCATCTTTTAAGATTTTAAATAGTTCGACTGGAATCCCATCACCTCCACTGGCCTTGTTGTTAGCCATGCTTTCTAAGGCCCAGTTGACTTCACTCTCCAGGATGTCTGGCTCAAGGTCAGCAGCCACACTATCTGGGTTGTCCGGGACGTCCAGATCTTTCTGATATAATTCCTCTGTGTACTCTTGCACCTCTTCTTGATGTCTTCCGCTTCTGTGAGGTCCCTACCATTTTTGTCCTTTATCATGTCCATCTTTGCACAAAATGTTCCTTTAATATCTCCAATTTTCTTGAACAGATCTCTTGTTTTTCCCTTTCTATTATTTTCCTCTATTTCTTTGCACTGTTCATTTAAGAAGGCCCTCTTGTCTCTCCTTGCTATTCTTTGGAAGTCCGCATTCAATTTTCTGTAACTTTCCCTATCTCCCTTGCATTTTGTTTCCTTTCTCTTCTCTGCTATTTGTAAGGCCTCGTTGGACAGCCACTTTGCTTTCTTGCATTTCCTTTTCTTTGGGATGGTTTTTGTTGCTGCCTCCTGTACAATGTTACGAGCCTCCATCCATAGTTCTTCAGGCACTCTGTCCACCAAATCTAGTTCCTTAAATCTGTTCTTCACTTCCACTGTGTATTCATAAGGGATTTGGTTTAGATTATACCTGACTAGCCCCGTGGTTTTTCCTACTTTCTTCAGTTTAAGCTTGAGTTTTGCTGTAAGAAGCTGATGATCAGAGCCACAGTCAGCTCCAGGTCTTGTTTTTGCTGACTGTATAGAGCTTCTCCATCTTTGGCTGCAGAGAACATAATCAATCTGATTTCGGTATTGCCCATCTGGTGATGTCCATGTGTAGAGTCGCCTCTTGTGTTGTTGGAAAAGAGTGTTTGTGATGACCAGCTTGTTCTCTTGACAAAACTCTATTAGCCTTTGCCCTGCTTTGTTTTGAACTCCAAGGCCAAACTTACCTGTTGTTCCTTTTATCTCTTGACTCCCTACTTTAGCATTCCAGTCCCCTATAATGACAAGAACATCTTTCTTTGGTGTCAGTTCTAGAAGGTGTTGTAAGTCTTCATAGAATTGGTCAGTTTCAGCCTCTTCAGGTGGTTGGTGCATAAACTTGGATTACTGTGATGTTGAAAGGTCTGCCTTGGATTCGTATTGAAATCATTCTATCATTTTTGAGATTATATCCCAGTACAGCTTTTCCCACTCTTTTGTTGACTATCAGGGCTACTCCATTTCTTCTACGGGATTCTTGCCCACAATAGTAGATATGAGAATGGTCTGAATTGAATTTGCCCATTCCTGTCCATTTTAGTTCACTGATGCCCAGGATGTCAATGTTGATTCTTGCCATCTCCTGTTTGACCACATCCAGCTTCCCAAGGTTCATAGATCTTACATTCCAGGTTCCTATGCAGTATTCTTCTTTGCAGCATCGGACTTTCCTTTCACTTCCAGGCGCATCCGCAGCTGAGCGTCCTTTCGGCTTTGGCCCAACCACTTCATTAGCTCTGGAGCTACTTGTACTTGTCCTCCGCTCTTCCTCAGTAGCATGTTGGACGCCTTCCGACCTGAGGGGCTCATCTTCCAGCGCCATATCTTTTAGCCTTTTGTTTCTGTCCATGGAGTTTTCTTGGCAAAGATACTGGAGTGGCTTGCCAATTCCTGCTCCAGGTGGATCGCGTTTAGTCAGAACTCTCCACTATGACCTGTCCGTCTTGGGTGTCCCTGCACGGCATAGCCCATAGCTTCTCTGAATTACTCAAGCCCCTTCGCCACGACAAGGCAACAATCCGTGAAGGGGATCCAGCAGTAGCTGCTTCTGAAAAATTAGAAAACATGGCCGCCAACTGTTTAAACAGTAGCTTATGACAGTTTATTAGGAGCCTGACACTCCATTCCTGAAACAACTACATGGCTTCCCTGCTCGTTTCTAAGGGCAATTAAAAGCCTGTTTTCAGACCTCTAAAGATCGTACACAATTTCAAAGAATGTCTCCGATGGACAGCTTGCTTCTACAGTGGTGGCACGACTTACGAATGTCCCTACTTACGACCATTTCAAGTTACGACCAGCTCCAGCCACAAAATTTTGCTTCTACTTGCGACCGGAGCTTCCACTTACGAACAGAAAAAGGCAGGGGAAAAAGGCGGGAAATTCAAATTGCTAACTGTAGGTGGCGACGAGGCTGCTTCTTTGTAGCTCTTTCGCCCCAACAGTTAGAGAGTGTGCGTCATTGTCGGAGGCTTGGGACTGCCTCGCTTCTGCTTCTGAGTGTGTGTGTTTGCAGGGAGGCTTCGGGCTGCCTGGTAAGGTAAGGTGCTGTTTTCTGCTTTTTAAAAACTGTTCTGGGTGTTTTTACAGCATGGTTTTGAGCTGAGGGGGTTATGTTTCTGTGCTGTGATGGGTCTTGGGGGTTTGTTTGTTTTTTGGGTTCCCCCCCCCCCCCGATTTCTGATGGGTCTTGGGGTTTTTTGTTGCTTTTTGGAGTGTTTTTCCCCATTTCCGATGGGTCTTGGGTTTGTTTGTTTTTTGGTTTCCCCCCCATTTCTGATGGGTCTTGGGGGGTTTGTTTGTTTTTTGGCTCCCCCCCATTTCCAATGGGTCTTGGGGCGTTTGGTTGCTTTTTTGGGTTTTTCCCCCCCATTTCTGATGGGTCCTGCATGCTTCCCTTGCTTTTTCCTTTGTTTTCTTTGCATTTCCGACCTGCCCCCTTTGTTCTCTGTGCATGTCCGATCTGCTCCGTTTGTTCTCTGTGCATCTCCAATGGGTCTTGCACGCTTGATTGCTTTTCTCCCCCCCCCCCCCCTTCGGCCGGAAGGGATTAATCACGTTTCCAATGAGTCTTGCAGTGATTTTTTTTTTTTGGTGATTTTTTTCTGCGGCCGGAACGGATTAATTGCATTTCAATGCATTTCTATGGGAAATGGTGCTTCGACTTACGACCATTTTGAGTTATGTCCATCTTCTGGAACGGATTATGGTCGTAAGTTGAGGCACCACTGTATATGAAAGCTGTCTACTTATGAAGAAAATATTTGGAAGCCTTCATGTTGATTTTGAACCTTGTTTGTCTGGCATGGAGGTCTTCCTGATCACCTCTTACATCTGTCTATAGTAATTTCTGTGCTATTTATCAAATTCCTGATTAAACATTCTTGAATATGTAGCATTACCAGAAGGTAGAGTAGACATCAGTGGTAACACAGAGTGGATGGAACTGCATGCTTGAGGTGTGACTGAACACTTATGTGTTTCGCCTGAAGAAGAAAAGACTGGGTCTATATGATGGCCTTCTTCAACTATTTGAATACTTTTACTTGGAAGATCGAACAGGCCTTTTCTAGATCCAAAGGGCAGGACCCCGAGTAATGGATTTTAGGAATGGGACTTCTGTGTTTCTACAAAATGAAAAAATAAAAGGGAGTGTTTCTTCTTTCATTTTATTGTTCTTTCCTTGATTTCCTAACCAGAAGCTCTAAAACATGTATGATTTGTATTAACAAAAGAGAGATACATGAAACTTTTGTGTTCTCTTTCACTTAGCCTGTTTTTCACTCCTTTTGTCAGATCTTTCTTTCACTCATTGTATGTCATCTTTTCTTTATCCTTTGTGTGTCAAATTACCTGATATATTTTTTTATCCAATAGTGTCACGAGGGCTTTTGCAAAGACATAGTGATGTGACCAGTGAGGGCTGTCAGAACATCTGTAGAAGGGCCTTGAATTCAGTTAAGAATGTTCTTTTTGTTTCACAGTCCTTTGTGGATGGTGTTGCTGTTTTCTCCTAAGCTCCTGGTGCCCTCCATCTTGGATCACAGATCTTGGATTCTTTGCCTTTTTTCTTCATATTTGGGGGATTTTTTTCCTGATTTTTTTCCAGATTAGTTTTGGTGCTGCAAGACAGATTGCCTGTGCCTTTTGGGGATTATTTTTTGGATTGTTTTCCCTCAAGTTCTTAATGGAATTCTACCTGCCTTTTTGGTTCTTTTGTTTCTTGAATCATTTTTTGCTACTGCCTAGGCCTTTAAGCTTGCCGAACTCAAAGAAAAGAAGGAACAAGTTATAAAGGAGACATAAATTTCCACATATTCTTGAAGTTTTGGTTTGAGGGAAACTTGATAGATTTTCTTATTTTTATTTTTTTCCTTGTTTCTTCGCTTTTTTATTTTGGGGAGAAGGGGCTGTGTATGTACGTATTTTGTTTAAATTTTGCTATTCCCCCCCCCACGCCGTGTTGGAGGGGTGCCCTCTCTGATAATTACTTTTAAATTATTATTTGGTTAATTTAGTGTACTGCTTTACAGGTGTATATTGTAGTGGGCTTTTTGGATAATTCTTCTTTCTCATGTACTGTTGTCTGCTTTTGGAGTAGATAGATTATCTGTTGGCTTGCCTATGCTTTTTTGAAATACCTTTTGAGGGTTCTTGGAGCTTTTGGAGTGGCAGAAACCCAAAATGAAAGAACCTGAAAAAGGTTTTCCTTTTTATTTAAATGAAGGGACCTGAAAAAGGTTTGACTTTTTATGTTAAATGAAAGGACTGGTACAGAAAAAACATAGAAAAGCATACTAAAACAAGAAAATTAAAGAGGCAACTCCCACTCCCAAAACAACTCCAAGTGAAAGAAATGTGACATTTTTCACCGAGGACATCTCAAATGGTTTCAAATTGCAAGAAAGGGTGTTCAGCCTAAACGTTGGTACAGTGGTGCCTCGGTTTACGACCATAATCTGTTCCAGAAGATGGACGTAACTCGAAATGGTCGTAAGTCGAAGCACCATTTCCCATTGAAATGCATTGGAACACGATTAATCCGTTCCGGCAAAAAAAAAACAAAAACACAACAACAAAACCACACAGCAAGCCCCATCGGAAGGTGCTGGGGCTTAAAAAAACCCAAATAAACCAAAAATAAAGCACACAGCAAGCCCCATCGGAAGGTGCTGGGGCTTTTTAAAAAAACACAACCAAAAATAAAGCACACAGCAAGCCCCGTCGGAAGGCGCTGGGGCTTTAAAAAAACCCCACCAAAAATAAAGCACACAGCAAGCCCCATCGGAAGGCGCTGGGGCTTTCAAAAAACAAAAAACAAAAATAAAGCACACAGCAAGCCCCATCAGAAGGCACTGGGGCTTTAAAAAAAACAACCTAAAAATAAAGCACACAGCAAGCCCCACCGGAAGGCGCTGGGGCTTTTAAAAAAACACCCCAAAATAAAGCACACAGCAAGCCCCATCGGAAGGCGCTGGGGCTTAAAAAAAAAAAAAACCCAAAAATAAACAACACAGCAAGCCCCATTGGAAGGCACTGGGGCTGAAAAAAATGAACACACCAAAACACACAAAAAACCACAGCACAGAAACATAACCCCCCCCCCCAGCCCAAACCCACCCTGCAAAACCCTGTAAATGTACTTACTCAGAACCAGAAAGCAGCACCAGGCAGTCCGAAGCCTCCTCCGACGCACACACTCTAACCGTTGGGGCGAAAGAGCTACAAAGAAGCTCTTCGCCGACCAACGGTTAGCCCTCTAATTTGAATTCCCCGCCTTTTTTCCCTGCCTATTTTGATCGCAACTCGAAGCTCCAGCTGCAAGTCGAAGCAAAATTTTGCAGCCGGAGCTGGTCGCAACTCGAAATGGTCGTATGTTGGGACGGTCGTAAGTCGAGGCACCACTGTAGGAGCTAATCAGCAGTGGAAGGGCTGCTTTGGAGAGTGGTGGGGACTTCTTCATTGGAGGTTTATAAACAAAGGCTAGATGGCCACCTCTCAGGGATGCTTTAGCTGTGGATTTCCCACTTTGGTAAGAGGTTGGATTCAGTGATGCTTGGGTTTCTCTGATTCTGAGACTCAAGACAGGTGCATGCTCATTTTCAAAATCTCTCTTTTTTACAAGGTATTCCTGGAAATCCAAATAATGTAAAATTTCACAAGATTTGTTTGTTTGTTTGTTTGTTTGTTTAAAATATTTTTATCCTGCTTTTCTCCTTAAAAATAACCCAAGGTGACTAAAGATAGATTAGCCTGCTTCTGACTATATGCTAACACCAGCCCAAAATTGGCCCAAATTCTTTCACTACTGGTCTTTAGAAAGTGTCACTGGTTTACTCAGCTGATCTCTAGAAAATGTGCAATCAGCTCTCAATATGTAGTTTGCTAATTAAAGATGCCAACACTCACAGCAGTATTGGTTTTGTTTTCAGCGCTATAGATTTGAAAGTGATGGGAGGAATATAATCTTCCAAACCCTATTTAATTTAGAGATAAATTTGGAGATCCCTTCCAGCATCCTCTAAGATGTTCCCCCCAGGCAGAATATTAATAGCATTTACAATGTTATGGAATGTCGGGAGCTATTTTGTGCCATATGAGACTGTTTATCTAGCCTTAGGTGGTCTATTCTTGACTTGCAACAGCTCTCCAGCTTCTCTACTAGCATTTATTTTGCTACACATGCTAACCGATACTCTTAACTGAAGATGTCAGGAAATTGAGATATGCAAGTTGAATGTTTTGTATTTCCCAGATCCATAATAATTTCAGGCCAGTAATCTTAACTATACTGGACAAGTTAAGATATAAACGAAGTGTTCTAGATGCTTTTCCTGTTTAGTATGAGCAGCAGCAAAAGTGGGAGAGAGCCTTTGCCTCATTTTGCTCTCCAGGCAATCAAAATGAGGAAAACCCAAGCAAAGGAAATCTAGAAAGAAGCCCAAGTGTGTGAAATGGGTATTTACTGATATTTGGGGACTCTCCTTAGGGCTACTTTGAGTACCTTAGTCACCTGTAGCCTATTCTTGTCATATACACTGAATTATTTTAAGGCACAAAGTTATGAATGTAAACATCACTCTTATTCTAGTTGAATGACTCTGGAATTGCATCTATGTATTTATGCTCCAATTGTTAGTCCAGATTAATGGCTAAATGTGCTGTGCAAACACAGCTGGAAAAAATCTTAAAGACTTAAAAAAACTTAAAGACTGATGTTGATAGCTAAGAATGTTCAATATTTAACATTACATTTGATGAAAGAAGGTGAAAGGCTTTATTTAACAGCGTTTTTAATTATTCAGGTTATGTATAGGGGATATGATAACATGGAATTTAGCAGTGTTATGAGATACCACCCATTTTTATTCGCATGTAGTTTTTATACAAATATCTTTCAGACCTGGTTAATTTGGTACGTTTCCAGCTGGTTTCTGGAGTGGCAGAAACATAAAACATTATTTTCTTCTAAAAAAACCAACCTTGTGGGAACTTCTAGAGAACTTCTCCTTCTCCTTATTTTCCTCCTCCTCCTCCTCCTCCTCTTCTCTTTTGGCAGTTGCCATGGTGAAAATTCTCATTGGCTAGGTGCATGGTATACAAATACTGCTTATTTTGGTAAATATTACACACGATATAAAAAACTTCCATGTGTTTAATAGTGAATATTGGAACAGGCATGGTCCGTTGTTTTCATTGATTGTTTATGTTGCCATTACACGTCCTCCATTAGTACACATTGGTGATCAATGCCGTATTGAAGTACTTTTCCTTTCTGTATCATAATATGAACCAAAATTTATATTCATATTGTAATGTATTTGCTTGAGCAGGGTTTTAATGTTCGTTATGAGCATTCCATCCAAAATCATAACATTTCATTTTTTAAAAAATTCTAGGTTGCAGTTGTTAAAATGAAGAGCACAGAGCGCATTTATGCAATGAAAATCCTAAATAAATGGGAAATGCTTAAAAGGGCAGAGGTAAGTCCAGTGTTTCCAATTCAGATTTTTTAAAAGAAATGGCATTAAAGAAAATCACAGTGAACTTCTGCCAGATTAAAAAGAATTACTGCATGAGCATATAGGAGCTTCAATTTCCCCCCCTACCCCAGAGTGAGCGGCTTTAATGCAATCAAGTCTGACAGTCCCTTCGAGGCATCTGTTGTTCGCAGCATTACTGTGTATTTGTTTTACCAGACAGTCTGCCCTAGTTTTTTTTTTTTTTTTACCATAAATTATATTGGCCAGATTTTTGTTTACTATTACAAGTTAAGGGAAGCTTCATATTTCAGTTGCAGTGGCATGCACATCAATATGAAAAAGACATTATTTCAGACAAAGAGTAAATGTTTATGCTTTTGAAAGTCAGTTCTTCAAGGAAGGTATTTAATGGGTGCTAGTGGTAGGAATTTTGTTCCTAAAAGATGAATAAATTGGCGAGAAGGTGATTAGAAAGTAAACTGCTAAAGTGTTGTTGATTCATCCTTAAATGTGCTCAACCATAATGTTTCAGCAATAGATATTTCATGTGCCTTTTAAAGATAAAGGTGTAATATGATAATAGATTATTCATCATGGAAGATATAAAGCAACAAACAACACACTGGCAAAATAATCAGACTGTGTTGGTCTCTAGAGTCTCATGGTTTTTGTTCCTTTGAAACAGAGAAACATTCTGGTCTGCCATTAGAAAATTGTTTAAATTTAAAATAAAGAAAAATTAAAAAAAAAAAGAAATCTGCTTCTCCCAAATTCAAAGCTGTATTGTATGTGTCAATATAAAATTCTTGACACTGCTTCCTTCCCTCCCACATGTGACTTGTTTTGCTCTTTTCTAAGAAGCAAATGTCAGTTCTTGTTGTGATGGAGAATTCCTTTACACAAGCCAGATATTAAAGTAGCCTGTTTCTAGACTCCCAGGACACAGTATCTCTTCATTTTTTACTATGTTGATATCCCACATATCTTCCAAGGAACTCAAGCACATATACGACAGGCACTCGTACAGGTTTACTTAGAAAGTCTTACATCCAAGTGTTGAGTAGCCCTCCATAGTTTCTGCAAGATAGGTAGATTTTATGAGGTAGCCTTCTCTGTGGTAGCACCCTGATTTGGAATATCCCCCTGAAGAAGATAGAACTTGATACTGACCTTGCTTTGTTTTCACACCAAATCAAAGCATTCCTTTTTGCCAAGACATTTTCAATTAAGTTGACGTCTCCATGGGAGCCAAGAGAGAGAACTTGATTAAATCCTTTTTTGTTTACTTCTAAAGTATATGGTAGAAATGGGGGATAATATAATTTACATTTTAAACTAACTAACTGTAATTTGATTAGTCATCATAGACAATTGGATCATTAGGAAAGGTTCAGGAGAAATTGTGACACTCATTCTGTAGTTCCTGCTGGTTACATATACACAACATCATTGATTTAAAGCTTTGTGAAGTGATTTCTGATTGGGATCTTTAACATATAGACCTGTGGTTCCCAACCTTGGGTCTCCACATGTTCTTGAACTAAAACTCTCAGAAGCCTTCACCACTAGCTATGCTGGCCAGGATTTCTGAGAGTTGTAATTCAAGAATATCTTGGGACCCAAGGTTGGGAATCACTGGCCCAGGTACTAACTTTTATGTGCCTCTAAAATGGATAGTCAGTTATGGCCCACATCCCAGCTAAGTTGCATGCATTTATTTCCCTCTTGTAAACTATAAAATTCTAGTCTTATTTCATATCCTTGTCCAGCAGTTGTACCATAGGAAAGACTGGTTGAGCTGACCTCAGGATAGCAGTTTTAAATATGGAACAGAACAAATGCCAAGAAAAGCAGATATATTATGTCTCTGGCCTTCTCAAGCAAAAAAGTATTAAATCTGTTCCATGGATGTCTTTCATTTAGACACCTTGAACAGTATTCATCATGCTGTTTATGGATTCTTGTAGAAAATGGAAAAGAGCCACGCATGAATAAACTATAAATGTTTTTGCAACAATTTGGGGTCTGTAAGAGGCTGTGTTTATGTTGTGAAGATAAAGGACTGGGGAATCCATCTCGTCATTCCAGAAAATGTCATAGCTGTGCCAGGAAACATCCCCTGTTTTAGGACACTATTTTTCTGTTGCAAATGATGTGCAAATAAGCTGATAGCATCAGAAAAGTTTAGAATAAAATATACGACAGTTCAGGATCACCAACAATTGAAAGACTTACCAACAACATTGAAATAATTGAGTAGCTGCTGAGTTCTCAGTCTTGATGAATAGCTTCCTATCAGCAGCATCACTCTGGTGCTATAATATAGTCCTTATACTCAGAAGTGCTGGGTTCCTGGTGAGGTCAATAAGAAACCATTTAGCCTTGAAACTGAGGCGTTTGGAATTTAAGTGGGGTTGCGTATGTTTACCTCTCTCTTTGTATTGTGTTCCTGAGAGTTTAAGTTGGAAATAGGCTTTTTGATGCTAAAGATGGCCATTTTGATATATATACTAAACTAACTCTGCATTTGGGTGTTGTCTTTATTCACATCATCTAAAATACCATAGCTGGCTGGATAGCTCAGTGCTTTAGGTGCTTGACTACAATGCTAAAGGTTGGCCATCAGTGTGCCTCCTGGGAGAAGAGCCAGCCAGCCTGTGTGGCCTTTAGCAAGCTGCACAGTCCCGGGATGCCCCCAGAAGAAGGGAATGGTAAATCACTTCTGAGTATTCTCTACCTGGAAACCCCTGAAAAAGGGTCACTATAAGTCAGAATTGACTTGACAGCAGATGATGATGATGATGATGATGATGATGATGATGATGATTAAAATATCACAGAAGATTGGACAAGCTTTTTAGTTTTCCTGCATTCCTCATGAGGCTAGGTGGTAATAAAAAACAGGAAGTAGTAAAAAAACAGAAACCCCCTGCTGTCATAGCCATGAGGTCTGCAGTTTACGCCCAATCTCAAAATAGAGATGGCAGAATTAGACACTGGTAGATACTGGAGGTACCAGATTGCACCTCGTACTTGGGGACATGGAAGCAATTGGTGACCACTGTCTCTGATAACATAAACTGGCTGTGTTTTACCCTTCCTTCTTAAAGCCTATACAGGCTCTGCTTTTTATAACTTAGAGTCCTGCATAGCATGATTAATTAATATTGTAGGAAGTACTTTTTGTACAATCCTAATTGGCTTCCTCCCCATTCCTCCCCAGACTCAACTCTAAAGTGGTCAGAGCCTTTTAAAAGCTTAGTACATCCTGGTTGGATATAAGGGGGAGAGAATTAGGGTCATGGGGTGTATTCCAAAGTATAATTCCCCTTTCCAGGGTACCATCACCTGCTGGCTTGGACTGCCCTACCCCCACCCCCAGCTGTCATCCTTAAGATGTCTTGTCTCCCGGAGGGCAATTAGTATACTGAGTCTTCCAGCAGGCTATATTTGGGGGCAGGGGGAGGGTTTACAGCAGTGAATATTTTTTAGCATATCTGAGAAGTTCTGTTCTCCCAAATACACAGAAACTGTCAGTGGGTGGCTCTGTTTTCTGCCTAGCAGTTAAACAGAGAACCAAATTCAGTATGAGAAGGAATGAAAGGAGCACTTAACAACAAAATATTAGTTATTCCTAGCTCATCAGGGGAGTGCTCCTGTTAGCTCTAGCCAGTTTACTGTTTTAATTTAAAACTGTCTACTCTATCGTCTTCTAAGCTGTCTTGGGTCTCTGAATTGGGAGACTGACCTCCATGTTATTAGGTTTCAATTTATTTCACTACAGTGGTGCCTCGCTAGACGATGTTAATCCGTTCCGCGAAAATCGCTGTCTTGCGAAAACATCGTCTAGCGAAGCACGTTTCCCCATTGGAATGCATTGAAATCTCTTCAGTGCGTTCCAACGGAAAAGTCGTCGTCTTGCGAAGATCGTCCATAGGGAAACATCGTCTAGCGAGCGCGGGTCCCCGTTGGAATGCACTGACAGCTATTGACCGCTAGTCAATGCATTCCAATGGGGAAAACTCGTCGTCTAGCGAAAATCGCCCATAGAGAAACATCGTTTTGCGAAGCGCATTAGCAATCGCAAAAAGCCATCGTCTAGCGAATTCCTTGTCCTGCGAGGCAATCGTCTAGCGAGGCACCACTGTACTTCCATTTCCCCACTACAGCCTGTTATTTTTGCAGCATCTATTTAAAAAATAAAGAGAGCTGATAATTGCCATAATCTCCCAGATCTCTGGGTCACCAATGTTAAAAAGCATTGGAGACTAGATGAACCTCTCCATTGCCACATGAGCCATTGGTTCCACAGCCGTCTCTCTAAACTGCCTTCTTGACTTGCCCTTCAGGAATGAAAACTGCTTCATTTTTTTTAATACAACTGGAATGTCAGTCAGTAGCTTTCTCTTTTAAATGTGTTGGACAGATAGAATTGTTAGTTTTTGTAAAATTGAACTATATATAAGAGATTCCAGTTCTATTGTGTGTCCCCCCCCCCCCCCAAAAAAAATCTGGCTTGAAATGTTGTTCTAATAACTTGTAATTTGTTTTGTTCCTTGGTGTAGGTACTGGTTTATTGCAGAAATAGTGTGAATGTTTTTAAAGCTGTAAATAATATTAAAACAACATACCTTTTAAATAACAATTATAAAAAACAAAGTATTTTGCAAAAGTAAATCAAGTGTTTCAACAACTCTTTTTCTCATTTAATTTCTAGACAGCTTGTTTCCGAGAAGAAAGGGATGTTTTGGTGAATGGTGACTGCCAGTGGATTACTACATTGCACTATGCCTTTCAGGATGAAAACTATTTGGTATGTAGGAACAGTGAGCCCTTAAAGATTTCAGTTGGAAATCTTTTGAGAATTTAGAGCATTATTTACTTAACTGTTGGTTCTTTTATTTTTCTCTAGAGATATGTTGATTTGCCATTAAATTAGAGTTAATTTAATTAGATGAATAATTGTATAGCTGAATGCTTTTTTTTGTTGTAATAATTTACCTTGGCTCAGTAGCCATTTTATTTTTATAAATAAAATCCCAAGACTGCTGCTAAATGGTCAGCTTAAAGCTCCTGAGTGCTTGCAGAAATGGAATGGTAAGTTTTTAGTAAAACTGTCCTTATAGTACAGACCTATGCATGTCTAATCAGAAATAAATCTTTGCAATTTCAGCAGGGCTTATTTTCATTTCAAAATACGTAAAGGTAAAGGTAAAGGTTCCCCTTGACATTTAGTCCAGTCGTGTCCGACTCTAGGGGGCGGTGCTCATCCCCGTTTCCAAACCGTAGAGCCAGCGTTTGTCCGAAGACAGTTTCCGTGGTCACGTGGTCAGCGCGACTAGACACGGAACGCCGTTACCTTACCACCGAGGTGGTACCTATTTATCTACTCGCATTTGCATGCTTTCGAACTGCTAGGTGGGCAGGAGCTGGGACAAGCGACGGGAGCTCACTCCGTTGCATGGATTCGATCTTCCGACCCTGCAGCACAGAGGCTTCTGCGGTTTAACCCGCAGCGCCACCACGTCCCTAAAATACATAATGTTATAGCCTAAATGTACATATGTTGGAGTTCCTAGAGTATTGCTGGTCAACAGGAGAGAAGCCACCATACTTTTGAAGGGTTCTTAACAGGAAGGAGACAAAAAGAAGTGGTTTTGTTGTGGATTGATTGACTTTGTTTTTTTGAAGAGGTTAGTTCTGCGCAGTTCAAGCCATGTAGAACAGAAGCAGTTCTAAGGACTTTTGATGCAAATTGTGACTGGTAGATAGATAACTAAAGATTGTCTTTGTTCTCCCTTTCAATTTTTTAAACAGTTACATTTTCAAGACCAAATTAATTCACTTCCTCATTATTGTATTGTTTATTTTGTGATTTGAGTCAGAGCCTTAATAGCTAATAACTTGATTAGGTGATCATATTCTGCTTCATATTTCTTATTTATTCACTTCTGTGGAATTTTAGACTGAAATTTAATACAGTTGGGCCATGGTATCTGCAGGGATTGGTTCCAAGCCTCCCCCATGTATACAGTGAATCCTATATATAGCATGGGGTTTTCAGTGTGATGTAGTGGATAGAATGATGGACTAGGACTCTGGAGAACAGGGTTCAATCCCCCCTTTGGCCATGGAAACTCATTGGGAGAGTAGAACTGGTAAAATCACTCCTTAAATATTTCACTTACCTTGAAAGCCCTATTAGGGTCGCTATAGGTCGATAACAACTTGACTGTTTGTTTGTTTGTTTGTTTGTTTGTTTATTTATTAAATTTATACCCCGGCCATCTAGACCGACCGAAGTCTATTCTGGGTGGCTAACAATAATAGGTAAAAGTAAAAACAATATAATAAAATAAAACCAACAGTAATAATATAGTTCAAGATTGCAAAAAAATAATCAAGTGATGACAGGAGGGAAAGCCTGTTTTAATTTAAAACTGTCTACTCTATCTGCTCTACCCTTTAAAGGTAGTTTTAAAAGCTATTAAATGGAAGTAATGAATCTGTTTAGATAAATACATAAAAAGATTGACCACCCATTCTTTTTTGTGATGGCATGAGGCCATTCTCTCTTGTGACACAGTTTTGCTTTCAGTGTTTTAACCCTAAGTATTCCAGTTCCTATTTTATGTAATTATACATCTGTGTTTATTTTTTGAATAATGTTTGTACTGATCAGCCTATGGTTTTAAGACAAAAATAAATGAGAAGATGCATCTGAGTGAATGTTTGTAATAAAATTGTTATATCCCCAAAAGCATTCATCAGTATTGACTGAAAGGCCTGGAGTTCTTCCATGACAAGCAGTCATATCCATGGCTCTTGGCTGACCTACATTCTCAGGCAGCTTTCTCTTTTGAGTTCACTGCCTGTCAGCACTGAACTCAGTAAGCCTTTAGCAGTGTCTCAGGACATCATTTCTTGAGCCTAAAGATACAGCCTTACTTCTAAGACCTTATTTTCATAGCAAAATATTGCTATTCATTCTCCTAGAACCTATTTAACTTGATACTTCGTCAGATAAGTAGTAGCTAGCTTTTTTCTCTCATGTGTCATTTTGAATTTCAGTTGTAAATCTGAAGGCAGATACGGTCATACTAATCTTTGTGAACCAGTCTTGGAAGCTCATTTAGCTTAAGAATGAAGTAAAAATGCAGTGAATACATGCATAATGAATAGACTATATCCAGCAGTTGCTATTGGCAGTTGCAGCCAACTGAACCACTTCAATGCACCATATATTTAACTGTAGTGATACCTTGTTGTTGTTGTTTAGTCGTTAAGTCATGTCCGACTCTTTGTGACCCCATGGACCAGAGCACGCCAGGCCCTCCTGTCTTCCACTGCCTCCCGGAGTTTGGTCAAATAGTGATACCTTAATTTGTGGCAATAAAGACAGTGCATGCTGGGTTTGTAGGTGATTTCCCAGTGGAGTTCTGACCAGCATCAGATCTGCTTATCTTCTATATGGTTGATGTGTCATTCCCTGTGGACATTACTTGGGGCCCTAAAACATACACATTTCCATTTACCTTTACTAATTCTTCCACAGGCTCATTTTTAGTGGATTATGCCACTAAAGTGACAGACTGTAAAGTAGCTTAAAATAGCTTAGATTTGCAACTAAACTGCATTTCATAATTAGTTTTAAAAATACCAGGGCACATTTTAAGACAGCAAGTCAGGAAAAAATTAGAACATCTAGTTTCTACAAGCACATATTTTGTGCTATATCTCCATAATTGCTGTATTTAATCAGTTATGACTTCATCCTGCATTGTTTTTTACTATATACTGTTTGTTTGCCGCTTTTGTTTCTTTAGTACCTAGTAATGGACTACTATGTGGGTGGTGATTTGTTGACACTACTAAGCAAGTTTGAAGACAAGCTTCCTGAAGACATGGCCAGATTCTACATTGGTGAAATGGTTCTTGCTATACATTCAATTCACCAGCTACATTATGTGCACAGGTAAGACATTTGTCCTGCTCTTGGGAACCATACTAAAAATGTTATTATGTGCAACCTACAAATATTGTTAATAGATAAAGTCAACACATTTTGAATATAATAGAAATACATGGGACCTGCAATAGCATTTTATTGCAGATGTCACAAAAATGGTAGAGACTTTGCAATTGTATCCCCATCACTTTGGAGAAGTGTCCCTATTGATGGCTCTTGACAACAAATGAAACCCACCTTCAGAATACTTTCAGTGATGGACAGTGTTGCAGAAACCTGCAGCAGGGATGGGCAACAGGCAGTTCTCTAAATGCTGTCTCCTATAGCTTCCAGCAGCCATTGCCAGCATAGCCAATAGTAAAGGAATGGACTTCTATTGTTTAGCAATATCTGAAGTGATGAATGTTGTCCACTTCTGTATAGAATCTTACATGTGCATGTCACAATTAGGTTGGTTGCTACCAGCAAACTTGGCCTCTGTGCTCCTCTCCCAAGGCATTGTGGCTTACTACACCATAATAAGATGGTGTGGTATTTCTGCAGTTGAAACCATTCTCACTGCTGGTTAGGGAATGTCACTGCGCAGCAGAAGTGGACAAAACACTTGTGAAATTGGCTTTGGAATGTAGTTAGCAAGAAGAGCAGTTCATCGCTGCTGAGGAGGGAAATTATTAATTTAATTAATTTTCTCTTCAGGCAGGCTTTTTCCTCAGTTACTGGATGCCTAAGGGAGAGGCTACTGTTTTGTTGATGTATTGTTTTCCCCTTCCAGTTTTTATATTGTTTTAATATTGTAAGCTGCCTTGGGTCCTCTTGAGGAGAAAGGCAGGGTTATACGTATTTTAAATAAATAAAATAAAATAAAGCAAGCTAGGTCCTGTCCTCCTTTTTGTATTTTCTTGTCCAAGTGACACACAACACTTAGTTGTTCCTTGGGACCACTGAGTTATTTGGTCATTCAGCCTTGTTTTAGACTTCTGCTTTTTAGTCTTCTGCACATATATATAAGAAATAAGGGAGTTTGGCGTGGGCCTGTTGAACTTACCAATAGGAAGATATTTAGTTTGTTTGGGACTACAGTTAGTCCATGGAACTTGCAAGAAAATGTTACGATAGATGTCCAATCCTGGGAAGATTCCTCAGCTACAACCTTAAATTACAATTGACTTTGCTATTGGACTTCCATGAACCTCAGCACTTGCAGACATCACACACTCCTTCACTACACCTCTGAAGATCAGTAGGAAAATCACTGTTGGGAATGAATGGGGAATATTTGGAATGCAGATACTTAAAAAAAATCTTGCCAAAACGATCATTCTTGCGCAGCAAAGAAAATCTGCCAATATGTAGAAGTAGCATTAGTTTTTGGTGTCTTGGTGGTCTATGTAGTTGCTTCCTCATCATGTGTGCGTTTTCACTGTGCATTTTTGGTATTGTTTTGTTTTGTTTGTAGGGTTCGTTACTTCTTGTGTATTATAATGTTTCCTTGAGTATGCTTCAGTTAGCTTCACTGTTCTTGTGGGAGGCCCTGTTCCATTTCCAAATGTGTAATTATAGGGACTGCCCAGTTGGGGCAAGAATTGAAGTTAAGGATATAAACAGTTATCTAGCCTTATACAGAAATTTGCACAAACCCAAGATTCAGTGCCATGGCTGTCTCCTGTAGAATGGTTTTAGCTTCCTTCTTGCCTCAGCAGTTCTTCTGACAGACGTATGTAGCAACATCATTAATTTGGTGTTTTGTATTATTCTTACTTCCTAGTGATCTATTCTGAGATTTATACTGAAAAGTATTAGGTATGTTTGAATAGATGTGTTCAATTCCAGAAACGCGCACACTTTAAATGTATATTGTATGCCCTCCTAACAAATATCTCTGCTTCTGATTAATAAGAAACAGTAGAATAAATACAGTGGTGCCTTGAGTTACGAACTTAATTGGTTCTGTAAGATGGTCGTAACTCAAGTTGGTCGTAACTCAAAGCACCATTTCCCGTAGGAATACATTGAAACGCGATTAATCCTTTCTGGCCGGGGAAAAAACCCACCGAAAAAAACACACACACTGCAAGACCCATCGGAAACGCGATTAATCCGTTCCGGCTGGGAAAAAAAAACCACACCGAAAAACAAAAAACACTGCCACACCCATCGGAAACGCGATTAATCTGTTCTGGCCAGGGGGGAAAAAACACCGAAAAAACACACACACTGCAAGACCCATTGGAAACGCGATTAATCCGTTTCGGCCGGGGAAAAAAAACACTGAAAAACAAAAAACACTGCAAGACCCATCGGAAACGCGATTAATCTGTTCCAGCTGGGGGGAAAAACACAAAAAAAAACCACACAAAACACTGCAAGACCCATTGGAAATGCGATTAATCTGTTCCGGCTGGGGGGGAAAAAACACCAAAAAACACACAAATACTGCAAAACCCATCACAGCACAGAAACATAACCCCCCCAGCCCAAACCCACGCTGCAAAACCCTGTACTCATTCAGAACAGGCATTTTAAAAAGCAGAAAGCAGTACCAGGCAGTCCGAAGTCTCCTCCGAACGCGCACACTCTAACCGCTGGGGCGAAAGAGCTACAAAGAAGCAGCCTCTTCGCCGACCAACGGTTAGCAGTTTAAATTCCCCTCCTTTCCCCCCGCCTTTTTCCGGTTGTATCTCAAAGCTCCCGTCGCAAGTCAAAGCAAAATTTTGCGGCTGGAGCTGGTCGTAACTCGAATTGGTCGTAAGTCAAGACGTTCGTAAGTCGAGGCACCACTGTACATAACTGACCAGAATCTTCTAAATTGGAGGGCAAACAATCCACAGTTCGCATAAATGTAACTAACAAGAAAATTGTGCATGATTACAACTGAGAATACGTAGGAAAACCTATGGGCCCACCCCTGGGATGTTAAATTATGGACAAAATTTTGTTGTTAATTATAGTAAGTCACATTAAAGTAGGCCCATTGGATCAGTGCAGATTTGGAAAGTCAAGTCCTCCATAAGTTCCATTGATTAAAATGGACCTATTGCTGTTGTTACATACTATACTAAAGTAAATCACAACTAGAGTGGACCCATTTGAATCAGTGAAACTTACAGAGGAGTTGACTCATTAAATCCTCACTGATCCAAAGAGCCTACTTTAGTATGACTTACTATGCTAAGCAAAAGGATTTCAGACAGTGTATAATAGATTGGAACTGCTGGATAGTTGAGTCTGACTGCAGAGCCTGAGGTTGATAGTGTGATTCATGCTGTGCGTCCTTGATAGGGGCTGGACTTGGTCCCTTCCAGCTCTTCAGTTCTACGATGATGATTCTTAAATACTGCTCAGAGCTTTTGACTGTTTGCCAGTGTAAAAATATAAAAATTAATAATGCAGAACTGAAGTGCTCTTGAACTTAGTTTGGTTGTCAGTTTGCTAACCCATTTTGACTGTTTCATTTTTGAAACAGCACCCATAATTAATAAACAAATAGATGAAATCAAATAGCATGGCTCCAGAACGTCAGCTTGCTTCATATAGCAATCTTTTAATGGGTCTCAGTATATAATTACTATAGCAGGAAAGTTTGGACACTATATTTCTGAAAAATGTTTGCATAGCTAGATGCTTCACAGCTTTTAAGGTCATCTGTTTGCAGGTATATGCATCCCAAGTACCATGTTCAGGGATTTTAAAATGCAATTTGCACATAGAGTAGAATCCACAGGGGATTGGTTCCTAGCTCCCACGTGGATGCCGGAAAATGTGGAAATAGCAAACAATTTACATACATAATGTATTCTCTGACTCCCTCTAGTGTTCTCTTCTGGTAAATATACTTTGGAAATACATATAATTATGTATTTCTTGGGTTTTAAAAAAATATTTTTAGGCAGCAGATAAGTGAATCAGTAGATACTGATCCCACAGATAGGAGGGACCTACCGAACTGAGAGAGACCTTAAGACCTAAACATGCCATATTTCATTTTGCTTGTATACAAAGTATATGAAGTCCTCTGCATCATGTTGTGATAGTTTAACTGTACTTATTAAGGTATAAGCTATGCTGCATTAGGCTTGTTTTTCTGTAAGCTTGTTTTAGTGCAGCCTAAGAGTGTCAAGCAAGTTTAAATGAGTTTAATTTTCATTATTTATACCTTCTAATGTGACCGCACCAGTCATTTTTTGTGATTTGTGGAGTTAGCACATGGTATTTTTTCTGAGAGACTGACTCTGCGTGGATTGAGTTGCCATGAAAAATGGTAGCATCAGAAATCCAACCTGCTGTTCAGTGGTTGCCTCTATTTTGGATTATTGTATAGGACAGATTTCCAAATTGAGTGCATCAGATGTCTAGAAAAATCATTTTAGTAGGGTGGGAAGGGGTAGTTTGTGTTAGCAGATATTTAGACAGTTATAGTGTACTGCTAATTTCCACACTAAAGTGATGTCTATCTTGCTAGACGTCGTACGGCTTCTAAATTGAATCTATCTCCTCAAGAAATCACATAAGGATGTTTGTCTTGTTTAGCACTAGATGGAAAATTCGCATATAAAGTCACATTTGTTAATAGTAGTAGTAGCAGCAGGTACTTTATTGAACTCGTCACACCATTTTAGATAAACAAATTAATAACAAAAAAAAAACACCAAACATTCAGCTTGCAAAGGGTTAAAATTAAAAATATTAAGTTATATATACAATTTAGCTAGGAAATTTGTCATAATAAAATAAACTTCAGTTATTTCAGTAAAACCTCACTAGAGACAAAAACATTACATGACTCATCTAAACAGACACTTTTTCTTCATTTTCCCCCGAGAGGCTGCTTTTACAGCTGAGAGAGCAACCCCACCTTTTTTTGATTAAGCAAGTGTGATGAAATGCCATCAGCAACATTTCAGAAGTAGAATTCCTTAACATAGCTGTCTAAGAATGCTGTTACCTGCTTAACTGCATTGTGTTTTAGTGAGAAAGCTCCTATGGGCTCTGGGTGTTTCTTTTTACATGAATGGTGATTGAAGACATCATCTAAATGTGCAAAAACAACTTTAAAAGAAGTATTCCTGTTTTGAGGCTTTCCAATAGTTAATCACCTTCCTTCCTCTTAAACTGTGGGAGGAAATGGAAGACAAAGTACGTTTTGTACACTTTTTATAGTTGGATCGCTCTTACAAGCACATGTTCCAGAGGAACTTTTGGTAAACAGAAACAGTAAGAGAAATGCAGGAAAAATTTTGACCTCAGTGTAAGGTGAAAATTGATTGAGTCCAAAACATAACATCTTGGTTATTACAGTGTTTCTTCAATTTGCTTAATAAAGAAACCTACACCATAATTTCTCATCCGATCTAAAGATTAATATATGGTTAGGCATAAAATATGAACAAGAGTAGTTTTTTAAACAAAGGCTGGTGAAGGCAACTTTTTGAATATTGAGAATATATCAACAATCTATAGTTAATAGCCAGGCTGTGGGCAATTTACATGTTTACTTATGTTCTATTAACATTTTTCAAGAAATTTGGTAGGCTGGTTATGTTTTCAATTGAGGTTAGAAGACAAGGTTATTAGAATATGTTATAAAATCCTTAGTAGATTCCTGTGATTAAGTCAATCTTAATGAAAAATAGAAAGCATCAGAATTGTTAACTATAATTGCATAGATCTTCTCAGTTACTATTAACTATAGGGAAGAGTTGACATTGTAGTTTTGTAAAAGTAACTTTAGATGTTGCTTTTGAATAAGTTATTGGCTGTGTAAAATAAGTATGTGATATTTGGTATATTAGAATTTAATCTGATGTTGCATGTATTTGTATTAGTGTGACATGATTTGTTGCTTTTCTGGCATGTTGTTCTTTTGATCACTTATTGGATGAAATCCTGCTGTGTAGCTGTGTGTCTGCAGTATGAAGCTGCAGAACAGGTTCAGAAAATTGTGGTACCATGGAAGTGCTATTCACAAAGCACTTTTGTATGCATGCCTCAGAATGGTCACAACAAGAACTGCACAACTGATTACTCAATCAGATTGTGCAATCCTAATTGCCTGGGTATAATGCCTGGTACATTTACACAGAGGTAACTTTATGTTTCATGAAAACAAAACAGGATTTCAGCCGTTGTTTATTAACAAAATGCATAACCAGCCTTTCCATATAATATACCCAATAGGGATTGTCATTTTGGTTTGCTTTCTGGTCATGTGTAAATAGTGTGTGAGTTTTGCCATCTCATGTTTATGTTTAGCAAATTTCTCTATTCCCAGTGGAATTAATGTAAGCTATGTATCAAAAATTTTCATTTGACTTAGTACCTAACTTGCATTTGATTTTTAGTTGCTAACCTAAATGATGGCTTTAAACATGGTGTGCCACTTACCACATTTTAAAACTACCAGTTGTTCCAATCCTCCTCCCTTTCCTACTGGAAGTTAAACAGCATCATGGCTGATCTGGCTTGGGTTGTGGCAGCTTTAAATAATGCTATGTAGTTGTTTCTGCACTACTTTCCCCTTTTATTTTATCTAATATAATCAGTTATAACAATCTTATCAATTTTAAAATTTCTTTGAAAGAAAACAAAATTTTGTTTTTTATTATGTGGCCAAAATATTTTACTTTTTAATAAAATCTTATTGAAGTAGTGTATATTCTTGCATTTATAGCCAAGTAAACTCAGTGCACAAAGTAAACTGAATGTGGATTAAAATACATTGTTGACTTCTTAACCAGAATATTAAGTAAATATTTACTAAATTTTGTATTTCACCGTAATATGTATACTATGTGTAAATACTATTTCTTTTAAAATCAGAGATATAAAACCCGATAATGTTCTTTTGGATGTGAATGGCCATATACGGCTGGCAGACTTTGGATCATGTTTGAAGATGAGCGAGGATGGCACTGTATGTATCAAGAATATTTTAGATGAATTAATTCTTTAGAGTAAAACTTCTTATACTATGTGAGATAATTGCTTTGTGTTAACCTGTTTGCCTTTGTAAGTTACAATATGTGATGGCTGTTAGTCTCTTGACATATGTAATTTTTTTATCACAGGCTATGTGGCAATATTAATTATATATCATTTTTATGCTGATACCATTTCCTTCGTCGTATATTAGACTGTGTGTGATATTTTATGAGCAGACTATCAAATCATGTTTTTTTTTTCTGTGCCTTTCTCCTCCATATGAAAATACCACAAAGGTCAACTAAGTCAGCTTTTTTCCATACATTATAACAGATTTTCATTGTAGGTTGTGGTTCTTTTAGGCCAGAATCTTTTTGAGAATTTGCACACACGCAAGTGCAGTTGCATAAGCAGCTCCCTCTGGCAGGCTGCCTTTTGCACAATTGTCGTGCACCCTGATTGCACCTGATTTCACAACCAGTGCACAAGCAGTTGCACAAAGCAGCCTGCTGAAGAGGGAGACCCCCTGTGTGATTGCCCTTCTCTGCATTTTCTGGAGAGGATTTTGGCCTTAGAAATTAAGTGTCATGAAAAAGTGAGGTTTTGTTTTATTTTGCTTGCTTAAGGATAAAGAAGAGAGTGGTTCTGTTGTTTGTTTGTTTGTTTATCTGTCTTTGAGGGGAGAACCTTGGTCTGATAAGGTACTAAAAAAGCTGGGTTATACCGACCCAGACTGTTGTTCAGCTTGTCCTAGTATTATTTACATCAGGGGTGGGATTTATGCAGCCCCACTTACTGTATGCATTCTTGCTTGCTTCTGCAGTTTCCTCCATACCCCTCCTGAACTTCCTAGATGCTCTCCTCCAGTTTCAATTGTCCATATGTCTGATGTCATAGGCATAGAAGAATATGGTGTAAAAGACTTCCTTTGTAAAAAAATGTTCCTTTTTTTCTCCAGGAGAGATTATCATCCTCCTATTTTGTAAACTGTCTTATGTGGAAATTTTCATACTGTGCAAGTCTGGGACATTATATTTTGTTACATCAGAAAGTGTAGCTTGCTGTCTTATGATGTAGTTAATACAATGTTTGAAGAAGAATTAGTCTAATACTTAATCTTTGTTTGACTTTAAAGGTGCAATCATCAGTTGCAGTGGGCACACCTGATTATATTTCCCCAGAGATACTGCAAGCAATGGAAGATGGCATGGGAAAATATGGACCTGAATGTGACTGGTGGTCTCTGGGTGTCTGCATGTATGAAATGTTGTATGGTGAAACACCTTTTTATGCAGAGTCATTGGTGGAAACCTATGGGAAGATTATGAATCATGAAGTAAGAACTGTTACATTGCTGTATAAATTAAAATGTTTCTTTTGTGTGAAAAGTACATTTTTAAACTAATATGATTTCAAGAGAGGTTCAGCCCTCCTCCATTTGCAGAGTATGTCATGATGATAATCTTATTTGAATGCATTGTTCAGTCAGATTTTAAAAACATGGCTTTTTTTATATTTTACAAGGCACCAACAAAGTGACTAATACTCAGCTTAGATCCTTATAGTTTGGCAGAGCTTTGTTGTACTATACTTGCTCCGCTAGTACTAGTTGAAGCCATTGTACCCAATGTAGCATGGCTGGTAAAGTCTCCATTAGAGTTCCTGTGAGTACATGAAGAATAGGCAATTGATAACTTCTTAAGTGGACATTTTAAGTGGACATTTCAAAGAGGTGATCTGGTAGAAATAAGCATTCTTTGTTCTTTAAATCAGAGGTCCCCAACCCCCAGTCTGCGACCTGGCAGTGGTCTGCGACCTATCCAGGACCGGGCCGTGGACACAGATCTACCCCCCCCCCCGTGAGCGCCATCGCGCACATGCACACAAGCATGTTCCACCCCCTACAAGCATGCCGTGTGCATGTGCGTGAGCGGCCCCCGAGTGCGGCATGCGCGCAAGTGTGTTCCGCCCCTGCGCGCACGCTGTGCGCATGCGTGTGAGCACCCCGCGAGTGCGACATGCGCGCAAGTGAGCTCTGCTCCCCTGTGGGTGCACCCCCTCCAACCGGTCCACGGTTGGGAAAAGGTTGGGGACCACTGCTTTAAATAATTTCCATTTGATAAATGTCAGTATCTACTGTCTTGAAAGTGCTTTTTGCTTGGTCTCATGGGTGTTCACTGTTGGCAGAAGGAGTTCATTTGTTACCTATTTAAAAGATTTCTAATCTGTTTAGGTACAGTGTATATATAAGGGAGCTTTAAAAGAAGTAGAAGCTTCACAATGTAACAGTAAAACACTTTCTCAACTCTGCTAACTTGAAAGGCCAGCAATGATGTTCGTATTTCTATAAACAGGGAGTTTCAGAGGTTTAGGCCCACCACCAAAAGGCTCTGTCTCTGGTACCTCTTAATCTACAACTTTTAGTAGTCAACCAGCAAGCCACTGATTTAGATTTTAAAGCTTCAATGGGTTCAAATGGGTGTATATGCTCTTTCAGATAAATTATACCCAAACTGAGTTGGTGCACTTTAATGACTAAAAGTTTGATTGATCAATCAGAAACTCCCTCTTTGAAATCTCATTTCTGCCATGATCCCAATGAATGGTCTTGAAGTTGCCACTCTCATTTTGATCACAGCCCCCAACACACCCAGACACACAATATGGGGGATAGCTTGGCCTTTACATGATTGTTGTAAATAGTAAAATGAAGATAATGAATGTTGAGTACATCGGACAGTTGAAAGTACAGTACAACAAATGTTGGTTTGTTCATAATCATAATTTTAGTTGTCATGATTTATTAATAAGTTGGGACAAGAAGAATTTTCATGTAGTTTTGAGATTGAAAAAGAACAATACAGGTTTCAGTCCTAGCAAAAGGGATTTTGCTGCAGATACCCAGTCTTCCTCCCCTCCCATCTTTTTCCTTTCTCTAAGTTACATATAGATACATGTGCACAGGAATGTTCTTGTTCACATCTGTGAAATGTTGAGGTACACTGGTCTGTCTAATGCAGTCTTTCACACCTGTCCATTAGCTTTCACACACACCAGGTGCTTCCAGCCCTGGCGTCCTCCACAAATGTCCTATTTAAATTGACCTGACTGACATTCTTTTCCTTCCTTCCTTCCTTCCTTCCTTCCTTCCTTCCTTCCTTCCTTCCTTCCTTCCTTCCTTCCTTCCTTCCTTCCTTCCTTCCTTCCTTCCTTCCTTGCTTGCTTGCTTGCTTGCTTGCTTGCTTGCTTGCTTGCTTGCTTCCTGCCTACCTACCTACCTACCTACCTACCTACATTTAAGGCTGTAGTGGTTTGGAAAAGGCATGGGTTTGTGCTGTCACTTTTCTTTTCTTATAGAAATGATGTCATGGAGCTTTGCTCATAGGCAGTCCTTTGCTCAGTTATTTATCTTTGACGGTTGTATATCTCAGATCCTTTATGCTTCCTACCTTTGAAATGAGACCTTGTGATAAGGAATACAATTTGCTTCCCTCAAATACTGTAACTGAGACAAAGATTTTCTGCTAGGAATATTGCAGTAGTCCTTGAACTTCTTTGCCAATGTCCGTCTTCTTGAAATGTACTAAATAGTTGCCTTTGACTTTTGTCTGTTATCTACTAATCATAGGAGAGAGGGTTTGATCTGATGTTAGCATCCTTTCTTTTGAAATAACTTTATTTTGTACTTGTACACACAGGTCATCCCAGTGCAATTGCTCATGGATGTAGTAGGTAATTGGCTCCAACCCCATGCCATCATTTTAGATTTTGCTCTGATTGGTACATAAGAACATAGAAGGACCTCTGCTGGATCAGACCACAAGCTTGTCTGGTCCCACAGACCAATCAGATGCCTGTGTATAGCCCACAAGCAGGACAGGAGTGCAGTTGTACCCTCCTGTTTGTGTTCTCCAGCAGCTGGAGTTGAGAGCCATACTGTTGGAGATGAGGTATGGCCATCATGCCTGGGAGCCGCTGGTAACCCCATCGTCCATTTACTTGCCCAGTCTTCTTTGAAAGCCATCTAAGTCAGTGACCATCACCTCATCTTGTAGTAGTGAATTCTGTAGTTTAGCTGTGGAGTGTATGAAGGAAGTCCTTCCTTTTGTCTGTCCTAAATCTCACACCACTTAGCTTCATTGGATGATCCTGCTTTATAATATTATGAGAAAGGAAGGGGAAAAATGATGCTTTTCAGCTTACATACTCCAGACACTTCAAATTTTGATGTCCTGTAGATGATGATGTATTAAGAAACCCTGTAAGTGATTTTTCTTTTCTCCTCTGCTAGATGAGGCAGTTCTTTTCCAGTATTCTTTAAGCTAAGTCTTTCCATGTTAACTTGGCTGTTACAGAAATTGGTTCCTCTATATTGCACTCAGTTTCCAAAAGGTGTACATTAATTCTCACTTTTACTGTGTCCCTCCCATACTTGCCTTTTTTGGAGCCAAACGGCCCAAGATGTTGTACCCTTTCCTCATAGGGGAGGTGCTGTAGACCATTGATAATTTTTCTTTTCTGCACTTTTCCCCTTCTGCAGTATCATTGTTTTGAATTGCTATCCATCAGTCTTGTATAAAAAACTTGCTAGGCAGGTGGGTGCCCCAAACTTTTAATTTCTAAAGAAAAGCATTGAGTTAGGCTTCTGCTATTGTCCTGTAAGCCCTTTTCTATATTCCTGTGTGGGAGAGGAAGAACAAATAGGTTATACTTGTGCAGTGAAAAGGCACTCTATATGTGCTCAGGTGTACTCTAGCCACCTGGAATGCAGTAGCCGAAATTATGATATCTCAATCCAGGACACAGTGTGTGTACCTTTCTTGTTACCAAAACTACTATAGTATAGTTCCCATTATATTCTACCTACAGTAATCCCATTTCAAAACACTTTCTTAAAAGTGTATCATTGTAGAGAAGAAAATTTTTGTTTCAGGTTTTTTTTCCTGTTTTGTTTAGGAGAGATTCCAGTTTCCATCTCATGTTACTGATGTGTCTGAAGAAGCAAAAGACCTAATTCAGCGTCTTATCTGCAGCAGAGAACGTCGTTTGGGGCAGAATGGAATTGAAGATTTCAAGTCACATGCGTTTTTTGAAGGACTCAATTGGGACAATATTCGAAATATAGAAGCACCTTACATTCCAGAAGTTAGCAGTCCTTCAGACACTTCAAATTTTGATGTAGATGATGATGTATTAAGAAACCCTGTAAGTGATTTCTCTTTTTTTATCTACTATAGACTGTGTATAGAAATATTAAAGATTAAAAAACATGGAAAAAACATGATCTGTGGAACAAAAAGATACAAAGTATGACTGTGGAAGTGAAACAACAGGGTAAACAGTGCACATTTTAGTTGTAAACTAGTATGGTTTAATGGTATGACTTGTGAACAAATTGTGTGAAGAAATGTTGGAGAGAACCTTAATTTAAAATCACAGTTTAAATTCTTGTAATTTGTGGGCAGCACACCCAGAAAAACAGAAAAAAGTTCTAAATAAGTAAATTTAAATTGGTCTCCTTTTTTGTTGGTAAATCATTCCATTGTAGATTGAACCCATACTGTGCTCATTTTCTTGCAGGAAATGATACCACCTGGTTCTCACACAGGCTTTTCTGGATTGCATTTACCTTTTGTTGGCTTTACTTACACAACAGACAGGTGGGTGAAATTAAAAAAAAATAACACGTTTCAGTTTTTATATTTGCCTTTCTGTTAATTTATTGACTTGTAGATTTAAATGTTTACAGTGTATCTTTTCAGCTCCTGTGTTTGTCTTTGCTTCTTGTTAAGATTTATTTATATGTTATTGTTACCATGCATGGTGCTTTACAGAGTAATTTGAGCCAAAGGAGATCAGTCTTCTGCCCAAGGAGTTCACAGCCTGTAGTTCAATGCTGGGAATTATGCCTCCCTCAATACATTTTTGTTCCCCCCCCCCCCCCAAAGCCACTGAGGGAAAATCAGTCCCTGTCATGTTTGGATTCCTCCTCTGCAAAGTGGAAGAATCATAGACGTGTAGAACTGGAAAGGACTCAAACACAGAATCATGAAATCTTAGTATAATGGAGTTGGAAGAGGCCATAAAATCCAACCTCGTGCTCAGTGCAGGAATCCAAATCAAAGTATGTCTAGTTGTTTGTCTAGTTTTCTCTTGAATGCCCCCACTGTTGGAGTACTCATCACTGTTGAACACCTACTTCTTCTCTGTTTTCTCACAAAAGGAGAACAGTGCTGAACCTGGTGCAAGCAGAATAAAGGAGGAAATGATAGGGCTGCTGCCCAAGGTAGAAAAGAGATAGTAAAGAAGTGCCTAGCAACCTTAAGCGAATTTAAGTCTCCAGGCCAGATGAACTCCGTCCAAATATATTAAAGGACCTTGTAGATGTAATCTCAGAGCCTCTGTCTTTAATCTTCAGGAATTCTTTGAAGAACAGGTGAGGTGCCTGAAGACTAGAGGCAAGCAAATGTCATCCACATTTTCTAAAAGAGGGAAAAATAATATCCAAACAATTACTGATTGGTCAGCTTGACATCAGTGCCAGGAAGGTTGTAGAAGAGATAATTAAAGAGCCAACTGTGGGCACTTAGAAAACAAAGTTGTGATTTCTAAGACTCATCATGGGTTACTCAAAAACAAGTCATGCCAGACTTATCTCTTGTGATTCAGACCTGTGATTCTATAGTCACATGTTTAGTAGATAAGAGGAATATTGTGTATGATTTCCTCTCTTTTTCTGTGTTTTTCAATATCTGTATAAATGACTTGAATTAGGGCATGGAGGGAATTCTCATTAAAGGTGCAGATGACACAAAACTTGGAGGGGTAGCTAATACATCAAAAGACAGAATCAGGATTGAAAATGACGTTAAGACAATAGAGAACTGGGCCAATACAAACAAAATGGGTTTCAACAGGGAAAATGTGAAGTGTTACACTTTGGCTTGAAAAATTAGATATGGAAAATATAGGGTGGGTGAAAGCTGGCTTGGAAATAGTCTATGCAGAAAGGACTTGGTGTCTTAGTAGATTACACATAAACCTGAGCCAAGAGTGTGATGCAGCAGCAAAAAAATCCAAATGCTATACTTCGATATATCAACAGAAGTACAGTGGTGCCTCCACTTACGAACGTCCCTACTTACGACCATTTCGAGTTACGACCAGCTCCGGCCGCAAAATGTTGCTTCTACTTGGGACCGGAGCTTCCACTTACGAACAGAAAATGGCAGGGGGAAAAGGCGGGAAATTCAAATTTCTAACTGTAGGTGGCGACGAGGCTGCTTCTTTGTAGCTCTTTCGCCCCAGCAGTTAGAGAGTGTGCGTCATCGTCGGAGGCTTGGGACTGCCTCGCTTCTGCTTCTGAGTGAGTGTGTGTGTGTGTTTGCAGGGAGGCTTCGGGCTGCCTGGTAAGGTAAGGTGCTGTTTTCTGCTTTTTAAAAACTGTTCTGGGTGGGTTTTGCAGTGTGGTTTTGAGCTGAGGGGGTTATGTTTCTGTGCTGTGATGGGTTTTGGGGGGTTTGTGTTTTGGGGTTTTTTTCCCCATTTCCGATGGGTCTTGGGGGTTTGTTTGTTTTTTGGTTCCCCCCCCCATTTCCGATGGGTCTTGGGGGGTTTGGTTGCTTTTGGGGGGGGTTTCCCCATTTCCGATGGGTCTTGGGGGGTTTGGTTGCTTTTTGGGTGGGTTTTCCCCATTTCCGATGGGTCCTGCATGCTTCCCTTGCTTTTTCCTTTGTTTTCTTTGCATTTCCGACCTGCCCCCTTTGTTCTCTGTGCGTTTCCGATCTGCTCCGTTTGTTTTCTGTGCATTTCCAATGGGTCTTGCACGTTTGATTGCTTTTCTTTTTTTCCCCCCTTCGGCCGGAAGGGATTAATCGCGTTTCCAATGAGTCTTGCAGTGATTTTTTTTTTTTTGGTGATTTTTTTCTTCGGCCGGAACGGATTAATTGCATTTCAGTGCATTCCTATGGGAAATGGTGCTTCGACTTATGACCATTTCGAGTTACATCCATCTTCTGGAACGGATTATGGTCGTAAGTGGAGGCACCACTGTATAGTGTCCTCCTGATCAAGGGAAATAATACTACCACTCTATTCTACTTTCAAGAAGACTTCACCTGGAGTACTGCATCCAGTTCTGGGTGCCTCAGTCTAAGAAGGATATTATTGAGAAGATGAAACATGTTCAGAGATAGGAAGTCAGGTGAGAGGTTTGGAAGCCAAGCTTTAGGAAGGAAGATTAAGGACACTTGGCATGTTTAGCCTGGAGAAGAGAAGACTTAAAGGCAATATAATAGCCATCTTCAATTATGTGAAAGGCTGTCACGTGGAAAATGGAACAGGCTTGTGTTTTGCAGCTCAAGAGGATAAGACCAGAAGTAATGGAAGTAATGGATTCAAGTTACAAAAAAGATTTCGACTAAACATTAGGAAGAACTTCCTAAGAGTGAGAGTCATTCAGCAATGGAATTGATTGCCCAAAAAGGTGGTGGATTCTCCTTCTTTTGAGATTTTTAAGCACAAGTTGGATTATCCCACCTATCTATTGGGTATGCTTTAGCTGTAGATTTTTTGCATTGGCATTTTGCATTGGCAGTGGGGTGGACTCTATGACCATTGAAGTCCCTTCCAGCTCTATAATTCAATGATTCTATAAAACAGGCTTTAAACTTTGGATACCTGCACTTCAAGTTGAGCTTTGGTTTTAGCTCTGAGCCCAAAGAGAAGCCATTGTATGTAGCTGATGTGCCTTCAAGTGAGCTGAGCTATGCTTTCTTAGATTTCCAAGTGACGGTTGCTGCTGCTTTTATTATGCATTATTTATTTGTTTGGTCGATTTCTATGCAACTTTTTGGCTTGTTCTCAAAGTGGGTTCAGTATTTTAGAAAATGTGATGAATGGCAAAGAGCCAGAACTACAACATGCTTGAACACAAAACAGCACTGATCCACACCACCAGCTTCACTGAACCAGGAGACAACAACTAATGTTCCTCCAGAATAACTGGAGTCCATTGGCCCAGCAACAGAGAAAGCACAGGCCAACTGAAGCAGGCCCTGCTGTTGGCTTTGCCTGCAGTTTTCTATTTCTTGCTTAGTTACCTATCCTTTTATCCTGCCTGTGCCACATCAAGCTCAGCCACCTTACATAATGTACCAACACACAATTTTATCTTCACTATATCTATGTCTAGTTTTGTGGCCTGAGGATTAATGGCAGACCCAGTGCCACACAATGAACTTTTATGGCTGAATGATTATTTAAATGCAGTTTTGCCACCCCACTCCACACCCCCATGAGTCTAATATTCTTTCCTCCACCAAGCACTCACAGTGATAGTGGTTGGGTGATGGACTAACTCTCTAAGTGTTTATTTGTCGTGTACAGTATTTTAAAGGAACAAATATTTGTAGTGAAGGGAATATCGAGTGAGTGTCTTCATGGTGAAAGTGGAATGGAGTGAAAGGCATTGACAGGCTGCTATTAGACATGGGATCTTTGTATTTGTATTCGTATCCCTGGGGATATGAATATGAATATTGGCACCACAGGTGCCTGAGAAAACCGGACCCTTTCCCCCAGACTAGCAGGTCCACTTACCGCTTACCACACCAATCTAGGAAGCAGCCCGGCTGGCCCTGTCTCCCCGTACAGCTGACCACTCCGGCAAGTCTCCCTACTCAGCTGTTGAGTGGTCAAATGTGCAGGGAGGTGGGGTAGCACCGGCCAGGCTGCTTCCCAAATTGACATGACAAGAACTACACCAGCTGTGTGTTTGGCAAGTGGTAAGTGGACCTGCCATTTTGGGGGAGAAGGTCCAGTTTTCCCAGGCACCTGTGGTGCTGATATTCCATGTCTAGTTGGTATCATAGTTGTAAATGATAGTGTCAAGTTAAAAGTAAGAAGCACAGTCAAGTCACTGATCTCTCAAGTGAAGTACTCTCTATTGGGACTGGCAGTTGCTCATGAACATTTGGAGCAGACGTTTTTTCTATTCTTGATACACTTTTAATTGCAGAGCCTGGAAGGTGAACCAGAGCCCTTTTGATGTAAAGCTTATGCTGTACTGTGATGTCCTTGCTTCCCATCATGTGGGAAAGTATCTCTTTATCGCTTTTTTAAAGACCGTAGTCCTATTCTGTTGTGATGACTTGGGTTCTCTGCAGCATGCTTAGAGAGAAGCATGAGAACACACCTACAGATGAGAACACCAGTTTTCCAGGTTTCTTGCTTGTGTGTAGAGCCTGTTTGCAAGCAGGATCCACTTTCCCCTCCACATGGAGAAAATAACAATGGTGAGGATGGCTAGTTGCTCCTCTTTTAAGCATATTGCTAAGAGCCAGGGAGGTCATGGTTGAATAAGGATGAGAACTCCTAGACTCACCAAGGAGTGATTCAAGCCACTGTGCTGGCTGGGAGATTCAGAGAGATGTAGCCTCAAACAGTATTTTCTTTGCTCCCTGTTTCCCCTCCAAAGGGCTGCCAACCTGTCCCTCCTGGGAAGAACTATTTATCCATATTTTAAAAAATTCAAGGACAAAGCATAGATGAAAAGCCTGAAATTGGTTTCATGCTCAAGAGTAGAAGAGGGTCAGACTTCCACCAGGAAAATAGTGGATGTTTGTGGATATGTTTAGAGTTGATAGCCTCTCCCTACTACAGCCTTCTTGTGTAGCCATAATCATCTCTGCATGTCTGAAAAGCCCTCCAGAGTCAAGTTTTCATGTGGTTTGGTGGATGCAGGAAATTGGAAGAAAGTTCTATGGCAGCAGAACATTGAATTTAGCCATTGGTCTCCAAAGATTTTGAAGTTGTGCGTGTTGCTGCTTTCCTGATGAGATTGGCTGTGCAGTCTAGAGTGAAAGAAAGCAGACTGCCGTTTTATTTGCCATCCAGGTCAGGCAGTGTTGAATCCGTAATGGATATTAATCTCATGTATTTTCAGTAAGAAAAGGACTGTTGCAGTTGTTGATTAAAAATGTGTTTTGGGGTTCCAGCTGTTTTTCTGATAGAGGCTCTTTAAAAAGTGTGATGCAGTCCAGTGGGATAACTAAAGATGAAGACGTTCAGCGTGACCTGGAAAACAGTTTGCAAATAGAGGCCTATGAAAGAAGAATACGAAGACTAGAACAGGAAAAGATGGAACTAAGCAGAAAGTTGCAAGGTATGCATTCTTCATTTCCTCTTACCTGCATGTGATGTAGCAACAGAATATGCTAGCTATGGCTAAACACTGTGTTTCTCTTTAAATTTAAGAATCCACCCAGGCTGTTCAGTCCCTTCATGGTTCTGGTCGCATAACAGCAAATACAAACCGAGATAAAGAAATAAAGAAGTTAAATGAGGAAATAGAGCGTTTGAAAAACAAAATAGCAGGTATGTATCTGGTGTATTTAAATAGGTTTTTCCCAGGGCTTGGAAGAAGTACAGAATAATTCCAGTGCTCATGTCCTAATCCTCATAACATGCTTAAAGGTGATCCTTATTCATTTCACTACTGGGTCTTTCATATGGATACCAAGACAGTTCATTGTATAAACTAGGGGTCTCCAAACTACGGCCCGCGGGCCACATCTGGCCCACCTTGCCTTTTTATCCAGTCCAGTGTGCAATCGGTCAGGCATGCAGGCGTGGTCAGTCAGGCATGTGCATGTGTGGATGTACGTGTGGGAGTGCAGGCGTGCGGGAGTATGGGAGGGCAGGCGGGAGTGTGGGACCACATACGCACACACGCGTGTATCTTCCTTTGGCCCTAAAAATGTGGAGCATATATGATGTGGCCCTCCTGCTGAAAAGTTTGGAGACCCCTGGTATAAACAAATGAAAAATTACATTCTAATGGCAGCTTTGGAGAGCATGACATCTACAACATGAAGCAACATCTAGATTTATTTATTTGTTTGTTTGTTTGTTTGTTTGACAAAAGCTTATCTGGCTCCTAATGCTTCCTCAGCTTGGTAGCAGATTATTCTCACCAGGGATCCAAGCCGTTTATACAGGCTCATTTAGATAGTCCTTTTCACTTCTTCAGTTTCCATTAATATCCCACGATATCTTATTCTCTTAATCTTGCTGTTTCCCAGAGAGGGGAAAGATTTATCTGTAGGATGTGATGCAAATGTCTTTCATTAAGAATTTTTTAGAACTGTGCCATGTTTCACTCTTTCATGATATCTGTGTAAGATAGGATGGAATGCAAGAAGCCAGTTACTTTGTCCAGACCTGTATTTATTCACAATACTTAAAAACCCTTAATCTTTCATTACACCATTAGTAATCTGTTCATGTCAGGTTTTCATAATCAGTGACTCCCTTTTGCAGCCCTTTTAATTAACTATCCAGAGTCTATTCAAAAACCTTACAGATTTTAAAATGTTTTTCAAAATATTTTAAAATGGCTTTTAATCTTATCCTTCTAAATATATGTTCAATTGTTTTGGTGATGATGATGATGATTATAACTGCTGATTGTTTTATAGTTTTAGTTGTTGTGAGCTGCCTCGGGTCCCCTATAGGGAGAAAGGTAGCATATAAAACAAGCAAGCAAGCAGGATAATATTCCTTGTTTGAAGGAATTAAGTTGTATTAAGGTGTTATTATCCATGCAAAAAGCTCATGCAACAAGGGGAGTACTGTCGCTCCACTCCCCCTGTCATAATTTCTGTTACCTCCCATATTTGGAGGGCAGTGAGTCTAAAGAGGGACAAGTTCCATTGTCAGTGGTGATTTCCCAACCAGTCAGAACTCAAGGAAGTCAGTGCTCTGATTCACATGGCAGATGTCCACAGATGATGATAGAGAACTTCCACTTCTGATTCATCACCCTTCATCTGTAGGAGGGCGATGAAACTGGGGATCATTGGGGACAAGACTCATGTGGGTCTGTGGGTCCCCTCTTTGCCTCGGCTTTTTAGGTGGTACTGTAGTTAAAATGCTAAACAGGAGCTTCTGAGCTGACTGGACAAGGACACAAAGTGAACAAGGGTCACATTAAAACCTTTTAAAATTATGTAATGTTCTTCGTGTGTCACATTTTAAATATAGAAATGAAATGATGGCTATCAGCTAGCTCAGAGGTTTGGTCAGAGCTGTAGACTAGGCAGAGTGGCATTGCTACAGCTTGTCCTTGGCTTCATTTCTGCAGTTTAGAACTGGTCACCACATCAAGTAATGAAATTCATCTGTTGGAAGGAGAGACAATTGAAAACATGATGCTCTGTCTGGCTTCTGCTGTTTGTGGAGCAGCGGAAGCAGCAAATAGAAATTTTTACATCAGAGGTCCAGTATCAAGTGATTTATTTATTTGGTTGGTTGGTTGGTTGGTTTTTATACCGTGCATCTGGCTACCAAGGCCACTCTTGTGATATTTTCGAAAGGAAACAAATATAATATTAAAGCTAGTAGATTAAAAACAGTACTAAAACATATTAAAAACAAAAACAGAACAAAACCCCAGACTCAAACAATCCAATTTTTTTTTTAAAAAAAAAACCCTCTTAGACAGTTGGTCACTAAAGAAGAGAGAGGTCTTTGTCTACTTGCAGAAGGACAGGAAAGACAAGGCTAGCCTGGCCTCCCATGGGAGGAAGTTCCAAAGTTTGGGAGCAGCCACAGAGAAGACCCTCTCCCGTTTCCCCACCAAATGCAGCCATGTTCCTCTAGCACTGTGTCCTAAGTGCTGCTGTGGCTTAAAATCTTTTTCCGGTCTCTCTATCTGATCTCATAGCAGCAAATGGCAACAGATTGGCAGCTCTAGCAGCTCAAGGAGCTGATCCCTCCGCCATACATTGTGGTCTATACATCCAATAATGGGGGAGATTTTTTTTTCCCAAAGTGAAGATGATCAGAGGCTTAATTCCAGATTTTGGGGCGGGGGGTTATTCTGAGAAAGAGTGGTTTATTTCATACCTCACTGAATGAGTAGGGTTGAGAATTGAGGTAGAGACTTCCTGGCCCACATTTATCTGTCAGTCATTTGGAAATGGCAGTACTATTCAAGTAGTGTCTTAGACGTTTACATGTATGTGGTGCTGGATGCAAAGTAACAGGATGGAAAGGGATAATACCGTGTTTCCCCGAAAATAAGATAGGGTCTTATATTAATGTTTGCTCCAAAAAAATGCATTAGGGCTTATTTTCAGGGGATGTTTTATTTTTTTCATGTACAACAATCTACATTTATTCAAATACAGTCATGTCATCTTCTTCTGGTTGCTGCACAATGGTGGAGGGCAGGGTTTCACTTAACTGGGGCTTATTTTTGGGTAGGGCTTATATTACGAGCATCCTGAAAAATCATACTAGGGCTTATTTTCAGGTTAGGTCTTATTTTCAGGGAAACGGTAGTAGATCAGTCCCTCAGAACAGAAGTTGCTAGTGAGTCTGCTGTGTAAAGTAAGTGCTTTTGGATAAGCTGCATTACAGGTGGTGACTGTTATTTACAAGCCTATGTCTTGTTTCTTTCTTTTTTTGACATGTTATTGAGTGTATGAGATATTTTCAGCTGAGGTAATACATATTTCCTTGCTGATTTGGGTTAAAAATATGTTTTTCCCCACTAATTTGGAAGATCAACTGTGATCTGAATGGGGTCAGCAAGCAGATGTTTTCACCCAAAGGTGGGGTATAAATGAGCAAACTTTAATTACTTCTTTAGAGAACCAGCATTGTCTTTGCTTTCCTTTTGATTTCAGTATTCAAGGTCTAGAACGCTGAGCATTCAGAAACATTTACAGAACAAAAAGCGTCAGCATAAATGCATTTTTAATAAAGTTTTTCACTCTCTTATGCTGTATATAATAAATCACACTAGAATTAGATTATTTATCTGATCAATTCTTTTCTCCTGTTCTCTTCTGATTCCCCCCCCCCCCAAAGGATTTCCAACCCTTTCATATTAGCTTAACTCATTTTAGCTTGGAGGTAAGCAAGCAATGTTTGAGGAAATCTCTCTGGTGATAGGAAGATTATGTAAGACTTGAGTCAACAGGGGTTGGGCCTACATTGCCCAGTGTAGCTTCATTTCCATCCTGTGGCCTCTCAGCCTGCAATCCTTATCTGGCCTCAGCATTCATGTCTGCCTTCCTTTTCCTTGCCAAAAATACCCCATATATTTCAGAGGAAAGCCCACAAACTACTGTCGGACCTGCACAAACAGAATGGTGATGGACTTATGTGTCTTTTTAGTGATAGTGTCCTAGGTCACATGAAAATATGCTTTCTAAACTAAGAGTTATTTCAAGGACAGCTTACAGTCTTTGCTATTTAAAAGAAGATAATTATAGGAAGCATGAAGTAGCTTTTTGGATCCCAGGCTTTGGAAACATGAACTTTGGAGGTAGAATCAATGTTATGAAACACTCACATGGCAAGCAAATAACATAAAAATTAAAAAAACAATGCTTATATTGCATAATTTATTCTGCCTCTTGAACTCCCATTTCTTTGGTCCTGGGATCTCAATAACCTTGAAGCAGAATTTAAAATTTCATTTTAATTTTGGCCACAGTGTTGACTGAGCGCTGACGCTGGGCTTCTACCAGTGTGTGTTGATTTAAGAGGGAGCATTGATAGAGTTTGTTCTGGATTATCCAGCTGGAATTGTTCTCCGTAACAGAGAAGAATGTAGAATTGCTTTTTGTGCCTCTGAAAATACTGTAAAAGAGTCCTTTTTTGATTTTGTAGATTCAAATAGGCTAGAACGACAGCTCGAAGATGCAGTGGCATTGCGGCAGGAGCATGAAGACTCTACCCATAGGTTGAAAGCCCTTGAAAAACAGTGCAGGATACTGAGGCAAGAGAAGGAGGATCTCCATAAGGTATTAAATATGGGAAATTCTTCAGTTTCAACCAGATACAAGCATTCTCCCTGGGAGGTACATGTGCAAAACACAGCATGATCAAGTATGGGAGGGGTCTCCACAAAGAATTGCAATGCTTCAATCCTAATTTTTTCTTCATCGACCTCAGGGTAGTATAAATGATGCTCTCTCCGCCCTCCCATCCTCTCTTTACAGTACTGATGTGAGGAACGTTAGCCTGAAAAACAGTAACATGCTCAAATCAGCATGGAGTAAATAAAACCAAGAATGTGCTGGTCCGAATCTAATATTCCTTTATCCATTATGGTATACTTGCTTTAGTAGTTCACAAGCTGCCCAGACTAAAATGGAAGTTAAACTTGTCCAGGTGGGAAAGCTGCTGATGCTTGTTGTTACTCAGGCTGGCATATACAAGTACAACGCTGATAACTGGCCATTTTGTGTATTTCTAACTCACCCTATATTAAAAGGTCTCGAGGCAGGATGCAATCTGTAAATCCAATTTAGAGAAACCAAAACTATTTAAATGCTTTAAGATAATTAAAATATTTTAAAACTGAACTGTTAGAATGATTAAGGACAGGAAGAAAACCAGCTGGAAGATTGAGGAGTAAACTGTGATGTCTCTAATGGCCAAATCTTGAGCGAACAACTAGGGTTTAACTTGTACTGAAGTTAAGGCTTTGTTGGCACCATTCAGCCCTCTAAGATGAAGGCATTCCAAACAGGTTGCTATAGCCAAGAAATCGTCTTGTTGTTACGTAATTTAACAGTCTCAACTGTGAGCCAGTAAAGAGGGCACTCAGTGGATCTTAATTATCAGGCAGACATAGATAGAAGAGATGCTCTTTCAAGTGTCTATATCCTAGTCTACTTTGAGCTTTAAAAGTCATTGTCAATATCTTGGATTCTGCTGCCAGAATTATGTTGCATGTTGTACTTGCTGTCATCTTCAAAGGCAGCCCCACATGCAATCAATTAACAATGCACTGTTAACAGTGCATTAACTATTCTGGCTGCATTGGCCCTGACTAGAAATGGTTGTAGCCAATGCACCACCTGAGCTTCCAGGAATAGAGATACAGTATATCCAAAAATACTTTGAAGCTGTGTACCTTCTCCTTCAGAGAAAGTTCAGCTTCCTCCAGAACAACAGAATTTCTATGATGCTGGGATTCACCTTCCATTTATTTGCTTTCACCGAGCCTATAACACTGTCCAAACACTGGCCCAGTACCTGCACAACCTTGCCTGACTCCAGTTACAGAAGAAATAAAGTCGGTTATCATCAGCATACTGGTGGTGCCCACCTCCAAAACCCCAGATAACCTCAGCCAGCAGTTTCATTTAGATGTAAAAGAGCATTAGCCTTGTGCTACCCCCCTCAATTAACCACGTGACTAAACAACAATCTCTGAATACCACTCTTTGTAATGGACCCTGGAAGTAGCAATGGGACTGCTGTAGCAAATTGCCTCCAACTCCCATCACACAGAGCCACTCGAATGAGGTATTATGGTTGATTATATCAAAAGCTGCAGAGAAATCCAGGACAATCAGCAGGGTAGCACCATTCTCCCAGTTTCTGTCCTGGGGGAGATCATCCATCAGAGGGACCAAAGCTGTTTTAGTTCCAGAACCTAGGCTGAAACGAGTCTGAAAAGGATCTAGATCAATTGGTACATGGGGCAAATGACACTTTTTCCCCATTCACTCAGCCCTGAGACATGGGCATGATACGGCAACAAAACAAAGCAGGAGCAGGATGTGGTACCCCCCCTGAAATGGTGGTTCCCAACCTAGGGTCCCAGACATTCTTGTACTGCAACTCCCAGAAGCCTTCACCATTAGCTGTGCTGGCAGCGGCTTCTGGGAGTCATTCATGGCAGTGGGAACTACTGATCTAGATAATTATTTTCCTCCCAGAATGTCCAAAGCTGCCCAGACACCACTGTCCAATGTGAAATGATGTTTGCTGTGAGACAGTACTTCTTGTGTATCTCTGAATCCAAGAAAATACTCTTAAGGAAAGAGACCACCACCAACTCTTTCTGGGTGGTAGGCGCCACTCCCTGACATAACAAAGCACCTGTTTGTGTATATCTTCAACTACTCCTACAATGAACTAAAGAACAGTAACTCATGCCTCTTCCTCCATTGTTTTTTTCCTTTGTGACTTTCAGGTTTAGAATCACATTTGGCAGATAGTTACTCTGGGTATGCATACATAGACAAAACTGTATGATAATTAATTGTAGCCCTATCCGGGGGGGGGGGACAATCCTGAGAAACAAGAGCAACGTTCCTGCCTGCCCCACTGGACAGGCCGGGGCAATGCAAGAAAACCCAAATGGCTGGTTGAATGGTTTTTGTGTTCAGCTACCCCAAGTTATTCCCAGGCCCTTTTCTATGTAGAAGGAGGAGATCACTGCTGAAGAGCTGCTCAGGTCCCTGGGGTAATCTCTAGAGAGGTTTTTAGTCACTGGCCATAATCAGCTCTTTTTCCCTCTGGTGTTTAACTATATTTTGTCTCTTGGAAGCTGTTGCCCTTCTTCTTGGAATTATAGCAGGAACCTGAGCTTGAGTCCCCACTTTGCTCCTTGGGCTGGATAGGAGCCCCAGAAAATGCAGGTGGCCACTCCAAAATATCAGCAGCCATGGGATTAACATTGTGTTTTCTGGGTTGTTCATTCACTTTCAAGGAAGGGGTATGGATTTGCATCAGAAACACAAAGAGAGAGAAAGGTGGGAGGTAAGAATGATAATGGAAGGAAGGATGGAAGGGAAGAGCAGGAATGAAGAAAAGGTGAGGAGGATGGAAAGAAGTAGCATGGTGATGCTGAAGTAGTGGTTTAAAAGTGATGAAGAGATGTAAAAAAGAAACATGAAAGAGAGGAGGAAAGTAATAGGAAGCATATTCGAGTATTGATTTGGTGATTTATAAATGTTGCTATCCATGTGCTGTCAAAATGCTGTTCATTATATTGAGGACAGGAGGATTGGTTAAGCAGAGTCTGGACCCATACATTGCCAAGCTGTAATATATGTATGTGTGCATGTTTCTGAAGTTCCATTTGGCATTAAAAAAGATTTATCGTCATGCTCAGATGGCAATTCTAAACATTGTTCGGCCTTTTCTTTTCACCAGCAACTCATTGAAGCATCCGAAAGATTAAAGGCACAGTCCAAAGAACTAAAGGATGCCCATCAACAAAGAAAGCTAGCCATGCAGGAGTTCTCAGAGCTGAACGAGCGGATGGTAGACTTGCGCTCTCAGAAGCAGAAACTCTCTCGACAGCTCCGTGACAAAGAGGAAGAAGTGGAAGTGATCATGCAGAAAATTGACTCCATGAGACAGGAAATCCGTAAATCTGAGAAAGCGAGAAAAGAGGTAGCTCGCCAGGGTACTTGAGAATAATGGATTTCGGCTGCTATTTTGGCTTGAAATAGTTACGGTGGTTCATGCCTTCAGGTGTTGTGTATTCTTTTTGTGCAGCACCTTTCAAACCACCTCTATACTTTAGGGTTATGTGGAAAAATATAATGTTTGAACAACTCCTGCATACATACTGCACTCTAATTTCTGGAACCACACTATCACTTTTTGAACCACGGTGTGGCCTTAAACAGCCTTACTGTTTTCATCTGTTTCTCTTTCTTTCCTGTAAAAAAGAAAAAGCAAGCAAGGGAGTAAGCGAGCCAAAAGTGTCAATCTTTGTCCAAATCATTAATTTGTCATAAAGATGCCAATTATATTAATGTTATCTACATATATCCAGATTCCTCTTTTGGTATTTAATTCAATGTTTCCTTTTTTTTAAAAAAGTAACTTGTTCTTCTTGGGAGGGGGAGTGGCTACAGAAATATCAGTTGGCTACAAAAATATCTAGATCTCAGTGGGATGGATAAATCATGACAGGGGCCCATGAGAGTGAAGATGAGCCAAAGAGAGGGACACTCTTTTGAAATTTGCTGATATTGGAATCCAGTGTAGATATCTGATCTTGTGCATCTGCTTTTTTAACCTTCCACTTTCCTTTCTATATGAATCTTATAATCTACATTGTAAGATTTAAGATTAGGTTTGTATCTCATTGTTATGTTTTATACAGCAACTAGAGCTTGTGCATGATCTAAAAATAAAAATAACAGTTAAGATATTGCTTTACAATAATTAGACCTGTTTATCTTTTATAGCTAGAAACCCAACTTGATGACGCACTAGCAGAAGCATCAAAAGAGCACAAGCTTCGAGAGCACAGTGAGATTTTCTGTAAGCAGCTGGAAAATGAACTGGAAACACTAAAGGTGACAGTTTTTCTTTTTTTCTTTTTAACAATTCTAAATATATGATAATGCCTTTCCTTGGCCAAGAACTAGAAAGCCCAGCTAACAGTGCATACTATCTGACAGTTGCAGATCATCTGTCTCCTAAACAGTGGTCCTCAACCTTGGGCCTCCAGATGTTCTTGGACTACAACTCCCAGAAGCCTTCAGCACCACCTCTGCTGGCCAGGATTTCTGGGAGTTGAAGTCCAAGAACATCTGGAGGCCCAAGGTTGGGGACCACTGTCCTAAACAATACATGTTGGAATAATCAATGTAGACAACTAGCTCATCATGTAAGATTTGTTTTGTAGCACATATGTTCAGTCTGTGGTCAATTGCATGTATTAGGCAGTCCAACAAAATGTCTTTAGGATGGATGGGAATGCTCCCATCAGTATATGTTAAACCCTCACAGTGCGTAGACTTACATTTCATCTACTCTGGGCAGGCAATCTGTATGTTATGGCTTGTCATATGGGTGAATGGAGAAAACCTGACAAACCACACAATAGATTGTCATGGGAACGGATGTAGCATACTAGTCCTCTGCTAGTCCCAACTAGAGTAGACCCATTGAGCCAAAAGGCCTTAGGAACGTGTTTATCATTCAGCAAGTGATTCTGTGGGTTTGCTCTGTAGTTCAGAACAGCAATAGGATACTGGCCCTAGTAACAACACAAAAAGGCAGCTGTTTTCCTGGTCACTAACCCAGAGCAAAGTCGTTCCTTCCTTCCTTTCACGTGGGCTGTCTTAGAAGGGTGCATCCTGATTTAATTAATAATTTAAATAAATAAAAATAAAGATATCAGTAACTTTCTTTTCCTAAATGGTTTTTACTCTCCTCAGTACTACAGAGCTTGTGTTTTCTTCCTCCCTTTAGACTTCATGTTGATGATGTCATTGTCATTATTATTGCTTACCGTTCCAGGACATCAGGGCAAGTGAGAATATCTGAATAAAATAGAGACCAGAATATCATTGGTGATTTATGCATTTGTAAATATAATTTGAAAGATTACTTAGTTACATTAGTCGAGCAAGTGAATTGCTTCTAATTAATAAGATGCTAGCTGCATGCCTGATTGTGTGCCTGAAACACAACCAGTAATGCAACCAGCACATTGATATTTTCCAATTTCCTGCTACGACTCATGTAATTTCATTTATGCAGGTGTAAACAGCCAGTAGGCTTCTGGTTGCATAATTTTTAAAACAAATCAAAGCATGCACAGCCATGAAAGTCATCTTTCAAATTATATTTGTATTGGAACCTTTGTAAAGTCTGGGGAAAATAATTTTCATAAATAGGAAAGAGCTATGTAAAGAGTTGATAATCAATAATTGTTTTTGGTCTGTAACACTTCAAAAAGCAAATGCTCTCTGTTCATATGGTGTTGGTGATTAGATGGCTTCCCTTCTCATGAAAAGTTACTATGATAATAATAATGATAAGGCAGGTCTAAAACCCTTTCTTCACAGGGGTCAGGAGCATTCAAATATGCCATTTCTCCCTTTTGGAAATATGAATGCCCAGGAGGGCGGGCAAATGGACAATTGGGGCAAAAACTGTATTTTCCAAGGAAAAACTACCAATTTTTCAGTGGAAAAAACTGGAAACTTGGAGAAAACTAGAAAAATTTACTGATTAAATCTTTCCTCTCTTTTTGAAACAAATGAATACTTCTTAATAGAAGGTTTTATGCATCCATAATGTCCAGAATGGAAGATGTGTATGTAAGGCAGTTCATGAGATTAGAGCAGGGGTCCCCCAACCTCCGGTCCATGGCCCACTGCCGGTCCATGGCCTTTGCAGGACTGGGCCGCAGAGACAGATCTCCCGCCCCCATGCGTGCCCCACATGCACACATGGCCCGCCCCACCCCGCATGCACGGGTGCCCTGCACGTGCGCCTCGCCCACTCCCGCGACTGCGCCCCGCCCACACGTGAGTGCGCCACGCTCACCTGCACATGTGCACGAGTGCGTCACGCTCACCCATGCCCCCTGCGCACGGATCCCGCCCCCCCAACCGGTCCGCAGTTCGGAAAAGGTTGGGAACCACTGGGTTAGAGGACAATAATTCTTGTCCATAGTGTAAACATAAGCAGCATGCAAAACCAAAAGGTATTTGTGCACCTAGTTTCTGCCATCTGAAAATATAAGGGGTGGATGGCCTTTACTCTCATGGCATGCAGTGCATGGGGTGTACCAGTTTTCAGCTTTTGCCTTATTATATAGTGCAACCTTGTCCACACAAAATGAAGTCTGCATTTTTAAATTTTGCAAATACTCCAAGTAGCACAATTTCATATCCGAACTAAATTATGAATGAAGCATTTTATGTAGCTACAACAGTGTTGTTGTTGTTGTTTAGTCGTTAAGTCATGCCCGGCTCTTCGTGACCCCCATGGACCAGAGCACGCCAGGCCCTCCTGTCTTCCACTGCCTCCCGGAGTTTGGTCAAATTCATGTTGGTAGCTTCGATGACACTGTCCAACCATCTCATCCTCTGTCGTCCCCTTCTCCTCTTGCCTTCACACTTTCCCAACATCAGGGGCTTTTCCAGGGAGTCTTCTCTTCTCATGAGATGGCCAAAGTATTGGAGCCTCAGCTTCAGGATCTGTCCTTCCAGTGAGCACTCAGGGTTGATTTCCTTCAGAATGGATAGGTTTGTTCTCTTTGCAGTCCAGGGGACTCTCAAGAGTCTCCTCCAGCACCACAATTCAAAAGCATCAATTCTTCGGCGGTCAGCCTTCTTTACAACTACAACAGTACAGTTTATCTTTGATATGAAAATAAGATTTGAATTGTCTTTTCCATTTCCCCTCCCCAGTTCCAATTTTTTTCTCAGGAAGGAAAGGAGGTGTAATGTTTTTTAACATGGCTTCAACATTTCTGGAAATATTACATCTCTAGCCCTTGCTGTACTCTAAAGTAGCTCAGCTCTAGATGGACTAGTCAACATGTTTTTGGCACGACTGGGTATGCTTTCAGTTCGTGGCTTTGAGAGAATATTTAAGTGGGCCAGAAAGGAAAGAAGAGTCTCCTAGCTATACAAAGATCAATTTATCTCTAGACCATGATAGCCTCTTCTAGTATTAGGAATAGTTCCTAATGTTGTTTTAATGACTTGAGATATTTTATCCGCTCTCACAGGTAAAACAGGGAGGCCGTGCTGCAGGAATGGCCATGCAGGAACATCAGCAGGAGCTGGCCAAAATAAAGTCAGAGCTTGAGAAGAAAATTTTGTTTTACGAAGAGGAGCTAGTCAGACGAGAAGCCTCCCATGTCTTGGAAGTAAAAAATGTGAAAAAGGAGGTGCATGATTTAGAAAGCCATCAGCTAGCACTTCAGAAAGAGGTCATGATGTTAAAAGATAAATTGGATAAGGCAAAACGAGAGAAGTAAGTTCCATGAGCAACTCCTTCCCCACCCCAAAAGATGTGCGATCCAAAAATTAAAATATATGCACCCATTCCTATCAATAGATCTTAACTGGTGTCCTTTTCCTGTGAAATAATTGCATTTATTTCATCTTGCTTTGTGTACAGGCACAGTGAAATGGAAGAAGCAGTGGGAACTCTGAAAGAAAAATATGAGCGAGAAAGAACTATGCTTTTTGAAGAGAACAAGAAAATAACAACTGAAAATGAAAAGGTAATTGAGATAACGTAAGAGAAAGTAACATGTAATACTATTGTATATTATAAAATAGTTTTCACTGAGTATAGTAACATATACATATTGCGTAAAAAAGAGTTTTCTACCTCCTCCTCTCCTAAAAGCCAGCTCAAGGGGCAAATGCCAGTGTTGGGCATTCAGACATCTCTTTGACCAAAAGGCTTTCCCTTTTTTTTCTTCCTCCATATCCACCCCCCCAATATCTGCCCTAGAGTCACCCAGTTCTTTTGTCCTGTTTAGAGTATGCAAGGCAGTTGCAGGGGAAATCATTCCCCCACCCCACACACACTTGGTGGGAAGGTTTTATAGGATTGCACTGAACACTAAGTAAATAATTTCTGGTAGCTAGCATTATCAGGCAGAAACAAAAGAAAAAATAAAAAATAAAGAAGACAAAAACATTGTGGTACCTTCAAGACTAACTGCTATATGTGAGCTTTCGTGGACATGTCTGAGGACATGGACTTGTCCATGAAAGCTCACATTAAAATATAGCAGATAGTTCTTTAAGGTGCCACAAAGATTTTTGTCATATTTTTTTCTTTTTCTTTTGTTTTTGACAAATAATTTCTGTCTTCCAACACTAGAATTAAGTGATTTTTTTCCCTAGCATATTTCTTGCACATTTGCATGTACAGGTACAAGGCTTCTTTATTTTAGTTGCTTGGAAGATGGCCTGAAATGTTCTTTGGAGTGGGGATTATGCACATTGATTGCATTAAACTGTAATTGTGAAAACTACCAACTGTCTCATTTCAGCTTTGTTCCTTTGTGGATAAACTCACATCGCAAAATAGGCAGCTAGAAGATGAGCTTCAGGATTTGGCAGCAAAGAAGGAATCTGTGGCCCACTGGGAAGCTCAGATTGCAGAAATTATTCAGTGGTACGTGTTGTTGAGGGATTCCTTGAAAAATACACTAGAGCCTTATTAAAGAAGGAACTCTTCCAGAGAACATAAATGTGTCATCTTGCAGATGATGCACTCCACGGATACACAGCCATGTGTATTACTTGATTGTATACTGTTAAGTGAGCTTTATTGATCTTTGTCAAAAGCTTTCTTTATAGTGAGAATTTTAGAAATTACTTAATATTAACTGTTCTTTACTGTGCCAGTATTTCATTTTTAAAAAGTCCTATTTGAAGGCTGTTATGGCATGGGTACCAAGAGGAGGGAGTTGCAGAATGGTGTCACAGTCCTTACTGTTTCATGTTTATTCAGCCTACAGCAGTGGTGGCGAACATTTTTGGGCCCGAGTGCCCAAACTGAAGAGGGGGGAAAAAAACCCCAGCAGGTGGTGGGCCACGGTGGCGGCGGAAGTGGCGGTGGCGGAACCGGAAATGACGGCAGAAGGGGGAATCCCGGGCACGGAGGTGTCTCGAGATCCCTCTCCGGATCTGCCGCCAGCGCCAGCTGCTCCGGATCCTGGCCCGCCGCCTGTCGAAGTGCCAGCACTTCGACCAGCTGCAGCCGCCTCTTGAGGTTTGGCTGCGGGGCGGAGGGGAGTAGCAATCCGGCGACTTATGGCCTGCATGCCCGCAGAAAGGGCTCTGCGTGCCAGCTGTGGCACGCATGCAATAGGTTCGCCATCGCTGGCCTACATTAACTTTTCCTGCTATGTTAGTAGTCCCTCTGAGGCAAGAAATGACGTTCTTCCATAATTCCAAGGTAGGACAGTCAGTTTGACATGAGAAGCTCCTCTTGTTGAGGGCAACACAGTTAGTCATTCAGAGTATCTTTTTGAGGATCCAAACCTCTTGTAGACTCAAACTGGCTTTTAGAAAAAATATGCAGTTGGTCTTCTGGTTTTGAAAAATGGCCAGGTACAGCCTGCTGAACTTGGGTTGCTGAACTAATCCACCCCAGCTTAAATGGTTTGTGAATAGGAATTCTCCTGGTCCCAACTTTAGTATTTAATGCTCAGGGACTGGTTGTGGCCAAACTGTAACCTTTTGCCAAGGTTTGTCTGGAATACCAGCTGTGTTAATTCCCAACATGCTCAGACTTGATCATAGGCCTAACATGCATGAGTTACACCTTAATTTGAGTACTGTTTAATACACTTTGTGTGGTACTGCCTCTGAATACTGGAGTTAGTGAAGAATGCCAGTGCTAGAATTTTGACCAGGTCAGAGGAATGGGATCATGTGACTTTCTTGCAGTTTCAGCTGTTCTGGCTGCCAGTTTGTTTCCAAGTAGGATTCCAAGTTCTGGTTATCATCCTTAAAACTCTAATTGGCTTGAGATGTTGCTGCTGGAAGGACTGCCTCCTTCCATGTGAACTGCTTATCCCTTAAGACAACCTCAGTGCCCCATATTGACTTGTAGTAAAACCAAAATATCCTCACGTCAGAAGTGCTACCATGCAGAAAAATGTTAAAGAATTGTCTGTTACCAACGGTAGCAATGAGAGACTGTCTTGGAACTATATATGAGCTGCTTGGAGTAAAGCAGGTTATATGTTGAATTAAGTTGAAAATCACTGTCTGGATTCCAAACTATGAACTGAGCGATTGTTGCATTTATTATTATTTAAAAAGCTATAGCCATTGAAATACCTATAGAAATGAAGGAGCCGTTTTCCATGACTGGATATACTGTGCCAGCCCTGAGGCATATCCATACTGGATATAGTATGCCAGCTGTAAGGAAAATTACCCTGGCTGTCTCCAGTGGTTTCAAAACTGAAGCTAGAAGATGAAAAAACTAGCCAAAAAATGAAATACTATGATTCAGAAACCTCAGGATTAGCAATAAAATGCTACTTTATGTAAGCTTTGCTGGGTATCTAGCTTTATCACAGTGTGATTCTTATGCCCACACTCCAGGGTGAGCGATGAGAAAGATGCACGTGGTTATCTTCAGGCTTTAGCTTCTAAGATGACAGAAGAACTTGAATCTTTGAGAAGCTCCAGTCTGGGATCAAGAACACTGGTGAGTGTAGAAGTCTAATGGATTGATTAGTGAAAAATGCATTCATATTTGTAATGCCCCTGATGTCCATTTATCAGTCTATATATGTGCCTTGGATCCATGTATAAGGTTTGTAAAAGGCATAAGTTTGTGCTGTCACTTTGCTTTTATTATAGAAATGTCATGGAGTTTTGCTCATAGACAATAATTTGCTCAGTTATTTATCTTGGACAGTTGTATATCTCAGAGCCTCTACTTCCTTCCTTCCACCTCCACCCCCCCCCCCCCCCCCCCCCCAGTATTGTGATGCCCTTTTTGAGATGGTGTGACTATCTTAGTGGCAGGCCTTTAAGCATTGCTTCATCATATGTATGTGAACAGAGAATGAAATAGATCACACTATACTTGTCTTGTTCCAAGTGAAAATGTTGCTCTTTAAGCAGCAGGGCTTTTTGTGTTGATTTTACCATTTTGGAAGAATAAAGTGAGATATGTAATTTGAATTGATTGCATTGAATTGAGTAATCACAGGTCATATGACTGGTACTAAAGAAAAGCAAGAATTGATCCAGTGGGATGATATCTAGGATGGCACCCTACTAAACCATGCATAGCAAAGCCCCAAATGTGAATGAAGTTTTCTCTCGGTTGTCTGTAAGGAGAGGAAGCAGCCCCTTATAGGAAGTGGGTTGGCTTTACCAGTTGTCCCCATTTCCATTGCAACATACTGGTTGTCATGGCTTCATTGGCACAAGGGAAAGGAATTGCTTCTCTGAAAGTTAAGGGAAGGGCGAGCCTTGGAGCTCATTTCCTTCCAAGTATGATTTTAAGGCAAGGCTATTTGTTTATGGCCTTGTTGACTTCTTGTAACTTCTCCTGAGACAGTTTAACCCCTAGAATACAAAAAGTGGTGCATGGACAAGTAAAAAGGGAAACGTGGGCATTTACCTGTTCACAAAGGATAGTAGATAGTGACACATTGAAACAAATCCCGGCAAATGATCAATTCAGTAATTACCTAGATGAAGGTAGATTTCATTTCAGATTCTTTTTTTAAATTTATCTTGTCTTTACAGTATTTGTTTGTATGTATGCATCCTGTTTCTCAGCACATGGGGGGGGCTTGAAAGCAATATCTTATACAGAGATTCTCTGTTCAGATTCTGCTTTCACGTTGCAGTCATACACATTTACTTGGATGTACATCCCACTGAAGTCAGTAGGGCTTCTCACAATAGATGTGTATTGGATCACACTGTCCGCTATAAAATGTTTCTCAGTTGTTAAGGTGAAATGCATTCTGCGAATACAATCTTGAAAGGATCTCTTCTACCTTACTGATGATGACATAAAGTGAAGCTTTCAAATAGCTTTAATATTTAAACATGTGATAAATTCTTCAGTGGTCTTAACAATTGATTGCTGCAATAGGATCCACTTTGGAAAGTAAGACGTAGTCAGAAGCTGGATATGTCAGCAAGGCTGGAATTGCAATCTGCTCTTGATGCTGAAATACGTGCCAAGCAGCTAGTCCAGGAAGAATTGAGGAAAGTGAAAGATGCCAACCTGTCCTTTGAAAGGTAATTTTTGAGGTCTTTCTTTAGCTTCTTTCACCTTGTTTTTTCTAGCAAAAGAGTAGATACAGTATGCAGGTTTGTGGAAGAAGGACTTGCTAATGTAGTTCTTTATAATGCATGTTTTAATATTTGTAATTATTGAGTTCTGGGCAGCCTAAGAAATCTCCCACGTTTTTTGCTAAGTGGAATGGCCTGGTTCCAAAGAGCCATGCAAGGAGTTTTCATTATCCAAGGGAGTTTAATGTGGTAGTTTCCTGCGCTACATAACAAACCTCTTTTGAGATTGAGGAATATTTGAAACATAATTTGAGATATGCCATGGGGAAGGGGTCCCTGTGGGGGAGGAGGACATTGAGATGGCAAAGATCCCTGGGTATTTGTGCCAGCCACTGGAACCAGAGCATTACACTCTGGCTAGAATTATTTCATTTGCAGGCAGGAATGTTGGAAGGGCCAATCTGCCTATCTCTGTTTTTGTCACAACCTGGATGGCCTCTCCTCTTGGTGATGATTTGTAGTTTGTCATCTGGAATATCTTCTCTCTTATGTGTACAGGATTATCCACACACTCAGAGAATGTCCTGTTCTTTTAAACGAGTCTCTTGGCTTCAGATAGAATGTATAATTCACCCTCCTTCTTTTTTTAATTCAGTTTTGTACATTTGACATAAGACTTTTCTTCTATCTCATGCTGGGTAATATACCAGCTGGGAGCTGGAGCCAATCCCTACATCAGTTGCAGATTTCCGATAATCATTTGTATAGATACACCTTTGTTCAGATTAATTTTGTACACTGACATGAAGCTTGCCCTGTGCTGTTATTGCACTCAGCCAAATAATCAGTGGAAAATTTCCTGAGAATGTGTGTATAAAGAAACTGTCCTCAAATAAAAAATAGAAAAGATAGCTGACATTTATAGCTGTTGATATATGCATGTGACTTTTGAGTTGTACAGCTAAGTTAGAATGCTCTCAGATATGCAAAGTACAAAGGCAGTTAGTCTTTTTAGTTCTGTTTGATGGAATGATGGCTGTCTGACTTCTGTTACTATGCTATCTTATGTTACCATAATTTTCGTATTGATAACACTTTTTTGTATAACTATCTTATCACACTTAAGGAGTCTTTGTAACTCAGTAGGCTGTTTGATGATGATGTAATGAAACTTAAGATTCAAGGAATTAGTGCTAAGAGCAACTGTAGATTCTGCAAAGAAAAAGATGAAACTGTGTCACATCTCATCTGCGAATGTCCAAAGATTGCAAAGATTACAAAATTAAACATACAGTGGCAAAATTAGTGCACTGGTCATTATGCAAAAAAATATAACTTGCCAGCCTCCCAAAATCCATGGGAACATCAGGTAGAGAAGGTGTCAGAAAACGACAATGACAAGATCTTGTTGGATGTCTAGATCCAAACTAATAATAGACACCTTGAACATAACACACCAGACAGAATAGTAACAGAATGAAGAAATGTCTGGATCATTGACATTGCAATTCCAGGGGATGCCAGAGTTGAAAATTTAGATTACGCATCCTTCAGTCTCAAGAGACTATGGTAACGTGCTCTGAATAGAGGTCTTGGAACAGCGTCTAGTGTGGCTGAGAAGGCCAATTCGAGAGTGACAATCCCTTCCACACTGAAGACAAATACAATCTGTCCCCTGTCCAGCTCCCTGATTTTTCTGGTTTCGGGACTGCCTCTTTGCCTCGGCCTGCTGGACAAGTGTCTCTTCAAAATGGGAGAGGCCATGCTGCACCGCCTGCCTCCAGGCTGAACGCTCAGATGTCAAGGTTTCCCATCTGTTGAGGTCCATTCCTAAGGCCTTCAGATCCCGCTTGCAGATATCCTTGTATCACAGCTGTGGTCTCCCTCTGGGGCGATTTCCCTGCACTAATTCTCCATACAGGAGATCTTTTGGAATCCGATCGTCAGCCATTCTCACGACATGCCCGAGCCAACGTAGACGTTGCTGTTTCAGTAATGTATATATGCTAAAAATTCCAGCTCGTTCTAGGACTACTCTATTTGGAACTTTGTCCTACCAGGTGATACCAAAAATACGTCAGAGACAACGCATATGGAACATGTTCAGCTTCCTCTCCTGCCATGCACAAAGGGTCCAGGACTCACTGCAGTACAGAAGTGTACTCAGGACACAGGCTCTATAGACCTGGATCTTGGTATATGCCGTCAGCTTCTTATTAGAGTTTTCAACTTATTAGAATTGAAAATAAAGAATTGGAAAAACAAAAATACAGAGATCTATCAATTAAAACATCTTGCTTATGGATTAAACACGCTTCAGTGGTCCCCGTAGTCACAGGGGGATTGGGAACAGTATCAAGACATTTCACACAATACTATGAGCACTTGCAACTCTCAGAAATAACACCCTCAGAGCTACAGACAATGGCAGTATTAGGAACAGCATATATACTACCTCAGTATTTAACAGGTACTTAGGTTTTTGGTTAAAACCTGTATCTGTTTTATAATACCAGTCAACGTTTTTATCATTTTGATTGACTGTGCCTGGTATTTAATAATAATAATAATAGTCATAGTCATAGTCATCTTAGAACTTCAGAGCTGGAAAAGATCCTATGGATCATTGAGTCTAGCCCCTGTTAAGGAGGCACAGTGGGGAGTGAACTTCCAACCTCTGGCCCTGCAGCCAGATACCTAAACTACTGAGCTATCCAGCAGTTCGAATTCTAGATGACTGATTAAGGATTCCTAAAACAACTTACCCATTGATAATATCTGCTCTTACCCTGCATATGAAGCTGCACAAGTACAGGTGGTGTTTTAAAGGAAGATTCTCTGTTTATGCAGAACAGTTGTGAACTTAATAACACAAATGGGCATCATAGAATATACTGTAGATAATATACCTCTGCAGTGTGTAGGGTTCCTGAAAGATTCTTGGGCGAAGGAGTCTTCTGCATGATGGAAGTGTGAAAAAACACTGCCTCTGATACTGTTGGTGATACATGGCCGTCGTGGCTTATAGCATTGGTAGCTTTATCCTCCATGGTGTGAATGAAAACCTGTTATGTATTACTGCTTTGACTGGTTTTTTTGTACTATTTGTGTTTTCCATTTCTCAGAGTGGCATTTGGGGTTTTTCCTTTTTAATATTTGTATACTTATTGTTCTTAGCTTTTAATACTGCCTTTTAATGATGTAAGCTGCCTCTTTATACTCAGTGTTTTCAGATTTAAATATTGTCATTCAGTGTTGTAAGTCACCTTGGGTCCTTTTCAGGGAGAAAGGTGGGGTATGTACCCTGTTTCCCCGAAAATAAGACCTAACCTGAAAATAAGACCTAGTATGATTTTTCAGGATGCTTGTAATATAAGATCTACCCCAAAAATAAGCCCCAGTTAAGTGAAACCCCGCCCTCCACCATTGTGCAACAACCAGAAGAAGATTACATGACTGTATTTGCATAAATGTAGATTGTTGTACATGAAAAAATAAAACATTCCCTGAAAATAAGCCCTAATGCGTTTTTTGGAGCAAAAATTAATATAAGACCCTGTCTTATTTTTGGGGAAACACAGTATGTATGTATGTATGTATGCATGTATGTATGTATGTATGTATGTATGTATGTATGTATGTATGTATGTATGTAGGAGGGACGTGGTGGCGCTGCGGGTTAAACCGCAGAAGCCTCTGTGCTGCAGGGTCAGAAGACCAGCCGTCATAAGATCGAATCCACGCGACGGAGTGAGCTCCCGTCGCTTGTCCCAGCTCCTGCAACCTAGCAGTTCGAAAGCATGCAAATGCAAGTAGATAAATAGGCACCACCTTGGTGGGAAGGCAACGGCATTCCGTGTCTAGTCGCGCTGGCCACGTGACCATGGAAACTGTCTTCGGACAAAACGCTGGCTCTATGGCTTGGAAACGGGGATGAGCACCGCGCCCTAGAGTCGGACACGACTGGACTAAATGTCAAGGGGAACCTTTACCTTTACCTATGTATGTATGTATGTATGTATGTATGTATGTATGTATGTATGTATGTATGTATGTATGGACGGACGGACAGATAGATAGATAGATAAAATAAAAGATTTGGAGGAACTGATGAAGGAAAAAATAAGACACAGAAATGCATTTTGTTCCCTTACATTCTAAATAGTTCAAGGTTTCTATTTTACTTTTTAGCAAACTAAAGGAATCTGAAGCAAAGAATCAGGAACTCTTAGAAGAAGTTGAAGCTTTAAAGAAGAAGCTGGAGGAAAAATACAGGACTGATGCTGGTAATAATTTAGGAATCAAGTAGCTTAAAAAGAATGGTTTGTTTTTTGTTTTTTAATCTTAAAAATTAAATAATCTGATTTTCCCTTTTCTAGGTCTCAAACTTTCAGAATTTCAAGATTCCATATTTGAATATTTCAACACTTCACCTCTTGCACATGATTTGACTTTCCGAGTAAGTATTAGTGCATGGCTACAGAAATTTTCTAAGGACTGGAGAAAAGAAAAATCTCACTGAATTGGGATGTAACGAAGAACTGCAATGTATGCTGATCTGTGCATTGCAAACATTGCATTTGCAGAATCTTAATGGGCATGTTTGAAAACTAATTGTTCTATTTATAACTTACCTGCTTTATCTTAAGTTAGCAGAGCAGAGCAATTCATAACCAAAAATATCCCAGTCTTCAAACTAGATAGATGTGCAGAGCATGTGGTGCTTCAGGTAATGCTTGGTTGTAACTCACACATTAGACCTTCCCAGCAAACTCAGTGGTAAGAGATGATGGTAAAGGGGGGGGGGGGGGATGCAAAGAATCACCCTGTTGGATTGCCAGCCAAAGAAAGTCAGAGACCATTGGTAATGGCGTGGCTAAAAAAATATTGTAAATAAATAAATAAATAAATAAAGTCGCATAAAGGGTAGAAGATCTAATAGCTATGCCTTTTGCTTCCCATGGCATAGTTACATAGACACAGTGGTTCCCAGACTTAGAAATTCAAGACTGAGACACTGATCTGTTTTTTGAGCTAGATAGTGACACACAACTTCTCTCATGTTTATGAAATTCACAGCCACAGATGACTAGACACTTTACATATAGGTCATACTTCCCTGGGGAAAACATAGTGAAATGACATACAGAATTACTCATGTCATGTTAACCAGTCTTAATTTCTATTGACTTGGGTGCTTCTTTGTAGACCATGCAGAATGGATCAGGATTTTAATTTTTTTATTGAGAATAATATACATAAAGATTCATGCTTTGTGCTGGGTATATCTGTGCAGCACTTGGACACTATAATATGTGACTTCCTAGCTTTCCTTGTTTCCTTTTCAGACTACTTACTTGTTGCTGGAGAAAAGGCAAATTGGTTTAAAGTCTTTCAGTACATAAAGTGAGCATTTCTGCTACTTGTTTTTATAGAATTGATGCTGGTTTATTGCTGATGCAGAAAGGCGAGCTGTTTGCCTCTCTCCACCCACTCTGCAGTGTCTCTGAAAACAAAATAAATGGAAAGCAAACATAATGTTCTGCCAAATTTTAGGTATTATTTGCACCTTGAAGTAGAAAAGTGACATGCTACATCCAATCTGAAAGCCCTTCATGCCAAGAGAAGTTGAGATTTTAATGAAGATCAGATATATAATATTTGATCTTCATTAGATATATCTACAAGAGAGGTTTATAATGTATATTGTGCAGTTCCTTTTAAGTTTCTTACCTTGTTTGACTTTACAATTGCTTCCAAAACTGCTCAGTACTCTAACGCTACAGATTAAAATAATGGGTTGAATAGTGATAACTTTTCCCAAGGCAACTACAAAGTTCCTGTTTTCACTACTACCGTGTTTCCCCAAAAATAAGACAGGGTCTTATATTAATTTTTGCTCCAAAAAAACACATTAGGGCTTATTTTCAGGGGATGTTTTATTTTTTTCATGTACAACAATCTACATTTATTCAAATAAAGTCATGTCATCTTCTTCTGGTTGCTGCACAATTTATTTATTTATTTATTTTATTGGATTTCTACCCCGCCCATCTAGACCAAAGGTCTACTCTGGGCGGCACAATGCTGCACAATGGTTGAGGGCGGGGTTCCACTTAACTGGGGCTTATTTTTGGGATAGGGCTTATATTACGAGCATCCTAAAAAATCATACTAGGGCTTATTTTCAGGTTAGGTCTTATTTTCGGGGAAACGGTATGTATTGTTGGCTGTATTGTAGTATGCTGTGTTTATAGCAAACGTTTTTAGTGCATTACTTACGGGGTTTTTTAACACACACACACACACACACACAGAGTTTGTGATTTTCAGAAGAATGTTGTGACAAATGCTAACTTAGTTTGATGACAACCCTTTTGATGGTGTTGTTGAGTAAATGATTATTTTTATCCTCTCATATCTGTTACACCAAGGACTCTGTGTCTTCCTCATCTGCATCTTCTCCACTAGCCTTTTGGGAAGACGTAAGTTTTTGTGTTGGTGGTTTTGCCTCCCCCATCTGTGATCTGTAAATGTAAAATTGCCATCCCAAACTTAGTGGCCTTTTTAAATTTTCCTTTATTATGTGTATTTAAAAAATAATTCTTAACATTAACTAAACTAAATAGAACTAGTTTATTTTACTTTTTAAGGTCCTCTTCTAAACTGAGTATTAAAGGATGCTACACATAAAAATTAAAATCTGAAGGTGAACATGCCTTTTGAAAACAGAAGGTCCCATTCTTTGATTAGAATGCATTTTAGAAAGCCAAATTGCTGATGTAGTTTACACTGAATGGAATTTGAAGCCTTGATTTCACTGGTGTAGCAACTGTCCATGCTTTGTTCTTAATCCTTTCAACTGCAGAAATCCCTGTTAGTAGTAATATAACCTACAATTTAATAGCTGGCTGGATAGCTTAGTGAGACGGAGCACCTAGCTTCCAGTGAGCCTTGCAGAAGAGCCAGCCTGTGTGGTATTGGGCAAGCTATGCAGTTCCAGAGCACTCCCAGAGGAAGGGACTGATACACTACTCCTGAGTACTCTGTACTAGAAAATTCTGGCAATAGCTGTCATAAGGTGACCTGACAGCACCATGCATTTAGATATTTATTTATTAGATGGTTTTTCCTTCCTGTTTTTGTTTTGTTTTGTTTTTGAAAATGAAAATTGAATTATTGCTGTTGTTGTTACTACTACTACTACAGTTGAATGTTTTAGGGGTTATACCCTGGAGAAGTTGAATAGAGAGTCAAATGTAGGCACATATGTAAGATCTGCCTTGTGGCCCTCTTTTAGGTGTCTTCAGTTGTTAGTTGATGGTGATCAGAGACTAGGGTTTGTTTGTTTTTCTGATACAACTTTCTCCAAAGATATTTGCTGGCTGCCAGCTTAGAAATTAGTTCTCCCAGGGACTTGTTCATTTGTTTAATTGTTTCTGTTGATGTCTTGTATGGATTTTAAACTTTTATTGGATATGACCTTGCGGGGATGATAGACTATGAGTTGCTTTGCGGGCTACTTAGTGGAAAGGCAAGATACAAATATCTTAAATAATCAGTTTTGCTATTTTACCTAAAATAACTTCAGCTTTTGCTTTCCTGTTGTACAAAAGGGAAAGGAATAGAATAGGGTTAAAAATGGAGCTACTAAACCTTTGTAAGCTCACATTTCTCCAGAGCAAAATTTGGTTTGAATTTTGTATATTGTACGGAAGAGAAATCTCTAAACCTAAATGGCAACTTGATGCAAAATTAATAGCCTCAACCTTGTAAAGCTGAATTTGAAGTTTGCGTTTTAGTTGTGAGGCCCTGAAATATAGTAAAATAATATAATAGTTTCCTCCTTTAATTTGCTTCTGCTTTAACATGCAAATCCATCCATCCATCCATCCAATTTGTAAGCTGCCTTTCTCCTGGTGAGGGCACCCAAGGCAGCTCACAATATTAAAACAAGTCACACTAAAAACACAATAAATAACAAGATTAAAAATCAATGGAACATAAAATAATAATTAAAAATCAATTAATTAATAGTGCAATAATAATCAAAAAGCATTTAAAACTTTAAAAACATACTGAGAAGAACAAAAACCCAGCATCCAGGAACTCGGTTGTAATTATTAAAAGTCTTGACTGAAGAGGCAGGTATTTGACAATTGGCAAAAGGGAGGGGGCCAACCTAACCTCCTGAGGGAAAGTGTTTCACCACCTACGAGCAGCCACAGAGAAGGCCCTCTCTCATGCTCCATTGAATGCACTTGGGCTGGCAACACGACTGATGTAAGGACCTCCTTTGAAGATCTTAAGACCAAGAAGGCTCATATGGGGAGATACAGTCCTTCAGATAGCCTGGACCCAAACCATTTAAAGCTTGATAGGGCATAGATAATAAACTAAAACTGACAGGCATTCACTACAAGCATATAAACCAAAGAGGAAAATCCTCAGAATGCCAATAATCGTCTTGCAGTCTGTTTTATGTTATTTTCTCATTCTGTTTCATTTTTGTATTTAGACAAAGATAGACGTTTTTCAGACCCTATGTTCTTTTCATGGCCTTCTTCAAGGGCTAAAAGTAAATAAAGCACATTTATTAAGTAGTAAAGCAAGTTTTATAAATGAAGTCACATCAGTCACATAAAACTATCACATTCGTCTTTTCTTTACGGCAGAGTTGCATAGTCAATTGCAATTAATTATAATAAAAACCCAATGAAATGTTAAGAATAATGTTGTTTAAGAATAAAAGAAAAGTTGAAGGTACTTCTCATACAAAACTGGGGAACCAGTTATATTTGATACTTCCTTGAGTTTCTTTCAAGGTTTATCTCTGCATTTAGAGATTAAGAAAATGATTGATACTCCCTTGGGTTGATTCCAAGGTTTATAAGTGTCAGATGCAATTGGTTCCCTGATTATGTATGAATAGAGCCTTCAACTTCTCCCATTTGTTTTACCTTGAATAATCATCTGCAATAATCTGTACTTTTTGTTTTTTATTCTGTGATCAAATTGTTCTAGTTTTCTGCATTTTATTATTTTGTGGTCTTCATTTGTCTTAGCACTTTTTTTATTGTCAACCTCTTCATTCCAATAAATTCTTAGCATCTCAAATGCTTCTGACCTTTGTAATAGTTGCATACATTAGAGAATCCATGATTCCATGCCATATGGTACAACTGAAGATTAAATAGCACTATATGATGTTTACTCTCAAAGCTAATGCCAAGTTTTTCTTATTTATCTTAAGAAGTTGCTCCAGGCCATCTCTATTCTGTTTTTAATGGGGTGAACCCACTACAGTACGAACCCCTTATCCATGGGATCACTGATTCACTTATTCACGGTCTGAAAATATGAAAAATAATAAAAGAGAAAAATCCAGAAAAAACTATTTTCACATGTATAACCTGAACTGGCCACTAGAGGGAGCCAAAAGACCATGCTATAAACATTTATTCATGTCAAATTCATAGCATGGTCTCTGGCACCATCTAGTGGCCAGTTCTGGCAATACATGTGAAAACAATTACAGTGGTGCCTCGCAAGACGAAATTAATCCGTTCCACAGTTAATGCCGTCTAGCGAAAATTTCGTCTTGCGAAGCGCGTTTTCCCATAGGAATGCATTGAAATTTAATTAATGCGTTCCTATGGGGAAAAAAAAGTCAGAAACCAAAAAAAAGTCAGCAAAAAGTCACTTACCAGGTAGAGTAGACTGAGTCCAGCTCCTCACAGTGTGTTTGTAGCCCCAGAACAGCCGGAAAAAGAGTGCCAAACAGCGAGCAACCAGCAGGGAGCCGGCAGCCATTTTGTGTTAGTCTCCCTCCTGGCCCCCCTCTCCCCGCCTCTCAGCTGATCGGCGCTGGGTCTGAGAGGCTTTTTCCCTGCTAGGCAAGCCTCAGGAAGCCTGTTAGACCCAGCGCCGATCAGCTGAGAGGCGGGGAGAGGGGGGGTAGCTGATCAGTTTCAATGCATTCCTATGGGAAACGCGCCTCGCAAGACGAAAAATATCGCAAGACGGACCTTTTCGTCTTGTGAGTTTTTTGTCTTGCGAGGCATTCGTCTTGCGAGGCACCACTGTACTTTGTTGTGGTGTCCAGAACATAGGGGTTCTGTGCCTACTCAGACCTTGCTTCAGAAAGTTCCAGAGTCTCAAAAATGAAAGTGCCTCTCTGCCTATACTGTGTGTGCACGGCCCCACTTTCTTCAGTCCTTTTTTGTCCACCGCTGCAACAGCATGCAAAGGACTGCTCTGGAGCCTCCCCCTCATTTAACATCATTTCGATAAGTTTTCTACCTTTCCTTCTTTTGTCTTCTTCGTCTTCTTCCTTCCTTTCTTTTTTTACCTAAAAAAAAAAAAAAGAAGAGGGTGGGGATGGGAAGAGAGATATTTAGGTAGAGTTAGAGGGGACCTTCCCACCATGGCTCTGCTGCTTCCTTTCCCTCAACAATTTATGGCCGCTGCTTTGATGAAAAAGTGTGCCACTTGTGGCATAAAGATCCCACAATCAAACAGACACAACATTTGCCTTTTTTGCCTAGAGAAACCCCCTTTGTTTAATTTTGCAGAATTTGCAAAAGTTTCACAGCTCTTACACTTAAGAATCAACCGATCCTTCCTCTGGGAACAGTCTCTTCAAGCTACAGATTCCCCTACTAAGGAAAAACCCAATCCACAAATGGACCGGACAACTCTACTGGAAAAACCCTCCAGGGCTTCCAGACCCAAGCCCACTCCCTCGTCTTCCTCAAAACCATCTTCGAAGTCAAGGAAGGAATCAGAGCACAGTGCTTGAAAACAACAGGCAGCCTCCGGTATTGAGGCAACCAAAAGAAAGAAACAATGACAACCCGCAGACACCAGTGTTGTTGCAGCTACCTTGGATCCCCAGCTACCTATCCGAGAGCCAGCCTCTGCTCCTATTGCCGACACCATATACACAGTCTCTGTTTCAGAGGGTGAATGCTTGAGTCCCTCTGCGCGGAGTGTTCCCATCTCACAAAGACCACCCTCTTCTCTCCACCATCGGAAGGAGGGCAAACGTCTAGATTGAGGTCCCTCTCCCTTACTTTTCCCATATGAAACAGTGGTAGGTGCCCATGATGGCATGGTAGTTAGGAATGCGCATGTGAAGTGCTGCTGATGAGTAAACTTTCCGAGCCAATAGGTCATCGCTTCCTCAGCTTCGTCGTCGACCAACAGACCTGCCACTTCCACGCACTTCGCTTCAGACTCTCCACAGCCCCTAGAGACCTAACAGAAGCAGAAGACATCAAGAAGAGGTGGCAAGAATACACTTAGGAATTATACCAGAAAGATCTGGATGTCCTGGACAACCCAGATAGCGTGGTTGCTGACCTTGAGCCAGACGTCCTGGAGAGTGAAGTCAAGTGGGCCTTAGAAACCACAGCTAACAACAAGGCCACCTCAAACAACAAGGGTTTTCCATCTCCTTCATCAAAGTCTACTTTGCCACTGTAGTCGCTCACCAACCAACAGGCCATCCTTCTGCATGGTTCTTCAGACATCACACTGTCAGAAACTTCCTAAAGGGCCTCCACAATGCCTACCCAGATATGCAACCTCCACAGGATCCCTGGTCCTTACCACTGGTTCTTTCCCAGCTTACCAAGCCTCCCTTTGAACTGCTGGCTACAAAGGATCTCTGCCTTCTATCTCTCAAGGTCACACTCTTGGTAGCGCTCACATCAGCACATTGGGCTGCAGAGCTTACAGCTCTTCGATGTGACTCACCCTACATCATTTTTCCCCACACCAAGGTCACTCTCCACACTGATGTTACCTTCATCCCCAAGGTAGAGTCTCATTTTCACATTTCTCAACCTATCATACTACTACCTACCTTCTCTCCATCTCCGCAGAATGACCTGGAACAATCCCTTCGCTCCTTGGACGTCTGCCAAGCACTGGCCTTCTACCTAGAGAGAATGAAAGACTTCAGACAAACAACCAAGCTTTTTGTCTCCTACCAAGGCCCCGAGAAAGGGCAACCTATTTCTTCCCAATGCTTCTCCAAATGGATCTCCCTAGCTGTTGTCTTGGCCTATGAATCTGCAAACAAGCCCTCCCCCCTTGGACTTTCCGCAGCCACTCTACCAGAGGAATCTCCTCTACTGCCTTTATGTGAGGTGTAGATATCCAGGACATCTTTTGGGCATCCACATGGTCCCAGCCTTAGCCTTTGTCACATACTATAGACTAGATCTCAGGGCTCAGAGAGATTCTGCTTTTGGTAGGTCTGTTCTATCATCTGTCCTGGTGTAACTCCCACCTCCAAAACTCTAGCTTGCTAATCACCCCTATGTGTGCATATATGGACATGATGTTTAAGAAGATTTGGTTACTTACGTAACTATGGTTCTTTGAGTGGTGATCCATGTATCCACACATCCTGCCCACCTCCCCTCTTGTTTCACCCTTCCATTTTTTTCTAGTGGCAGACAATTGGGACTCAGGAAAGCGAGGCTGCGCACACAGGGTATAGGTAGAGAGGCACTTTCATTTTTGAGGCTCTTGAACTTTCCAAAATGAGGTCTGCGTAGGTGCAGACCCCCCTATGTGTGCATACATGGATCACCACTCAAAGAACCATAGTTACGTAAGTAACCAAATCTTTCTTTTTGTTTCTTCCTTTTACCATGCTCTCTCTCTCTCTCTCTCTCTCTCTCTCTCTCTCTCTCTATTATCCACAGTTTTCAGTATCCACAGGGGGGCTTGAAACCAATCCCCAGAGGATACGGGGGTCCTACTGTATTCTTTCAATCAGCATTCCATACTTGTATTTGCCAGTATGCTCCACACTTACATCTCTTAACTGCATTTCTTGGGCTGCTTGCTTTGTACTGATTACTATTATTTGGTTTTCTCAACAATCATTTTTAAACAATGTTGATCACTTCCTTCATTGATTTTATTATATAACCTTTGTTTATCTTGTACACTGTCTGCTGATAATACTGGATCATCTTGCCTATCAGATGTTGTCATCAGCCTTTCCATTGACAAGGATAAAATCAGATAAATCATGAAGTACTTCTCTAAAGAGTATAGTTGAGAAGCAGTTTTGAGCATGGACATCCTTGTTGTACACCCCTTCATATTTTTGTTTTCTCTGTCATCTAATCTCCATCTTTCATCTAAACGTTTTGTTGTTCGTAAAGATTGCTAATTATATTAATACTTTTTAAAAAAAACTATGAATAACACTTACCAGATTGCCATGTTGTACTTTGTCAAAGGTCGTCTTGTAAAAACAAACATATATCTGCAATAAAACAAGTATGCATTATCTGCATTTTTGTTATAGTGTGTCTTCGCAGGTTCATATAAGCAAAATAGCACTTCACTCCTTCCAAATCCTTCTCCAAACCTACATTGCATATCTCCTGCCCTTTGTTTGCATTCTTAAAATTCTGCCATACATTATTTTAAAGAAAATGGGAAGCAAAAGGTTCAGTAAGATCTTATTGTTTGATGCTCATAGCAGACTCTGGCATCATCCCTTTTGGGTAATATAACAAAGAGCAGTCATTGACAAATTTCAGAAATGATTTTTGTTCTATAGATTTGATTGAAAAGGATTCACTAAAAGATCTAAGTCATCATCTTCCATTAACATTATTACCTACACAAAAGCATAATTGAGTCCAGAAGTTTTATCACTTTTGTTATCCATGTTAATGTTCGGGATTTCTATATTTCGAGTCTCTTAGTGATATGTGATGTAATAAATTCTGTTCATCTATAATCTTCAAAAGGCCTGTTAATGTACTTAGTCCACAATATGAAATTACCCTTGATATCAGAGAATTATTGCTAGCCATCAGTAATAGTCATTTTTTAAATATGCCTGCTACTCCTCTTAATATTTTTATGCTCATTGAAAGAGTCATAGATTTAGTTCAGGTTTTTAATTTCTGTATGTTGTTCCAGTGACCATTTTTCTTTGGCTTCTTCAATTTGTTTCTGATGTTCTTACATAATTAACTTTCATGTCATTTTTAATTTTTCCATGATAGTCTCTTCCATTAGGTCTAATATTCCCTTTATCACTTTTCTCGCTGTTTCATTTCTGCTTTTGAGGTTGAAGTTTCACATTTACTAATACTTGTGTCAGTTTAGAGCATGTAAAGTTTATGTGAGCCATTTGTGCAATGTTACTGATGCCCTCATAAGTTCCTTCCTTAATAGCAGTATGTGTTTTTGATCATTTAGTTGTTAAATATTTATGCTTTTTCTGCTCTTTTTTCTGTTTTCTTTCATTTGAAGTGAATACAGCAATCACAGGATTATGACCTGATTTGATACCCACTCAGTGCCTCTGACTAACTACCATACAATCTATTTTCTTTCTTAAGAGTATTTTCGTTAGAACTGGCTATTTGAAGATTATATCACCCCATATGAGTCTCCTAGGCTTTTAAGATCTTCTGGGGAGCCCTTCTCTCAGTTCCAACACCTTCCTAAGCTCATTTAGTAAGGACAGAGAGAGGGCCTTCTCAGTGACTGCTCCCAGGCTTTGGCATGTACTGTCCTGAGTATCCAGATTGGTCCTCTCCTTCATGTCCTTCTATTGTTAGGCAAAGATTTTCCTTTTTAGGCAGGCTTTTAAGCGATAAGTATCTAGGAAATGCTCTATTTTTGAAATTTAGATATTTGGGGAAAAATTTTAATGTTTTCAAAATTGGTTTTAATCTTAACCAATGTTTAATTGGTTTTTAATATATAGGTTTGTATAGTATTTTAAACTTATTGTATGATTTTAATTGTTAGCTGCCTTGGTTCCCCTATGAGGAGAAAGATTATAAACAAAACAAAACAAAATAAATAATTTTGGGGATTTCCATGTATACATTCTTCTAGATGATAATTTAAGCATGATATTCTTGACTAAAAGTTCTTCCTCATAAAATTGTGTCATTTGTTCATTCTTTATTCTCCAACAAACTCTGCAGATTCCTTTGCTTATTTTAGGATTAAAATCCCTCATTACAAAACATAAGTGCTTTTTGTTCTTCATCTATATTTTTTCTATGCTTTCTTCATCTTTATAAGAAGCTTGAATGTATACTTGTACAAGATTTTGGTGTGTAGAATTTTGCTTTAGTTGAGTAAGCATTACCTGATCTGAGTGTATAGGTGAGTTAGTAATGGCTGTGCTTACATCCACTCCACAGTGTCGTTACTGTCTGAATAGAACAGTATGGCCAAGTATGTATCTGTACTTGGACACCTCCTGGTCAAGGATCTGAGTGTTCATCGTTTTTGTTTCATTTATTGTATTGTGGAATTTCCCTGCTGTATACCTACATTATACATTCCAAGTTCTTAATCTAACTTTAAGTACGGGGATTCATAGCAATTTGACTATCTAAATATTGCAGTGATCATGGGCTCCATGATCACTGCAGATGGTGACAGCAGCCACGAAATTAAAAGACGCCTGCTTCTTGGGAGGAAAGCCATAACAAACCTAGACAGCATCTTAAAAAGCACAGACATCACCTTGCCGACAAAGGTCTGCATAGTCAAAGCTATGGTTTTTCCAGTAGCGATGTATGGAAGTGAGAGCTGGACCATAAAGAAGGCTGACCGCCGAAGAATTGATGCTTTTGAATTGTGGTGCTGGAGGAGACTCTTGAGAGTCCCCTGGACTGCAAGGAGAACAAACCTATCCATTCTGAAGGAAATCAACCCTGAGTGCTCGCTGGAAGGACAGATCCTGAAGCTGAGGCTTCAATACTTTGGCCATCTGATGAGAAGAGAAGACTCCCTGGAAAAGCCCCTGATGTTGGGAAAGTGTGAAGGCAAGAGGAGAAGGGGACGACAGAGGACGGGATGGTTGGACAGTGTCATTGAAGTGACCAACATGAATTTGACCAAACTCCAGGAGGCAGTGGAAGGCAGGAGGGCCTGGCGTGCTGGTCCATGGGGTCACGAAGAGTCGGACACGACTTAACGACTAAACAACAACAAGAATATTGCAGAAACTCAGATCTTTGTACATTTTCATCTAACTATGACGAGTGCAGATTCCACACTCAGCCATGGATCTCACTGGGAGTATGGAACTGGTAAAACCACCCCTTAAATATCTCACTTACCTTGAAAGCCCTATTAGGGTCACTATAAGTTGGATATGACTTGACGGCACGTAACAACAAATGACAAGTGGACTTGGGAGGTATAATGTCATGGTTTTCAGTTACCTTCCACATCTCATTGTTACAGCCAATTGCAATGGCTACTGTCTTCCATAGACAATTTAGTTCTTCAAGGCTCCTTTGAGAGCCTTGAACAAACTCCTCTGCCCATAGGCATCTACTTTTCCAGGTGTTGAGTTAATTAACTGCAGTCCAGAGGCCAGCTCCTCTGCAGCCACCATGTATGCAGATTTTAAAGTTCTGACAATGTCAGCATTAATTTTAAATATAATAAATTGGTTAAAAGACAGATTATTGCTCAGTTGAACATTTTAAATGTTGAGTTGTTTAGTTTTAATGTGATGAGTAGGAGCGTTGAATTATCCTTTCACAAAAGGGAGGGTTTTTATGGGATAGTGCCACAATCCCACCTTTCCTCCAGGATTCTTCTCTTTTCCACTTTGTCTTGTATGTGTGGTGCAGACTGATGAGAGAATGATCGTAGGTCTCCCAGATCTCAGTCTAACACAATTCACCGTTAAATTAAAAAGAAACCTATCGCTTCTATGATGAACAGTGGAGGTTTTGAAACAACGCTCTTGCCGTTACAAATGTGAGGCTCATTCTATTGACACAAAGTCTTTTTGCTTAACATACATCAAGGGCAATGTCCAGAGGTGTGAAGGCCACTCCTCCATGCCCTCCTAATCTCCTTAAGTGTTTTTATTTATTTAAAACTTTAAAAACTTCATGCACACTTTGGTGGTAATTGCTTTTTTCCTTTTACCTTTTTAGGGGTTAAATTTTGAGTCCCAACCCATCGGCAGCACCCATGGTTTCCAGGTGCCACAAGGGGATGTAGTGAAGAGTGTATTTGAGTACCCCAGTGGGGTGGCTACATGGGGCTCATAGGCTGCACTTTAGGCTGCCCACCACTGCCTTTACAGAGATGCTGTTTATACATATTTCAGTATCCTGTGCTTTTGTTAGTTTCAACTTCATCACAGCCTTGCCACCAGGTGGCTGTCAGTGCAGACTGGTGGATATAATTCCCACATTTATCTTCACAGGACCTGAACTCTGGAAGTCACTTATGAAATGTTTAATTCATATAAATAAAACATTTCTTAATCTTCTTATCAGTATGGGCCATTTTCTGTAAGCTGTTCCCAACAGTTCCAGATTTCAGATCATTCACTGAATTTGAACCATAGTACTTATTTTCCCCTCTCCTATTTCTGGTTGAAGTGTCAGAAAGTGATCCACCTCATCCAAAAGCTGCAGTTGAATATAATTTAATGTGCTATACCCTGTTGTAAAATTATCTGCAGCTTCTAAACTTAACTATATAATATTGAAGGACCAGCCAATTTATATTGAAACTTTATATAAAATGAACAGCTTATAGGGACTGTGTTATAACATAACTGCTTTCCAAAACATTTCTTTCTCTAACAGTATATTATTAAATACAAGCTCTTTGTCTGTAGTATTTCAGAGCCCTAAGCATGTAACTTAATTTTGTTAATCACATTTGCATTTTCTAAATACCAAGATGCCAAAAAGAGCCTCTAATACCCCTTAGCTGTGTGTGTACTAATGCCTGTGTTTTTCCATTTCCAATTTGAATCAAATTTCATGTTATTTTTAAAATATGTTAAATATGGCTGAAGTGCATTGCCTAGCGATGTTCTGATTAATTGAACTAGTAAACATTTTAGATAAGCCAAATAAGTCCTCCTCTCCAACAATTTAATTTTTAACTTAGGAGAGTGGAATAGTAGCATTTCATTTTCCTCCTCTCCTGAAGTCTTTAGTTTTGCAGAAATGTTATATTTTAAAACATGGCCTTGAAAATACATGGAACGCTTAGTATTATCTTCATATTCAGAGTCCTATGTTGTAGATGCTTGACTATAAAGATGTCAGAAGTTCTTTAGAAGATGTTCAGTAACAAAGAACTGTAAATTTCTTATTTTGTGGTAGATACAGACTTTATACACAGAGAGAGGGAGAAGGAACAGGAGGAAGGGATAGAGATGTTTTTAAAAAGATGTCAGCATGTATCAGGAAGTGTGGCTTCATTTTGTTCATGCCTGAAACCAATTTGATATAAGTTTCAAAGGGTCTTTGGACATCAGGCATTAAGAACTTAATTATAGAGAAAAGCAACTCTTCACCATTTGAGAGTTTTAACAGCAACCACTTCCATTTGTACAATTTAGCAGTTGTTTGTGGGGTTGCTTTTAGAGCATAGATGTTAACTAGCTCAACACTGCTGGGTGCAGAAGAGCTGTCTCTCTGTTTTCTGGCACTCTTTTGCTTCAGTTGACCTTGATCTTCCTCTTTTACTCTAAAAGCTAATTTGCTGCCTGTCTTTCCCCTGCTTTACAGACAAATTCCATTAGTGAGCAGGAGGCACAAAGTCCCAAAGCAGAGGTGTCACCATCAACATCTGTAATGACAGAGCAGCAGCAGCAAGAAGTAAGTAGCCATTGTTGTTTTACTGTCCAGATCAAACAACTTTGGGAAGCCCTTGTAAATGTACCTTCTAATCATCAATACACACAAGAATGCCTTTTTTTCTTCATAGCATGGTCCTCTGCAGACATATTTCAATGTTAAATGTGCAAATTTTGCGAATTATCATTTGGTTTGCTCCCCTTTCCCTGGCTTCCACTGTATCACCGAGCTTTCCTTTCCTTACCTGTTTCCTTCCATTTATTGCTAGAGTGCAGGCTTTCCTATGAGTCCTTCTGATCTGCAACCTGCTTCTAGTAAATCATGAACAATGCTGCATTCTGCCATACCAGCTCTATTTACTAACCTTTCAAAAGTTATTCAACAATTGCTCCCAGATCAAATGTACCTGGGATCTTGAAGTCTTAAATCTTGTTCAACTGTAGTTTTTTGTAATTCAGGAACCAATTCGGCTTCAGAGGATGCCTGCTGCTCCCTCCCCCACCATTCAGTCCATTTCTCTAGCTGTACCAAAGGTAGGGGGGCCTGATGGCTTGTTTTGCTTAGAATTCGGGATGGGGGGGTTGTAAAAGGGTTTGTGGCTCATGTACATCTGTATGATCCATCTTTGTGTTTGGTCATGTCTTTATGTATTTCCCTGGTCACGTCTGAGTTTTTCAGTTGAATTCATAGGATTATTTAAAATCAGGGCAACTCCCCTTTTGCCTGTCAAACTGATTGCACTCCATTTGCCTTGCATGGCAGCAGAACAAGGGATTAGTAAACCATCAGCTTTTGCTTTCTGCCTGGGAACTGTTAAAGCCAGAGGATTGTAGAGCACATGGACAGGACAGGACAAGGGTAGTGGGTTGTGTTTGTCTTGAAAGGTCACAAGTTGTGCAGGCCTGTGTTAAATTAAACAGTGTGTCATTATATGCTCCTTTGATTTTGTCAGGATGCCAATATGGATTTGATTTCAGAATTCAGATTTTGTAGGCTGAAAAATAATCTTTGATGCTCAGCATAGTTCTATGCTGGGCCTCTCTGTTCATTTGCTTACTTCACTTGCTTATTTATTGTAAGAAAAATATTGTGCTTTGTTTTGCCCGAAAAACTCCCTCCCCTCCCCCTCCAAGCAGCTTAAAATTTTAAAAATGAATTGTAATAGAACAGATTTCAGAAACATAGAGAAATCAGGAGCAGGGTGAAATAATCACAGCATGATCAACAGTGGAGACACATTTTCCCCCAAGCAAAAGTTAGAAAGCAGGGGGCCAAATCACCTTGTTCTGCTACTGGAAATACTTTGAAAAGAAACTTTTAAGCAGCATTCTGTTCAAGATAAAATTTACTCCAAGAGGTGGGGAAAAGAGCTTACTATATGAGGGAATTCATTGCTGACTACATTACCACACCTGAAAATATTTATTTGCATGATTCTTCTGAACTTCATAGCACATTCAGATTTTTTCCTCACCCCTGGTACAGGTGGCAAGAACATCTCCTGATAACAACAAAGCTCCTCTGCTTGAATTAGGAGCTTTGAACTGTGTTGTTCAATCAACACTCAGTGTGGAGTAGTATTTGGACTTTAAAATTGTGTGATTTTGTACAGACAGTATTTTTAGGACTATTGAAACCTGGCTTATATTGTCCAGAATCCTGTTCATTGTCAACGGGACTGGCAGCAACAGTTTTCAGACATTAAATTCCATGTCTCAAAATGGATCCCTAAGAACCTCAGAAAGGAAACTTTTAATTAAATAATTGATTAAAATCTAATTAAAATGGAAATAGTAAACATTTTATTGAAGACTAACGTCTGTGACTGATGACATCATTAGCTTTATGTGCACAGAGCTGCACGAACAGGATTCCAGCCACTGAGTCAGACCCTTGGTCCATTTACAGTGGACCCTCGACTTACGGAATTAATCCGTATTGGAACGGTGGCTGCAAGTCGAAAAGTCTGTAGGTCGAGGCTCCATTGAAAACCGATTAATCCGTAACCGGCTGTTTTTGGTCCATTTTGTTTGATTTTCCGGTCTGTAGGTCGATTCTCCGGCCACAAGTCGAACCTAAATTTTGCGGCCAGAGAAGTCTGTAACTCGAAAAGTCTGCAGGTCGAGCCGTCTGTAAGTCGAGGGTCCACTGTAGCTTCATAGTGTCAGCTTTTACCAGATACAGCCCCACCTGGATCTCTCTAGGGTTCTTCCATCTAAGTGCTGACCCTAGGTTACTTTGTTTAGCTTCCAAAGACAGTCAGTCATTAGAGATGTTCAAGATGGTATATTTTTCTGCTTCTGAGAAATGTTTTTGGATTAAGCAAGAAATATATAGTATGTCTAGTGAGCTAGGAATAGTTTCTGTCCCAGTCTTCTTGCAAGTAAATAAGGACAGTTCTAGAACTAAATCTAGATCACAAAATCAAGAACCATTTAAATGGGAGCTTGTGCATTTAATGCACTGGGTTTTAGTCCAAGGTGTTGATTCTTTTCAATGAACTCTTATCCTGATTTATCCTGAATTTACATTTCAGCCTAAAGCACATCAACTTAGTATCAAATCCTTTACAAGCCCTACTCAATGCAGCCATTGCACATCTCTCATGGTGGGACTGATCAGACAGGGATATGCATGCGATGGTAAGTTAGTTTACATCTCCTAAATATTCATCAGTTTCAACAGCATAACTTTTTGTCTTTGCAGCACCAAGGCAATTGCTTGGAAGGAGACAGGTGTTTGAACCATGCTTATAAACTTGGTATACACATGCATTTTCCTGTGTTAGTAGAGGGCAGGAGTATCATTATCAGTTGCATGTGTTTTAATGTTAGATCTGTTTATATCATGGTTCCTCAGTAAGAGGCTCTTTCAGAGCACCAGGCACATTAAGAGAACTCAGGGAATGAACATAGGATATATTGTTGGAGATGGTTTCTATGACATCATTTGTTTTATGACATTGATTACTGACATGAAAAGACAAATAAATAGATCACTGGGTCGATTCTAGTTGGTACAAAAATATTATACAATATGAGCCTGTTTTATTCAGATTGCTTGCTCACTTTATGAAGTTTTCAATGTTTCAGGGAATCTATTCTAATGCTAACATAGGCATTGGTGTCTGAGGTTCAAACTAGATGACACAGAGAAGTAGGTATGCATTACAGTGGTGCCTCTACTTACGAACTTAATTGGTTCCGTAACTCCGGTCATAACTCGAAATGGTCGTAAGTCGAAGTACCATTTCCCATAGGAATGCATTGAAATGCAATTAATCCATTCCGGCCGAAGAAAAAAATCACAAAAAAAAAAATCACTGCAAGAACCATCGGAAACGCAATTAATCCGTTCCGGCCGAACGGGGGGGGGGGGGGGGAGAAAAGCAAGGAAAGCGTGCAAGACCCATCGGAAATGCAAAAAAAGCAAAGCGGAAAGTGTGCAAGACCTATCGGAAATGGGGGGGGGGGGAACCAAAAAGCAAACAAACCCCCTAAGACCCATCGGAAATGGGGGGGGGACCCAAAAAGCAAGCAAATCCCCCAAGACTCATCAGAAATGGGGGGGGGGGAGCCAAAAACCAAACAAACCCAAGACCCATCAGAAATGAGGGGGGGGGGGACCCAAAAACCAAACAAACCCCCCAAGACCCATCGGAAATGGGGGGGAAAACCCAAAAACCAAACAAACCCCCCAAGACCCATCGGAAATGGGGGGAAAAAACCTAAAAAACCAACAACCCCACCAAGACCCATCACAGCACAGAAACATAACCCCCCCAGCCCAAACCCACGCTGCAAAACTCACCCAGAACAGTTTTTAAAAAGCAGAAAGCAGCACCTTACCTTACCAGGCAGTCCCGAAGCCTCCTCCGACACACTCACTCTAACCGCTGGGGCGAAAGAGCTACAAAGAAGCAGCCTTTTCGCCTACCAACGGTTAGCAATTTGAATTTCCCGCCTTTTTTCCCTGCTTTTTTTCTGTTTTCCAGTTTTTCTGTAACTGGAAGCTCCGGCCGCAAGTCGAAGCAAAATTTTGCGGCCGGAGCTGGTCGTAACTCAAAATCGTCGTAAGTCGGGACATTCGTAAGTCGAGGGCACCACTGTACTTAAAGTCTGAAAAGCATCTAAATGCCCTAGCATGGGTTTTTTTTTTCATTTCCTGTAGGTTGCAATTAGCTTGCTTTGTTTTGTGATTGATCATAGAGAGAGAAGCACAAGCTTGATTGCTCAGGCTATTAGCGTGGAAGAAATTAAATCCTGAAGCATTAATGTGCTTTCAGCTTCAAACTATGTACTGTGTGTATCAACTACTTTGATTTTAAGTTTCCAAACTATGTGGAACAAGTGATGCTGAGGAATGTCATGAAAAATTAAACCTTGCATCCTTTACTGTCTACCTGTTGAAAGAGTGAGGCTCCAGGCAGCTATGATGGCTCTTCTATCTCACCATATATGTATGGTGACATCATCCTGAGTGGAGGGAGTAAGGAAAACTCAGATTCCCTGATGTCACTTTGCTAAAAAAGAAATTTAGAATCATCCCCATGGATCTTTGTTTTTAAAGCTTCCCCAAAACATTTTATAAGATAAAAACTGAACTTCAAAAATAATCAGGGTTGATTTGATTTATTTCCTGCTTCTTTTTTCCATAAAGAAAAAGAGTGCTTAGGTTAATTGTATAAGTAGCTGGTCTGACTAGCACCTAGAAACAGCTGTTTTTTACAACACTTGAATATTTGGAAATGTTGACGGCAAAGAAGATATTTCACTGCTCAGTTTAAAATAGCATTTTAAAATCAAGGAGAACTCTTGTGACACCTTAAAAAGCAAATTGTGGTGTAAACTTTGAAGATGTGACCTCTGGGTAACTTACGTTGCCATTATATATTTGTTAGGATTTAAAGATGCCTTAAGGACTCTTTGCTGGTTTTGTTGCTATAAAGTGGTGTGTCTTCTCCCCTAGAATTTGTCTGTGTAATTTTAGGAACAATGCTTATTGTTGACCAATATTCATATTTAATATGGAAAGAAGAAGCAAACAAAGTAAACTTCTATAATCATTTTCTTTTCCTTGCTGTATAGACATCACTTTGTAAAAGCAAAGGACTTTTGACAAGTTCATGTTTTCTTCCTTAGTGTGTTCATTTGCATGCCATGTTTCCTGCAAGGACAGTGCACCACAAGTCTGCCCTATACCTCCTGAGCAAGCCAAGCGACCCCTTGGAGTAGATGTTCAAAGAGGCATAGGAACAGCCTACAAAGGCTATGTTAAGGTAAGAAGCAGGAGAAGCAGCATGGATTTTGGCTTTGTAGGTTATGCAGGATTTAAATGATATCCCCAAATCAAGTGATTTAATGGTGAAGATCATTAGTAATAAATAATAATCATGTGCCATCAAGTCAATTCTGACTTATGGTGACCCTTTTCAGGGTTTTCCAGGTACAGAGTACTCAGAAGAGGTTTACCATTCCCTTCTTCTGGGGGCATCTTAGGAGAGTGCAGATTGGCCGAGGCCATACAGGCTGGCTGTATTTCACAGGAGGCACAGCAGAAAATCGAACTCCCAAACTCTGGCTCTGCAACTGAGCCAGCCATTAAGTACTTAGAAAAACAGTTATGTTCAGTGCCATATCAGGTAGCATTATTTATGTTAAATTATGCAAGTACATATACCCACAAAAGTTTCTTTACTATGCCCATTAATCAGTTGGTCATAAATACATAGTGAATTTTCCATAATTACTTATAAAACCATCCCTCCTTTTGAGTTTCTGTACCTGACTTCAGCAAGGTGTAGACACTGTAAAACAAAATAATAGAAGAGGTGGCAAATTGTGTCTTTGTACTTCATATGTAGGAAGCCCTAGGAATGTTACTGTTAAGTCAGAACTGATTTGGAGACACATAATAGGAAAAGAGTACTGGAGGAATTCTGGCTGAAACCTTTTTGCACAGCTCCATGTGGCAAGGGAGGAAGTACTATTCGCAAAGTACTTCTGCATGCTTAGCACTCAAGAGGGAAAATGGGAATCGCATGGTCAGTTGCATAATCTAATTGCACATCTGGACTGCCTGGGCATAATGTCATGGAGGCTCATGCTAGCATAACTTTACATTGTGTGAAGATGAACACCACTATTTTAGCCACTATGTAAAACATATATTTGTGCAGGTAGGTATACTTTGGTTTCTTATGACATCACTAAACTAGGGTATGTTCAGTTGATGTAACTAGCAACAGCTGTCTTTATGGATCCCGAACTACTCTGTTTTGAAGCTCTGTGCTGTTTAGTGTACCATCATTTGAGAAAGGTAAGTCACAAATTCAAATAAATTTTTGTCACTTTACAACACAGGTATAGTATAGACAGCTGTTGCTAGTCACATGAAGAAATCTTGTCACAATGAACAGGAATATTGACTGCTCAGAAAGAAACAAGAACTTGGATTCTATTGTCAATTCTAAACAATGGAATAGATTCATTGATTTATTTAATATTTATTTAAAATGTTTTTATTGATTTGATTATTGATTTGATTTGATTTCTATATCGCCCATCTGGCAACCAAGGCCACTCTGGGCAGTTTACAACAGCTAAACAGTAACAATAATAGAATCACAGAACATAACATCAATAAATTATAAAAGTGCAAAAACAAAATACCATAAAATAAAACAGGAGACATAATAAAATGCAATAAAATAAATAACATGAAAACATGGCAGTAAATTAGATATTACATTATTGGAAGCACTATTGCATCACAGTGTTATTTGATCTTGGAATCAAATATAGGTCGAGGAGGACCAACAAGGATGTTTTGCCCTTGTTGGCCTCCCTCAAAAGGTCATCTTACAGGGCAGCCAATGCTGTCTCCATGCCATGACGCGGCCTGAACCTGGACTGGAATGGATCAAGGGCATTGGTTTCCTCCAGGAGAGCCTGAAGCTCCTCCACTAGCTTGCCAATGAAGGGGATGTTGGCAACTGGGTGGTAGTTAACATTGTCAGCCTCCAGGTTGAGCTTTTTCCGAATCGGCTTAATGATTGTCTCCTTGAGGGCAAGGTTCCCCTTGCCTTCAAGGAGAGACCCATTAATAATGGCCTCTGCCCACTCAGTTTGGCCACTTTCAAAAGCCAGGCTGGGCAGGGGTCTACTGAGGAGGTGGTGGCCCTACAGCAATCAAGGACCCTGTCAACCTCAGCTGATGTCACGGGCTGAAATTGTGTGAGGATTGTTGGGCAAGACGATGCATAGGATGTCTCGGCATGAGAAGTCTAGGTCCCAGTGGATGGCCTCCACTTTGTGTTTTAAAAAGGCGCAAATTGGTCACAGGGAATGCTACTGGGAGGCCCGTCACTGTGACCAATTCTGGATAAATCGCGTACAGTGCGGAACAGTTCAGCTTGTTGATCCCGGGCTTCGCTTATCCAGAGAACGAAGTAAGATTTTCTTATAGCCTTCACTTTGGCCAGATAAATGTTTGACTTAATTTTTGTGGCATTTAGGTTAGCTGTCATCTGGGCCTGTCTCCAAATGCCTTCTAGCCTCCTATTTCACTTCAACACCCGTAGCTGCTGGTTATACCAAGCAGCTGGGCCAGGGTCAGAAATAAAGGGGATGTTTAGGAGCGATCATGTCAGCCGCCCTGGTGGCTGCCGCATACCATTCATCCACCAGAGCTTCGACAGGAGCGCCAACTAGATCAGCTGGTATCCCCCACATTGTATCTTGGAATCCATCAGGATCCAATACCCTGCAGGTTGCATTTTATCAGGTGGTGGTCCGACCACGACAAGGGGACCGATACCAAGTCGGTCGCCATTGGTCTACTCTCTCTCTGACCTGTTGAGAACACCAGGTCTAGTGTGTGACCCGCCACATGGGTGGGGCCGTTAACAAGTTGGGACATGTCCAAGGAAGCCATGGTTTCCAAGAACTCAAGAGCTGGACCTGTGGCCCCAATCTCGGCATGGACATTGAAGTCACCCAGAACAATTAGTCTGGGGGACCTCAATGCTGCCACGGAGATGAAGTCTGCCAGCTCCGGAAAGGAGAGTGCCGGATCGCGGGAAGCACGGTAAACCAGCACCATCCCAAACCCATCCCTGGTCCCCACCAACACGTGGAGGGCCTCAAGGCCCAGGATACTCAAGGCAGAGAGGCTAACAACCTCTAAGGTGTTTTTATAGATGATGGCGATTCCCCATCCCCAACCCTCCAGTCTACCCTGATGTTGGATGGAATATCCGAGTGGACAGATCAGTGAAAGGGCTACACCGCTCTCTGCGCTCTCCAAGTCTCAGTAATACAAGCCAGATCTGCTGTTTCATCCAGGATTAGGTCCTGGATTAGTTGGGTTTTATTCGGCGCAGACCTGGCGTCAAAGCTAGAACAAGGGACAGTCTTCAGATATCTGGGCCCCATTCTTCTAGGTTTACTTGCTATTGTGCCAGGACCATACCTTCCTCTGCCCGTTACAGCTTGTATGTTATTCATTCCCCTGCACTGGGTGACACGACCACAGTATCCAATGATAGGTACTATGTGGTTAAAGTGCAACGTAGAATAAATACTAGCAGATAAGACCAAATAAAATATGATTAAAGGGAATCTCTTTATCGAATTCATATATTTAAATTATAATTAATTGCAGTGATGTGATTCCACCAATTGATTAATCAATTTTAAATTAGTACATACGCTATATGTACTTGCCGTTCGAAGATCGAATCAACCAGGTCCTGAGAGGTTAGTCCATCCGCTATGGGTATATCACTTGGTTCCCACAATTTTCTAGATGTTGGCGACGGTAGCGCTGTCAGGTGGGGGGAAAACTACTCCGAGCCTCCCGTGGTCTCCTTAGGAGAGCACCCAACCCGAGGTTTTCACTCACCCCCTGAGATTTCCTCTCTCTGGCAGTCATTCCAGTCGTTTGTTGTAGTGCCGGCTTCTGGGTCATTTTTGTCCTCAGCGAAGGCAGGGCGCAGGCGAGCTCAGGCTGTTTTCTGCTGAAAGCTGTTCCATTAGGAGGGTGGAAAAAGGTCCTCTGGTTACATGATGCCAATTGAAGTCAAAATCAAATGAAGTAAATAATAACTAACATTTTTGTTGTTGTTTAGTCGTTAAGTCATGTCCGACTCTTCATGACCCCATGGACCAGAGCACGCCAGGCCCTCCTGTCTTCCACTGCCTCCCGGAGTTATGTTATAAAACTAACATAAATATAACCAAATAAAACAAATAACAGACCACAAGGAGACCGGACTGATGCACAGTATCAACCGTCCACCATGTTACCCCGCCTTTCTCCTTAAAAAGGACCTAAGACGGCTTACATCATTAAAAGGACAATATTTAAAGCTAAGAACAATGAGTATAAAGAGGCAGCTTATATCATTAAAATACAATATTAAAGCTAAAACAATAAATAGGCAAATATTAAAAAGGAACAAATACCGCTCTGAGAGATGGGAAGCACAAGCCAGAGTAGTAATGCGTAATCCATCTAAAAGTCACACTCATGTAGCCAGTCACTGAGGGCCATTGACTCAGTAAGATTTACCTAGGTATTGGCTTACCAGTTGATTCAGTAGGCAGTTGATTCAGTAGGTCTTCTCTTAGGTGGGATTAGCTGTAGGATACTTGCTAAATAAATGGGATTAGGAGTAGGATATTTGCTTAAAAAATATTTAGAAAACTGAGTACAGTAGTACCTCAGTTTACGAATGCCTCGGTTTACGTAATTTTCGGTTTATGAACAGAAATCCGTTGAAAATAATGCCTCGGTTTATGTTTTTGTTTTTTGGGTTTTTTCGGTTTGCGAAGAAAGTTTCCCCAGGATGCATTGTGCCTGGAGGTTTGTAGCGCTGCCCCCATTCCTATGGCAATCCGTGTTTCGGTTTACGAATTTTCCACGTTGCATAACGTTCCGGAGAACGCATTAATTTCGTAAACCGAGGTACCTACTGTATGAGTATGATAAAGGAAACAGGAAAGAATGAGCACATCATTTTAGAAAGAATGAGTGATAAACAGGAAGCCGGAATGCTGAACCATTGAGATGGAGTGTATCCCTTGAATTATGTGATATTTTTAAGTTACTTACTTTCTGTATCTGTATTTAGCCATAGAGTATGCAAGAGATTTATGTACATGAAAATCATTACACTAAAAATTGAGGGGTATCTTTATATGTAAGCTGAGAACAAAACGTCCCGTACCTCGCCTCTGTAAACAGGCTTCCTTCAATCACAAGGCTTAGCTTCCTACAGTCAGGAGACTTAGCTTCTTCCAGTCACGAGCCTTATGGAACTGACGTCAGCTGATGCTGAACAAACCAATTGGAACACACCTTGTTGGAGGTGGAGCCTGTAGGCTCAGATGCAACAGGGACTCGTAATGTTTGAGTGTTCTGAGCCCAGAGGCTGAATACTTAAAGCTAAGTTTTCTTAATTTTTGGGTTAGAAAAGGGGGGGGGTTCTTATAAATGGAAAAATACGGTAATTTCTGTTATCATTTAATGTGTTTCTTTTGTGCCATGCCAGTAAATTGAAGGTGCCTGTTTGCATAAACATTTCTCCTTTTTTACCTAGTACAAGGCTTGGTTCATGCCATATTCCACCAGTCATGCTGGAAGAGGCAAGCTGCAGAAGATGATCATGCCTTGAAATTTTCCTCTCACCCAATCATTCATTTTCTGAAACTGTGATAAAATCCAAAGCTTTGTTTACAATTTATAGTAATCTCTTTACTGCTAATCCTTATTTCAGTGATCATAGTAAGTGGTTTGATTTGCAATATCGGAAATTGACACCCCCCCCCCCAAAAAAGCCACAGACTGCAAAATAAGAGATGATTCTGTGAAATAAAAAAGAAAAGAAAAGAGAGATTCTGTTTGTTGCATAGGTTAAATGGGAAAGGTGAATACCCTTATGTAATCCCCCCTTAAGTATTTTTCAGTTGCACGATTGAACAATACACATTCTGACATAGATTTTTAAAGGTGAGAATGCAAGTTCTTTCTACATGGTTTTTGTGCAGTCTTACGTGTAGATTCTGTTTGTATATGGAAAGTCTCCTCTGGGACCAGACTGTTCTTTTTGTGGGTGCCCTTCCTCTACCCTCAGAGTTCACACTCATAGGGGCCATGACTCTGTATTCACAGATAGTTCCACTCCACCTCCTCGAACAGTAGCATGTTGGCATATAATGCAAAATTGTACTTTGCAATGGGATGCAACAGCTGGAATGAGACCAAGCACAGCCTTTGGATTACATATCCACCTCCACCACATGCTGGTTAATTAAAGAGACCCATATTTGAAATTAATGTATTTAGAAACTGAACAGTGTTTGTGATAAACTACAATTTATATTTTAAATTGCTATATTTTAATGTGAGCAAGATTCCCTCTAAGGTGTGCACCTGCACACTCAACTCTGCCCCCCTCCGCACAACATTCCTCCTCCTCCACACACCCACAGCAATCATTTTCAACCCCATTGATTCTGGTTTGCAAAAAAAACCCCGTGCTCAGGAGCAGACTTGTGCGTGCAAGGGGCAGAGCCCCGCTGATCAGGGCTGAAAATTTGAGGAAATGTTGAATGTGAGCTTTGATGGATCAAGTCCACTTCCTCAGAATGAGACTATATGGCAATCACAGGATCCCATGACCCAGTGGGAATACAAAGTGACAATGGTTGGTTAGTGTAGTAGACACAAGTACCAAATTAGTTAAAAAATTAGAAAAAGATATGTGGTCCTTACACAATACAAATACAAGAGCAAGTGATCTTTTTTTAGACCACTAAAAATTGAACGGCTAAGTTTCCATGTTAATCCATCTTCCTCAGGATGTGCACCAGGATTTTGTGGAAAGTGCAGAAAAATTTTTTATGAGAGTTTCAAAAAGTCACAGCAGAAGATTGTGTTTTGCATCTGCCGCAATCAACTGCCATTAATTTTAGGGACTATCTTAAATATATTGTTGTCCACAAAATCTTGATGCACAGCCTGAGGAAGATGAATTAATCTGGAAAGCTAACTGTTTAATATCACCTGCTCAAATTGTGTGATTTTTTTTTCTTTGTAAAGTTTATAAAGTTCTGTAGGGCTCTTGGGGAGATATTCAGGAATTCCTGACCTGAGATATGGATGCTGGCAGCCCATCTTAAAGGGTTAAATTTCAGTCAAGTGTTCTTAACTCATTACCAAGTCTAAAATGCTACAACGTTCGGGTTGCTATCTGCTGTTGTTATCCATAGCCTGGTGTTCCTCTGCCAACAAACCACTTTCACTTTTTACAGAACAAGGCTTCAAGTGTAAAATGCCATATTGGCTCACACAATTTGCAACTTGTGTTGACTATACTAACCAACCGCTGTCATCAAGGTTCCCTGAAAGGTGAAAATCTGCACGACTCCACCCCCACCCCCCCGTGCAGTGTTCTTCCTCCTCTGTGCACCCACAGCAAGCATTTCCAGCCCCTTTGGTTCTGGTCATGACGGAACCCCACACGGGGTGGAGGCGTGGGTGTGAGGGGCAGAGCTCCGCCCAGCAGGGTTTAAAATTAGAGGGAATGTGGACAGTCACTTTGTATCCCCACCGGTCACTACCATATAATCTCATTCTTATGTCTCGAGGAAATAGACTTGATCCACAAAAGCTCACTTTAAAATATAGAAGTTAGTTTTTAATGTGCCACATTTTTGTCGCTTTTTATTCTTTTGTGTTTTTTTGTTTTGTTTTGTTTCTTTTCTGATATGCTTGCACAGACTAACAACTACCACTTCGAAAATTTCCCCCAGAAATGTGCCTTGTTTCTAACCTAGTTGCTTCATACATCTGGAAATACATCTAAGACCACAAATCTCCTCCCATAGCAGAGAAATTGTAACACTGAAAATCTTAATACACGTTAACAGTGGCAAATGTTTTGCAGTAGTATTTTAATGAGGGGTGCTTTGGTTTGTCTTACATTACTATACTTATAGGTTCCAAAGCCAACAGGAGTTAAGAAAGGATGGCAGAGGGCTTATGCAGTAGTCTGTGACTGTAAACTCTTCCTCTATGATGTGCCTGAAGGAAAATCCACTCAGCCAGGAGTTGTTGCAAGTCAAGTCCTAGATCTCAGGTTGGTGGTGGTTTTAACAATTGCAGCAATAAACCATAATTTTCCTTTGGTTTGTTGTGTAAAAGAGAAAACTAGCATTAAATGTGTCATGCTAAAAAAAATAGCACAACCAAAATGGCAGAGAATTTTCATTAGAATTAAGCAAGCATTAAATTAGTTAATTATTGTATTGGTGTGCCTTTTGGCAAAACATAGGCTGTGTTTGTATATAGGTAAAGGTTCCCCTTGACATTTAGTCCAGTCGTGTCCGACTCTAGGGGACGGTGCTCATCCCCGTTTTCCAAGCCGTAGAGCCAGCGTTTGTCCGTAGACAGTTTCCGTGGTCATGTGGCCAGCACGACTAGACACGGAACGCCATTACCTTCCCACCGAGGTGGTACCTATTTATCTACTGGCATTTTTACATGCTTTTGAACTGCTAGGTTGGCAGGAGCTGGGACAAGCAACGGGAGCTCACTCCGTTGCGTGGATTCGATCTTACGACTGCTGGTCTTCCAACCTTGCAGCACAGAGGCTTCTGCGGTTTAACCCGCAGCGCCACCACGTCCCTTTTGTGTTTGTATATAGCACGACAGAAAAATGGCCCTTGTGCTCTCATGTACTCTTACTCTGATGTTTCCCTGCTTTACTTTCTTGAGTACAAAATAGTAATGTGTTTTGCCATGTTAATCAAGTTGATGTGCACCCAAGATCTCCCTGAACCAGTAAACTCAGAATTGTACCAGGTCATATGGAAGCTGATAATATTATCTCTGGCTATGCCTTTAAATAGATTAAACCAAGTTTGGTGACTTGTATTATTTGATTTTTTGCCAGAGATGAAGATTTTTCCGTGAGCTCTGTCCTCGCATCAGATGTTATTCATGCTACCCGCAAAGATATCCCATGTATATTCAGGGTATGACTATTTGATTAGTTTGTGGAAATATAGTTCATGTGTTACATATTCTCATGTCTCATTTCAATGAATGACCATGGAATAATTCTATTGTTAATATGAATCTTAGTTTAAAATATTTGTTTTATGAAGCCGGCCTACACACATACGGGGAAGCTTTCGAAATTTAGATGAATGGAGCCTGAATTTCTCTTCATCCTGCGTGGTTACAGTTTATAAGGATCACATGAATGGTACATTGTGTACCATTTTATTATTAATGGTATGCATGTTCAGATACTCACTTATATAAAGTGATAATATTCTCACTTTCTAGAATCCAGAAAACATTTTGAATGATGGGGGCATGTTCTGTTTCACCATCCTATCACACATTTTCTTATAACTAATTATATTTCCAAGTTTGACATTTTGCCCAGTGGCAATTAACAGGTATCTTATTTAAACCTATCTGGGCTCAAGCTACTAGCAGTTGTGTTTGTCCTATACATTGTAAAAGATGTCTAATCTTTTCAGTCAGCAAGTATAATGACTAGTAGCAGACCACCTATAAGAATCAACTCTATTCTGATTTTGATTCCTGGCATATAGGTTATATTCTACAAACACCCCAAATTAATTAATTTTAAAAAAACCTGGAAAATCGATACAGATTACTTGACTATTTCAGAATAAGCTACCTTGCCCCCCTAGGGTTGTTTGATTCTCTGTATTATTTTGCCAGGCATCACAGTAGATTTTACTATACTTCCAGCACAAATGTGTCATATATAGTGGCTGAAATCCTGTTGCCTAGCATAGTCAATTGCAGCTAGAGTCACTTGGGATTTGGTGAGTAAATTTTGCTGTAAATTGCATTGATTCAATGAACCTACTCATTGTAACTTACTACTCTAAGCAACAAGATTTCAGACAATAGAAATCAACTACAGCTGCTCTAAACTGAATATTGTTATGATTTGCCCAGGCCCCATCCTGCTAAAAACATGCTCCTCATCCTGAAATTTTACACATAAAATGGATAGGGAACTTTATAAAATTTAATTCTAGATGTAAGACTTTAAGAGGAAACGTTTGTGCTTACGAAAGGTTTCATCCTTACCAAGCCTGTGTGTGTGTGATACAGCGTGTGTGTGTGTGTGTGTGTGTGTATACACACACACACACACACACACACAGTGGTGCCTCGCTAGACGATGTTAATCCGTTCCACGAGGATCGCTGTCTAGCGAAAACATCGTCTAGCGAAGCACGTTTTCCCATTGGGAAGGGAAAACGCAGTCGTCTTGCGAAAATCTCCCATAGAGAAACCTCGTCTAGCGAGTGCGGGTCCCCATAGGAATGCACTGACAGCTGCACTGACAGCTTTTCACCACTAGTCGGCGCACTCCTATGGGGAAACCTCATCGTCTAGCGAAAATCGCCATAGAGAGACATCGTTTTGCGAAGCGCAGTAGCGCTCGCAAAAAGGCATCGTCTAGCGATTTCCTCGTCCTGCGAGGCAATCGTCTAGCGAGGCACCACTCTGTGTGTGTGTGTGTGTGTGTGTGTGTGTGTGTGTATAATACATCTGCCAGTTGCTTCAGCCAGTGTATTTATATATATAAAATACATCTGCCAGTTGCTTCAGCCAGTGTATTTTCCTACATTAGAGAGAAAGAGAGCAAATTTCACTTGACTGTTGTCATTTTGCTTTCTCTTGCTGTCAAGGTGACAGCTTCTCTCTTAGGCTCACCTTCAAAGACCTGTTCTCTGCTGATCCTAACTGAAAATGAGAATGAAAAGCGCAAATGGGTTGGAATCCTGGAGGGGCTGAAATCTATTCTGCAAAAAAATCAACTCAAAAACCAAGTTGTACATATTCCACAGGAAGCCTATGACAGCACACTGCCTCTCATTAAAACCAGCTTAGCTGCTGCTATTATAGGTATGTCAATTATTAAAAAATGTTTCAACTGGTGCTGTTACAGCTGCAAGTGGAGCTAATGCATTGCCATCCTTTTTATTATTATATTATTTCTCATCTGCACCTCTGTTCAGAGAAGCTTAGTAGTGTAAAATTTGCTAATTGATTTTTAAAAACTAATTATGATTAACTCTGCCTGCAGTAGGCATCTTCAGTGCTCCAGTGAATTCTGTTATTTCTATGATAATTTCTTTATGGCTTAAGGAAAAAATAGCTCTGTTATATACTGAGAGTCCTAAAATAAAATTGTAAATATTTTCCCTGTAGACCTTCTCATTTGGAGAGATTATTTATGTTTTACTTAAATCTTGCCTCATGAACAATGGCCTTTAGGGTAGCTACCCAAACTGTCATAGTAGCAGCATATAAAAATAATTTTCAAATAATAAGTAAAATACAGGTATTAAAGAAAACATTTCTGCTGCCGTATAAATTACCAAGCTAGTTGCAATAACTATCCCCATTCTCCTTATGAATGCTTACTGGAGCACATTCTTTGCTTGCTTTAGGATGTAAGGTTGATATTAATTTTGTAGGCACCTTTGTGGGGTAAGTTGTAAATGGTGGTCTGTGCTGTATCATGTATCCTGAACAATATAACCTCTGGAAGACAAAGAATTTAGAGTAGAGTCTCTTCCAGTGATCTCCTTTGATAAGTTCGACCCAGGCCATTGAGGCTACATTCCTATATGTGCTTTTCTAAGAATAATGTTCTTTGTATTTTGTGAGACTTCTTTCTGAGTCACTGTGGCTGAAATCCTATTGCTTAACATAGTGACTCACACTAGGGTAAACGATTGGGGATTTATTAACTCCTCCATAAGTTCAGTTGAATCAAATGGGCCTTCTCTAGTTCCGACTGACTATGCTAAAGTAAATTGCAACTAGAGTAGGTTCATTAAATCAATGGTACATATTGTGGAACAGATTCACCAAATCCCCACTGATTCTATGGGCCTACCCTCCAGGTGTTAGACTGCAGCTCCCAAATTCCCCTCTACCATGGCTATGCTGTGTAGTGCTGCTGAGAGTTAAAAGTCCAACATCTGGAGGAATGAAATTTTACAATCCCTGAAGAGTAGATTTATATTGTTTGGGTTTTAAATACAGTAGGACCTCCATATCTGCTGGGGATTGGTTCTGAGAACCGTGGATAATAGCAAACAATATATATATATCTATATACGTCTGTATCTAGAGGGGAGCATGGTAAAAGGGAAAAAAATCAGAAATAAATTATTTCCACACGCATTACCAGAACTGGCCACTAGATGGTGCCAGAGACCATACTATGTATTCTTCACTAACAAGTATTCATAGCAGTTTCTCGCTCCGTCTAGTGGCCAGTTCTGGTAATATATGTTAAAATAGTTTTTTCTGGATATTTTTCTTTTAATATTTTTAATATTTTCTGACTGGATAATTGAATCAGTGGATACTGATCTCATGGATAAAGGGGTCCTAGTGTACTTTAAACTGTGCCTCCAAACAAACTGAGACCCCAAAATATGGTATGCTCCATTCAGCTCATTCTGCACTAAAAAAAAAGTTTTTTTGCCTTAACAAAAAAATTTACAGTTGTAAGTATTCTTATATGAATACCTCTTTTTCTCTCTTTCTGCCAATAGATCGGGATAGAATAGCAATTGGTTCTGAAGAAGGTCTCTATGTTGTAGAGGTGACCCGAGATGGTAAGTGAAATTCTTGCTACATTTAGCCATTCTAACATTCTGTGTGGAGGAATGAGGAGCCTTGTGGCACAGTGGTTAAACTGCTGTACTTCAACCAAAAGTGTGCTTACGACCCAGGGTTCAATCCCAGGTAGCCAGCTCAAGGTTGACTCAGCCTTCTATCCTTCCAAGGTTGGCAAAATGAGTACCCAGCTCAAGGGGGGGGGGGGGAATGTGTACCCTCCATAATTAACTTGTAAACCACCCAGAGAGTGCTTTAAGCATTATGGGGTGGTATACAGGCGTACCTTGGTTTACGAAATTGATCCATTCTACATGACGTTACATAAATTTCGTAAACCAAAACACCAATTGCGCTACGAAAGGGGCGGCGCTATAGGCGCAATGCGCCCTGGGAAAACCCTTTCGTACTCCGGGGGGAGGAAAGGAAAACAATGTAAACCGAGGCATTATTTCTTATGGATTTCGGTTCGTAAACTGATGCGTTCGCAAACCGAGGTACCGCTGTATAAGCAGCACACTTTGCTTTTTTGTTTTGAACCCTATCACTTAAGTTAGGGTTGAGGAACCTTTGGCCCTTCACCTACTGTTGGACTTCAGTTCCCATCAGCCCCATCATCATGGTCAACAATGAGGGCTGATGGAAACAGGAGTTCATAAATGAACAGCAAGATGTTCTCCAGCCCCAAGTAATTATTTTCTTTTGAAGTACCTGATGATCTTTTCTTGTGGCAGTTGGCGAAAAGAAATAAGAGAATACAAGTACAATTTAATGATGCTTCCTCTGGCCTTTCCCAGCTCCACAGCTGTTGCCCCAGCAACCAGCCGACTGTCTTTGTTGAGCTCTGTCCCTGTGTGATTTGCAAGGTCAGCCTTTAGCCTCTGCAAGGCTAATTCAAACATTTGGAGCATGATACCCTGTTTCCCCGAAAATAAGACCTAACCTGAAAATAAGCCCTAGTATGATTTTTCAGGGTGCTTGTAATATAAGCCCTACCCCCAAAATAAACCCTAGTTAAGTGAAACCCCTCCCTCCACCATTGTGCAGCAACCAGAAGAAGATGACATGACTGTATTTGAATAAATGTAGATTGTTGTACATGAAAAAAATAAAACATCCCCTGAAAATAAGCCCTGATGCGTTTTTTGGAGCAAAAATTAATATAAGACCCCGTCTTATTTTTGGGGAAACACGGTACAAATTTAAGAGATTTAACTGTTTTAATCCCTACCTGCTACTACTACATTTAGCTTACATACAAAGATAAACATTTGCTGGGGTCATTCTTGTGTATGGAGTGGAAGTTTTGTCTCCTGCTAAACCTACATCTAAGTTGCAGATGAGTTTAGTTGCTGTTGAATTTCACTGTCAGTTAGCAATTTCTCTCCAGTATTCAAAGTGAAGTTTGCAAATGGGATTGTTTGGGCCTGCTGGGGTTTACAGAGAACCAGTTCTCTCACCCTCGTCCATGCCTGGTTCCATGCATAAAGCTTACAGATTAGGATTGTCCACTTCTCCTCGATTGCAGAAATGATCTGCAAACATTTAACCTACATCCCCTTCCCTGCTGCTTATCTACTCATTACACTCTCTAGAACAGCGGTCCCCAACCTTTTTGGGACCGCGGACCGGTTGGGGTGTGTGGGTTCTGTGCGCGGGGGGGGCGGGGGCACCCCCACACATGCGGGTGGGCGTGTGACACTCGTGGGTGGGCATGTCACGCTCACGGAGGGGCGTGTCGTGCATGCGCGCGAGCGCGACACGCCCACCTGTGAGCGTGACACGCCCACCTGTGAGTGCAACACGCCCACCCATGAACGTCACACGCCCCCTCCGCGAGCGTGACACGCCCACCGTGCATGTGTGCAGGGGGGCAGAGATCTGTGTCCGCAGCCCAGTTCAAGGAAGCCCACGAACCAGCACCGGGCTAATTCATTTTTGGGATAAATAATGTCACAAGGTTTGCTATCTAACCAGTGTTTTTCTTCAGGCTGCTACTGCTGAAGAGCTTCTGAAGTTTCAAAAAGGCATGTCTTCATTATCACTTGCAAAATTATTGCAAAGGTCTATGGATGGGCCAAATGTAGATCAGCTTTTTCTGAAAGAAGTAAAAAGGAAAACCAATTTTAGTTAAGAAAAAGAACTGATTAACTTTGGAACCTGTAGCCTTCATGTTGTCCATGAGTCTTTTAAAACAGGATTGTAAGCGGCTAAACTGGACCTGAACTTAGTCTTGCACAACATGTATTATTTGTTCAAAGATTCCCTTTCTAGGAAGATATTATATGCTGCTATAACTGAAAACACACAATTTCCACTGAAGTTTTGTTCCACCGAATGGTTGGAAAACGTTCAGTACCTTGTGACAGGGTTGTTGTCGATCGTGACGACAGCAAGAAGTATTTGGAAGAAGCAAAAACTCCCCCACAGTAAACCTGCAAGTTGCATAAAAGCTGCAATGCAAGATCACTCATGAAGTGCAAAATGGCATTCATGAAAACAATTGCTGGATATTTTTAGTATTCTACAAAGGTCTCAAAATGTGTGTGTGTGTGTGAGAGAGAGAGAGAGAGAGAGAGAGAGAAGGGCTTTGTAAACTGAAGAGTGGTCACATAAAATCAGACAGCTACAAAATGTGTTTTCTGGTTCTTAATTGGTGACATGAAATTGTCTGAAAACTTGCATGAAATAAGTAAGGTTGACTTTGATTTTGCACCAAAAAAAAGCTATTGAAAGAAACAAAATTTAGTGAACCAAATTTTACCTAGAATGTCAAAACATTATAGTAGCTGTTGTTCAAAAGTTGATTGCTAAAAGTTTGTTGAAGTTTAACATGGTTCGTGACCTATGGACAGTAGATCCTACTATCATTAAACACAGGACAAATCTTGGAATCTCCAGCATAGGGATTGTCCTTACAGTTAGTTCTACATGCAGCAAATGGAATCAGTGACAAAGTTGCAGAAAATCAAAGCAACAATAAACTGCTTTAATCACATTTGTCTGTAATGAGCTCAAGGCTCACTTTCAAGTTTATGATGCAAAACAAGATGATGAAGCTGGATTGGATACATTTTACAGCATTATTTTGATGGCCCACAAGAGTTTCTCAGGCCTGTGGAATGTTGTCAAAATGTGCCATATTCTGTCTCATAATAATGCTTTTGTTGAAAGTGGATTTTCCGTTAATAAATCTACGTTAATAGAGAACAAAATGAAGATACAGTTGTCGGTCCGCATCATAGTTACAGTGCTCTTTTCTGGAGGACTTGAATCTTTGGTAAGAAAGAGGAACCTGTTGCACTCAGTCAGGCGTGCTCATGTATGCTGCACAGAGAACTTGGGGGCTAAACACTATAAGCAACAAGAAGAAACTCAGAAGAAAAAAGATTGCGAGAAGCCAACATGGAATTGTTCTGAAGCTAAAAGAGTTAACAAACAAAAAGAGAAATCTGTAGAAAAAAAGATAGCCTTGTATCTTAAATTTTGATTTTTTAAAAAAATATATATTTGTGTTCTAATTTATAACTTGATTTTTATTGCAACTTGAAGATTATGAGTATCATAATGTGGCTTCAGTTACTATTTTGAATAGGACATCCATTTACATTTGTTTTTACATAAATTTTGTTGTACCTTTAAAACAAGAACAAAAACGATATATCATTTGTTTTTCAGATATTACTTGAATTGAAATTACTTTCTTGGTGTAAATTTTCTGTAATTTCATAACAGATGTTTCTGCAGATAATCTTTAAAGATGGTCATATGAAATCTCTTAACTTGAAAAATATTTTTGCATTTAAACTTGTGTCGTTTTAGAGACATTACATAAAGCCTTTAATTAAAGTAGTGTAATCTATTGATTTTTTTAAACTTGTGATTATATTGGAGTAGTTGTCAGAGAATTTGAGAAAAACTGGTCAGGTAAAGTCAGAGAAATGGAGAATAAAATTTTCATGGCAACCCTGTATTGGGAATTGTGGGTCCACAGAGTAGAACAAACAAACAAAAACTGGTAAGTTCTAGATGTCCCCCACAGTTGTCATCTTCGTGATACACTCAGCTTTCCTTTTCCTGCTGTTTCTGTTTTTAATCAGTTTTGAGAGTTATATTCATTTTTCTTCATAAAAAGAACTGCAGGTGGCAGAATCCGCTGTCTTGTGAGTGAAAATCTGCTTTGCAGATCCTCTGTGCTTTCCATAGAGAAGGGTTCCAAAGGGTATCCCATCCTACCCACATTGCCCTCCCTAACATATCCAACACTTCATGTTGAAGAAGGAAAAGTGGTTTGAATGTGGGTAGAAGTCTTCGCATGCCTGAAAACTCTAAAGAAAATAGCCCACAGAGGCTTCTATTTGTTTTGAAACAGACATGAGTGTTAAGCCCCCTGCAGATTTTCAAGCTCAAGGTCATGGATGGTGAAGCTAATGTTGCATGGCCTCATCCTTCTTATTTGTGTTTATGTACCCTATTCTAGCATAGCATCCTAATAAAGCTGGAAAGCTAACAGTTGATGTAACCCAAAACTAAATCACTGGATAATTTATCTGAACAGTTTCAGGTAGACACAAAATGGTATGAGAAAGAAAAGAGAACCTGGGGGAGACCTCATTGGCCAGCACCTGCGGAGTTGAGGAGGGGCCTCCCAGTGCCAATGTCCCTGGATTCATTTCTCCATTTTGCTGTTAGAGCAAAACCATCAATTCTCAAACTGCTCTAGATACTTTTTTGTCTTGGCTTCATTATGGCCTGTGTGAGAGCATATGTGAAGCCAAAGGGATGAAGAGATTTCAGTCATCCTGCCTTTTAATTCTTAATTCAATCCCTGCCTCAGAATGGAATATTGCATTGCTTCCTCCTTGGTGTTCTAGTGATGTCCATTTAGCACAATTCCTTCAAAGTCCCTTTTAGTGCATTTCCCTCCCACCCACCCACCACCAAATACAAATGTGAATAGTTCAAGATTTACTTTCATATATTTGGCAGTTAATACCTCACGATATTTCTTAATCCAATATTTTCCATGTTAGTTTGCCCTGATGAACACTCTAGGAATAGTAGTGTGCTACACACTCAATGGAGACTCTTACAGCTTGTGATTCACCAGCTGTGTATTGTAACATGTGCAGTGTTTGACAGTACCTCCCATCTCCATAGAGAAGGATGTAGTTCCAGGAGGCTTATTGAGCCCTTGTGGGCCCACTGGTGGGTTGTGGGATGTGTTGTGATTTTATGCATCAAAAATTACACAGACTGTTTTACTGAATTCACATTTACCCCATATGATTGCTAGTGCTATGGAGTCAGTGTGACTCCTGAAAGCACCTTAAATGTCAGCTGCAAAATTTGCTATCTCTTTCCTCCATACACATTCTTCACAGACTTGAGTAATTAGAATCAAGTATAATTTCTCTGGGTTACAGGAATAATTCTTCACACACACACACACACCTGAGGGTCTAAGAAGGCATGGCAGTGATTTTCAGACAAATACATCTCTTGTCATGCTCTCATTTATTACACAAAAAATCTTCACGGCTTGTCAGCAAGCTTTCAGAAAACTATCTCAAAATGAATAACAGGTTCTTAGTCTAAAAATAGGCATTCAGGTCTATTTATGTTTGGTCAAAGGCTCTCTTTTTCTCCCAGAAGCGCCAACCTGAGGCCTTGGGCAAGCTGCACAGTCTCAGGGTGTCCCAGAAGAAGGGAATGATAAACCACTTATGAATGCTCTCTACCTAGAAAACCCTGAAAAAGGGGTCAGCATAAGTCAGAATTTATAGCACACAATTATTATTATTATTATTATTATTATTATTATTATTATTATTATTATTATTATTATTATTATTATTATTATTATTATTATTATTATATGTTTTAATTAAATAAATACCATCAGACCACTTCACCTATGTATACCAAAGAACTGTTTGGCATTCAGTTATGTTCTCCTTACCTGTCTTCCTCTTATGTCCTTTTCTTCCTGTTCTTTTTGTTTTCTGACAATGAAAATGCTTTTATTTTATATTAAAAAAAGAAATGATATAGTTTCTCCGATAAGCCCTGAGATATGCTGACTAGAGACGGGTAGGGTTCAGCGGATAACCAAACAGGTGTTCTGCGGTTTGATACCCTGCCCCCTCCAGCGGACGCCCACTCTGAAGCAGCATCCTGGCTTCCTTGCCCCATTTCCTCCAGGTGCTGCCTCTGAGGGGGCACCCACCGGAGGGGACGGGGCAGCACACCAAACCACAGAACACCTTTTCAGTCATCTGCCAAACCGGCACAATCTCTAATGCTGACCTGTGTAATACCTTATAAAATGTTTTTCATCAGAAATGAGAAATAGGAAGGATTTTGTTGCTGCTGAGAATTTTAAGTATACGTTCATTCTGCAGCAGGGATGGACAGAAAGTGGTTCACTGAGTCAGGTGAACTGATCCACTAAAGCACTTTTCATATTTTTTAGCAACAGTGTAGATTTGAGGTTTCTTAGGCAGATTATTTATGCCTTAAATATTAAACCATGGCAAGTATGCACTCCTCTTCATTGAGGTACCATTTTAAGAAAGGGTTGGGTCTGAGAAGTGTCAGGTGTCTGGAGCAAAACTATGTCTCTGAGTGGAAGAGTGTGCATAAGCGGATAGTAATTATATTGCTAATGCTTAATAAAACCCAGTCTGTTTATGCTACTGTCACTTACATGAACCTGTTGTTTCACAGTGATCGTACGGGCTGCTGATTGCAAGAAGGTCTACCAGATAGAGCTCGCTCCCAAAGAGAAAGTCATTATCCTTATTTGTGGTCGGAATCATCACGTCCACTTGTACCCCTGGTCCTCCCTGGATGGTTCTGAAGGCAGCTTTGATGTCAAGCTTCCTGAAACAAAAGGTTGCCAGTTCATCACAACTGGGACACTCAAGAAGAGCTCTTCAACAAGTTTGTTTGTGGCAGTCAAACGGCAGGTTCTCTGCTATGAGATTCACAGGACTAAGCCCTTTCATAAAAAGTTCAGTGAAATCCAGGCTCCAGGCAATATCCAATGGATGGCAATGTTCAAAGACAAGCTTTGTGTGGGCTACCCATCTGGTTTCTCTCTGTTGAACTTCCAGGGGGATGGACAGTCTATAAACCTGGTAAATTCCAATGACCCTTCACTTGCATTCCTCTCACAACAGTCTTTTGATGCCCTTTGTGCTGTGGAGCTCAGCAATGAGGAATACCTGCTTTGCTTCAGCCACTTGGGAGTGTACGTCGATGCGCAAGGTCGAAGGTCACGCTTGCAGGAACTAATGTGGCCTGCAACTCCTGCTGCCTGTAGTATGTATATGTTTTTCTGTTGCTGTATCTTTCTTGCTGCTTCAGTGGTCTGAAACTATGAGCAAGTAACATCTTGTGTCCTAACCATTACAATTTAAACCTCACTATATGGACAGAACTTGGTGTTTTGATGTGACAAGTAGATTCACTCACTTAACAGAGGTCCTGTGGCTAGTATGGTTGCTAGTCATGCTGGAGAAATGGAAACAATGTGCTTGCAAATAGCTGTTGCTTGTGAGTTAGCTGTGCTTGTAAGCTTTTCAGGCTCAGTAGATTGGCAGTTGTGGGAGACAGAATGCTGGATAGGAAAGACATTGGCCTGATCCAGCAGGGCTGCTTTTACTTTCTTATGACCAGCTGGCTGCATTACCCTGAGTCAGATCACTTGTCCATCTAGCCCATGGTTTTCAATTGAGACTGGGAGTGGTTCTCCACAATTTCTTTCCTAACTCTTTCTGGAAATCCTTGGTATTCTGTGGGGGTTCCCATCCTGGTATTAACCAGGCCTAAACCTGCTTAGTTTCTGACATCTAGTGCGATTGGTATATTCAAGGTGATGTGGTGGTTTCCCAGAAAATGGATTTGTTTAATCTCTCTTTATTTATTTCGGATTGTAAAATTCTACACAAAAATTTAGGGGAAAGGTGGGATACCATAGATTAACTTTAAAATATAAGAACATCTATACCTCCTGCCCCTTACCCTGCAGCACAAGTCTTTATCATCATTCTGTCCCAGATTAAGAACTGCCCAATCCTCTTAGACGTGTGACATGGATAAGCCTTTTCCACGTGCATTGACCACTTTGACAAGTCACAATATTAAATTAGAAGAAAATCAATGAGCAGTATTTGTTGGTAGTTGCTATTTGTTTCTTAGCAGAAACAACTGATGCCTACTGAGGGATGCTGCTTCCTGGCCATGCAAAACTCAACAATTTTATGAGCCTCCCCTAAGAAATCTGTGGTTATATTTTTATAGCTAAGTGTTTAATTTGGCCTCTTCAAATTTAGGATGAATTCCTCTTCCTTGGAGGGGCAGAAAGTGGGACACCAGGTCTTACTTTTAAAGCATAGGGCTAAAAAGCAGAGAGTTATCCTACCTGGTACTAATGACTGTTCTGTGTCAATTTGTGTCTGTTATGGTGATTGAAAGCATTAGAAGACAGAGAAGACTGTTTTGTCCCCTGCCCTCCTTTTCCAGTCACTTTTAACTTCCAGTCTCCTTTTGTTTAAAACTGAATTTGTGCTTATTCCTATCTGTGTTTTCTCTTCTCTGTACCTTGCTATTTGTTTAGCTTTTAACTAAAGCCTGTAGGGGCTGCCTTCAGGCAAGTACTTGGTCTTTCATGATGTCCTGTTAATTATATCACAAATTATACTTCAGACACTCAAAACGTTGTAATATTCAGAAAGTGAGCATCCTGCCTCTAGGAATATCTCTCAAAATCCATAGCAAAAGTCCCATTAGCACATGTATATGGAACTCACCACTACAAGATGCGCTGAAGACCTCCAAGTCTAGATGACTTTCAAAAGAATCATCAGTGAGTTAAGATTGCTATCCCCCCTTTTTTTAAAAAAAACCTGATAGGCTTCTCTGCCTCAAGCATCACAGCTTATCAGTGTAATTTTGAGGGGCTACTGCTGCCCCAAGAACTTCCAGCAAGTTTAATAACAAGCACCATTTAAAAAAAACTGAAGCTTTTCCCCATAAAGTGAAATGCTTCAGCAAGAATATTTCTGCCACTTAAATTCAGGGTACAGGAAGCTTTCTTTAATAAAACTCCCAGTCCTGACATAGCTGTTACCCACAGCTAAATAGAAACACCATCTTCAGGTTTGGTGTGCATTTGAACACCCGATAAATACAAGGGACAAGAGCAAGACCTGTTCCTGTTAGGCTGCTCAAAAGAACTGTGGTCTAGATGGGCCCTTGGTCTGAGTTGACAACACTTTTTAATGCCATGGATAACTCAGTGGTTGAGGAATCTGGCTGTGGATCCAGAAGTTGGGAGTTCAATTCCCCATTATGTCTCCTGAGAGTAGAGCCAGCCTGTGTGGCCTTGGACAAGCTGCACAGTCTCAGGAAAACGCTGAAAAAGCCACTATAAATCAGAATTGACTTGATGGCACAGGATGATGATGATGATATGTTTTTGATACCTTCTAAAGCAGAATGAACCAAGAATGTTGCAAAGCAGACTCATTTTATCTTCCTTATGGTTCATTGTCATGGTTTCTGTACATTTGCATAATTAATTTTATTTCGTTTGCCCCAGCAGCCTCAATCTAGTCTGCAACTGACTTTTTCTCTTTATTTTTATGCTTTAGTTCTACAGTCACAGAATAAACCTTTTGGTAATCTCATTTTCCCCTCAGCCTTTCTCTATATGGCTCTGAGAGGGCCATTTTTAAAATACTGTGTAGAGTATAAGGTAAAACTCCCTTTTATAGGATCAGCTCAGGGAGTGTCTTTTTTGTTTGGGAGAGGTCCACGGTTGCGGAATATGTTCCAAGAATGAGTAGCCACATTTCAAATGCAAGGCTGTTAGCTAGTTGATTATGTGTGAGGTTGAGCCTGGAAGGTTTGGGTTGACCTTGAGCAAGTCACAGGAGTACCTCTTGTCTTCTCTGGATTAAGTTTCAGTTTATTCACCCTCATCCAGTTCATTACTGACACTTGACACTTGATTTGGAGCCAAAACAGCTTCCTCAGATTTAGATGGCAAGGAGAGATAGTGTTGGATGTTGTCCACATACTGGCCACTGCGAACCCCAAAACTGTGAACAATCTCTCCCAGCAGTTTCATGTGGATGTTAAATAACATAGGAGACAAAACAGGGTGCCAAACAGGAATCCCCCAGCACCACTTTCTGAGTTCTCTTCTCCAGGAAGAACCTGAGCCACTGTAAAACGTCAGTAAGAACTAGGCCTAAGAAATTTCACATAGAGTACATATGGGCAGCAGCAGTGGAATTAAATGATGTGCTTGGTATTAGTTCAAGTATGTTCAACAATGACTGATTCTGCATTTTCTCTCCAGGTTGCAATCCCTTCTATTTAACAGTCTACAGTGAATATGGTGTTGATGTTTTTAACGTTAACTCTATGGAATGGGTTCAGACGATTGGCTTAAGAAAGGTAGGTAACTCTCTGTACTGTAAAATACAGTGGCTCATCAGTTTTTAGTTTTTGAAAACGCCCATGCAGTGTGTTAAAGATTAATTTTATGTTTCCCTTACTTTGCCTCCGCAACAGATCAGACCCCTGAATGTGACAGGCACACTCAATCTCCTTAACTGTGAACCTCCTCGATTAATCTATTTCAAGAACAAGTTTTCAGGTTAGTGTGCTGGTTTGGAAGAGACAAGAAGAAAAAGATATAATGAAGAGTGATAGCTGTAATTCCGTTCTATAGCTTTGAGATAGGGTAGTTTGCAGAGAGGAAAGACAAGAACTGCTATGTAAAACTAGGCTAGCCAACTCTAAGCAGTAAATTCAGCATTAGTTTTACTGGAGTACAGTCAACCCTCGACTTACGAACTTAATCCGTTCCGGAAGTCCGTTCATAAGTCGAAAAGTTTGTAAGTCGAAACCAAATTTCCCATAGGAATGCATTGAAATTTAATTAATGCGTTCCTATGGGGAAAAAAAGTCAAAAAACTTAAAACAAAGTCACTTACCAGGTACTGTAGACTGAGCCCAGCTCCTCACAGTGCCTTGGTAGCCGCGGAACAGCCAGAAAAAGAGTGCCAAACAGCTGAGAGCCGGCAACCAGCAGAGAGACGGCAGCCATTTTGTGCTAGTCTCCACTCCGCCCCCGCCTCACAGCTGATCGGCGCTGGGTCTTAGAGGCTTCCCCAGGCTTGCCCAGCCCCGAAAAAGGCAGGGAAAAAGACCTGGAAATAAAGAAATGGTGCTTTTCCCCTGCCCCCGGGAGGCTTCTGAAAGCAGCGCTGGCTGCGGGGGGGGGGGGGAGGGAGGTTCCCTGCCTTCCCCGCACTTTTTTTCTGTTCGTAACTCGAGGGAAGTTCGCAGGTCGAGTCAACATTTTCCTATGAGAGTGGTTTGTAAGTCGAAATGTTCGTAACTAGGGCCGTTCGTAAGTCGAGGGTTGACTGTATTGAGGAGCCTTTTTACTTGGTGGAACTTTTTGTTAAGGTTACTGTTGATGGTTTCAAGGCTACTGTCATGGTAGGAAACCATGATAATTATATGAGAGACATCTGAGATGGCCTTTTCTTTGGTTGAAGTTAGCGGTATCTTTTGTTTATTGAATTTTATTTTTCATGTCTTTTGGTTTCATCAAAAGGTACATATCTAGCCTTTGGTATGCATATTTCTCTAAAGCATATTCATTGATCAGTTAAGACAGATGAATTCTTGGATGTATAAAGGGTTGTCTATTAGAAAACACGGCTACTTTTCTGGAAATGATTATAATTTGCAGATGTGTATTCTGCAGTCATTTAAGAGTTGTAGAAAAAAAAGACTCAAAAGTGCTTAGTACAGTGGTTTCAGCCTTGCAGCTCCCAGAAATCCTGGCCAGCACAGCTAGTGGTGAAGTCTTCTGGGAGTTGTACTTCAAGAACATCAGGGACCCAAGGTTGGGAACCACTGGTTTAATAGAAGCATGAGAGTTTAGAGATGTATCTTTTGGTCCTCAGGATATGTTGTATCGTGTCAGGTAGCACAGTAGGCCAAGGATCCACAGGACAAACCAGAACCTTGGCTTATCAATTGCAAGCCACACCTGGTGGACATATCCAGTTTTGCTCCCAGATGCAGTGGGAATAGGTAACCAAACTAGACAGCTATGCTCCACAGTTCATGTTCTTATATTGTCTGAATGTGCATGCTCCCTTCTGTTTGGGTGTTACGTTTTCCAACAAACCAGAGAAAAGAATCTAGGATTTGTTTTAGGTTTGCTTCTCAGTTTGTTGGGAGAGAGACAAACCAGAGAAAAGAACTCCATCAACACAATAAACAAACTGCACAGCAGAACTTCATGGATTGTTTTCCTGCATTTGCTGCAGAAAACATACACACAAGACAAGGTTTCCACTCTTTCCATTCAGTGACCCACTGGGATTTTCAGATTTCTGGGTCCTCTGTATATAATGAGTATAAAAATCCGTTAAGAGTTTCTGCTTGTGCAGAACTTCTGTTGGCTTGTGTCTGGCCTGTGTAACTGTGTTATTTATTGTTATAGCAGGAGCAGCCCTTAGTGTGCCAGAAACATCTGACAACAGCAAAAAGCAAATGCTTCGCACTAGAAGCAAAAGAAGATTTGTCTTTAAAGTCCCTGAAGAAGAAAGATTACAGCAAAGACGGTGAGGCTTTCAATTCCTTCCACAGCTGATAGTAAAAAGACTTTATTTATGTAAAATCATCAATTTTTGTTCTTGTTTGTTTAGAGAAATGCTCCGAGACCCTGAGCTGAGATCCAAAATGATTTCCAACCCAACCAATTTCAACCATGTGGCTCATATGGGACCAGGAGATGGAATGCAGGTGCTCATGGATCTCCCACTGGTAAAGATTTTTGTTCCTAGAGAATGAGATTGCACAAGTTTCTGCTGAGCAACATTTCCAAAATATTAGGGGACAAGTTGACAAACAGCTTTAGAAGTTCAAACAGAATAAAATGACCATTTGCTCAAGCCTAAATGTTTCCCGGAAAAGATAAGCAATAGGCTTTGCTCTTGCACACTCCCTCCCACTCCTTCAGTTACCCTCACCATAGACTGAAATAAATTTCGAAACGAGTGATCCCATGGTATTCTGCATGCAGAATCTCTTCTAGTGCTAGGAGATCAAAATCTACTTTTGGAAGGGTTTAACCTCTTTGGATCCCTTGTTCAGATAAATACAGGAGTTCCCATTTGATATCTCCACACCGCTGGGAGCCAGGGAGGAAGCCTGCAAGTCCAACCCTGTCTAGTCCTGGGGTTGGGGGCAGGCGGCAGAATTCAGTTCTGAACAGGCTCTGTAAAAGTGCCACCACATACACAGGATGCTGAAAGTCAGCCAGTGTCAGTGCCAGGCATGCATGAGTGTTTTCTAAACAACTATTCATTCCTCCTTCCTTTTTCTTGTTTGTCTTGTCTAAAATAACATAATGAATTTCCTTCCCCTTCATCCTCCCAACACTCTGGTCTGATATCACCTCCAACAGGCTTTGAGCACGTCTATCACATAATCCCTGTCTCGGCTGAAATCTTTCTCCAGAGTGATCATTCTTCCTCAACACTTTCCTCCTCTTCCTGTCCCTCCTCTGCTTCTGTAGTCAGGGTAGGAGCAGCTCTTTAGGAACTGAAGTGGATGATGCTGTGCATTGTACCTCTGGCAACATGAAAACAAGTGTTGGAGGTGGGCACATTTAATGTTTTGCAGGGAATTAATTGGCTTTTGTATTCATTTTTATTTATTTATTTATTTATTTTATTGAATTTCTACCCCGCCCATCTAGACCAAAGGTCTACTCTGGGCGGCATTACAAGTTTAAAAACAGTTAAAACCAATAAACATACACTATAAATCCAAGATGGTAAGATGTGAATTTAAGATACAGCAGGAGGGAAAGCCTGCCCAAATAGCCAGGTCTTGAGTTTGCTTCTGAAGACACCCAGAGAGGGAGCCAGGCAGATCTCCACGGGCAAGTTGTTCCAGAGGTGAGGGGCCACTGCCGAGAAGGCCCGGTTCCTCGTTCTTTCCTTCCGGACCTCCCTCGGCGTTAGGCCCCCTCAGCCGCCCGGCCTGGCTGGAACAAGTGACTCGACTCTGGCAGAACTGGGTGGGAGAAGGCGCTCTGCCAGATATCGAGGTCCTAAACCGTTTAGGGCTTTATATGTAATCGTAAGAACTTTGAAATCAACACGGAAATGAATGGGCAGCCAATTGAAGGCGGCCAGCGTGGGGGAAATACGTTGGTACCTTTTCACCCCAGTAAGAAGTCTGGCCGCCGCATTTTGTACCATCTGAAGTTTCCGTGTCAGTCTCAAAGGCAGCCCCACGTAGAGCGCATTACAGTAGTCTAATCTTGAGACTACGAGCGCTTGTACTTACAAGCTTGTGGTTGCTACCCTGAATTCTGCACTTAAGCAGCATCTGCCCCATCTCTCTCTCTCTCTCTCTCTCTCTCTCTCTCTCTCTCTCTCTCTCTCTCTCTCTCTCTCTCTCTCTCTCTCTCTCTCTCTCTCTCTCTCTCTCTCTCGGGGTGCCGTCTCAGTTGCTGAGGTTGGCTACCATCATGGCATCTTTCCACCATCTCTTGTTGTGTGGATTAGTTGTTCTTCTTCATGGTCTCTGTGAATGCACACTAATGGGTTTAATCTGCGCTTAGGCAGAGGTTTCGGAATATTCTACAGCTTTTAACACGCGTTCGCCAGGACCGCTCCCTGGTACACGTGGCCCGCCCATCCTTGTGATTGCCTCAGTTCCTTTTTGCCGCCGCTGAGGTTTCATCTCACGAGCTCTCGCGACTTCTTACAATTCCTAGAGAAGAGAAAGAATAAAGATAGAAAGAAATCAGTGAGAGACTTTTTGATCTGTTTTCCTTCTCTCCACCGCCCCCCCTTTCCCTCCCTTCCCGCCTTTTATGACCCCCACAGGGCCGTTTGAGAGGTGCACTTCGTGCCCAAATAAGATTTCCCTCTCTGACGGACACAACTCTTGCCTGTTCTGTTTGGGAGAATCCCATCAACCAGCTTCTTGCCATTTTTGCAAGAATCTCACAAAACAAGCTCTTAAACTCCGCCAACAACAACTCAGATCTTTTCTGAGGGAACGATCCCTACATCCACCACTACCCATCATGGACGATACACAAATCTCGCAGCTATCAGCTTCTTCTGATATTGCCACTACTTCTCCACTGCCAAAAGCGACATCGTCAAAACCAAAATCGAAGTCTACCTCTAAGGCGAAGTCCTCAGGATCAACGTCACAGTCGACCCTGACACCGAAGCTGCCTCCAAAATCGGAGCGTTCCAAGCCCAAGAAACCAAACAAACCTTCTACTGATTCTCAAGCTATTAAACAACAATCACTTCCTATCCAGGACCAGCCTAACATAGATCTTGACTCGGACCATGATTCCATCCCGCCTCCGTCGAGCCAACCACCTTCTCCCCTTCTTGCCCAGTCTCCATCATGGGCAAATACCTCGGCTGAGGTAACAGTACTTCCGTATTTGGTTTGCTCGAGCCCCAAGTCTATGGGTTGCTGTGTCTCTGTGTGCAAATCAGATTCAGCATCCACTTTGGCTGATCCCTTACCTCCGCGTAAGCGGTCTAGGAAGATACACCATAGACCGGAGACTTGCCGATCCGATGCCGAACTTCCACAACTTCCGGTATCTACTGGGTTGCAGGCATTGCTTGACTCCCGGGCTCTGTACCATCATCCCAAGCGAGTCACCGTTTACGGGCCTCCTACCTATTACGAACCTCCAGCCAAATGGTATCGACATCTCTCGTACCGATACTGGCAGCCTGATACCGGACATTACATCGAACCCAAGCATCTTCGATAGGCATATTATTATCCTTCTGGCTCTTCCTACTCATCATCTCCTCCTCGATACCACCCGAGGCATGAATATGACCAGTCCTCTGAGGATGATACCCTTCCTCCTCTTCCAGTACCGAAACTGTGCAAGTCCTCTCGTAAGAGAAGTCAGACTGAATCTATTGCAGTTCAACCACCTTTGGTACCAAAGCGGCCCCGACCGTTGACTTCGGTTTCATTGCCACCTGCTGAGTCTGCTACGCTTTCACAGGTCCGCTCTTCCTCTCTTCAGGTTACCACAACCTATACCAGGCCTTCACCCACGCCTCTAGACACCACTAAGGCTCACCAACATAAGCGCCTTACATCTCACCATTCAGCGCAGGCAATACCATCTAAACACGATATCACTAAATTTAAACGCCACCCACAGGACGTCCCTCCTAACACACCAGCTTCTCCATATCGACAGGTTTCTTCACCATCACCTATACAGTTTTCCGATTCTGAAAGTTCAGACTCATTGACACCACAAGAGTCTCCTCCTAACTTACCAACTCCTGATTCGGATGTTGCCGATACCAATTCTCCATCTCCATCTGAGGATTTCTCCTCCTACTCACAGCTAGTGCTCCACATAGCCAAGGCCATGGACCTTGATGTCCAGCAACCAGTCCAATCAGAGTTGGATAAAGTCTATGAGGACATTAATGAAGATCAGACACCCCCACTCCATATGGGGTTTATCCCATCTCTTCTAAAATTAATCAAACAGTCATGGTCCAAATCATCCTCAGTTCCTCAGATTTCTCGGAGGGTTGAGAATTTATATAAAACTCACGGAGACAATACTGACTTCCTCTCCAAGCATCCGCCTCCCAATTCTGTAATTGTTGATGCTACACAAAACAGAGCATGCAATCGCTCTAATGCTACTCCTAATAACAAGGAGGGTAGGAAGCTTGATATAATCGGCCACAGAGTTTACTCGCTTCCTTCCTTTACCCTACGTGCTGCCAATTATCTTGCAGCCATGGGAGCTTATCACAGGTTTTTATGGAATAAAGCCCTTCCAACCCTTCAAGCAGCACCTGGATAATATAAAGCCCGTGGCCTCTCTTTTCATCAAGAGGCCATGGATTTGGTGCGTCAGGAACACATCACAGCACGGCACGTCATTGAAGCCACATCAAAGCACATGGCTACCGCTGTTGCCCTCCGAAGACATGCTTGGCTCCATTCAGCCCATATCTCTGATGACTCTCGCATGCTCATTAAAGACCTACCTTTCGATGATGTCGGCCTTTTCAATGAGAAGACAGATGAGATTCTAGATAACCTGCAAAAGATGAGAAAAACAGCACGCTCATACAATACTCAACCGTACTATAGACCCCAGAGATACCAATGGCGCCATTCGTACCCCTACCAACAATACAAATCCTTCCCTGACAAACAACCTCAGTCTTCTTCTTCCTTCCAATCTCGACACGCCACACAAATACAGTGTCCCAGGCAATCTTTCAGGCGCCCTGACAAGAAAATGAAGCAGAGTCTTTGACTCCCCCGTCACCCAGATCCATTCACTTCACTTTCCGCCACCCACACCACCCGTCTTGCAGCCCATTTTCCATCTTGGGCATCTGTCACCACCGATTCTTGGGTCCTCACTGTTATAGCCACCAACTATGCAATAGAGTTTGCCTTTTTGCCACCACCAAGAATCGTTCTAACCACACCATCAACTGTCTTGGAACAAGAGAGTCAATCCCTTCTCTCAAAGGATGCCATATCATCTGTCACCCTACAAGAAGGCGATCCCAGGTTCTTCTCCCGCTACTTTACTGTTCCAAAAAGAGACGGAGGCCTTTGTCCCATTCTCGACCTCCGCAATCTAAACTACTACATCGTTGAGAAATGCTTCCGCATGGTGACACTAGAACACATCCTACCAATACTTCAAGAAAACGACTGGTTTGCTGTCATCGACCTAAGCGATGCCTACTTTCATATCACCATCCGTCAAGATCACCGCAAATTCCTCAGATTCTCCCTAGGGCAAGCCACCTACGAATTCAAAGCCCTCCCATTCAGACTTTCCACTGCACCACGAGTATTTACAAAGTGTATGGCCCCCATCATGGCTCATCTCCACACTCATGGAATTTCAATTTTTCCATACATCGACGATTGGTTGCTAGTAGCCCCCTCACATTCACCGGCTCTGCACGACGTCGACCTACGTAACTCTCTCTCTCCTAGCGGACCTGGGCCTCAGGGTGAACAAAGACAAATCCATTCTAATTCCTTCACAGAAGGTCACCTACATAGGTGCCATTCTCGATTCACGAAAAGCAAGAGCCTTTCTGCCTCACGAGCGAGCGATAAAAGATACACTCTCTCGTCCAACATTTCCAATGTCTCGCACTTGTAACTACGCATCAAGCTCAACGCCTCCTCGGCCGCATCACTTCCACCACGTCAGTCATACAGCATGCTCAGCTGAAAATGCGCTCCCTACAAGCATGGTATCTGTCCCTCTTCGACCCCATGTCTGACCCACCTACCAAAATTCTACAGGTCACTTCCGAACTCGCAGCCCAACTACTATGGTGGGACACACCAGTCAATCTCTTCATCAGCAGACCCTTTGCACCTCTTCAATTTACAGTTCAGATTACCACCAACGCCAGTCCCATCAGTTGGGGAGCGCATTGCAGAGACCTTCACATTCACGCTCCCTGGTCTCGCTACGAAAAATCTCTTCACATCAACAATCTCGAGTTACTCGCCATCTTCAAAGCTTTCTGCACTTTCGAACCTCTTATTACCGGCACAGCTGTGCAGGTGACTACAGACAATACCACGTCACTCTTCTATATCAACAAACAAGGCGGAACCCACTCCCTTCCTCTACTGTACCTTGCCGTTCAACTATGGGAATGGTGTTTCGACTCCATATCTTTCCTGTAGCGGTCCATATCTCCACTCAGCACAACCAACTGGCAGATACTCTCAGCAGGCTTCGCACTCAGATGCATGAGTGGGTGCTCGATAACTCCATATTCTTCCAGCTCTGCAGCCTATGGGGACATCCCAGAATAGACGTTTTTGCCACGTCACACAACACCAAGTGCGTCCTATACTTCTCCAGAGCGAGCATCGGGCCAGGTTCCCTCGGAGATGCACTCATGACGCAATGGACCTCACACCTGCTCTACCTCTTCCCTCCAATTCCTCTCCTCCTGCGGACCATTGTCAAACTCTGCCAAGATCGCTCAAATGCCATCCTCATCACCCCATGGTGGCCCAGGCAACCCTGGTTCACCATGCTCCGGTCAATATCCACCGACTTCATTCGTCTCCCCTCCATTCCTCACTTGCTCACTCAACATCAAGGAAGGACCTTTCATCCTGACCTCCAGACTCTTCATCTCACAGCGTGGAGGATTCAACCTCTGTAGCTACTATTCTAGCTCACGCCCGAAAGCCTGCTACCACACAACTTTATGCTTACAAGTGGTCTGCCTTTCAAAAATTTGCGGATCAACACAATTTCCCTACTGCACCAACAACTCTTCAGGCACTCCTTGCCTTCCTTTCTCATCTTTTCAATCGACATCTTTCCTTGTCTACGCTTAAAGTTTATATCTCCGCCATAGTGGCGTACCAACCAAAAGACTCTGATGCTGCCCTACTCTTCAGGCACCCAACCCTGAAACAATTTCTACGAGGTGTTTCCAATTTGGGCCCCTCCAGGCCCTCCCCACCACCACAATGGTTGTTACATACTGTCCTCCGACGTCTCACGCTACCTTCCTTTGAACCTCTTGCAATTACGTTGGATCATTTTCTTTAAGACCCTATTTTTGGTGGCTATTACTTCTGCTCGCAGAGCTTCTGAACTCGCGGGTCTTCGAGTCAACCCTCCGTTCCTCCAATTCCACCCTGACAAAGTTACACTGTGTCCCAATGTCTCCTTTCTACCTAAGGTTCTCTCTGAGTTTCATCTTAGACATAACATTATTTTACCTACCTTCTTTCCATCACCAACCAATGACTTGGAGTGCTCTCTTCACCTCTTGGATGTCAGAAGAGCCTTGGCATTCTACGTTTCCAGAACGTCTTCCTTTCGCAAGTCTAAGAGGCTTTTTGTTTCCCTGCATTTACCACACAGGGGAACTCATATTTCTTCTCAGACCATCTCTCGATGGATTGTTGCAACTATACGTCTTGCATACCAACTTGCCCGAAAGCCTCTGCCCGCTGGCATTAAGGCACATTCTACTAGGGCTGTAGCTGCCTCCACAGCTTTCCTGAGAGGCATCCCTGTTCCTGACATCTGCAGGGCCGCCATGTGGTCAACTCCGTTGACCTTTGCCTCTCATTACCGCTTAGATGTCAGAGCAGAGTCGGATGCGGCCTTCGGACAAGCGGTTCTGTCATCTGTTCTCCGTGACGTCCCTACTCCGGACAGGTAAGCTTGTTAATCACCCATTAGTGTGCATTCACAGAGACCGTGAAGAAGAAAGAGAGGTTACTTACCTGTAACTCTGGTTCTTCGAGTGATCATCTGTGAATTCACACTTCCCACCCGTTCTCCCCTCTGTCCGTCACGTCTGTTTTGTTTGATGCAGCGGCAGGCTGTTTGGGAACTGAGGCAATCACCAGGACGGGCGGACCATGTGTGTTAAGGGGGTGGTCCTGGCGAATGCATGTTAAAGTTCTAGAATATTCCGGAAACCTCTGCACAGGCACAGATTAAACCCATTAGTGTGAATTCACAGATGACCACTCGAAGAACCAGAGTTACAGGTAAGTAACGTTTCTTTCTCTGTTAAGACCCAACCAATCTCTGGTTGTCACTGCTAAAGTTAAATCATGTCCTCTTTAGTAATCTCTACCTCAGGTCGGGCAGGAGGTTGTGCATCCATCGAGCAGCAGCAAGCAAATGGAAAGCTGACAAGAGTGCCCTGGAATTCCTCGTTGTGACAGAACTGCTAATATTTGCTCTTTCAGCTGTCAGATATAGCATAGCTGAAAAGCAAGCAGTTGTTAGGCTTTTGCAATTAGGAAAACCTAAAAGCCTACTCTGCAGTTAGACTCCATTGCTGATACAAGTGCTCCACTGCCAATATTCTTCACCAGTATTCAACCTCAATAATACACTGACAACATTTGTAAGCATACAGCTATTACAGGATCTCAGCAACTCTAGAAGAGTGTGTATTAGCTTGTAGGGCAAAAACTACAAAGCAAAAGAAACAGCAAGATTTGCTTGCTGGTACGTTTAGTTACCATGCCTCCACCAGTTGGGAGTAACTTAGGTTGACTACTCAGATTTCGGTTTGTTTTGGGGTTGTGGTCAGGTAGAGTGATTCTTTTTTTAAAGCAGTTTTTCCAAGCTGTACTGTATATCATAAAATAAACATTAATTTTTAAAATAAAAAAAATAAAGAGAATAATAAAAAACAAATACAAACAATTGGCAGATATCATTGAAGGGTGGAATGATTCTTAACCTAACTTCATACTGCATGGCTCTCACTGGCCATGCAAAGCAAGTGTGTAACAATTTCACCATATAGTACCACTGAACAAAGGGAAACTTTAAAGAGGTGGGTTTTTTTTCATATCTCTGGTAGAAGTTTCCCAGAGAAGAAACTTGTGTTGAAAATGTCTTGCCTAATTGACTGTGCCTACATTTCTGCTTCAGAGTGTCTTACCTTCTTCACAAGATGAAAAGGCTTGTCCTCCCACAACCAGCATTTCACGCCAAGCGCCTCAGAGAAACAAAAGCTACATTTCGTGGCCGTCTTCAGGTAACAGTAGAAGCAAATCTATTTATAGACTTTTGTTTTATAAGCATCTCACAGGAGAGATTATCAGACATCTTTCCTTTGCAGGTGGCACGGATCTGGGAGCAGCCATGCCATTGCGAAGTATGTCTGATCCTGACCAGGAGTTTGACAAAGAGGTGAGCTTTATCTGTGGGCATCATTTGGTTCCAAATAGTTATGCATAGCTTTTGATGTTGTGTGGAGAAATCTGCCTCTGCGCCTGACTGAGGAGAAGTTGTTATTTTTGCCTGTTGCCACATGAAAAGAGTAAGCACTCAGCAAAGTGACAGTGGACGTTTCAAGTGAAAATGTTTCTTCACCAGGAGCAGCTAAGATGGTAATTGGAGCCAGAGGCAAAAGAAGGTAGAACCAGTTTTGTTCCTAGTCTCCTCCCTGATTGTAGTAGCAACACACAAGCATTGTGGTACAGTTCTTTAACAAACTATTCAGACATGGTGCCAGATGTTACAGTATATACCGGAGGTACCCAATCTTGGGTCTCCAGATGTTCTTGGACTAAAATTCCCAGAAGCTATCACCACTAGCTGTGCTGACCAGGATTTCTAGGTGTTGTAGTCCAAGAACATCTGGGGACCCAAAGTTGGGAACCATTGGCATATACCTTCAGGTCACAACCAACGTAAAATGATTCTAATAAGTTTTTCAAGGTATGTGAGATGTTTAAGGGCAATGTTACCATTGCCATTACCCTGAGTGCTCACTGGAAGGACAGATCCTGAAGCTGAGGCTCCAATACTTTGGCCATCTCATGAGAAGAGAAGATTCCCTGGAAAAGACCCTGATGTTGGGAAAGTGTGAGGGCAAGAGGAGAAGGGGATGACAGAGGACGAGATGGTTGGACAGTGTCATCGAAGCGACCAACATGAATTTGACCCAACTCCGGGAGGCAGTGGAAGACAGGAGGGCCTGGTGTGCTCTGGTCCATGGGGTCATGAAGAGTCGGACACAACTTAATGACTAAACAACAACAACCATTGCCATTACCCACCCCAGTGAGTTTCCTTGTGTCCCAGTCCATCACTTTAGCCACTACATCACACGGTCCTTAAGGTATGAGATACCACAGCCCAGTGGGAAGCTTGTCTGATTCATCAGATGTCTGATGAACCAGAAGGAAGAGGCATGACTAGCAGCAGTTTAGTGGGCAAAAAAAGGGGAAAAAATGCAGCTGCACTAATGTTTGAGGCAGCCACGAACGGGCCTATCCATGAGTGAACAATGTGCCTGTCCCTGAGAGGGAAGCACTCTAGCCCCACCATCTTTCTCTCCACATTGTGCTATGCATTGGATAAAAACAGAAGCAGATTCCATTGTCTGTAACTCTGTCTGCGTAGGATGGAATCCTGATATTTTCAGGGTTTTAGCTTGCATTGAGATCCCGTACAGAGAGGGGAAGCTGTGCCTGTCTAGACTCTGTTCTCCCAGGTATCAAAGGGCAACAAGTGACAGCAGATGTGAGAAAGGCTGAGATGCTACCTTCCATATATTGATGACAACACATGAATATAGTGAGGGAATGGTGCTCTATTTGGTTATGCACACTTATTTTTGCATAAGCAGAGTGCCAAGTCTCAGTATTCCCAGGCTTGCGTGAACCTCCATGAAGGAGGACTTTGATCAGCAACCGCCACATTCAACACACAGCAGGAAGTCATGATCTAGGTTCCTCAGCCTGTGGGTCCAGATGCCAGAGCAGATTGTGGGTCTCCCTAAGAAGAGGCATCAGTCACTGCACCCCAGCAAGCACCACTCGGATGGGAAAGAGGCTCCTCCAGCATGCTGCACCAGGGCAATTCTGGCCTCAGTTCTCACCACACTCGTCCTGCTGCTTTTCTGGCATAGTCAAGTGATATCAGCTGCGCTGTAGTCTCAGTCTAGAAGCCTCTTATCATTACAGAATATAGGAACAAGTTGGTATTAAAAGCCATAATTTCTAGAAACCAAATTGGAGCTGTGGATCACTTTTGTAGATGTTAATGATTCTTGATAACACTTCATACTAAGTATGAAAAGCAATACTAGAAGTGGTACCCTCGGTTTCTTTTCCCAGGCTCTTTCTAGCATATTGGTCACCACACTGAGTAAACCATTAATGGCTTGACTGGACATCTGCCGCAATCTCCCAACACCACCAGCTGTATTTTCAGAGATAAGAAGTTAGGTGGCCCACCTCAAGGAACAGAAAAGGGATTCTTTCAGAAGAGCTGCCTTTGTGATGTTTTTGCCCTGTTGTGACTTTAAAAATCACCACTGGGGGACTCCATCCGGAGTGATGTAAAGCAGGAGATGTAGTTTACAAGTCCCTTTACATGCCAGGTGTTAGGTGACATCCTCAATTTATGCTTCATTGTAGTTGGCATGCTTGGGTTTTAACTAACACTTGGGATTTGTATGTTTGTTTTTATAGATGCCACAGCATAAAGCTCTAGTTGGTTCTGCTTCATGGCTTGTTGCCTTATCACAGCTTTCCCTAGCTGATCTTGTCTAAATAATTACATTATAGACAAACTTACTGTTTACACCCACAGCAAAATCTTGTCAACTGTATCTCCTGCAGATATCACCTTTTAATCTATGGGCTAAATATAAATTCTTCCTCTCCAATTAAATTGACTGCCACAGTAGCTGTTCTGCAGTGAAGCTGTGTATTGTGACGAGTAAACTGCGTTCCAAAGTACTGGGAAACTGTCCAGGCAGCCATCTAGGAGAAAAGGGAAGCATTGCACACCAGATGCCAACAGTCAGCAGATACCTAGAGAATAACTCCAGATGCTTAAGTTTAACCAGCCTTTCCCAATGTGCACTTCAGGTGTATTGAGTTAAAACCTCCATTTTTCCCAGGAAGCACAGTCTAGGTCCTGCTGGTAGAGAGATGGTGAAGGTTGTGGTCTGATATCTCTGGTGCAGGAAAGACTGGGCTTTAATGGCTTTCCTGCAGGTATCCTCATTTGAGGGAGTGTGTTTATAGCCTCCCTGACAATATTAGACCACTGTTGTGTTGTCAGGGACATGGCATAAATAAGCCATAGACAAATTTGTGCTTGTATAGAGCAGTGTATTTGCCTTGAGTTTCCATCAGGTGACTTGCAAACTATCCATGATGCACAAGGGCTTCTTTCCTCATTTTTTCCCCCGGTTGGTACTGTTTCCCTCACAGTCGCCTGGATCTCCGTCCATCAGATGGTTATTGAGGATAATTTTCTTATTCTTAACTTGAAAATCAGTGTATCTGGAAGGCCTTTTCTTTTTCTTCTTGGCAGCCTGACTCGGACTCTACCAAACACTCTACTCCTTCCAACAGCTCCAACCCAAGCGGCCCCCCAAGTCCCAACTCTCCACATAGGAATCAGCTGACCCTAGATGGATTGGACCAATCAGCTTGCGATGCATAACATGACACCTCCCCTCCCCGTTCTTCACTTGAGATCATCGGCTGCTCCATGGAGTACTCAAGAGCAGGACATCTGTCTCCAGCAACAGTGCCAAGACTGATACTGAATTTCTAGTGTTGCACAAAAGTAAATTATATACTGTACCTAGATGATAGATTAGGGTGGAATAGGGAATAAAAAAGGAGGAGAGAATTCATTATGATTACCATGATCAAGTTTGGGGTGTTTCTAAGTGCAAAACTGTTCATTCTTAAAACGATGGTGGATCCATTTCTGCACAGCTGTGATGTGCTCATGGCATACAAGAAAGGCTACTGGTAAAGAGTATTTATACTTAAGCTGGAAAAAAGTAGGGAAGAGATGCTGGTAGTTTTTACTACTATGCAGTGTCAGGAATATTATTTTTCTATAGGATGATGTAATGTCTTGTTAGCAGGAAATCCTTTTAGGGAAAAAAATCAGACCTTTTGGGCAGGAAATAAAACAAGGCTAGTTACATCCTTGGCTAAATATATTATGTTGTGTGTTGTGGTTTCCCCCCCCCCCCCTCAAAATTGAGGAGAATGGTAGGAAGCTGTAGGGCCATTCCAGCATCAGTAGAATATGTCAGGAAATTGAAAACGGCAGTCCTAGTTTGTGGCCTTTTAACTTATTTAGCCATTCCATATGTTCCCAGCTATGTAAATGTCTTTCTCCTGGCTTTTTAGTCATGTACATAAAACTATTACTCAGTAACATTTTATCCTTACCCTGCTTTTTTAGATCTCATTAGTCAGGGCAGGGCTTTTTTAAAAAAAATAAGTAAAATACGGATGTGAAACAGGTTTTACTTTGCTTTTCCTGCTATCCATCTTCTCAAACCTTCTTGTAATTTCTCTTGGTTTGTTGGTCCGTTGTTTTTCAGTGTAAAAAAAAAAATACCCTGCATTTTTTAAAGAAAAAATATATAGCTAGCTAGCATCGTCTTGGGATTGCTCCCTCGGAGGCTGCTTCTGTGAAGGGATTGTGTACTACTAAAACTTTCGGTCTCTTTATTGGTAACCAAAGTGGAAATGTTGAAGGGTGTGTATATGAGGAAGCCTTGTCGTCTGTTTCCCTTTTTCCCCAGTCCATTGTATTCTCACATGCATGAAGGACCCCATGATTGCTTAATCAAAAGTATTGATCATGTCGGTGGGGAGACATGCACCGCACACTCCTGTATATTTTGCTATGGCCCAAGTGCAGCAGTGACATTGCGTGTATATTTAATCTCATGCTTCCATGTATTATACATTTAGTAATTTTTCTTGCCCACCCACCCTCTGGAAATTGTGACTATGTCTCATTTAAGAAGCTTGTAATTAATTCTGTGGCTGGCATATCCAGTTTGTCACTGTCACACTAGTGTGCCTTCTGTGCCAATTTTGATGACAGTTGGATGTCAATTGTTTTGAAATCTGGTTTCTATGGGCTAACGCTACTCCAACGGCTAATACTCTTTCCTGAAACACTGTATAGGACATGCACTTATCTCTAGTTTAACCCAAGCGGTTCTAGTCAACATTTAATCCTCTTGTATTAAGTGTTTGACAATATTTGCTCTTTCTCAGATCAAGGAGGCTCAATTTGAGCTGGACACTACTGCTTTCAGGATTTTCTGATTTTTACTCTTTTTTTTAAATGTAAGTCTAAGGTCTTTGTAATTATTGAATTGTGAGAACATTTTTGAACAATTTACTTGTCAATAAAGCAGAAGAGGGAGGTTTTAAAAAGTTCCCAGTGGTCCTGTCTTTTCCTGGGCAAGCGTACGTTCGTGCCTCAAACCCATTTGATTCATCTGCAAGGCACCCAGACATGATTTAAGACTCTCCTACAGAAAACGCGGAAAGAGGAAAGGTTGTAAGTTTAAAAGCAAAAGAGCATCACCTGTTTTATTTGTCCAAGGGCTTTTCAGTCATTTGGCGACTGAACCTGGAAAGGGGAGAAAACCCAGTGTGCCATTTTGTGCTGGTTGCTGCAGTCTTTAGTCCCAATTAAAAATTGAAGAAAGAATGGCAATTGATGAGGCTTTTTCCTTCCTGTGACTGGACACCAAGTGTTATCCAAAGGACCAGAGTAAAAAAATGTGTACAGACCATCAATTCCAGGATGTGGCAGGCAGACAGGACCCTCCCAAAACATAGTGCTGCCTGAGGCAGGCCATAACTCACTTATTCCCCATGTCAATGTATATACCACCTAAAGCCAGGCAAGTTACTTTGGCATCTGCAGCTGAAAATCCCACAAGTACCTTTCTCCTTCTATGGCAGTAACCAGCAGAGAATTGCTACCTTTTCATGACACCCCAAATCTGCTGCTTGAGATGTCCACCTGTCTCTGCTTAGTAGTGGGGCTGGCCGTGGCAGACGGTCTGCATAGGAAATAATAGGGAGATAGAACGGTTTATTTGGCCAAAGAGACACATTTAGGAGACTCCGTGTTTTGATCATCCTTCATATCCTTCAGTGGAAATTGAAGACCCAAGTTAAGGGAGTATTCTTATGTATAAGGGCTTTGGATGGTTTCTCTGCCTTGTATAATTTAGGGCTGGAATTGTAACAGCTTTTAAGGAATGCTTGCTATTTTTTCTTTAAGTTGGTGCAATATTTAATATTTTAAGTACTTCAGAAAAATCAGCTGGAAGGGTGATGAGTCTGACATTAAATCAAGGTGTTAAAATTCCTTACATCTCATGAGATGGATTCTAGTCCACAAAACCTTATGTTCACAATAAATTGGTAAGTCTTTAAAATGCCACAAGATTCTTTGTTGGTTTTACTAGAATAGAGTAATGGTTACCCTCTCTGGAGGATGGAATTTAACAATGTGGATCATAGCATTTCATCATGCAGAATTTATTCCAGGTTGCATTGCGGTCATAACACCAGTCAAAAAGGAATCCAGATAAATGTGATATCTAAAGCAGCAGTGAGATTGCAGTGAAGAATATGTGAGAAGGCAGAATGTTTAAATTGTCTTATCTTCTACCTGGAGGCAATGTTTACCTGAACAGTTGCTAATTTACTGCAGTGTTTTGGGACAAATGACAACTGGTGGATGTGCCTCAGCAACAATTAGTTGATCTTATCCCATTACAGTGATATTTGCCTTCATTAATTAATAAAAGTAATCATTAATTGCTTTCCTGCCCCCCCCCCGAGAAATTTACAACAAAAGGTATCTGAAATATTCTTTTAAAGCAGATTGCAAAAGATAGCTTTAAAAAACAAAGGCCAGATGAGTTTTGGCTACCTTGCAGACATTCCACAAGGATGGAGCCAACCTGCCTTTCCTCTAGCAGGAATTTGACAATTGAGCTGCTGCTACAAAGAAAGCTCTGTCTAGGTAAAGGTAAAGGTTCCCCTTGACATTTAGTCCAGTCGTGTCTGACTCTAGGGCGCGGTGCTCATCCCCGTTTCCAAGCCGTAGAGCTAGCGTTTTTTGTCTGTAGACAGTTTCCGTGGTCACGTGGCCAGCGCGACTAGACATGGAACGCCATTACCTTCCCACCGTGGTGGTCCCTATTTATCGACTCGCATTTGCATGCTTTCGAACTGCTAGGTTGGCAGGAGCTGGGACAAGCGACGGGAGCTCACTCCGTTGCGTGGATTCGATCTTACGACTGCTGGTCTTCCGACCTTGCAGCACAGAGGCTTCTGCGGTTTAACCCGCAGCGCCACCACATCCCTTAAGCTCTGTCTACATACTTATACATTTGACATTTTGGAATAGTGGGCCATACAACAGGGCCTCTGGCAAAGATCTGGACAGGCTCATACCCAAGAGTTGGTCTTTTAGATCTTCTGGCCCAGAGTCATTCAAGGTTTTGTAAGTCAGCCCTACCACCTTTGAGAGATATCTTAACGAATCAGTGCTCCACATTCATCCAGACACAATAGATCGGGGGGGGGGGGGATTGTTTTGTTAGCTTTAACACTGACACTAAGTGCCAAGCTTGATGGGATTTACAGTCCAACATCTGAAGCGCTTGGTTTTGCCTGGCCTTGTTCTACAAAGGGTGGGAAAAAGCAACCCAACGGTGAAATTCAGTTTCAGAAGAGTTGCTGGATGTATCTTACTGCTGAGCAAGACCAAAGGATAAAGATCAGGACTAGAATACCAACCAATTTTAGTTTAAATCAGTAGTTCTCTCAACTTTGGTCCTCCAGGTGTTTTGAACTTCTGACTCCCAAAACATCTGACCCTTGGATATGCTGGCTGGGGCTTCAAGGAGTTGAACATCAGGAAGCCCACAGGTTTGGCAGCCAATGGCTCTAAGTTTTTACTGTTGGTACTTAAGCCTCAAGAGAGGCATCTCAACTTCCTGGAATCAGGAGCAAGACATGTACAAAATCTGAGAATTCAGCCAAACAGTGATGTCATGGGATCATGTGGAGAATCCCAGGGCTTCAACCCATACCTCAAGGGCAGCGGTGGGGCGCAGATCTGGTCCCAAGCACTCAAGTGCTTCTCACCCCTTGTTTTAAGGGTAAGTAGACATTCCTTCTTCCATCACAAGCTGCAGTCCTTTGGGGGTAGTCCGTTGAGGGATGACTATCTCCAAAGAATATTATAATATTTATATTACAGAATATTATGAAGTTCTCCGTCAAAACCAATGTTCGTGATACCTAGGATATCCTAGCACTGGAAATCAATACTGCTGTACAGGTAAATGGGCCTTATTGATTCCTCTGCCCTCATCTCAAACCTAATTTTGGAGTGAGGTGCAGATGTGGAAAAGGGATAGGAAGCAACATGGAGGCATTTCCCAGAATCCCCGTGTTCTCATGCTGTTGCATAATGATAAGAGTGTAAGTCTTCAACCTGTCAGGTGATGGACAACTCCCGGAGCAGGGGAACCATTGTATGGCTTTTCTCATTTGGATTTGGGGCATACAGTGGTGCCTCGCTAGACGATTGCCTCGCAGGACGAGGAAATCGCTAGACGATGCCCCTTTTGCGATCGCTACTGCGCTTCGCAAAACGATGTCTCCTATGGGGAATTTTCGCTAGACGATGAGGTTTCCCCATAGGAATGCACCGGCTAGTGGTGAAAAGCTGCCAGTGCAGCTGTCAGTGCATTCCGATGGGGACCCGCACTCACTAGACGAGGTTTCCCTATGGGAGATTTTCGCTAGACTGCGTTTTCCCTTGGAACGCATTGAAGAGATTTCAATGCATTCCAATGGGAAAACGTGCTTCGCTAGACGATGTTTTCGCAAGACAGCGATCTTCGCGGAACGGATTAACATCGTCTAGCGAGGCACCACTGTAGTTTGAAATGCTAGGGTATACTAGAATGTTTGCATTTCACTGTTTATGAATTCCTCATTCCACTGGTTCAGACATTATCCCACTATACTGTGTCTTACTCTGTAGGGCTACGTCCACCGTGTGTTAGGCAGTGGCGAAGCAGAACTAGGGCTTGAAGGATTGAAATCATGGGACTTTCTGAGTAGCAGAACTATGGCATTATCTGCCACCACCACTCCTTCAAGTTGCCTTGTTCCCTCTGAGTTTAGGTGCAAATCTTCTCAGCAGCTGGAAAAGAAACAGATTTTCCCAGGATTGACTGATGTATTATGGCAAGCTTACCCTGTTGTAACGCAAAGTATTTGAGGGTGGTTTGATCCTTAGATTCAGAGCCATTAACATTACAAAAGAACCCACTCTTTTGTTGATATGGACTGATTAAACTGTCTGTGTTTTCTGAACTGTTATTGTGGTTGGAGGAAAGCTGGCGAAGGGGACTGCCACGCATATGTATCTCTGAATTTAGCTTTATTCATTCTCTTGTTTGCTTGTTTCTTCAGTCGTTTATAATATTGTGCCCAGCCTTTCTCCTTAAAAATGGCCCAAGGAGCTTACATCATTAAAACAGCAATATTTAAAAGCTAAAAACAGTACATACATATACAAATATTTAAAATGAATTAAATATTAAATTAAAATGGTAAATAAAACCAATACTAAAAACACATTTAAAAGGAACAAAGCACAACAATCTATTTTTTTTAAAAATCCCTCTCAGACAGCCAGTCTCTAAGGGAAAGCCTGCCTGAAGAGACGGGAGTCCCAGAGTCTGGGAGCAGCAACAGAGAAAGCCGTCTCCTGTGTCACCACCAAGCACACCTCTGAGGGTGGTGGGACTGAGAGAAAGACTTCCCTGGATGATCTTAACACCTGGGCAGGCTCGTAAAGGGAGATCTGGTCCTTAAGATAGTTTGGACCCAAGATATTTCGGGCTTTATAGGTTACAACCAGCACTTTGAATTGTGCCCAGAAACAGATCGGCAGCCAGTGGAGCTTATATACAGAGTTATGTTATCTCTGTAACCAGCCCCAGTTAACAATCAGGCTGCAGCGTTTTGGACCCACTGAAGTTTCCAAACACTTTTTAAAGGGTGGCATTCCAGTCAGGATGTAACCAAGGCATGTGTCACCGTAGCCAGATCAGATATCTCCAGGAACAGGAACAACTGGCACACTAGTTTTAACTATGCAAATGCCCTCCACCACCAAAATCTGGGAATCTAGGCTCAGGCACAAATCCAGGAGCACCCCCTTGCTGCACACCTGTATTTTCAAAGGGAGTGTGCATCCCTGTTCCCTGATTTGCCTTCGACTGATCAGGAGCATGTCTGTTTTGCCTGGATTAAGTTTCAGTTTATTTCCCCTCATCCAGTCCATTACTGATGCTGGACACTATAGTAGTGGTGATGGTATTCCTGGTCTTGTTACAAAGCTTATATGCAACATGTGCTGCAGCCTGTTCCAACTCTTGCATGATGCATACTTACCAATCAAGAGCCTTGTGATGCAGTGGTTAAAACTGCAGTATTGCAGTGAAGACTCTGCTCACAACCTGAGTCTGAACCTGGACTGAGGTAGCCAGCTCAAGGTTGACTCAAGGTTCTGTTCTTACAAGGTCAGGAAATTGAGTACCCTGCTTGCTGTGGGTAAGGAGCAATGTGTAATCTGCATAATTAAATTGTAAACATCCAGAGAGAGCTTTAAGCACTATAAGCAATACACTTTTCTTTGCTCACCCATTTGTTGTAATTTCCTTTTTTTAAAAAAAAAGGTGCCTTGTTGAAAAGATGTTTTGTATGAAGGTGTGTCATTGTAATCTTGTTAATCGTGTTAAAAGTGGTTGCTGTTCACAGACTTAACCAGAAGGGGGAGCACTGGGGGGGGAAACCTTCTTTCCAACCATTTCACGTTCTCTTCTGGCTCCCAGTACGACAATACATCATCCGAAGGCAAAACCCATTACCAAAGCAATCTCTCCCCCCACCCCACGTCAGAGCACTCAGGATAATATCAGCCACAGATATGCTTGTTCCCTACGCACTACGTGCTTGAGGGTGCTGCGGTGTAAACTAGCAAAAGAGGCTATTTTAAGGTCAGTTTTGAGCCAGTGAACTATAGTGGATGAGATGAACCACCCATCGCTCTTCCGACAGCTCAGTCATCTGTCTCCTTTTGCAAAAAGGACCAACTATTGCCCAGCGGGAAGGAGAAGCAGCGTAGTCAGAGAGCAAAGAGACTTGTAAGTAGACAGCACACAGGCACACCGGTCATGTCTTTCTGCCAACAAACTACATGGCTTCGAGGCCAAGCTCTACATTAGAAGCAGTTCAATATTAAAGCAGAAATCACATCTAGTTTACCAAGAAACAGAATCCAGACAAACTTCTGCATCTGCGAAATGAGACTTGCAAGGAAAGTACCTATATGTCCTAAAGACCGAGCGCAGAACAACAACAGAAAAGTAATTTTCAAATTAAGGAAAGCTGCTGCTTAGGCAATCACACACAATCAGCACTTAAGAAATTCCCTCTTCTAATGATCAAACTGGGCTTCTTAATGTCATACCAGCCCTGAACATGCAAATTTCATCTGGTTTCAGAAGCGATGAAAAGTGTGGCATGGTTAGGACTTGAATGGGGAACTACCAGAGAATGCTGGAGATCTCCAGAAAGGATCCATTACAGGAACCCTGGACAGCCACTGCGAAACAGAGTCAATACTTAGTGGGCTAGCAGAGGGACAAAGCTTCTGGCTAGGTATAAAGCAGCTTTCTAGTGCCCAAATGTCATTAGGTCAGCATTTGTTGTTGTTTAGTCGTTAAGTTGTGTCCGACTCTTCGTGACCCCATGGACCAGAGCACGCCAGGCCCTCCTGTCTTCGACTACCTCCCGGAGTTGGGTCAAATTCATATTGGTAGCTTCGATGACACTCTCCAACCATCTCGTCCTCTGTCGTCCCCTCCTCCTCTTGCCTTCACACTTTCCCAACATCAGGGTCTTTTCCAGGGAGTCTTCTCTTCTCATGAGATGGCCAAAGTATTGGAGCCTCAGCTTCAGGATCTGTCCTTCCAGTGAGCACTCAGGGTTGATTTCCTTTAGAATGGATAAGTTTGTTCTCCTTGCAGTCCAGGGGACTCTCAAGAGCCTCCTCCAGCACCACAATTCAAAGGTTAGCATTAGGACTAGCCCAAGAGGCAAAGAACAGGTTAAGTACCTCTGGTCATGTTTCAAGCAAAGCCAAGAGTGTGCAAGTTCTGAATGCAAAACCAAAGCAGGCTACCAGGATCTATGCAGACCAAATACCTCAGCAAAGACAAATAATAAACAATAATAAAAAGTAGCCAAGAATCTAACGGAGAGCAACCAACAGAGCAAAAATGAGCTTTAAAAGGTTACTTTTTGGACTGGAAATCAGGGCTGCGCCAGACCATGCTGGTTCAGGGGTATGATACATTACAGTCCAAGCCCTCAGCAAGAGCTAGATGGGGAAAATGTGAGCAAGATCCAAAGGTGATGATAACCAGACAGAGTATCAACAACTCTTCCTGCTCAAGATTGAGTCTCAGAGTCAACCTATGCATTACAGAGAGCACATCATTAGAAGTGAGTGTTTCTTAAGTGCAGGATGCATCTGACTTCTCATCAGGAGTTTGTTGTTTGCAAATTGTCTTGCATGTTTTTGTGATTGGTCTTCTGGTAATAAGCATGGGGTTCACTTGCAAGTCTATTTTCTCAAATGTGAAGGTCTGCTAGAATCTCATATCTGGAATGGCTGGTGTATTTGGGGTAGTGTACTTCAAAAAAAGGGATTTTTCAGTTTCTGTTTGGGGTGATGCCCTGGTGCTTTGAATTCCGTCATGTTTCACCTGAAGTGTGTAATTAAAGGGCAATTACTCCTTCCATCAAACTAATCATCATCACTACCACCACCACCATCTTAGAACTGCAGAACTGGAGGGGACCCTATATAGATCATTAAGTCCTGCCCTGAGGCACAGTGAGGAATCAAACTCCTCACCTTTGGCTCCACAGTCAGATACCTAAACCACTGAGCTATCCAGCAGTTTGATATTTCTATCTGTATTCCAGCAGATAAGAACCAGATCAGGTCTGCCTTGGTTCTCCTATGGAGGATGTATCCAAAATAGCAGTTTCAAGTTGTTGCTATTTCATTTTCATTTTACCTCTTTTTTTTCTTTCTTTGATTCTGGATTTCTCTTGTTAGTTGGTTGGCCTAAAAAACCAACAAAAAAGGAAATATGGTGCGGGAAGGAAAAGGAAAATATCAAAAAACAGGGACACATTATGTTGCAGAGTTTTAAATTTTGGCTAAATTCCTCTAGCTCTACAGGAGAAGTACAGTGATTCACAGAGCATAATAGCTTCAAGTTCTCCAGAGTAGAACACCCTTTTTCTCATTAACTGGCACTTACAGCCTCAATAACTCACTCTGAGACATTTGTAATAGAAAGAATAAAAAGGTTGCATTACTTACAATTGAACAGATCCAACAGCAAACTGACAAACGTGACTGTTTTCAACAACAGACTGCAACAGACTAAAGGGAACTATTGGTTTGTTGGATATACATAGACAATCACCCCAACCCAGAAACGTCCCTCCCAGAACACACCTTCTCCAGGCAGCAGGTGAGATGGTAAAAACTCCAAGTTCTTAATAGTCTGAGGTTTCTCAGCTTAATAAATAACAGTAGGGGAGACGTCATGCCTGGTGGAGCTGGCTTTTGAAGATCACTGACGCTGGTGACCCTTCTTTCCTTTTCCCTTCCTTCTCCATCCTGGTGGAATGGGTGTTGAAGCCTCATCCTATTGCAAGCCAGCCCTAACCACAAGAACTTTCTCCCCTATGAAGAAAGGCAGCATATAAATTATAAACAAATAAAATCAAAACTACCCGTCCTCTAATAGGAGAAAGCCAATGGTGCCCCACTCCCCTCACATGAGACAAAGTTGAAACCCACAGGGGCAAGAAGTAGGAGTCTTTTTTATGGCTTAGGAAAAGCCCTTAACTAGCCACTTCAGCACCTGGGGGCAAGCAGGACCCCCCCCCCCGCACCGCCCGCCTGCTTCCAGTCTGCTAGGAGGTATGGGCAGGGGTCCTCGTGAAAAAAAGAGGAGTGTACTTCAAAACAGAAAAAGGACATGAGCAGGGCTTGTTTGGTATTGCCATTTGTTTTCCTTGCTGGAAGATTCACCTCTCGGTTTTGGGTTCCTCTCCATTCTGGTGCCCTTGGGCAAAGACCCAGTTGCTCTACCCTGCTTACAGCCCAGGTCTGCAGTCCGTGTGTTTTCATGTGTACCCAACAGAAGAGGGCCAATTCATTCATTGGGGACTTCCTGCCATCCTTAGGAAGTCCAGCAAACACACACACACACACACACACACCCCTAGTTACCTCTCCGAAAAGTTCTGTCTCCCTGACACGTTTCTCCTCGGGTGATGGAACATGTCTCCTGCAGATGTCTCCTGCAGGAAGGGAACAGAATGTGCTTTGTTAGCACGCTGACAGAATTGATCACGGCTTTAATTAAAATCTTTCCAGCAAGTGACCTTAAAACTCTCTCCGCTGATGCTAATGCATTACGAATTAATCCTTGCTAGCATAGGAAATCCTGACTCCCAAATACCAAGGGGCTAACCTGCGTTGATTTATGCCACCCGAAACCCCTTTCTGCTTGTCATACTCTTGCATTCGGTCGTGTTTTGCCTGACACCCTCTCTTCTTAGATCAAAACAGCCTCCTGTGACTCAGACCCGGTTTTGCTGTCATACATATCTATAAGGAAGGATTCTCGTTCCCTTTCACAGAAGCAGTGAGGAGGACCGGAGTTCTGCCGCTGAATCAAGCAACAATCCCTGTAACCATTGCTCAGCTTTCTTTTCTCTTCTTTGTCCCTGGTCCTTAATCAGGGTCAGACCGTGATCCACCCCCACCCCACCCCCAGTGCTGATATTCTACCTAGATGAAGACTGTGGAAGCTGAATGGATTTCAGAAAAGTAAAAGTCAGAAGAAACCTCTAAAAATGCCCTTTTCAGGAGAGCTTACATGAAACAGAAGTCTGATACCATTTCTGCTTCCCTGCATTCAAACACTTCTTGATAATTGGGGGGGGGGGGGGGAGAGAGAGACATCATCCACTTGTGTTTCTACTTAGAATGACCCATCCTAGAGACCAAGCCTTATGAGGAAAGGCTGAAAGAATTGGGCATGTTTAGCCTTGAGAAAAGAAGACTGAGGGGTGATATGATAGCACTTTTCAAATACTTGAAAGGCTGTCATACAGAGGAGGGGCAAGAACTCAGATTTCAGCCAGATTTCGGTTGAATATCAGGAAAAACGTCTTATTAGAGCAGTATGACAGTGGAACCAGTTACCTCAGGAGTTGGTGAGTGCTCCAACACTGGAGACATTCAAGAACAAATTAGAGAATCACCTGGCAGATATGCTTTGATTGTATTCCTGCATTGAGCAGGGGGGTTGGACTTGATGACCTTGTAGGCCCCTTCCAACTTCACTTTTCTATGATTCTATGATCCTTTCTCTTTAAGAGCTGACCCGTGTCTTTCTGGCACAGGGCTAGGGCATGCAATCTTTTGGGGACGATTCGTTGAGATGCAAAATATCCGCTTGTTCTGCCTTCATGGATGGGTAAAGGTAAAGGTTCCCCTTGACATTTAGTCCAGTCGTGTCCGACTCTAGGGCGCGGTGCTCATCCCCGTCTCCAAGCCATAGAGCCAGCGTTTGTCCGTAGACAGTTTCCGTGGTCACGTGGCCAGCGCGACTAGACACGGAACGCCGTTACCTTCCCACCGAGGTGGTACCTATTTATCTACTCGCATTTTTACATGCTTTCGAACTGCTAGGTTGGCAGGAGCTGGGACAAGCGACGGGAGCTCACTCCGTCGCGTGGATTCGATCTTACGACTGCTGGTCTTCTGACCTTGCAGCACAGAGGCTTCTGCGGTTTAACCCGCAGCACCACCACGTCCCTATCATGGATGGGTACCAAGAGTTAAAATAGATTGCACTGAAAATAAGGACCTTTGAAGCACCAACCGGATTGCACTAAATTTAACACTATGGACAGACCCATAAAGCAAGACAATTCACAATGTAGACTTCTCACTTAGGGCTGGAAACCAGAAAGCACTACGTTTGCCACCTTCCTTGAGCTGCCCTTGTGTTTGTGCCTCGGAAAGGGACCAATTACAAAGATCTGTTTGTGGCATGAAAATACGTAACTTGAAAATAAGCATAGAACTCTTAGTGCGATCAGATGGTTATTTAGCTTTTTGGAATACAGCACAGGCTAGTTCTCTCTGTTTGCTGATGACCAGACCATGTACTCCAGATCACAAACCAAACCAACCCTGCTCGGTGCCTGGTCTAAGTCTTTTTTGAGATCCAGCAGCATGACTGTTCTGTTTTGGGACCAGGCTGGTGCGATCACAACCAGATAGCAGGGTTGCTTTAAAGAGCTCCTTTTAAGATCACACCCTGGAAAGTGCACTTTCTGGAGTAACCCAGTGTAATCTTTATGTCACCCTCTGATCATACGTTCTGTTACCTTTGTGTGGTACTTTCAGCATTTTCTATTCATGATACATAGAGCAATTCTATAAGGTATTGTTGGGCAACCTTGTGGAAAAGATCTGCACTCAGGATCTCTGGAAGTTATGATCCACTGTTGCTTATTCAGAGGCTGTAGCTAAGCTTACCTCCTATCACGAATCGGGGATGTGCCATTCCTGTTCAGGCTTTTTGGACTCCAAATCCCAGAAATCTCAAAGAATTCCCCAAGTAGAATTCCAGAGTTTCAGTCCACAAAGACATAACTACAGAATCTACATTTCAGTTGCCCAGAGAAACGGCCAAGACCTCCTGCCAGGCCTTCTTCTAAACCAAGGGTTCCTGATCTTTTTTGAGTCATCATCCCCTTTTATAATAGCCAAGTAACCTCTGACACCCCCCCTCCACCAAATCCACATAAAAAGACATTTTAATGGGGTAAATTCATCCCTTCTCAGAAAAGAAAAGGCTTCTTTTCCTCCTAAAGGGCCTGTTTCTCTTAAATACACATACTTACTAACTTTAATATCCCTCTCTGAAAAGTCAAGAAAGAAATTATTTAACAACAGCTACACACGTATAAGGTGACCTGTGACACACACAACCCCCTGCCCGAGAAAACACTTTGTAACCCCCCAGGCTGGGAAGCAGTGTTCTAAACCTTCACTTCCTGCTACAGTGCTTCCTCGGAGGAAGTGTTCCCAAGGCTTCCCGGGGGGGGGGAGTTATGGGTCTTCAGGAGATACCCCTCTATAGATCATAAAGAGCAACAAGACCACCACTAACAAGACTATCACTAACTTTCAGTCCCCAAAAGCACATGTCCCAGAATTAGGGAGGCCACTTATGGCGTGTTTTGCATGGGACGAATGGAAAAGCAGTAAAGGGGCTGCTGCATTTGGTGTGATACAAAGCTTGCGAGAGTTTATTTCTGGACTGCAACTCCCAAACTCCCCCCACCAGTGCTGGATGGGGGATTCTGGGACTTACAGAGCTTAAATACTCCTGGCACTTAGCTGGAGTATTTAGTGAAATAACACTTCACTCTGTTATTTCCCTAGCCCAGTGGTTTCCAACCTTGGGTCCCCAGATGTTCTTGGACTACAAGCTCCCAGAAATCCTGGCCTGCACAGCTAGTGGTGAAGCTTTCTGGGAGTTTTAGTCCAAGAAATTCTGGAGACTCAAGGTTGGGAACCACTGCCCTAGGGCAAGGATGGCAAACCTTTGGCTGGCACTCCAGATGTTTTGGACAGCCACTCTCACAGTTTTTTTTATCACTGGCAATACAGGGAGGGGATCTTGGGAGCTGAAGTCCAAAACATCTGGAGTGCCAAAGGTACATCACCCTGACTTAAGGCATTTATTTTTGGGGTGTGCTAAGTGTTTAGCGCTGAGTGTTTAAACTAATGGGAATAATAATGGCTCAAGTGTATGGAACTGATATAGCAACTACCCCTCTGACTGCCTTTCACCTGAGGTAAAAGAAGGGGAATAGAATGATTGGAAGACGAGAAGTACTTGGGTTTCTTCCAGTTCCTCTCCTTCAGTGAGTGTTGGTTAATCTTTGCTTTTTTTTGTATGTGTGAGGGAGTACTTTTCTACATGCTCACACCTATCCTGCTGTTCAGCCTTTAGATTTTGAACATGTGCAGCTGTGCTTAATTGGCAACCGTGCATTTTCCTCCCAAATGGGGACCTGTGTTTCAATTGTGCCTCAGATGTACTGAAGAGAAATGTCAGTAGGAAATAGCCACCGAAGCCCAGACGTGTTTCTGGATTAGAGCTGGCTGGTTCTCAGGGAGCCACTTAGAGTCTCGGGGAATTGCTCTGCTTCTCCAGCTCTCCAGGTAGGGACAAAAAGCTCGGGGTAAGCAGTGCAGAAGAAAGAAAAAGTTGTGTGTTTGTGTGTGTCTTGAAAGCCTGGGCACCCACCCACTCCAGCTGTTCCTAGTTGGCATCAGGACTCATGGGCACAGCACAATGGTGTTTTTATCAATGTGGTACTTCTACAACTCTTTGTTGTTTACATGCCATCAGGTGGCTCCAGACTTACAGTGACCCTATGAATTATTGACCTTCAAAATGTTTTACCATTAACAGCCCTTCACTGGTCCTGCAAATTCAAGGCTACGGCTTCCTTTCTTGTATCAATACATCTCATATTTGATTTTCTTTTCCTGCTGCCTTCAACTTTCTCCAGCATTATTGTCTTTTCCAATGAGTCTTCTCTTTTCGTGATGTGCCAAAAGTATAACAGCTTCAGTTTAATTATTTCTGCTTCTAGACAGAGTTCAGACTTGATTTGATCTGCTATCCACTTATTTGTCTTTCTGGCTAGGAGACACAACAGAGCTCGGAGACTTCAAGTCACAGGTCACTTTGTCACCTTTAATGAATTGTTTCTTTGGGTGGTGGTGCTATCACAGAGTTACATTTCAATAATAATGAAATTAGGAAGAAAGTCACTGTATTGGGATGGAAAATAGCATCTAGTTACTTTCACCCATTCCTTTTTAATTGTGTTTCTGGCACTTTTAGAAAGTATTTTTCAGACTTTTTAAAAGTTTCTTGTTGTTCCTTTTAAGCTTGTAATGTTTGATAAAAGTCTCATTTATCAAACCAGACGTCCCTTCCTGGAATATAAATAATGAAGGATAACAAAAAACAAAACAAAAATTAAAAAAAGTAAGCCATTCACCAAGTGACATAAAGCTTTATGGTTCAACATTGTCTCTAATAACAATAGATGACTCTTCAAACACGAATGAGTAATGATGGGAATGAATTACTTTTCAAAAGAACTTTCCAAGTTGTAGTATAGTTTCATTTGAGCAAAGCTTTCATCAGTGTCTCTTGTAATACACTTATTGGCATGGTGATGGTACTTTTATAGTGGCTTTTTAGCTGTTTGATGGGCTATATCGAGGTGTGGTCATCAGTGGGTCCTCACTGAGCTCCCAAGTGATAGCTGAAATACCACAGATTTCTGTCCTGGGCCAAGCATCAAGCAGCATCTTTATACACAATAGCTGAAGTAGGAGAAAGACCGACCCGGACTTATCTGGGTCCCGCATGGTGGCCGGAGCGGTGGTCTGGCCTCCCATGCTCCTCCGTGGCTCTGTCATGGCAGCTGCTACGTGGCAGGCTGTGAGGGAGCCTGGGAGAGCAACACAAAGGTGAGGAGTCGCTCAGGCAGCTAGGTTTCGGTGGCATGACTTGGGGGGGTGGGGGCCCGCCGGATATCCCCCAGATAAAGGAGACCCCAGAACGCTCCGGGCTGGGGGTTGTAGTAGAACACCTCTGCAGCATTCCCCCTCCCCACACACCATATGTTTGGTATAGTATAGGAGACATTGAGGTTTCATAATGGTTTAGTTTAGATGGGTTAGGTGTTATGTCAATGCTCCTTTTATATTCATGTCACAGCTTTGTTGACAGTTTAGGAGCATTGGGTGGGGTCCTGCCTGCCCCTATTGCAGAACCCCCTCCCTTTGGTGGGCCAGGGGCAAGGGCAAGGGCCAGGGCAGCCCCAGCTCGGGGGGCAAGGGCCCTGGCCCTGCCCTTTGGGTGGCAGGGAGCTACGGACTGGCATACGCCTGCGTGTTCTCCAAGGATCTGCCACCCTGGGGCATTGCCCAGAAGGGTCTGGGAAGTGGACGGCTACGTCGGTGATGGCACTCGGGTCTCCCAATGGAACCGGATCCGACCGCAATGCTTAGCCAAGTGAACTGCAGCTGTAATTCAGTTAATAAAGTTGTGGCCTTTTTACTTCCAGTTTGACGTGTTTCGTGTGTTTATTGTGTGAGGCTGGGGTCCAGGCCTGCTTAGCCTTAGGCCCACAAGAGGTGCTCATCAAATCTGCTAACAAAACCAGACTAGGAGAGTAACTTAGTCTAGTCAGTAACTTAGACTCAAGATGACCTAGATGAGATGGAGAACTGTGTGACAAGTCACAAAATGAATGTAAAGAAAGAAAAATGTAGATGAATATCAATCATTTAGATAGAAGAAATCAGGTGCACAGAAATGGAATGAGTGGCACTAGCGTTAAAACAAAAGTTGCCCTATATCACATCAGATCATTTGGTCTCTCTAGTCCAGTATGACACTTAGAAGGTCTCCAGGGTTTGAGGCATGGGCTTTTCCCAGTTCTTCTTGGATGTGCCCAAGACTGACCCTCAGAATGTCTGCATTCAAAACATGTGCCCCACTGCTGAAATTGTAAATAATTTCCAAGCACAGACACTGAGGCAATAGCGTGATATAGCTGCTAAAAAGGCAAGTGCACTTTTATCTTGCATCAAAAAGTCTATTTCCAGATGATAAGAAAGAGTTGTATCATTCCATGCTATTGTCAGCAGACCTCACCTGGAATACTGCATCCAGTTCTGAGTACCACCATTTAAAGATGTTGGATAGTGTCCAGAGAAGCATGCCAAGACGGTGAGCAACCTCGAAACTGTGGTCTTCAAAGAAGGGTTGAAGGAATTATTACCTTTTAGTCTAAAAGAGATGATAAAACAGCAATTACAGGGCCAATGTTATAGTGATCTTCAAACATTTGAAGAGCAGTCATACAGACAAAGGAGCAAACGTGTTTCCTTTTGTTTTAAACGAGAAGAACCCCAAATCACAAGAAACAAGATTTAGTCTGAAGAACAAATAGCTGAACCGTGGAGCACAAATGGTTAAACAGTGAAACCAATTGTCTCAGAAGGAGGTGGACACTGCTGGCAGTTAAGCTGGATGCCTATCTATCAGAGGTGATTATCTTTTCCTGCATCAGCAGAAAGTTGGTCTTTGATGTCCAAACTCTTGCGATTTTATTTCTGAACCTTTTTTGAAGGTCATTGGAAAGCTAATCTTCAGTTGTCTCTGCCTCACACATCTTCTGTTTAGGACTGTAAACCAAACTATGCAATGGTTTGGAAGGAGAAAGGAGGTGTATCTGATTCTGGACAGGAAACATATTGGAGGACAAATTCAATTTTCATCTGAACATCTCCAGTGAGCCATTAGTTTGGAAGCAGGTGTGCAATGCTTTTAAATGCCATAGAGTCGCTGTCACAATTTGGCAGCTGTTGTAAGAGATGTCAAAACGAGTCTCCAAATCTCTGGAAAAAAAGGAAGAGAGCTTCTAGCCATCAACATAAAATTTAAAAAAAAAATCCAAGTTGTCGTATTTTTCTTACATAGGTCAGCCGCCAGGGGCTGCCATCAATGAAGGGTCAATGTGCATTCATTGTCGTCTGTTTTGTATTCACAGAAAATGGAGCACCTGCACCCTTTAAAGAATGAAGACTAGCAATGAAATGCACATGTGAAAAAACAGCATGCTTGGAAGGAACACATGACAAGTAACCATGTTATCTGTAATGGTTTTGGAATAATGAGGGCATGGCAGTGTTAGTTTTTAAAATCATCACATAAAAACAGTTAACACAATTACTTTTTAGTGCAACAAGAAACATTATCCATTACTTATGAAACCTGAAGAGTGGGGATTCCTTTAGGAATTCTGATCTAATATGTAAATATTAGAAAAGTTACAAATCACTAAGATCTCACTATTCATATAGCACTATAGAAGGCAACATCAATGTGCTACTTTAATGAGCAATGACCCTTTAAAAAGTGCATTCTGTTGTCTTGAAGCACTTGTGTAACACTGCCAGTGGACAACAAGCCATCCCAATCTGCACCTTGTTTCCTTTTTTAAATGTTCACCTTCAGTTACAGGCAAAGGGCAGGTTAAGTACTACGTATAACACAGTTTGTGGTACACTAGTGGCTTGGTCATGTTGTTCGGCAAGCGGTGCTTTTTATTTGTTAGCAGGTGAGCTTAGAACTGGGACGTGGTGGCGCTGTGGGTTAAACCGCAGAAGCCTCTGTGCTGCAAGGTCAGAAGACCAGCAGTCGTAAGATCGAATCCACACGACGGAGTGAGCTCCCGTCACTTGTCCCAGCTCCTGCCAACCTAGCAATTCGAAAGCATGTAAAAATGCGAGTAGATAAATAGGTACCACCTCGGTGGGAAGGTAACGGCGTTTCGTGTCTAGTCGCACTGGCCACGTGACCACGGAAACTGTCTACGGACAAACGCTGGCTCTACGGCTTGGAACTGCAGAGCTGGAAGAGACCCTATGGATCATCAAGTCCAGCCCCTGTCAAGGAGGCACAAGTGGGGAATCGAACTCCCAACCTCTGGCTCTGCAGCCAAATACCACTGAGATGTCTAGCAGTTCATTTTTAACAATTCCTTTTTCATTACAAACCTTTGCATTGAGGTTCTCCAGCTGTGGAATTTCTTTCTGTCCCCCATCCTTGTAATATGATGGACATCAACATTAATGATGTTAATGTTTTGAATGGGCAAATGTTGCTACCTGTTCAAAACTCACATGGTTGATCAAGTATTTACTATATTTTGAATCTATCTTACGGTTATTTTTTTGGGTCCCCACTGCTGGATGTTTGCATTTGTTATTTTCATATAATTGTTGTTTGATTGGATTTTGTACACCAGTTGGAATTTGTCTAACCAATTTGTCTAAATTTATTTAAAGGCATTTAAAGACATTGTGAACAAAATCCCAAGTCCTATCTGTATCAAGGATCTATCTGGTTCATCATTATGATAGTCTGTTCTGATTCTCTCCCCATCACTGTTATTTTATGATTTCATTATTGTCTCCTATGTCTTGGTTGTTTCTATGACTGCAACTGAATCAGCCCATGACTGCTTCTCTTCACCTATGAGGAATAGATCCTAGCACGTTTATTTTTCTGGGCTCCAAGAAGCACATGGAGAATCCCAAGGAAGCTACGTGAGAAGACCGAATGTCATGATCGTGAGAAATCAGAGAGCTGAAGACACTGAAGTGAAAAACTGAAGGACAAAATCTGCCTGGATAATCCAGATCACTGGTCTACAACCTTGGGTCCCAGAAATTCCTGGACTACAACTCCCAGAAATCCTGACCTGCATAGCTAGTGGTGAAGGCCTCTGGGAGTTTTAGTCCAAGAATATCTGGAAAGGAACAATTGATAGATAATTTCTATAAGAGCAGCAAGGGAAACAGCAAATGACATTGAAATTTGCTGGTGCAAGGACTCTTTTTCAACACACACAAATCACTGGTTGATAGTCTGGCAGGACCTATGATGCTGAGTCCAGGGCAATCAGGAAATATTTGAACTCTTACGGCTGTCGTGAAGAAAATGTCTACTTTTAGCAGACTTCATCCTTCAAGGTGCCTTTATACCGATACAGAATGTTGATGGGGAGGCTCTTTAGCAGCGGAAACTACAACATACCCTGAGAACATTCATGTAATTTCAAACCTCTTGCTGCAACCACTGTGGAATGCTAATTGAAATTGCAGTGTTTCCGTGCCGCTCGATATGAATATGAGGAAGCAAGGAACCGCCACCTACTAGGTCTGTGAACACTGATGGCAGTTTCCAATGGAAACAGTCCACATATATTGTGCGGTGAGGAAGAAAACAAAGAGAAAAGCAGGTGGTGATTAAGACAGAGACAGAGAGAAATGCAACAAAACAGGAACTGTGCATACAATATGAGTAACCTCATATTGTATGCACACCACCGTTTCAGAAAAATCCCATGCTTGTCACTTTCAACAGGATTTCCTTTTTGGGGCTGGGACTGGTGGGTTTTCAGGCTCTAACTGGAACAAAAAAAAATGTTTGACTACACCTAGTTTACGACTTCCTAATTTTCTCTTTTAATTAAGCATATGGGTAGGAGCCAGTCAAAGATAAGCACTTTGTAAGTAGAGCTGAAGAGACAACAGTTTGGTTTGCATTCGAATATGAATTGGCTTGATTCTCATACAGTGGCCAAAATCCTGTTGCTTAGTGTAGTCAGTCACCCTAGAGCAGGCCCATTCAGTCAATGAAATTTATGGAGGAGTTGACTCACTAAATCCCAATTGATACAATGGGTCTACTCTAGGGCTACTACTACATTCAGCCACGGGATTTTCAGCAGTGAATGTGCAAACTGAAAAGTTTGCTCCTCCTTTTTCTCTTCCCTTTTTAAATTTTGGATGAAGATCTATGATCAAATGTATACAAAAATTAAAGAACAGTGCATGCAAAAATGTGTGTATTACAGGAAATGTGTACCTGTTTGGAGAAAGAGAGACAAAAATGTAGAGATCAGAAAGGTGTACAGATTTTCATGTTGTTGTTTGGTTTGGTTTTTTACTGGAAAATGTATAGCAACTGATGAAGAAATGAACTAGAGTGAACTTGTATCTCACAAAAGTTGCAGAAACTGAAATCGGCCGATACATCAGTCCTTACTGTTAAATTCTATCGATTTCAGTGGTAGAGTTTAAGCTAGAGGAGCAAATACTATTGGCTTCATTTGGTCAAAATTATTTGTCTTAGAAATTGGCACTATTTTCATTGGAGCTGTTTTCTAGCCTGTCTGATTTGATATGTACCCAAATATTTTACAGTATTTGTACATACTTGTATTTGTTCGAAGAGGGGGGGGGGGAATGAAAGTGTTAAAAATGAAGGAATCTGATCTGGGATGATTGGATGAAACTAACTGCTATCAAATACTGCTCAACCTACACCAGTTTCCTTCCTTCATCAGAAACCATGCAATTTACTCCTTGTGCAGGTCCTGCCCTTCCATGAATCCATCTGCCATTAGCTGGACACTGTTGCCTGGCTGTCAATCACCCCAGATCCTCAGAAATGAATGCTGCTACTCTGGATCTTTAACTTCTCAAGCACTGAAGCAAGATTTGGTGTTTTGGGGAACCCTAATTCATTGGAACACCACTTCGGGCTTCCTTGCTTCCCTTTGGATCTGTGTGGAAATTGGACAAATAACCCAACTTCATTTTGTTTTTCTTAATAAACTCTGAATCTGAAGAGCATCCTTGGTTTAAGCACCCATCTAACACTCCTGTTGAAACAGTCCATAATTAACTTTGTCTGGATCATGTCCATTGTTCTACCCTAAGAGTCAGGAGAAATTGGGAGGAAACAGCTACACGTTCGTTTTGCTTTCTCTGCTTTATTTTGACAGGAATTTTAGTTCAGTTTACAAATACGTTTTATAAATGACACTGCATAGAACTGCGACCGGTATCATTTTAAGGAACATCATATTCAGATTCAGCCATCACCAAATTATACAACGACCAAAACTGTGTTAGGCAGAGATTGCCAAAATGACTTTCCCTACAATCTGTTCCAGCCGAACTGTTCTCCCACTTATTGAAGCTCTGCTTGGTGCCTAAGGAATGCAGACTTAACCAGAATTTACATCTAATTTCTTCTTGAAAAATCTGTTTCTCTTGTCCTTAAGAAAACTAGTTCTCTTTAAGAAATATTTAACCAAATGCTCATGAAACAATCAAGAAATCCACTTCTGTACTATAGAAGCATGGAATAATTGAGTTGGAAGGGGCCCTCTTAGGTGATCAAGTCCAACCTCCTGCTCAATGCAGGAATCCAAATCAAAGCAGATTTCTAGAGCTGCTCTGCTACGGCTTTTCCTATTTTTGAGTGCCAACTGATAGCTTCCTATAAAGTCAATCTCATAATGAACATCAGCTTTAATGCAAAGTGCCACAGGAATCAACTCTGCCCCTAGGACAAAGCAAGATTAAAAAATAAACCAGGAGGGACTGAAAAGGAGTGGGAAGGCACAAGAGATGTCACTGTACTATGCAAATTAGGCCTGATGTCATATGGATGGTGGGGAAAATTACTGATAACATCAGTGTAGAACCCAGTAGGTTTACATGGAAAAATATTCCATCTGGCAGATCCTACAGTACACTGGTTTCTGTGCAATCCCTAATTAAATGAATAAAATTGATGCCTGGACACAGTTCAATCATCTTCTTGATAACTTCAGCTATTGAGATGAAACTACAAGCAAAGGGTATTTGAGAAAGATGCAGACTGAATGGAAAGACAGTCCTCCTTTGACAACCTTGATTTTTAAACATTAAGTTCTGTTTCATCATACAAAGGATTAATGAAATAAAGCTCATTATTTTTGCTTGCCATCTCCTCCTGTGTCTCGTCCACTGAACGAACAGCAGCTAAAACCTAGAAGAGAGAGACCAAAGTGTTTAATAAGCTTGGTGAAAAAAATGTTACTTGAGAGCTTAAATGCTTTGAAGAGAAAGTAGATCTTCTGGGCTGAAATGAATCCATACTGTCAATGCAGCACTTCTGTCTCACAAAGCAATCCTCAGGGCTGTACTTCTGCTGTGCACATGATAACCCATTTCTGTACTTGAAAAAGCTGAATTTTAGACTCAAAGTGCTTCCCCCCCCCCAAACCTGTAATACGGATGTAAAGTTGCTGAAGCTGCATGAAATCACTCCCTTTACTCTAAAAGCCAAACTACATATTGTATTGTGCATGTAATTTATGGTTGCTTTTTCTTCGCTTGGGGGCCCAATCCAAACTGGGAATGCAACAGGGACAAAAGGCTAAGTCATGTCCGTGCAATGGTCCTGATCCTCCCTAGGAGCACCCAGGGCCACTTTTGCGAAATAAAAACAAGCACTTGGTCCATTGTGTTTAAGCCTCATAAATCAGAATGGGACATTTTAGTCCCACACAATCACATTTTATTTATTTAGTTTATCTGCTACCTTCTTCCCAGGGCTGGGACCCAAAGCAACACACCATGTAGTCAGTGACCAGAATTATGTTATTTTTTTATGCGTGCTCAAGAAAAAATAGGGAAGCCCTAATGGCTAATTGGAACTAATTAACAATATGCTGGTCTCGCGCCTTGTTGTGCACCGTGGCTACTCAACCAGCATGCAAGCAAGCAAGCAACCATCGCCAGGACTTGAGGGGAAGGTACACCATCCTTAGAGCCGCCGAAGGAAGGAAAGCATTGGAGAAAATGGGTGCACTCCAAAACATCATTCTTCCTTCTCTCTCTTCCAGGCTGCCAGCAGGATTTTGGATAGTTCCTCTGCTTTTTTACCTCAGCCTGTCCCCATGGAAAAGCTGGCCCTGTCCACGAATAAACAATGACAGAGAAAATGGGATTCTTACTGCTGGGCTGAGTGGGGCGTCAAAAATGGGATTATCAAACCCTTTGTTGACGGTTTCTCCAGCAAGATCCAGCTCCTCTTTTTGATTCCACAAGGAGGAAAAAGGCATGGAAGGGAGAGATCTATATAAAAAAAGATAAAGGATAGGAAATCAACAACAGTCTTGCAAAACAAGTCACTTAAGCTCAGATTTGTTCTAGAATCCAGGGAGCAGTCAAACAAAGATTTGACTGGTTCGCCATAACTAGGCACCACAGGTGACTAACTGGCCCAGAAGATATGGGAACAGTGAGGATATGTTAGCTGGTCCTGGACTTGTTGGACTGTTGGGATGTGAAATCCTTGCTTTCTCCTTTCTCTCTTCCTTTTCACAACTTTGATTCTTTTTATTTCAGGTTTGACAACTTTTCACCAAACATTTCAGTCTTGAGTGTGAATTTCCCAATTACCATATGACCCCCTGTATCCGCAGGGAAGTGGTTCCCACCCCACCCGCATGGATGCTGAAAAATGCAGATTATAGCAAACACTATTTGAATAGTGAACACTATACATAGCATGGTATCTGGCTCCCTCTAGTGGCCAGTTCTTGTAACTTCATTGTTAACAATATATGTTTTGGGGATTTTTCTTTTAATATTTTTAATATTTTCAGACCATGGAATCAGTGGTGAATCAGTAGATACTGATCCCATGGATAAGGGGATCCTACTGTAACAAATTCCTTCAAAGTTGTTCTTGATATGTCCTTGACTTGTTTGTTTTGTCCACTCTGCAATCAGGCACTTGGAGCAAGCTCTCCATAGAAGATGTGGTTTGGGAGACAGTCATCTGGTATCCTGACAACATGGCTGGCCCACTGAACATCATTTCATTTTGAACACCATTTCCATTTTGAACATCATTTCAAAATGGTAAAAATGTTTGTCCTCAATGTTTGCTCCAGAACTTCAGTATAACAGGCATTGATGTTGAGGTTTCTCTGAGGAAAAGATAAGATGAACATGATTGAGCTTTTTTGCACATCGTTGATAGATACTCCAAGTCTCGTCTCTTTTAAACAAAGAGGGTAGAACAACAGCTTTGTACATCTTCAGCTTAAAGGAAACATTGATTCCATGTCAATTCCGCACAGAGAATCGAAGTCTTCTGAAGCCATGCTGGCTTTAGAGATTTGTAAGGTCACTTCATCATCACTGAGAGTGCAGCAGGAGAGAGTGCCACCAAGGTACATGGACGTATCCACTGCAGTAAGGCAGTTTTTATGTTCCTTCAGAACTAGTTCCTCATAAGGCACACGTAGAGCAGGTTGGTACATCACCACTGTCTTATCAGTATTGATCTTCAAGCCAAAGTTGTTACTGGAAAATAGATTGAATTCTGTGACTATCCAGAAGAGTGGTTGCATTAAGAGGGCAATCACTTGGAAACAAGAGCTCATGCACTGTGCAAAATTAGACTTCAGCTATGGCTTGAAGACCCCACAAATTAAACAACTTCCCATCAGTGTGATATTGAAGGTTGTCACTTGGGTTTTCTCCTCTGTAAGCATCCTAGAGCGTCACAAAAACATAAGAAAAAGAGTTAGAACAAGAACACAGCCTTGTTTTACACAGTTTGTAACACGAAAAGGATCAGAGAGGATGCTGTGGTCAATGACACAAGCTTGCATAGCATCGTGGAATTCTTGAATGATATACGTGAATTTCTTACAACAGACAAATTTCATCAAGATTTTCCATAGACCTTCCTCGTACACTGTATCAAAAGCTTTAGTCAGATTTATGAATGTTGTGTAGAGGGTGACTTGCTGCTCTTGACACTTTTCTTGTAGCTGTCAAATGGGAAAGATTCTGTCGGCAGTCCCCTTGTTCCTTGCAGACTGAGTTTTTGGTAACAGGCGTCTCTCCAAAGTCCCTCGGAGGTGATTCAGAAGGACTCTTGCTAGAATTTTCCCAACAGGATTCAGGAGTGAGATGCCTTGGGTGGCACTGAAAATACTAAATTCCCAAAGTTTTCAGGCTAGTTGTTTCCAAATCTTCCAAACATCAGTGTTTCTCAGAACAATCGTTCCCACGGCTCCCAAACCACATTACACTGGTTCTTAGAACAACTGTTTCCAGATCAGTTCAAGCATAGCTCCCCAGTGTTTGGCCATGGAATCCTAAGCCATCATTGCTTACATTTAGGCTATTATTTACCTGATTGCTAATCCTGAAATGAGAGAGACACACAAGTCAAGAGACCTTCATGTTACCTTTGGCTCAGGGTGCAACTACACTCATACATCAAGAGATTAAATTTCAGAGACTGCTATCCCAGGATGATGATCATGTAATTGGATTACTGTAACACACTCTATGTGGGGCTGCCTTTGAAGATGGTTCGGAAACTTCAGCTGGTGCAAAACTCTGCAGCCAGACTACTAATTGTGGCCAGCTACAGGGAGCATATAACGCACTTGTTACAAGAACTGCACTGGCTACCAGTCCGTTTCTGAGCCCAGTTCAAAGTGCTGGTCATTACCTATAAAGCCCTATACAGCTTGGGTCCGGGCTACCTGAAGGACCATATCTCCCTATGTGTGTCTTCTCGGCAATTAAGATCAGCAGAGGAGACCCTCCTCTCGGTCCCATTGCCAGCACAAGCACAACTGATGGGGACACGGGAGAGGGTTTTCTCGGTGGCAGCTCCCAGGCTATGGAACGCTCTCCCTCGGGAGATAAGGATGGCCCCTTCCCTTTTATCCTTCCGAAAAAAGCTAAAAACCCATCTCTTCAGACAGCCTTTTAACAACTATAACTGAATCCCTAAACCCCATTTTAGTAGATAATTTTAATATTTTATGTTTTAATCTTTTAATTGTATTTTAAATTGTATATTGTTTAATTCATCTTTTAATATTTAACTTATTGTGTTTTTAAATTGTGTGAATTTTAATGTTGTGAGCCGCTTTGGGTCCCTTGTTGGGAGAAATGCGGCATATAAATAAAACTAATAATAATAATAATAGTAATAATAATAATAATTGGGCCTGTACAGAAAAAATAATTTTCTTTCGCTAATTCCCTTTAAAAAAAATGTAATTTCTTTCAAACACTTTCCCCATTTAAAAAAAGAAAAGAGAGAGAGAGGAAAAGAAAGCATAACAATAAATGAAAGCTGTTTCAAAAGAATGCCACGTTTTCAAACACAGCCCATGGGGCAATGCACACCATATTATCAGCAATGGATGTTTGGAGTTTTATTTTATTGAAATGAATGCCTGCTTTACTGCAAGGAAACACTAATCAGCTTGACACTACCAAGGAAAACAGGCAGAGCCCAGGAGCTTTGCTGCCTGGTGGAAAAGGAAAGACTATCGCTAATGAACAGGAACTGTGCAAAGGCACACTGCATGGAGCACTGGGTTTGCTAGCTAGTGGAATACAGAGAGAACTGAGATTACTCTTGAGAATTAATCCAAGGAGCATCCGGGACTTTGACTGGAGACTTGCCAGGGCCGTGCCTACATCATGACCAGCCACCATGCCTTCTGCATATCAGCCGTATGTTTACATGCCTGTTTAAGAAGCAGGTCAATGATCAGAATCTGTCCTGCTTACGATAGAAGTCAGGGGGGGCCCCCTGGCATAACTGGAGTGGAAAGCGCAGCAGCCGATGGTGGGTAACAGACCAGAGCCAGGAGCAAAAGTGGCTACTGACCCACATGCTGGAGCCAAGAGGCATTCAAACATGCACACAGGTGGTGGAGGCAAATGCCGTTGGGATCCTGACCCTCCATCTGTGGTGAGAAGGTAGGCAGGAAGAGGCTGGCTGTATCAGACAAGCCTCCACTGCCTGGCAGACCCCTTCACACCACCTGCAGAATATTTAGTGAAAAACTCAAAGACTGTCCATAGTGCATCCTAGGAGGGGAAAGGATGTTGCAGACTCTGTGTATCTACCTGGAAAATGCTAGGTTGGTAACATCATCTCTCTAAGGAAGGAATGAAGCCATGAAGTCTTGCAAAGGGACATCCCTTGGCTGCAGACCTGTGCTTGGAATGGTTACTTTTGAGAAAGATGTACCTCTAAGAATCCTACAGGCAGCATTTATTCATCTTATTTTATTTAAAAAAATTTTTTACCCTGCCTTCCTCCTTGAAAAGGACCCAAAGTGGTTTACAACAGTGAAAGACAATATTTAAATGAGAATACAATGAGTATACAACGGTGGTTAACATGATTAAAAGACGATATTTTAAGCACAATAACTCAGGGAGCCTTTGTTTGAAAAACTAACTTTTCCAAGTTCTGGTCCACCCGAAGAGGAAGCGGGGCATTAAAAAATGAGCAAAAGAGCAGCTTCAATGGAAACTAGAGATATGAACATCTTTCAGTCTTGTTTTTATCGCATTCCATCAGTGTTTTCACATCATCCGAGTTCTCCTTTTTTTTTTTTTTTGTCTGCATGGAAATATGTGCTGATTTTGGTGTTGACTTTTCCTAATGTATACCTTTTTATTGAATTTTCCTCACTGAATAAAGCATGTTTGTGAGCGTTCTTCAAATGTTCATCGTTTTCACTGTATGCATTTTCTTGTCAGGTTTCCTTTCCTTCAGATGAACAAACGTTTGTGTGCTTTTGTTATTGTTTCACAGACTATGAAGTGGATTAATTCATAAATTCCTTTGTCGTTCCTACTGGGAATTTAATGGTTTTGTCACTTTGCATCCCTGGGATTTAGCCAGCCGTTTCAATTCCCATAGACTATGTTCTTTTGGCCCCAAAGAAGGAGAGACATCTGATCATTCCACTTGTGTGTTGAGACTCCATCCCATCATCTTCTCTTATTGGTCTTGAAAGTCTATCAGATGGGCAGAACCAGAGGCAGATCTGGAGATGGCATCATAGAGGGTAGTACCTGCCAGAACAGAAATCCCAACCATGGCTGCCATGTCACTGAGTTGATTTGCAATCACCTTCTATGGGGGAATCAGGAACCTGAAGCCCTGAGGCTGAAACTGGTCCTTCTAGGGTCCCAGTCTGACCTTCTGGTCTTCCCCAGGTGGCCACATCCCTTCCACAGGACACCATCCCTTGGTGGTTTCCAGCTTTGATGTAGGATTTTTCTTGTTCGAAACAGTGGAAATGCCTCTGCTAAGGCTTACTTCAGGAGCGTTCAACCAAGAACATATTAGCACCCATTGTGTGTTGGCTACAAATCTTCAGCAATCTCAATAACTGAAAATGCTCGGGAATCTCCAATCTTACTGGGAGGTACGTGGGGGGAGATGGAAAAGATGATAGCAACAAACAGGTACTGATTGTCACTGAGAAGGTGGAAAAGACTTCTTCTCTATCGCTCCAGATGTAGGAAATGAACACCCTGGGTGGAAATGGCAGTAAAGTAGCTTTTGACCCTGCAAAATACATGGACCTTCCTCATGGCAAGAGGCATTCAGCTATGGAATGGACAGTCTCTGGAGGAGGTGGCTCTTCTTTGGTGGAGGCTGAGTAACCCACCGGATGGATGGATGGATGGATGGATGGATGGATGGATGGATGGATGGATGGATGGATGGATGGATGGATGGATGGATAGATAGATAGATAGATAGATAGATAGATAGATAGATAGATAGATAGATAGATAGATAGATAGATAGATAGATAGATAGATAGATAGATAGATAGATAGATAGATAGATAGATAGATAATACAAGCATTTTGCACATGCTCCCCACTGTGCATTCTTAAACAACAGAGTCCGAGGAACACCTTCCCCACCTCCCACTCCAAATTTATAAATCAATCCTGTTACCTTAAGGGCCCTTTCCTGTAAAGTAGCAGGACAATTCCCAGCAGCAGCAGTATAACCAGGAGACCAACGACTACCCCAACGATTATAGCCCCAGGAGGGTTCCCTGCTCCCTGAGCACTCCAGTGGCTGCCAGTGGCTGACTGTAAGCTGTCTGCCACGATGCTGAAGGATTCTCCTGCAAAGTGGTGCATACATTTTAGTTTGGATCAGATACCCAATAGCTTTGCATGAGATACATCTCTTTGCTAGTTCACCCAACCCAAGAGGCTACTGCCACTACCAGCAAATAAGAATGATAATAATTTTACAACCACAGAGCTGGAAGGGACCCTATGAATCATTGAGTCCAGTCCCTCTCAAGGAGGCACAGTGGGGAATTGAACTCCCAACCAAACCATTGAGCTATCCAGCAGCTCAAATCAACAAGAGTTCCCAGAATGACCAACACAGCAGCAGATAACCCTTAATCCACTCGCAATGCTCCTTCTAGGAATAAAGAAACAAGAACCCTATGGGATTCTTCATTCATTTACACCACCTCCCCATATTTACAAGGAAGGAATCCCATGTGTCCAGTAGGTCCTACTTCCAGGAAAAATCATGGCACTGTTTCTGATTATGGAGCCAGGCATGGGTTCGCATCATGGCCAGTGGTAGAAGCCATGGCAGATGCTCTGAAAATATTAGAAAAGCTGGTGCCGCTTTGGTAATAACTAGAACTTGGAAAGAATTGGTGGGGGACTACATTTCCCAGAATCCCTCAACCAAAATGGACTCTACGATGCTTGTGGGGAAATTCTTGGAATTATAATTTTAAAAGTTACCATTCCCCAAGGGGTTCAAATGAGAGATATCATACTTCATTGCTAATTTAGGTGTTGCACACAGCATAATGGCACAAGAGGGTAAGCTACATGAAAGAAGAACCTGGTCAAGAAGCGTCATGTAAGAGGTGCCATTATTTGGCATGGTGATGGAGCCACATTAAGTCTCTTCCAGCATCACAGATGTAACTAGCCATTTGTTGCCTTATTGGTTAAGCTCGGGTCACATGAAACAGGCACATGTGGAAAGCGAACGGAGGAGTGGGGAGGAACAGTATGTGATGGCTTTTGAGGTTTGGGGCTGAGCCCACCCATTTTGTGTTTCTTCATGCCCCAGGAAGGGCAACTGAAGGCAATATATGCATTCAGCATGGGTGGATTTTCACCCTTCTAGCAGCCAATTTTTGCACCCTTTACATTTTAGCTTAGCTTAGCTTCGCTTCGCTTCGTTTTGTTTCTTATTATTACAGTCCATGACCACCAAAAGACATTGAACATAATACAGCTTAAATTTATAAGGCAGTCACAATGCTAAAACAGAGGAAAAAAAGAGTCAAAGGAAAGTTATAGCTTAAAATCATTATCCATTAAATCTTTATGTATCTTGCATGCAGCTGCGAGAAATTTTGCGCAAGTAAATGTAATCTGAAGATAAAGGCCTAAAAGTAGTTTGTGTGAGATCTCTGTTTTAGGACAGCCCAAAAACCAGTTAAGCAAAGGGAGAATAAGCTTAATAGGTGGTTCGTGATAGAACCGGCAGTGTAACAGGACTTGCATGGTTGATTCTACTGTGCCATCACCGCAAGGGTAAACCTTCTCTTTCATAGGGATATTTTTATACCTCCCATTGGTAACCTCTAAGGGAAGAGCATGCCATCTAGCTAGTGAGAAGGCCCTGCGATGGATCAGCAACTCCAGGAGAGAGAGGTAGGCAGCTGGAGATATAATATATCTGGAATTACCTGCTGCAAGAAAATTGGGGGCTCTGCTAATATCATCTTATCTCTCTGTGTCAAACACCCCCTGTTTGACAAATGCAGCTGCTGATGTTAGAAACATATATAGGCATTTGGAAGAATGCCTTTATGAACTTTGAATGAGTTCTGTCTCATGGCCTGTCTAAGTAAACCCCACTGGTTGAGACAAGTAGTCTGACCTCGAGTAAGGCTAAATACTCAAGTCCAATCCATCTATGAAGCGAGTGGTCAAGTAAGCTAGCCAATATCAGCTACACATCCACATCTGCAAGGTGGCATTGATACCAGAGGCCTACTTCAGAGGGATGATGTAGGGCTTACGAAGATATTGTGTGCAAGGCTCACTGATGGTTTGCAATGCATTTACAAATGTACTAGAATATAAACACCAGAGGTTATGCCCCTTGTTCTCACATGGCTCTACTGACAGCGGCCATGGTTTGATTTCCAAGCAAACACTATCATCCAGTTTGTCAACAGCTTCACCATCTGCAAGTTTTCTTTCACAGCAGTTCATTAAAATCTGATCCACTGAGCCTGAAGCAGACAAGTGAATCCTAGCTGTGTGTAAATGGAAGTCAGGCAGGGCTAAACTGAGAAGTGATGCCTGATGAGTCCACACAGCAGAAGGACACGTAAGACTGTGTACACTCTCACATTCTGGGTGCTGTTTCTTGTTTTGCACCACCCTCACACAAGCACCCAGACCCTATGCCAAAAAAATATTCTATTCACACACAGGTCTTGTGCCTGTACGGCAATGTCTGGCCACCTCTATAAGACAAGACCATTTTTCCATTGGGCACAGCATAGTTCTGCCGTAGGAGAGCTGACCCCAGTTTCATGAGAATGATGAATCTGCTCTGAGGTTTAATCTAAAATTTACAGGAGCTATCCAAGATGCAGTATATATTTGGGGATTAGAGTTGAGCACATTGATAACTGTACAGTTCAGACTAAAACCCAGAGTGGATTAATTCCCCCCCCACAACACTCAAATCATTAGCTTCTAATAGTTCTTGTCATGGGTAAATTGATCACCTAAAATGGAGAAGCTAGGGTACTGAAGCTGATGTCGTCAATGAAAAAAGGGGTACTTTCTCACACAGAGCTATGGCCACTTTCTCAGAGAAGATAGCTATATATGGCAAGGAGCATTACTGTTCTTCTAGAGCACTGGTTCCCAACATAGAGTAACCCAGATATTCTTGACTGCAAGTCCCAGAAACCCCAGCCAGCACAGCTAGTAGTGAAAGCTCCTGGAAGTTGCAGTCCAAGAACATCTGGGTTACCCAAGGTTGAGAATCACTGCTCTGGAAGCTTCAAAGCGGACAATTGCAACAAGGAGATGTAGCAAAGAGTTACCGTGTTCTGCAACATCACTCACGATGTCCTTTGCCACCTGTTCAGCATGAGTCCCAGTCTGCGACCCCGTCCTGTTGTCCATTAGCACAATCTGAATGAATGGGACTGAACTGCGTGGTATAATCCCTAGGAAAGTCTTCGGCTTGTGCACCTTTGAGATGGCCATCTGAACACCTGCATTCTTGGGCTTTGCAGAAACACAACACATAAAACACACTCATTGTGGCCAGGCAGAGCGACCATGTGGCATCTCTAAACTATTCAGGAGCTGATGATATTGAGCCAGCTGAGATGCTGGACCTCCTTGCTTATTACTGTTTTTCTTTTATTGCCCCATAAGTTCTAAAAATCTTGGACAAACGTTGTCTGAAGCATATTAGCTCTTTGTTCCAGATACTCTCATTAATCGAAGTCTCATGGTACCAAGAGAACCATCAATAATGTGATGAGATTCTAGAGATGGGTAGTGGTGGGATCCATTTTGTTTACATTTAATGAGAATTTACCCCATTTGTACTTGAACCAAAACCATTACTCCTCAGTAGTCACATTTGTCCAAATTCAAAGATGCAGTTCTGACATACTAGGGAAAGCGTATGTGCATTCTTAGAACGCATTTCATACTGAGAAAACTATTAGCCATTATTGCCCATCTTCGGCAAAATTGTGCACAAAATGCACTTCGTAAGAGGAATGGGCACAAAAATGTACAGTGGACCCTCGACTTACGGAATTAATCTGTATTGGAACGGTGGCCGCAGGTCGAAAAGTCTGTAGGTCGAGGCTCCATTGACCTACAATGCATTGAAAACCGATTAATCTGTAACCGGCCGTTTTTGTTCCACTTTGTGTTTTTTTTCCGGTCTGTAGGTCGATTCTCCGGCCGCAAGTCGAACCTAAATTTTGCGGCCGGAGAAGTCTGTAACTCGAAAAGTCTGTAGGTGGAGCCGTCTGTAAGTCGAGGGTCCCCTGTATAGGAATTTTTTGTTTGGCCTTTTTGAACAAAACTGATGCTGAAACAAGAAAGAAAGAAAATGAAATGGAAATGGATTCATCCATTCCTATTTAAACATTTCTGCTCCCGAGGAATTTTTAAACTAAGACATACTCTATTTCTGGTTTTGAATAAAATATTCTACCGGGTATTGCCTCTAGTACTGACAGAAACATGTACATCAACCATGACTAGTAGCTCCTTTCTTTATACCCACTCAAGTTCAAAGCCATCCAAGCTTAGATGATTCTTGCCAGTCACAGCCTAAATGTCTGTGGTCCGAAACATTCTCTTCCTGTCTTGAGCTATTGTATTGTAATGGTTATTATCTGATTATGGATGAGGCCCTCCACCCTACTTAAATCATACCCGGATCTAAAGAAGATAATTACTATACCAGACTGAGGAAAGTGTGAAGTATTCTGTTCCGATACAGTTCTATGTCAAATCCAGCAGAGTATTCCAAGGAAATGATGGCTCCTGCAGATACAACAAGAGAAGAGAGAACAACACAAGCAGAGTAATTAACTGAGCTATCCTGAGAAAACCATCTGTGGGCAAGCTGTCATGACACATGCAGCTTGGTGAGGACATGGGAGAGGGGCCTTCTCTGTCACTGCTCCCAGACGCTGGGACTCCCTCCCATGGGAGGCCAGGCTGGCCCCATCTTTGCTCTCCTTCCGCAAGCAAACAAAGACCTTATAAATATTATTTATTATATTATAAACAAACAAACAAACAAATAAATAAATAGACTTTATGTTGTGATTTTATCAGGTTACCTTGATCAATGATGGAAAAAGTTACTTCAACAGTAGATGTACGTACTTCAAGAGTACAACCCCCATGCTGGCTATGGAGTTCTGCGGGTTGAGCCAATAAAGTCACTTCCCCCATCACTGACTGCATCATAATAATAATATTAATAATAATAATAATAATAATAATAATATTTATTTATATTGCGCGCTATACCAGAGTGCATTCCAATAGTCAAAAACAGTTAAAATACAACCATAACATAATTACAATGATAAAAACATACAGTAAACAATTATCATTCCATAAGACAATAAACAACAATCAAAATAACTATAATAACAATATAATAATTGAAGTACAGTAATTCTATCCCAATAATTGCCTATTTCCACGGTCAACCCCTATGGAACAATAATGACAAAATGTTCTCCAGTGCTGAGGCAATCAAATCAAGTCACTTCAGATTTGGTATACCTGAAGTACCAGCATGATATGTTTTTCTTGGTCTTTTAGTATTTGACTTTCCTCACTTGATGAAGCTATTTTGCACTGCTGGCAATATTGTTTGCCATTCACTTGATCCATTATGGCCCAGATATGAGACAAATGTGACTCTAAATCTTAACAGGCAGTTGACCCATTAGGCAGACCTCTTTCACCCCCATATTGAGAGGCATGGATGTATAAACCACACATTAGAAGGGCGAAATGGAAACATGATGCTCTTGGTTCTTTTCATCCCATCTGCTTCTGCAAGATGATCCGTACAGTTTTGCCAGAAAGGCCACAGATCTCTGAAATAATGCGGCCATGCCATGAGGAATCTTCAGTAGCTTACTGTCTGTGTTCCTGCCTTAAAGACAGGAGGTCCCACAATCAATCCACAGCTCTTCTGCTGAAAAGTATAAGGCAGCTGGCGCTGCAAAGATCTTTGACTGGAACCCTAGAAATCTGCCTTTGAGAAACCTGGTCAAGAACAGCCATTCTCAACAGAAATGCAGTTGAAAATGAAATACGCATCCAACAGGTTAGTTGGGCCCTGGCACATTTGAAGGGGGCCACAAACTGGAAACGATTCTTCACAGACCACCTTTTAAGGTTCGTTATGTGACTTACACAACCCTGATTCGGCCTATATTTCTTTCATATTGTGTTTATGGCCATGGCCAAAAAAAAAAAAAAAAAAACAGTTGAGAGTGGGTGGTCTAGAATACCGAGCTTGGGAAAGTTACTGTTTTGAACTGCAAGTCCCCAAAGCCTCAGACAAAGAGGCCAAATTTAGGAATGGGAGTTGTGGTCTAGAATACTGCATAGAAGGACCAATGATTTGAGTCCTGGTGGAAGGTTCATGACAGATTATGACTTCATGAGCCATCTTTACAGATAGAATCACTGCTGTTGAGTAAGTTTTCCAGGGACTTTGGTGTATTTCATTTGCTGCCTTATCAACACCAATAGGATCAAAATCTTCTCAGCCTCAGACAATGTTTGCACACGACTGCCACATCTACTGCTTTCTTCTATGGCTTCTTTCCTTTCCCATTCACAGTCTTCAGTCATGTTCATCTACATTCAAACTGCCACCACCTCTAATTTATATTCATGCCTACCTTCCCACCACTCTGCTGCTCTTCTTCCAGATTTTAAACCTCACAAGAAAATCAAGCCATTACATTTTGAAGGACACAATCAAGGGAAAGCACGTGCCTTTGCCAGTTTTAACCTTAATTTTCTTGAAGCAGAATTGATAGGTATAGGGTTGCATGAGATGAGGCCAACCTTGCTTTTACCCATAAGCATCACTAGAATGATGGACAACTGTGGGTCTTTTGGAAAATATTGCTTTGATTCCTTTAAAAGATTTGCCTAAGTGACATATGGCATAGCCCTAAAGCATTCAGAATTCATATGGTAATTATGAATTAGAAACACTGTACAGCAGGGAGAAATAACATATTTGCCTCCAAGGTAAATGAAAAGACAAGAACCATACGGAAGAGGAGAAAGAAATGTCACTAACCTGCTAGACACATATTTCATTTTCAACTGCATTTCAGTTTAGGTTCATTATTGTTGCCTTTAGTTAGTCTCATTCCAAACTATGGATATTGGAATAAGTACCTGGCAACTGTACTATGGCAATTCTTTTATGGGCTGAAACTCTTTGGTAACTGTTGGTCTACCTCTTTTAAGCAGGCTGAAATGATTATTAATGGCAGGAGGTACCTGAACACAGTGTTTTACTGGAAAAAGTAATCAAATTCACTTTTTTTCCTGTCCTAGTCTGTTGCCAACCTTGGGTTTAGGATGAAACACTGTCTGCTGTGAACTTAGGAAAAATACTTTTTTGAACTACAACTATCAGAATTCTCCCGCCCTATCCCCTTCCCAGCCTGGTCACAACCCAAACTATTAGCTGAGACCTGAACCATGCAGGAGATAATAAGACTGCTGGGTCAGAAAAAACAGGTGCACAATGGGCGTCTCACCTTAGGAAAGTTCCTTTTTGGGATCATAACACCCAGAATGCCCCACCAACACTGCCATGAGGAAGTGGGATTACCATCAGGTCATGTTGTGGCCGCTTGTCTGCTATCTTGAGAAGGCTGACAAGAGGTTCTTTCAGATTCAGAGACAAAGAACACACCAAATGGAGAAAAGGTACAAGACTTTACTAATGAGAAAATAGAGCAGGAAAACATAAGCAGTAAAATAGGAAAGCAGAGGGAATCACACACCCTTTCTGATCACCAGGAACTCCTGAAGAATGGCTGTGGGTGACCCCTGGAATCAGGAGTTGTGCAGAACCTCCTGGGATATACAGTAAATCTATGCTGAGGCCAAACCTAGATCCCAGAAGATGTTGCACAATCACTTAATACAAATAATGCCTGCTTGCTGCTCCCGTCAACCAGAAGGGACATAAGACGGACCTTTCTAAATACTCTGCTGATTTACTATTCATATTTGCTGCTATGTTTGTACAAAGGTTTGTCCTGTTCTTCCATTGGTGTTGTCTCTAAATCCAAAATAATATATTCTCAACCTTGACAAGATGTCTACCTCAGACATCTCTACACTGACTGACAGCAGCTCTTCACGTTCCATGTGTACAAGATAGAGATGTAAAGAATACTCTTAAAATTACCCAAGTAGGCGATCTGACATGTTGAGACAGCTTGTTGAGAAACCACTAGCCTGTAAGAGTTCTCACTTGTACCGAGAGAACAAGACAAGGAGTATTTATTTAAAGTAGAGTTTTCTATCGCTTGTGCAAAATGTCTCCTTGCAAATTACTGTCATTCCCATTTGTGCAATACAGAGAGAAAGCACAGGACTGCCTGATTGATCCAAAAAGGGTAAACTGTCCATGCAGTGCTTCTGATTTTAAGAAGTCTATGGAACAAGGTGATAGCCACTGTCGTTTTGCACAGTTCGTTCATAAACTGTCCTCACAAACTCAAGAACTCTTGTTGAGAATACCAGTACTAGAAAATATTCCATTGTTTTCCAGGTAGGGAAAAATGTTTTTCTTTTTCTTATTGGGAGGCATGAGGCTGAGACAAGCGAGAATATACAAACCTAGAAAAAGATATATGGGATTTGCCTCTTGGTCATGTCACCTATACAACTGCAGCTTCACTCACCACATATGTCACAACAGTGACCGACTGGCTTCAGTGGATCCTTGCACGTAGCTACTGGACATTGATTCCCATACTTCTGGAGCAAAGCAGCACAGATTCTGTCATGGTCCTTCAATAAGAACAGATTAGATTGCTAAATGAAAACAGCATTTTGGCCTGCACCACTGACTTGACTTCACTTAGTAACTGCAACACAGCCAACAGAGACATGGTAAAGGTACCCTAGTTACTCCAACTAGAGTTTCAGCACCTTAATTTCTTGAAGTCATGCTGGCTGGAGCATTCTGGGTGCTGTAGTCTGAAACAGCAATGTTTCGAAGTTCTGATGGGCCCAAATCTTGGCAGCTGATGGCTTGGAAAGCAGAACTATACTCTCTTTCTCTGAACAGATGGAAATTGCCCCTTCAGTTAGATTCCAAAGATCCAGGATGGAGGAATTGCCATATAATCAGCCTGTTGTGTTCTGTAACATTCTTTTTTTTTTTACTATCTTGCTTTTTAATTATTTTTTATTTAGTTTAAATGATACAAAACAAAATATAACACCACTACTTAAAAAAAGCCACAAAGGCACAAAAATGCAAAGCACACACACACAAATGTAATACAAAAGTGCACCCTCCTGCCTGGAGAATCTAGAGATATAAGCATTTTCCTTCTTTCAGGAACTCCATTCTCCTTCCAAAACCACATTGATTCTTGTGAAAGTATAGAACTTTTCCCTTTTTAAAGCACAAACTCAGAATCTCCACATAAATAAATTAAAATATCCTTATGTAACAATCCCTCCTTAATTTTCATATTACATGTTAATTTATCATTAACAGCTGTATTCCAAACTTCCTTATACCATTCCTCCAATGGATAATCATGCTTAACTTTTCATCTCTTTGCTACCATAAATCTTGCTGCTGTTTTTAAATTTGAAATTAATTCTTTCCTTGTCGAACTCTATACGCTATCATCAAATGTTGATAAAAGTGCTATCTTTGCCTCGGCCTGCTGAACAAGTGTCTCTTCCAATTGGGAGAGGCCATGATGCACCGCCTGCCTCCAGGCTGAATGCTCAGATGTCAAGGTTTCCCATGTGTTGAGGTCCATTCCTAAGGCCTTCAGATCCCGCTTGCAGATATCCTTGTATCGCCGCTGTGGTCTCCCACTGGGGCGATTTCCCTGCACTAATTCTCCATACAGGAGATATTTTGGAAATCGACCTGCTTCTATTAGTATCCTATACATTCTATTTGTTATCCCTTTCATTATTTTATCTTCATCTACCCTTCCTTTCTGTGCTATCATTTCTTGAAACCTTGTAAGACCCCTACATTTACCATTTATTTTTACCCATTGTTTAGTCGGGTTTAGAGATAGGCAGGAACTGAACCACAAGCTAGAAAAAGCCACAAACTGGTGTGGTTCGATTTGTGTCTTCTATTTTGCTTAAACAAGATGAAGCTCCAAACTTGTTTCCTCTTAGCGATTCACTTCTGCTTTGGCGAAACAGGGTGCCCGCCCCTCCCCCTGCCCTGTCGCCTCCCTACCTTGTCTTGAAGCCACCACTGCCGCCTTCACTGCCTCCTCTTCCTCCACCATGAGAAGCAGCAGGCCCAGCTCCTTGTACAGAATCTGGGCCTGCTGCCTGTGTGCACATGCCCATGGCTCAGCTGACAGATGGGTGCCTGCTGAAAAGCAGCAGGCCTGGTTCCTTGAAGCCGGGCCTGCTGGCTGTGTGCATGTGCCTGCCACTCAGCTGACCCTGGCATAAACCCCAAACACACACCAAGAACCAGTTCATTTTTCAGTAGTTCGTGATAGTTCATGGTTTGTAGGTAGCCACAAACCACGAACCATCATGGACCACTGGTTTTCTGGTTCGTGACCATCTTTAGTTTTGTTCTGTAGCATTCTACAGAGATCACCACCATCCTGAGAAACAAAGGCTGGTAAATGATGAGAACTTACAGCAGCATTTCCGCATTCACATCCTGTTTTTTCTGGGCACCTGGTATTTGTTAACTGGAATGTCCCTTCCCCGTGAAACTGTAGCTTTGCAGTGGAACTCTGCATATATTCTACCAAAGCATCATCACTGGTGAATGTCTGATCCCATTCAGGTATGAGATGAAGAGAAAACGAAACACAGAAATAAACATCAGTTTCAACTGCAAATCTGAATTAAGAATAGTTTAAATGAAACCACTACTGTCTCTCTAGGTAATAGAAGTTGCTGTGATCAAAATAGCAATTGCATTAGGCCTGATTAATTTAGATAACCCAACACACACAAACGTCTAGATTCAGTTTAAAGAAACAGAATTTTCAGAAGGAGAATTTAGATTCACCCGCCATCAGTAAACCCCTAGATAGCAGACTGAGCAAGTGATGAGTTAAACAACTACATCATGTACACCAAGCGTGTATGCTGACCTATGTGCATCTGCCCATAACTTGTCCCCACTGGATTCTGCAAACATTTCTGAAGTTTCATAGATTTCAGAAAATTCGCAATCTCTCACTTGGTGGCTGATAAATTTTTGAGTGTTTTCATAACAAACAGATCGTACGGCATTTCCCTGGACAAGCCTTCTCACACTGGGTTCTTAGATCACAGTATTTCCCTTCTGAACCATGGACTTCCTGGGACTCAGAAAAAGCCATTAACCCTAATCTGCCTTCTTTACTACATGTTTGGAAGGAAGGTCAGACTGGGTCATCAAAATGACATTGCCATGCCTTAAACAAAACTGCTAAAATGCTTGGGTTTATCAGAAGTGGATGGACTATGAAGACCATTCAGTTCTGTTCTTGTTGTTGCTATGTGCTTTTGACTTATGTCAGCTCTGGTGGGGTTTTCAAGGTAGGTGAGAGGTTCAAGGAGCGGCTTACCACTGCAGCCTCTCAGTGAGCAGAGACTTGAACACAGAGCTCCTGAGACCCAGTCTGTTATTTTTGTCTGTCACACCACACTGATTTCAAGTTCCTAAAGAATTCTTTAAGTGCATGACTTTGTATTGAGCTCTTGGTTGGTGATGTTGAGGTTTCAGATAAGAAGGAAAAAGGAAGATCCTGCAAAGCTAAACTATGTTCATTTCTGCTTTAGAGACTCATTTCCCCCTTCTTCCTCACTGTATATACTGTATATGGTGAAATCATACAATTCAGGTAGGATAGATCCATTGAATCAGATGGACCTATGTATGTGTTAACGTAGATGGTCTACTCTAGTTCAGACTACCTGAATTTAGGCCATTTTGACCCTCACCTGGAGTGCATGCCAGTAGCCCTTGTGAAATATAGTTATAATTTTGGAAATCGTTTAGCTTTTTTTGGATATACCCTGTTTCCCCGAAAATAAGACAGGGTCTTATATTAATTTTTGCTCCAAAAACGCATTAGGGCTTATTTTCAGGGGATGTTTTATTTTTTTCATGTACAACAATCTACATTTATTCAAATACAGTCATGTCATCATCTTCTGGTTGCTGCACAATGGTGGAGGGCGGGGTTTCACTTAACTGGGGCTTATTTTTGGGGTAGGGCTTATATTACGAGCATCCTGAAAAATCCTACTAGGGCTTATTTTCAGGTTAGGTCTTATTTTCAGGGAAACAGGGTAGTTCAGCATATGGTCACAAAGTAAACCTAGAAGAAACTGTTCAAGTCTAGATATACCTTTTTGTTGCTGTTCTTTGAGAACCAACAAATGGAAAACGCTACTGCATCAATTTCATCCAAAGCTTGGAAAATATCAATTTAATTCACAGCTTGGAAAAGCTACTGAGCTACCCAGCAGTTGCAGCAAGCTGCAGCAGCTTATTGAAGCTATAATAAATGCTGACCATATGCCTGGTAACACAACCAGCACAAGACTAGACATGCAAGTGATGTTTCATTAGTTAACTTCAGTTAGTCACTGCAGCATCCGTGCTTTTGCTTATACATGCCTTTAAAAAAAACCTAGCAGGATTCCATCCAACGAATAATGAAAAACATGTGCATGCACTCCAAAATCATTCCTCCAGTTTCTGATTTCATTCTACAAATATCCCATTTTACCTGCCCCATTATTGAAATACTCCTAAGATGTATCATCTTTTCAGAAGATGTGATGTTCACTCGGAAGGAGGCCTGAGGCTGAAAGATGACGTCATCGTACTGGCATGGGACACGTTCTTCATCCATGGAGAAGATGTATTTGCCCTGACCAAGGTCTTCCATGGAGGTCGCAGCCTGCCACAATGTGGGGTCATACCACTGGAAATTCTCTGCTCCAGTGAAATAGATTTTTGATGCTAATTTTTAAAGAGGCAAGGAGAAAGTGTGAGTCAGAGCAGTGCATCGATTCTCCTTGGCTGATATTCCCCTGTTTGTTTGTTCATAAATGTAGAAAACACTAATGCTGAGACACCCATGGATTCAGATCTGCAGGTGCATAATCAGTGGGACAAGACATCTTATAGGATTCCTCCCCCCACCCATAGCGAAGGAAAAGTTGGAGCAAATGCCAAAGCTTATCCATTCCCTAAACTCCTAATGGTCAATGCTTTTATTACACATACACCCAATTTCTCTCTCATGGCATTTCAAAAATTCCAATAACCTTGTTTTCTTCATAGAAATCTGCTTCCAAATCCATTATTAGTTTATTTGATTTGCAAAATATGAAGATAGGATTTCATTACTTCCATAGGCTCCCTGTGTGTGAGAGAGAGAGTGTGTGTGAAAGAAGCAGGCTATGATCCACAAAAGTCTATGCCGAATAAAACTTGTCCGTCTTTTAAGATGCTTGTTTGTTGTTGTTGTTGCTGCTGCTGCAATAGATTAGCATAACTACCTCCTTGGAAATTTCTATTAAGTTTGTGTTTCATCCATGGAAATGGCCTTGTTTTTCTGAAGGGGGCATTTGGAACTTGTTGAAGCCTTTCTGTACTTCTAGTAGTATGGCTGAGCCCATCAGGTGGAAAGCAAGCAGACTAGAGGTACCTTCTGTTGTGCAGGATACAGCTCCACCTCTAGCTACCATCTGCCATTGCTGAGATCATTAGAAGGAGAGGAAGCAGCTAGTCCTTCCACTGTGCTTGGATCCAGCTCCATTACCTGCTCATGCTGATCTTAAGCCCCATGAGATCTGCAGGCTGATTGCTTTCTCTTGTTTTTAAAACAACCCTCCATCCTTTGATGTGCCAAGAACATTTCATTGAAAGATCACATGAAATGACATGACAAGTGAGCACAGCGTGTTACTCCTTGTGTCTCTTGATTCCACATTTGACTGACCTGACGTCAAGATGCCTTGTTTCCCAACATGTCAGGTGCCTGGCTTGCTTCCAAAAGCAAATGTAGGCGAAAAGGCCCTCCTTCCTTTTTCCTTCCACCTGCCTATAGCACTTGTGGAACAGCTGCAATAGGGAGAAGTGGGATAGATGGCAAGAGATAGCCTGGAATTCCTCTGTAGGCATCCTTCAGTCTTGAGAGACTATGGTAACATCCTCTGAATAGAGGTCTTGGAACAGCATCTAGTGTGGCTGAGGAGGCCAATTCGAGAGTGACAATCCCTTCCACACTAAAGACAAATACAATCTGTCCCCTGTCCAGCTCCCTGATTTGCCTGGTTTCGGGACTGTCTCTTTACCTCAGCCTGCTGAACAAGGGCCTCTTCAAATTGGGAGAGGTCATGCTGCACCGCCTGCCTTCAGGCTGAACGCTAAGATGTCAAGGTTTCCCATCTGTTGAGGTCCATTCCTAAGGCCTTCAGATCCCGCTTGCAGATATCCTTGTATCGCAGCTGTGGTCTCCCTCTGGGGCGCTTTCCGTGTACTAATTCTCCATACAGGAGATCTTTTGGAATCCGACCATCAGCCATTCTCACGACATGCCCGAGCCAACGTAGACGTCGTTGTTTCAGTAAAGTATACAGGCTAAAAATTCCAGCTCATTCTTTTGTTGTTGTTGTTTAGTCGTTAAGTCATGTCCGACTCTTCGTGACCCCATGGACCAGAGCACGCCAGGCCCTCCTGTCTTCTATTGCCTCCCGGAGTTTGGTCAGATTCATGTTCGTAGCTTCGATGACACTGTCCAACCATCTCATCCTCTGTCGTCCCCTTCTCCTCTTGCCTTCACACTTTCCCAACATCAGGGTCTTTTCCAGGGAGTCTTCTCTTCTCATGAGATGGCCAAAGTATTGGAGCCTCAGCTTCAGGATCTGTCCTTCCAGTGAGCACTCAGGGTTGATTTCCTTTAGAATGGATAAGTTTGTTCTCTTTGCAGTCCAGGGGACTCTCAAGAGCCTCCTCCAGCACCACAATTCAAAAGCATCAATTCTTCGGCGGTCAGCCTTCTTTATGGTCCAGCTCTTGCTTCCATACATCACTACTGGAAAAACCATAGCTTTGATTATGTGGACCTTTCTCGTCAAGGTGATGTTTCTGCTTTTTAAGATGCTGTCTAGGTTTGTCATCGCTTTCCTCCCAAGAAGCAGGCGTCTTTGAATTTCGTGGCTGCTGTCACCATCTGCAGTGATCATCACCATCTGCAGTGATCATCAGCTCGTTCTAGGACTACTCTATTTGGAACTTTGTCCTGCCAGGTGATACCAAAAATGCGTCGGAGACAACGCATATGGAACGTGTGGAGTTCCTCTAGGGCTCAGATTAAAGTCTAAACCAAAGAACTATTTAGAGGGTCATGATGCTTCCCTGAGATTCATATTCTGAGCCATGGATCATGAACCACAACAATATATCTACCATCCACATGTGTGTGTGTGTGTGTGTGTGTGTGTGTGTGTGTGTGTTGTGCAGGTATTATATTCCTTAAGGAACCTGATGTTTTGGACCAGCCTTGCAAGCAATGCTCCTGAATAGAGATGGGGATATTCATATTTGTAAACAAATGTGAATATCCCCATCCCAGGTGCACCTAATGCGGGTCCGGCCCTCGGAACTGGCCTGTCAACTCATCCCACTCTTCTCACTAATCAAGGAAGTAGCTCCACCGTCTCCCTGCTCAGCTGACCACTCCAAGCAGCGGGCGGGAAGACAAGTATCCCCGCATGGCTGCTGAGTGACCAGAAGAGCAGGGAAATGGCAGGGCTACTTCTCCAATTGGCGGGAAGAGCAGGAGTCTGGTGGTGTGGTGGCAGGTGAGTGGACAGGCCGGTTCCGAGCGTGCACCTGGGATGGTGATATTCATATTTATTAACCAATGAATATCCCCATCTATATTCCTGAGCTGAGCCTAGGTAACCAGAAGTGACCACTAGGCTATGTTCCCATGTACAAGGCTGATTATAGGAGGGAATGGGCAAAAATCAGTCTTGAGGCTGCCTCTCGTCTTCCTTCTTCTCCCTACTATATCCTTCTTTCCTCCATAGCGACCTAGAGCATGGGAGCTGACGTCCATTCTTGCCTTCTCCCTATATATCTTCATCTTGATCATCATCACCACCATCATCTTACAACTGCAGAGCTAGAAGAGACCCTATGGCTCTTGAGGCCAGCCCCAATCAAGGAGGCACAGCAGGGAATCGAACTCTCAACCTCTGGTTTCACAGCCAGATACCTAAACTACTGAGCTATCCAGAAGTTCATGCTCAAGTCCTGCTTCCCTTCCTTCCACTTTTCACAAGAAACGAGCAAATAGCCATTCCTTTGCTGAGGGTGTTCGTTCAAAGTCAATGGCTGGATTTCAGCTATCCAATTTTTCTCTCTCAACACAAGCAACTTCACACGGTGATCAGGGTTTATAGCCACAAACATCGCTACAATATCTGGTTTATTATTCCAAATATATTAAGGGGATGTCACATCGAACTTACAGAAGTTGCTGGAGAAGGTATTTCACAAACATAGCAAGGGAATAAGCCTGTGGGAGGCTGTGGAAGACAATAAAGCTGACAAGTTTATTATCCATCTATTGGCCATTGGGTTGGGTCTCTTCCCTCTGCCACAGCTCTTTTCAAACACAACTGTAAACATGCCATCCTCAAATGGTATCCCACAGTTTTTCTGCTGTGGAATTTAATATGAAAATCAACAATACACTGGGGCTGAAGTACACCGTGTATGATTCAAATTCATATTTAATTCATTAATTACCTTCCTTCTGTTTAATATTAATGGAGCAGTCATGCGTTTACACATAATCTAGCATGCTCGTTAGAACCAAAGTCCACAAGGGTCTTGAATCAGAAATTAGGTCTCACTACCAGTCAGATTAGATCGTCCAGGACTATTTTTTTTCCTCATTAACAGATAAAACTTCAGCATGTTGTTCATTTGGGACAACATGGCTTTTCCAGAAGGAGCTATACATGAATAGGCTTCTATAGTCACTCCTATACAGAGCCTATACAGCTTGGGTCCAGGCTACCTGAAGGACCATATATCCCCATAGGAGCCTTCTCAGTGCTTAAGATCATCAGAGGAGGCTTTCCTCTCAGTCCCATTGCCAGCACAGGCACAGCTGATGGGGGCACGAGACAGGGCCTTCTCTGTGGCAGCTCCCAGCTAATGGAATACTCTCTCTCTGGAGGTCAGGCTGGCCCCCTCCCTTTTATTCTTCCGCCAACAGCTGAAGACCCATCTTTTCAGGCAGGCTTCTAACAATCATAATTGAGTCCCTGAATGCCTAAGCAACACCAAAATATATTCAATGCAGTAAGGTACAAGAACCCATTTAAAAGAATCCGTTCACTGAGGGAAAGCTTGCCTGAAGAGAAAGGTCTTCACCTGCTTCAGGAGGGACAGCAAAGATGGGGCCAGTCTTGTATCCTGTGGGAGGGATTTCCTGAGTCTGGGAGCAGCGACAGAGAAGGCCCTTGCCCATGTTCACCAATCGTATCTGTGAAAGTGGAGCGACTGGGAGGAAGGCCTCCCCTGATGACCTTAACACTTGAGCAAGCTCATTCATAAAATGTGCGATCATTAGAGGAACAGTGCCACCACTTGTATGTTTCTTCCACTGTTGTATTTGACTTAATCCAGCATAAAGGTAAAGGTAAAGGTTCCCCTTGACAATTTGTCCAGTCGTGTTCGACTCTAGGGGGCGGTGCTCATCCCCATTTCCAAGCCATAGAGCCAGCGTTTGTCCGAAGACAATCTTCCGTGGTCACATGGCCAGTGTGACTTAGACACGGAACGCTGTTACCTTCCCACCGAGGTGGTCCCTATTTATCTACTTGCATTTGCATGCTTTCGAACCGCTAGGTTGGCGGGAGCTGGGACAAGCGACGGGTGCTCACTCCGTCGCGTGGATTCGATCTTACAGCTGCAGATCTATAGATCTTACAGCACAGAGGCTTCTGCGGTTTAACCCGCAGCGCCACCACGTCCCAGCATAGGTAAAGGTAAAGGTTCCCCTTGACATTTAGTCCAGTCGTGTCCGACTCTAGGGGGTGGTGCTCATCCCAGTTTCCAAGCCATAGAGCCAGCATTTGTCCGAAGACAGTTTCCGTGGTCACGTGGCCAGCACGACTAGACATGGAACGCATACTAGTAGGATATTCCTACTCTGGGGTAGACAGACTAATACTCTTGAGATGCTTTGAATTACAACCTCCATCTCTTACTCTTGGCCAGGCTGGGAGGAGTTGATGAGTGCTACAGTCCAAAGCCTCTGAAGGTCAACTGCCTTGTGGTTATGCCCACTGAAGCCAACATGCTTATGTGCACATAATTAACTGTTCATGATCCACGTGTATATTAACCAATCCTAACCCCTGTTATTAACCTTACTTTGTTTTTAAAATATTTGACATGTGTGTCCTACTAAGTTGGATAGGCTCAGGTTATTAAGATGTTATTAATTGTGCTAAATTAAACTAAACGAATAGCCCTATTTGCTTAACCTTCCCCAGGCAGTGAGAACCTGAGCAATCCCATGATTAGCCCAAATGGGTTCTGGGCCTCAGCCTCAGATCAAAACAAACCCTGGGCGATACCATCCTTTAAGACTGCGGACATAGGGGATGGGCATTTCAGTTTCACTGCGTTTGTGCTAGAAATGCAAACAATGAGATTGATTCCCTGGGAATATCCCCTGGAGTAAGCTGCCCTTAAATGAATGCAATTTAGGAAAGAGCAAAACACAGCTCCTTTCAAGGATACGGTCCTGGAAGAATGTAAGCACCCAACATCTGTCATCTCCTCCTCCTCCTTCCTCCATCCCATTATAGGAGAGAAGGCTCTGGCTATACTTTCAACATTTCAGAGGGCTCCAAGGGAAAGATAATAATAACAAGCAGAATGACTCGAGTGATCGGCAGCAGAACTGAGCCGTATTCTCAAAGCGCTTAATTTGCATGACTAATTAAGGGTGGTTTGTGTACAATACCTGTCTCACATCCTGGATTGTAACTGCCATCAAAAGCTGCAAACCCAGCGCCGGGGCCCATAATGAGTTCTCCATTCAGTGGCATGTACTAGGCATAAGAAAGAAAACAAAGGAAACGGAGGTGGGTGAGGATGTTGCAAAGCAGCTCCGGGCTGAGCTATTCCTCAGCAAACCAGTCTGGTAAATGAGTAATAACATCGTAGCAGCAGCAGCAGCAATACAATGTCTCGATCTAGAAACATTTTACCATTCACAATGAGCTTTAGTTTGTATTGATCCGTGGACAGATTCATTCAAAGTTATCTTTTGCCCGTACAGTGTTCTTAAATCAAATGCCTGTTCTCCAAGATAATGTGTGTCTTGGGAAACTTGGATGAGAGGCAGGTCACCGCACTTTCTGAATCCTGGGGCTAAGGGACTGCAGAGATCCCCTTTTAAATGTTGATGGGGAAGCAAGTTAAGATCAAAATGTCAGCTTGTTCAGAAGCAGTGATTCTCCCCCAGACTACAACATTTGAGACTGCAATGCAGGATTACATATTCTAACATCCCAACAATGCATGCACAACCCTGGTGATCAGGGTTGACACACCAACAAGTCTTTGATTAGTAGGGAGGGATGATGAAATCACCTGCCCCATCATCCTGCCCCATCATCCTCCAGTTTCTGTGTTCCTTCTGAGCTTAGCTACAATCCTCGCATAAATTGTTCCTTTCGTTAGGGAAAATATATGTTTGTTATACATGATTGAGCTTTCCCTGTTGTGATGCCAGGTATTTGGTCGGTGGCTTGATCTTGAATGGGCATACAGACCCATTTAGTTTACAAAAGACATGTTCTTGACAGAGAGGGAAACTAGCAGGACTGATTTGTTGACAGGGACCATCATATCTGTCTGCATTTTTTTATCCTCCTTGGAAGTGTAGTTTTCACGATAAACATCTGCAGCTGAACATTTAGCCCTACATCATTGCGCCCATAACAAACTGAGTATGAAAGAAAGAAGCCTCAATGTTTCAGATTGTCCTTCCCCTGTCATTCAGCTCTTTTATGGAAAAAGGAAGAAAAGTGGAATTGCAGTGGTTTAGAGAGACCAGGGCCCACCTCACATATGTATTCATGTGAAGGTAGAAAAAGAGAAGAATTTAGAAAAAAAAAATCATGTTGGGTGGGTGGATGAATGGATTTGGACCACCTGTTAGCATCCATTCAGATTCATCCTTAAAGATTCCAACAACCCTAGCAGAAGTCTTATAGAGACCAATTCTATCCTCTAAGTCATTTTCAAACACTGATTTCTGATGCAATTACCAATCTGCTTTCTTTGTTCATGAAGACTGAATTAGCACATCTCACAGCTGGGAGGGAGAAGGGAAGATGTATAGGTCCCCTTCCACGGCCATCTGCTTGTTATCCAAAAGATCAATCACGAAAGGCCATTGAGCTAATCTCTAAAACAAAACCAGATCTGCCAAGATAATTTCCCTCAGATTGTTTTGGACCATAATCAATATCAGATCCTTTCACTTGTCCATCTATCTGTCAATCCATTAAGTCTGAATCGTCTTACAGTCAGAGCCACATGGCTGGGAAGGTCCTTGAGAGATCATCTTGATCAACCAACACTGATCCTTACCAATATGCCAAAAACTCCTGCAGAGAATGCACGTTGAGCAGAAAATAACACAAATGTGGTGGCCAGGCGCACGCAAACCTGTTCAGAACTACAGCAGGTCATCTGCAATGTGTGATACCACTCACAGTTCAGATATTGCCCCAGGGGTCACAGTAATAATGGTACATTTTTCAGTTCGCAATCTGTTTTGCATTCTGGTGGCAGGTCATGTGATTTAGCAGCTTCATGGGTGATCTCTCTGTAGCAACCTTTATGCCTACAGGTTTTCAGTTGCCAAGTGTATATAAAATAAAATAAAATCACATGCCTTAGCAAACAAAATTGTTATTTGACAGCTGAGTTGGCAAAAGAACGTTAAAAGCCAGGATAAACACGGGTTGTGTATTGAGCAGCAACATCTGAGAAGGAGCTCTACTTGTGATTGCTTCAAACAGAAGCACGTCTCTCTAATGCACAGGTTCTCCTATCCCCATCTATGCAGAAACTCCCTATATCTTTCTGGTATTAATCAAATCACAGGCTGCTGTTCCATATGAATTGGCAGATCATGGCTTAATGTCACACTACAAGCCCAAGTTTGGAAAAGCCCATTTTTGGACTACAACTCCCCAAATCCTATCGGTTGGGGGATTTAGCTGCGTTTTGTGGATGCAGGGTTGTAGCCCCCAGGAAAAGGAACTGATCCAACCTCTGCTATAAACCAGCTCAATGGCAGAGCAGATGCTTTGCATGCTTAAAGTTCCAGGATTCAATTCCAAACACCTGTAATATAAAAAGATCCAGCAGCAGGTAACAAGGAACACTCAAGCCTTTGAGCCCTTGGAGAGAGTGATGTGATACCAGCACAGACCAGACATCAGCAAGTGCACGATCTGTCTGGTTCTAAGGCAGATTCTTAAACACAGTTTGAGAAGGGAGCAAATCTGTCCCAGCTTCATTCAAGTAGCTCCCAACTGTGAGCTGGCATTATGTCTGAACCAAAGCTTGGAAAGGATACAGGGTTTTGTTTTGTTTTGGACTACAATTCTATCTGAGCAATTCTGAGAATTACTGTCCAAAAAAAGTAATTTCCAAGCTCTGGTATGCACCAAGATGGTGTTCGTACAAAAGTCAGACATGAGAGAGGGCCTTCTCTGTTGCTGCTCCCAGACTCTGGAACTCCCTCCCACAGGAGGCCAGGTTGGCCCCATCTTTGCTGTCCTCCCACAAGCAGGCAAAGACCTTTCTCTTCAGGCAAGTTTTCATTTAAATCAGTGGTCCCTAACCTTGGGCCTCCAGATGTTCTTGAACTTCAACTCCCAGAAATTCTGGCCAGCAGAGGTGGTGGTGAAGGCTTCTGGGAGTTGTAGTCTAAGAACATCTGGAGGCCGAAGGTTGGGGACCACCGCTTTAATTGACTGGTTGGCCAAGCGGATATTTTTAAAGGGATTATTTTATTCTGATGTTTTACTTGAGCTTGTAATATTGCTCTTATTGATGAGTTTTAACATGAAACGTGTTTAATGCTTTTTTAAAATTTTAATAATTAGGGGAGGATTTCTATGACATTTCACATTTTCTCTGCAACCTACATTTGAATCCATAAACAAGTTCAAACGTATTTATAAGCAATCTGGCCTTTCTCACCAGATTCCTCATAAATATGCTCAAACCCCCCCCCCCCATAAACTCAAACATAGGTTGCAGAAAACATATGACATGTCATAGAAATCCTACCCCTAGTGAAAATTTATTATTTAGCTTTTAACTTTGTTTCTATTAATACTGTAAGTTGCCTTGGATCCTTTAGGAGAAAAGCAGCATATAAATATTTTAAATAACTAAATAATAAATATTTTCAGCACAATTATCACCACACTGCTTGTGTTAACTGGCAGTGAGCAATATCTGGCTTGCTTTGAAGTTTTTTAAACCAAGTCCCTGGTAGTTTTCATTGCTGAAATATTGAATCATCCACACTGATGCCATTAATTTTTCCATTGCAAGAATCCACACCTAACTTCCCAACCCAATTTCCACCACAAACACAGCCCTGACCTTTTAGTACTTCCTTTTCCCCTATCCTTTTATTTTAATATTAGTTTTAATTTGTTTTTCAGAGGTGACATACCTGCCTTCTGATTCAGTGCCAAATTTGACAGGCATAATATTTTAAAAAATGCAAACATTGCTTGGAAGAGAAGAGACAACAGGACTTAAATGCAGAGGAATTATCCCACTGCAAAATCGTACCTCAGCAAAGATGGAGGGCATGCCCACAACTGTTCCTTTGGTTTGAAACAGGTGATCACCCATGTCAGAAAACGGAGAAAAGTGAGGCCAGAAGAATTTGGCACAAAATAAACCACTCCCAACTGGCTGAACAAAAAGATGTGAATGCCATTGGAAAAGATCAGACTTCTCCATGCTTAGCTTTATATTGTGTTGTTGTTTAGTCGTTAAGTCGTGTCCGACTCTTCGTGACCCCATGGACCAGAGCACGCCAGGCCCTCCTCTCTTCCACGGCCTCCCGGAGTTGGGTCAAATTCATCTTGGTAGCTTCGATGACACTGTCCATCCATCTCATCCTCTCTCGTCCCCTTCTCCTCTTGCCTTCACACTTTCCCAACATCAGGGTCTTTTCCAGGGAGTCTTCTCTTCTCGTGAGATGGCCAAAGTATTGGAGCCTCAGCTTCAGGATCTGTCCTTCCAGTGAGCACTGGAATTGTGCAAAACTTATATTGTGAGGTCGCTGGTAAATACTTCAGTTTTAGCCAAGCCAACTCCAATACAAACCGCAGACTAAATGGCAATGTAGTTGCACCCTGACTTGCATAGTGCCAGGGTCTCTTCACAACCGGCAACAGTCTTGAGCCTGGTCAATATTAATAATGCAATTCTCCATCTCAGTGCTTTCTGCCTTTTCGGTCCTCACCTCTTCACACACATTTCGGTCCTTACCTCTTCAAATGCATCCTGTGATGTTGCTGTACCAGCACAAGACCTGTTACACTAGTATCTCTGCATTCTCACAACAGATACATCCCATACAGATTGCATGGTGCAAGAGGTTGCAATCCAGCATAACTGCATTAGAACCAGTTTTCACTCTCCCAGAGCACCCCCAGAAGAAGGGAATGGTAAAACTCTGCTAAGTACTCTGTAGCTAGAAAACCCTCGAAAACCAGAAGTCAGAATCTCAACTTGATAGCATGTAATAACACTGTAATTATTATTAACATTATGCTAGTTTTAGGCCATGTGATGAAGGTAAGCACTCCATGCACCTATGGAAACTTGCACTATTACATTTTTGTTAGGTGCTGAGGTGGTTCAATTGAGTGGCATGGCTGCCTCTCCTAATGCAGTAAATTTTGCAACAGTTTCTAATTTACCACATTTGGTTCCCTCTGAGAAGCCCAGGGCAGCATACTTTCGAGTTGCACAGACAGGCAAGGGTGATGGCGTCTATTCACCGTTGCCTTCAGCTAACATGCTTGTTTAGGAAGCGAAACTGAGGGACACTGAAGGGTCTTTCAGATGGGGCACCTGTACCATCTTGCACTTGCTCCCCTTTGTTCCGTTGTGTTCCCAAAGAGCACAGGATTTACCCAGATATACTGGGACCCATGCGTAAACAGAGTGTCCCTTCTTTACGTGCTGGAGTCATGGAAACAAGAAAGGAGACACTGATCTTACTGGAGGGGTGCAAATCCCATAGAACTGAATATGACTTGCTGTGCTATGGTTAACAGGCAGTTTACTCTGAAGTAAGCAGCCGCTGCCACCTTCACGTCTTCTAATCTCCACGCCCTTTTCTCCCCCTGCCATTTTTTGGGGGAAATACTGGGCTAGTGTCATAGCGCAAAGGGTCCTTCAAAACACACACACAGAGAGAAAGAGACAGAGATAAAAAGTGAGCAAGGCTCCATCTAACCAGCAAGGTTCAAACCCCTGTGTCCCCCATGTTCCAATTTAACCACCCATCCACTGATAGGAAAGGAACATGGAAAACTGCAGGGCTCCTAAGGCTGTTCTACGAGATGCCATTTGCTATGCAGTAGCTTTAATGTTGTCCTTCGGAGCCAAAAGCAGGCACTGCCTTCCGCTGCCTGCATCGTGCCAGAGCGGTCCTGCTCGCATGTCACCGACGGCATCATCGGAGCATGCTGTTCTGCAATGCTGGAGGCACCGGAGGAGTGCTGCAAAGAGAACTCGCTCCCAAGCAAGCCTGTGAGCCGGCGCTGATGGCTGCTAGCGTTGGCCCTTGCGTTCCTTCTCCTGCCATAAACTGAGGCTGAGTGCCTTTTAGCTAGCCTGGCATTGATTGAGGTGCCTCCAAGAGGAATACAGCGGCTTTTAATGTAGAAGCTTCCTGCAAGGCTCTTGGCACTGAGCTGTGCCTCTGGGATTAAAACTGGAGGGAGAAGGAGGAGGAGAAGGCAGATTCTCCTATTATCCAGTTAATTACTTTCCATCTCTTTTGATCTGGCCTTGCCTTGAGGTGAGCTTGCTAGCTCTTGCCTGCAGGTGGCAGCAGCTGGTCGGGCTGCGGTCTAACATCAGGAAGAAGCAAATTTCTTCTGCAGCTGGGGATGAATCAGGACGGAGAAGGGAATTTAAGGATAAGAGGCTTGCCAACAACCACTGGTTACCAAATCACTGTTCAGAAGACTGAGAGAGATACGTACGTGTCTTTGTGCGTGTACTTCTTCACATAAAAGGAAAAGCGGACCTGATCAAATGACTGGAATGGATCCAGATTGGCCATTCCACAAATAGAAGCCACGATTTACAGAAGCCACGAAGATCAAGAGGAAGGAGGTTGGGAGGCCTTTTTATTTTATATATATATATATATATTTGGCCATCGCCTCCATCCCCTATATAATCATCATCACGTGCCATCAAGTCAGTTCTGACTTATGGCCACCCCTTTCAGGGTTTTCCAGGAAAAGACTACTCAGAAGTGGTTGACCCTTCCCTTCTTCTGGGGGCACCCTGGGACGGTGCAGCTTGCCCAAGGCCACCCAGGCTGGCTCTACTTGCAGGAGGCCCAGTCTGAGGGGTATTCTGGGACCTTTCAATGGCAGGTTCCAGACCCAACTGCCTGGCAAACCAGTGTCTCAGGGAGCCTTGCTGGTCTTTCTCTCTCTCAGCTGCTCAGGCGCGCCAGATCCCGACCACACAACTTGTAACCACCAGAGTCAGCCCTTATCCCATTTATCCAAACCATTTTGCACTGACTGACGACTAGTCTCACCACAGCAATACGTTTTACTCTTTCCTCCCGAGAAGTTTTAAGAGACGCCGAGCTGTCCGTTTCCATCTGTTGGCTGTCCAGAGTTGCTACTGTGGCAGAGGCTCATAAATCTCCGTCCAGGACACCGTGACACTGACCCAGCATTTCAGGGAAAATCTGCTTGCCCGTGATTGATAGCAGGAGCTTCAGGGAGCAGGGAGGAGGAGGCACCTTCTCAGTTCCTTTATAACTCTGGAAGTGGAGTCACTTCACCCCATTCCTCAACAGCAACAGAGAATTTATTCTTTCACCGAATAATGCCACCCAGAGAAATAGGATTCCAAAGCAAAGGCAATTTAAATGCAGGAAACCTTTGGTGGCGGCGGCGATGTTGGACAGCCTCTCCTCTCTTGCAAGAGGGGGTGCACACTGACAGTGTGCTAGATGTAAAATGGGGTTGGACTGCCCCATTTTCTCATATATTTTTTTGCCACATCCTACTCTCTCACTTTCACATAGCATCTTTCTCTTTCATCTCCACTTCCTCTTGGCCTAGGCCAGGTGGCCACTTTTACATCATCAAAGACAACCTTCAACACTGAAAAAAAGAGGACATATTTGCATATGCTAATTTACATGTACAGATCTGGAACTGGGCATTTCAGCAGCTTAAACCGAATTGCAATGCCTCTCACCCCAGTGCGAGCAGATGAATGAGGAGCCTGCTGTGAAGGGATGTGGGCCATATCTTTGGGTCTGAGTCCCATGTCCGAGTCTGAGTCTTTGGTATCAAGTCCAGAGTCCCAAACCCCAGGTCCGAGTCCCTATTAAAAACAAGCTCCCCCCCCCTCCCCAGAAAAAACAGAGAGGGTGGGTGGATTCCAAGTCACGAGTCGGATCTGAGTCATTGGGGGGAAAAACGGACTTGAGTCTGAGTCAAATCACTGGTGCAACTTAAGTCCAACTTGACAGTGAGTCCCGTGACTCAAATCCCCAACCCTGTTGCTGTGAATCTGCTGCCCAGGTGCTGCTCACAGTGGACAACCAGATTCAAGGTCCCTAGTCTTCCTCCTCCTGTTTTTTTTTTTATTATCTTTGATTCAGAGTTGGTCTGGACGGCTTTTAAAGGACACTTTGAAAAAGAATGCAGTTCTCTACCAGCCTTTCCAATGAAGAACTGCCCTCTTTTCAAGGGAACATGGACCTCTTTCATGCTCTGTAAGATATTGGGGACAGATCACTCTTTCAAGAGATCCCAAGTAGTCACTTGCACAAGACTTTTGAAATCAGGTTGGGGAACGCATGTGGCCCTAAGGTAGCATAGCTGCCCACCCTGCTCTCAACTAAAATCATGTGGGGGCACCATTTTGGACTTCAGTAAAAATAGAATGGAGCTAAGTTTGCAGCAAGATACAAGCTGAATTGCAGGAACAAAACTACGAATTTTAAGCACTTCTAAAACTGGTTATATTTTATAGCCCTTGGTCATTTCTCCCCCCCCCTTTTTTTTTTTTTTTAAAGTTCTTTAGGTGTTCTGAGACAAAATAACAACCTTCCAAACCTGTTTGACCAGGGATTATAATGGGATAGAATAAATGAGTTCCAGGCAATTGCAGTTTCTGGTTTGTGGATAAACTCATTGCTTGTTCTGTGACTGCACATCTAATATTAGGGAATAGATTCCAAGAAGAGCTACAGCTTTGAGCACAAAATAAACAACTCTTTGTCTTTTGGCACAATGGTTAAACTGCACTACTGCAGTCAAGACTCTGTTCACAGCCTGAGTTCAATCCTGCTGGCTTAGGTAAATGGCTTGAGATTGACTCAGTCTTCCATCCTTCCGAGACTGGTAAATTGAGTACCCCGCTTGCAATGTGGGCGATGTGTAGCCTACATAATTAAATTGTAAACCACCCAGAGAGTGCTTTAAGCACTACGGAGCAGTATATAAACAGCACCTTTTGCTTTGCTTTGCTGTCACATCTGATGGTTCAGATGTGGTGGTGCTGTGGGTTAAACCGCAGAAGCCTCTGTGCTGCAAGGTCGGAAGACCAGCCGTTGTAAGATCGAATCCACGCAACAGAGTGAGCTCCCGTCGCTTGTCCCAGCTCCTGCCAACCTAGCAGTTCGAAAGCATGCAAATGCAAGTAGATAAATAGGTACCACCACGGTGGGAAGGTAACGGCGTTCCGTGTCTAGTCGCGCTGGCCACGTGACCACGGAAACTGTCTACGGACAAACGCTGGCTCTATGGCTTGGAAACGGGGATGAGCACCGCCTCCTAGAGTCGGACACGACTGGACTAAATGTCAAGGGGAACCTTTACCTTTACCTTTACCTGATGGTTCAGATCTGAGGCTCCAACTAGATGATAGATGAATTGTGTTCCATGCAAGGGGATTTTTAAATTTTAATTCTATGATGAGATTTTTCACAGCATACGGGGAGGAAGCCTGAACCCTTCTGTTCCCAGATGTGTCCTAATGGGAGGTTGGGGGATTTTCATTGGGATCACAGCTGGGGTGAGAAGGGTTAAATGTCCCCTCCAGATGTGCTATGATCCCAATGAAAATCAGAGCGGCCGATGTGAAGGGTTAATGTTTTTATTTTGGCAGTGAGAATTGGCTGCTAGATACACAATATAATATCTGACCTTAAGTCATGCCCCAGACTCAATACTATTCAAACGTCTTTAAGTGTAGGTGATGCGAAATAGATTTGCTAGTATGGGATTAGTTAGAAGCCAGGCTTCTGGGAACTACTTTATTTGTTATTAGAATCTGCCAACCACAGCTTGGTACAAAAGACTTAAGATGTAATAAAAACAACATCAGTGCAAAAGACACAAACATATGAAGACATTAAAAGGAATACATATCCTCCCCACACACAATTAACTTGTTTCCTCTGCCATGATGGGATTTCCTTAAAGACACATGCCATGGCAATCAGATTAATCAGACTGCAGATGAAGCCTGTATTTATCTTTCAATGACCAATCAAAAAACAAAGCACACTACATGCAAGACACATGGGTGAGGAAAATCATAGGCTGTGACAAACCAGAAGATACTGGTAAACCTCTTCTGAGTACTTGATATTTGGGAAATCCTGGCAAGAGTTACCATAAAACAAATCAACTTGACAGTGTATAGTTAATTAATTAATGACAAACACATCTCTTTAACCTCTTGGGCTACCCCAGCCTCCATTTCGTTTTAAATATCTGTCTCTCTCTCCCATTGGCATCCAATTTTCATGTTTAGCAGAGGCTGGATTGTATTCAGTGAGCACCATTATTGTTTTATATTCAGTGTTTTCCTTTCTTGATTTAGTTAAATCCTACTTTTAAAGGAATAGAAATGGGTAGCTTTTTTGAAAACTTCTATTCCATTTTAAGATTCTACAGATGCATTCATATTTTTAACTATGAATTACAGTTTTCAAAAAACACTGATGAGTATTATTAATTGGAGCTAATTGAAATGCAACAGATATGTATGGATATAATTGCAATGTATAAATATTTTATGCCTTTGCTTTCAACATATAGCTATTTTAATTGCATGCTCTGAGTACTCTAGCTTAGATGAAAGTGATATTTTTACAGATTTTTGTATTTTTACCTCACAGGCAACAGGGTTTTTTTTAAAAAAAGGTTTAAAAAATTAAATTTGTTGGACATTTCCTGATTCAAGTAAGAATTATTGTACTGAGCAGGAGGTTGGACTCGATGGCCTTACATACCCCTTCCAACTCCATTATTCTAGGATCCTATGATGTTTAGGGTCAAGGTTAAGATTAGGAGTTAATTTGGTGACCCCATGTAACTTCTAATTCTCTGTATCAAGGGTTGCTTCAAAACAGTACAGAACATTTTTGTCTCACTATCTTATCATTGCCTGGGAGATTATAAGGACACTCCAATGGCAACATTTTATTTATTTATTTATTTATTTATTTAACTGTGGCTTTCTCTTTAGAAAGGACCCAAGGCGGCTTACATCATAAAATACAATATTAAAGCTAACAACAGTGAGTATACAAATACTAAAAAGATCAAACAAAAACCATACTAAAAAACAGAAGCAACGCCAAAACACAGTCAAAGCAGTAAGGCACAACAATCCATTTAACAACCCCACTCAGGCAGCCAGTCGCTCACGGAAAGCTTGCCTGAAGAGAAAGGTCTTTGCCTGCTTGCGGAAGGACAGCAAAGATGGCACCAGTCTGGCCTCCTGTGGGAGGGAGTTCCAAAGTCTGGGAGCAGCCACAGAGAAGGCCCTCTCCTGATTATCTTGAGCAGATTCATAAAGGAAGATGAGGCCCTTGAGATAGCTTGGGCCCAAGCCTTTTAGGGTTTTATAGGTTAAAACCAGCATTTTGAATTGTGCCTGGAAACAGATTGGCAGTCAACGGAGCTGCTGTAATGAGGAGTTTATGTGCTCCTTGTGACCAACTCCAGTTAGCAAGCTGGCTGCTGCATTTCAGACCTACTGAAGTTTCCTGACACCTTCCAGAAACAGTCCCATGCAGAGCGTGTTACAGTAACCCAGCTGGGATATAACTAAGGGATGTGCCACCGTAGCCAGATCAACCTCTTCAGGAATGGCGGCAGCTGGCACGCTAGATTCAACTGTTCAAATGCACTCCTGGGCACAGCCAAAACCTGGGCAACCAGACTCAGAGACAAATCTATGAGCACTCCCAAGCTGCACACCTGGGCTAGGATATGTTCGTTTTGTTTTTGCTTTGTTTGTTTTGTTTTGTTTTGAAAAACTCTCCGTGGAGAGCGTGCGAAATTTGGGGACTGTTTTCTGCTTGTTCACCTCTAGTTTTTAGCGTCTTATACATTCTGACACAGCCTCCATTGCTCTGCCCTGGGAATGACCATTCTAGCTTCTAATGCTGCGTTACAAGTGTTTTGCTTATTAAAAGGGCATGGAGAATCATTTATGCTGACCAGAAGTTACCTTCCAATCTTAACACAGATTATTTAGAAGCACATGGAAGTCTCAAAAGTTTGCAGTGTTTTTGTATTATTTTTGTTTTGGTCTACAATCTGCTTTGATTGGCAGTAAGAAAACTCATCTCTCTAGAAATATCACTAATTTGTTACTCCTATAATAAACCAGAGTCTGAAGCCAGGATCTGAATTTAGTTCCTTGCTGCTGGTTTGTTAGGGAAATGAGAAACTAGTGTCCTTGCTAGTGTCTGGTTTGTTTTGCTACTCCCATTGATGGGAGGCACCAAATAAGCACCGTTTTGACACCTACATGCTGAGGAACAATAAGCTGGAATTCTCAGCACCTCTGGCTTAGTGGTATGTCAATATGCAGTAGTTTATATTGCATCTTGGTGTGCTTGCACAAGAACCAAAAGTTTCTCATGACCAGGTCAAGGTAGTGCCCCCCCCTCAAGAAGTATTGGGGTGACACTCTCTTGTCCCACTCCATGAGCTGCCCTTGACAAAAATCTATGAGTAGTGAGGCCACATTACCATTATAAACAGTATAAACATTGCAGCACTTGCTGCCAGTGAACTAAAGTGGACTGGAACAGGATGTTTTGAGTCAGTCAACTACAAAATGTTATACTCTGCAAATGGCAAATAAATACTGAGTACAAGCAGTTAGGGACTATAAGGTAAGGCCTTACTGAACAAGATAAATCAGACTCCATGGACGACCTATTGACATAATCACTTGAGTCTATGCTCCATCTACCAATGCTGAAGCTGAATTGAAAGTTTGTATGCAAGCATCCAAGAGGAAATCGATTATACACTGAAACAATACATGCTTATAATCATAGGCAGTGGTCCCCAAACTTTTCCGAACAGCAGACTGGTGGGGGGGGCAGGGTTCGTGCGCGGGTGGGGGGAGCACTCATGCGTGTGTGGGCTGGGCACCCGTGTGCGCGTGGGTGGGGTGCACGCGTGGGTGGGCAGGGCACCCGTGCATGCGTGGGGGGGGATACGTGCGAGGGGGCGGGAGATCTGTCTCTGCGGCCCAGTCCTGCCAAGGCCACGGACCGGTACCAGGCCACGGACCGGGGGTTGGGGACCCTGGATCATAGGTGACTGGAATACAAAAGTAGGGAACAAAGCAGAGCCAAATGTAGTTGGAAAATTTGACCTAGGGGACAAAAATTAAGCAGGAGAATTACTCAGATTCTGTTTATTGCAAATATATACTTCAAGCAACTAAAGAGATGTCTGTATGCATGAACATCACCAGATGGTTAATACAGAAATCAAATTGACTACGTAATTGGAGGTAGGAGATGGACAGGCTGTGTTCTTTCTGCCAAAAGAAGGCAGGAACAAATAGTGGTAATATCCAACATTAAATACTGTTAATATCCAACATTAGAGTAAAGCTGAAAAAGAACACTAAAAGCATTGTAACGCCAAAACGTAAACAACGTTCCTGATGAATTTAAAGTCCACATAAAGAACAGATTTGCATTACTAAACCCAGTTGGCTGTGAAATAGATTAACTGTGGATCGAAACCAGAAATATTATTAGGGAAGAATCTCATTTATTTATTCATTCATCATAAATTTCTATACTGATGACTTAGTGTTGGGCACTACTCTAAGCAGTTAATGAGCAGATAAAAAACAGTAAACAATAAGAATAAATCAAAATGCAAAAAGACAATTCCTGTAGTAAAAAGAAAAGAAAAACCTACATGGATGATGCAAGAAACCCTTTAAATTGTTAAGGACAGGCAAGAAGCAAAAGTAAAAGATGACAAAAATAGCGTCAGAATCCTGAATGCAGTTTTTCAATGACCATCATGGACAACAAAGAGAATTACTGTAATAATCAGTGTGAAGAAACAGAGGAAGACAACAAAACGGGGGAAAACAAGAAATCTCTTCCTTGGAGATCCAATAAATCAAAGGGAAATTGAAACCTAGATTAGGAATGCTGAATGACCAACAGGGAATCATGCTATCTGATCAGGACCAAATAAAGAGAAGGTGGGAACAGTATACTGAAGACCTATACTGAAGATATAAAAGGATGATAGACTTATCTGAAGAGGAATAATGACGAACATGCAAAAAGAAATCTACTCTGAAAGCACTGGGAAGAAATATATCACCAGGGGTAAATGGGATACCAATATAACTATTTCAAGTCTCAGAGACTGAATCTGAAAATCCTAACAAGAATATGTTAACAAATATTGCAAACAAAACAATGCCCACAAACTTACAAATATTCAGTATACATTCCAATTCCAAGAAATTAGATGTCAAGGAGTACACTAGTACCATTGCTTTAATTTCCCATGCAAGCAAAGTGATGCTCAAGGTGTTGCAACAAAGGCTTTTACCTTTTTGGAGCAAGAAATGCCTGATGTTCAAGCTGGATTCCAAAAAGGAAGAGGCACTCGAGATCATATTGCAAATATTCGCTGGCTACTGGAGGACACTGAAGAATTTCAGAAGGAGAACAGTCTATGCTTAATTGTTCTGATACCTAAACTGTATTGTGGACAATAAGCTATCTTTAGGACAGAATATGGAGAGACAGGAATTAAAAAAGATCAAGTGTAAGGATGTGTCACTAGAGATGAAGACCAAAATCATCCACACTCTTGCATTCCCGATCTCAATGTATGGGTGTGAAAGCTGGGTAGTAAAGAAAGCTGACAGGAAAAAAAAAATTGATTTGTTTGAAATATGGTGCTGGAGGAGAGCTTAACGGATACCCTGGATGGCCAGAAAGACAAATAAGTGGGTCCTGGATCAAATCAAGCCAGAAGCATCTGTGGAGGCAAAAATGTTGAAACTGAGGCTGTCCTACTTTGGGCACATCCTGAGAAGGCAAGATTCTCTGTAAGAGACATTAATGCTGGGAAAGGTTGAAGGCAGCAGAAAAAGAGGAAGACCAAATACAAGACAGATTGATTCCCGAAAGAATCTTGAATTTACAAGAGATTAGCAGGTCTGTTGAGGAGAGAACATTTTGGTGATCTCTCATTTCTTAGGGTCTCCATAAGTCAGAGGTGACTTGATGGCATGTAACAACAACAACTGATGTATGGTATTTGTTTTTTTATTGTCAGGCTCAAAAAAAAAAAAAAAACACAGAAAAGTCACATGAAATTGGTCTCTCTGGGAAAGCTGGTCCATCCCCAGAATGGCACTACCAAAATAGAGTACAAGTCGTTTTCTGAACGATCAGCTCATTCCGATTTGGTGGATGCAGCAGAGACTCAGCCCGATATGCAGTCACCAGCATTTCCTCCATCATGTCATAATTAAGCTACTGTTTAATGGTGGAGATAAAGATAGAAATGGAGATTAGAGAAATAATAGATACAGATATTTATGAGAGAGGGAGAAAAGAAAGTAGATAGCTATTGAGTCATATGTAAACAGATGTTGTGATTCATTTCCGTCTATCCTTCAGAAATGCACTTGGACAGATTTTAATCTTCCGCTGGCTTCATCAAGGAGGAATGTTGTCGCTGTTCATCCCCTGGAGGTTCAGAAAGATCCCTCCAGAATCCCATTACTATGCACAACCAGCCCCCAAAGTGTGCATGAGCCTGGATGCTCTAAGAGGAATAACAAAGAGAAGTCCTATTTAATGATATGGCTTAATGACCTTTACTGGATGATAAGAACAGAACTAGCCTGTCAGATCTCGTAAAAATGACCCAGGACGTGTGGCAAACTGCATGGCTCCTTCCCACCCCATCTGCAAAAAAAGGACCTAGAACAAAACAAAGCAAAACAAGACTTCCAATCTAGCTGTGCCAGGTAGTGGAAATTTCACTGACATTCAAGGATATGGAAGCAAACTGAAGGGCCTCCTTCCTGTAGATCACTCCACAAAGCGGTCTATAATGTTATTTCAATTGGTACATAAGCTAAAGGATTCCACTCAATGACAAGCCACCCTTGATCTTGAAAGCTAGACCCTGGCAGTTGGCCAGAATGACCATGGCAACTAGTTCATCCCAGACGGAATTCACCTATTGAGAGACACCTTGGTTCATTTCATGTCTGGTACTCTGAACCATTCTTGACAGACCCAAAGTGTGCCTATACTGTAATTCTGTGCTTTGCACTCGAATACCTCCTGCCAACCTAGCAGTTCGAAAGCATGTAAAAATGCGAGTAGATAAGTAGGTACCACCATGGTGGGAAGGTAACAGCGTTCTGTGTCTAGTCGCGCTGGCCACGTGACCACGGAAACTGTCTATGGACAAACGCTGGCTCTATGGCTTGGAAACAGGGATGAGCACCGCCCCCTAGAGACCGACACGACTGGACTAAATGTCAAGGGGAACCTTTACCTTTACCTTACCAAATGTTACTTGAGAAACAGAGGCCCACAGGTATTTATTATGTCTCTTATAGATGCATGCTTGCAGTCACGCAACCTACAGCAGTCTTCCCCAATCTGATACCTCTAGATTGCGGGAAAGTGACCTACAGGCTTCCATGACCAAGCCTTCCTCCACAAAATTTACACAAATGTAATTGTCAGTAACATAACAAGAGCCTTACCAGATCTAATAAAAGGCCTGTCTAATACAATAATTTGTTCTCCCAGTGGCTAACCACATGCCTAGGGGAAGCTTCAGAGGTAGACTATGAATGTAATACCCACTACTGAGCTATATTTCCCAGAGAGAGACATTTGAGGGATACTGCCTCCCAAACTGGAGGCAATATATAACCATACTGCTGTGAGAAAGTGCTGTGGAGAATCAATTTTCTAGGCATACAGAGGAAAGTCAGGATCTGTTCTCAATTGTCACAGATTGCAGGACGCTAATAATGGGCTCAAGCTACAGGAAGCCAGATTTCAGCTGAATATCAGAAAAAAACTTCTTAACCGTTAGAGCAGTACAACAATGGAACCAATTACCTCGGCAGGTGGTGAGTGTGCCAATGCTGGAGGCATTGAAGAGAAAATTGGACAACTATCTGTCAGATCTGCTTTGACTTAGATCCTACATTGAGCGGGGAGGGGGCTTGATGGATTTATAGGCCCCTTCCAACTCAATTATTCTATGATTCTAAGATGGAGGAGGGACCATCTGTCTTCCAGAGGCTATATTGATAGGAGAAAATTTGTAGATATAGTTTGGTTTTCATTTCTAAGATAGTGGTTATAGTTAGATGCTCCAAGCTTACCCTGGATTGTCCGACATAAAGGTTTTACCTTCCAAAGAAGCGATTTCTGTCTTCAGCAAAGCTCCAGAGAATGTCCTTTATTAAGGAGCCACTGATAGCCTTATCCTCCATTTTCAGATGCTCAAAATTTGATGAATCCTGGCATTCCTGTGCAAATCTGTTTATTATTTATTTATTTAAAATTATTTCCTTTCCTCCCTTTCTGCATCAGTGCTGAAGGTGACTTTTTGCAGAAGCCAAAAAAAGTAATTTATTAACCATGGCTTTGATCCAGTGCATAACAATGCTGTTGGAAGCAGACTTTCATGCAGCCACCTCTGCCTGACAGCACCCAAGCCCCCTAAAAATACACCCTTGAGGAGAGTCCTGGAGGGGTTAGAATCATAGAATAATTGAGTTGGAAGGGGCCTATAAGGCCATAAAATCCAACCACCCTGCTTAGTGCAGGAATTCAAATCAAAGTAGATCTGAGGGATGGCTGTCCAGTTTTCTCTCAAATGACTCCAGCATTGGAACACTCACCGCCTTCTGAGGTAATTGGTTCTATTTTTGTACTGCTCTAACGGTTAAGATTTTTTCATGATATTCAGCTGAAACCTGGCTTCCTGTAACTTGAGCCCATTATTAGGTGGCCTGCACTGGGTGTGTGTGTGTGGCAATCAAGAACAGATCCTTGCTCTATATGACAATCTTTCAAGCATTTGGAAGCATCCTGGAGAGTGAAGTCAAGTGGGCCTTAGAAAGCATGGCTAACAACAAGGCCAGTGGAGGTGATGGCATTCCAGTTGAACTATTTAAAATCTTAAAAGATGACGCTGTTAAGGTGCTACACTCAATATGCCAGCAAGTTTGGAAAACTCAGCAGTGGCCAGAGGATTGGAAAAGATCAGTCTACATCCCAATCCCAAAGAAGGGCAGTGCCAAAGAATGCTCCAACTACCGTACAATTGCACTCATTTCACACGCTAGCAAGGTTATGCTCAAAATCCTACAAGGTAGGCTTCAGCAGTATGTGGACTGAGAACTCCCAGAAGTGCAAGCTGGATTTCGAAGGGGCAGAGGAACTAGAGACCAAATTGCTAACATGCGCTGGATTATGGAGAAAGCCAGAGAGTTCCAGAAAAACATCTACTTCTGCTTCATTGACTACGCAAAAGCCTTTGACTGTGTGGACCACAGCAAAGTATGGCAAGTCGTTAAAGAAATGGGAGTGCCTGACCACCTTATCTATCTCCTGAGAAATCTATACATGGGACAGGAAGCAACAGTTAGAACTGGATATGGAACAACTGATTGGTTCAAAATTGGGAAAGGAGTACGACAAGGCTGTATATTGTCCCCCGGCTTATTTAACTTATATGCAGAATACATCATGCGGAAGGCTGGACTGGAGGAATCCCAAGATGGAATTAAGATTGTCGGAAGAAATATCAACAACCTCAGATATGCAGATGATACCACTCTGATGGCAGAAAGTGAGGAGGAATTAAAGAACCTCTTAATGAGGGTGAAAGAGGAGAGTGCAAAAAATGGTCTGAAGCTCAACATCAAAAAAACTAAGATCATGGCCACTGGTCCCATCACCTCCTGGCAAATAGAAGGGGAAGATATGGAGGCAGTGACAGATTTTACTTTCTTGGGCTCCATGATCACTGCAGATGGGGACAGCAGCCACGAAATTAAAAGACGCCTGCTTCTTGGGAGGAAAGCGATGAGAAACCTAGACAGCATCTTAAAAAGCAGAGACATCACCTTGCCGACAAAGGTCCGCATAGTCAAAGCTATGGTTTTTCCAGTAGCGATGTATGGAAGTGAGAGCTGGACCATAAAGAAGGCTGACCGCCAAAGAATTTATGCTTTTGAATTGTGGTGCTGGAGGAGACTCTTGAGAGTCCCCTGGACTGCAAGGAGAACAAACCTATCCATTCTAAAGGAAATCAACCCTGAGTGCTCACTGGAAGGACAGATCCTGAAGCTGAGGCTCCAATACTTTGGCCATCTCGTGAGAAGAGAAGACTCTGTGGAAAAGACCCTGATGTTGGGAAAATGTGAAGGCAAGAGGAGAAGGGGACGACAGAAGACGAGATGGTTGGACAGTGTCATCAAAGCTACCAACATGAATTTGACCCAACTCCGGGAGGCAGTGGAAGACAGGAGGGCCTGGCATGCTCTGGTCCATGGGGTCACGAAGAGTCGGACACGACTTAACCACTAAACAACAAAATCATATCTCCCCATAGTCTTCTTTTCTCAAGACTAAACATGACCAGTTCTTTCAGTCTTTCCTCATAGGGCTTGGTCTCCAGTCCCCTGATCATACTTGTTGCCCTTCTCCGAACTTGTTCTAGTTTGTTGCCATCCTTCTTAGAGTGTGATGTCTAGAAGTGGACAAAGCACTTAAGATGAGGCCTAACCAGTGCGGAATAGAGGGGAACTAGTACCTCACATGATTTGGAGACTATATTTCTGTTAATGCATCCTAAAATATTATTTGCCTTTTTTTGCAGCTACATCACAGTGTTGGCTCATATTCAGATTGTGATCTTCAACAATTTTAAGATCTTCTCACTTGTACTATTACTGAGTGGGTTCTTGCCAAGCAGATCAGGCTGTGGCCCACAGGCTGGGGAAGAACTCAGACTATTGAGCAGAAGCACCTTCTCTGCTCACAAGAAGATTCCAAGGCACCCAATTTTACCACAAGCTCCAATTTCTTCCATTTCAGTGCCCTCCCCCATGCCAGTAACAGCTTTTGCCACTCAACAGAGCCCCATGACCCTTGAGGACTATGGTGGGTGGGGCTCTGAGATCTGGGGGAGAGGAGAGTGTGGGACTTCTTTATCCTTGTAGGTGCACTGATTTGGATCAGACTCATTGCCTTTCAAAATCCAGTTGCAAAACTATAAACTTCTCAATTTGATCTTTTAAGGGCTGTTAGGCACAGAAAGAGTGGATAGACATCTATCAGCAAAGCTGTACCAGCAGATTTCCTGCATTAGCAAGGGGGTGGATGAGTTTACCCCTGAGCTGCTTTCCAACTTTATAATTTTGTGAATACAATCAGTGGGCCTAGCCAGAGCAATAGAAAAACAAGACCAGCAGTATTCTACACCCCCCCAAAAAAGTTCAGGAGAAACAAATATTTTTCACGATGTCAGAAAGACATGACAATACTGCTGGATTTATAGCAACCTGCATATTATATCTTTAGGCAGTTTGGATGCAAGGGACTTTGGGTGAATGTCAATCACATAATAGCAGCCAAATGTTTCTTTCTCTACCTCAGATTCCTTTCCCCACCTTTTTACTCAGTCATGGTTCAGTGTCAGTAAGAGTCTGCTAGCAATATCAGTGTCCTGCGAGTTAGTCATGGAATCAGTCTGAGTGAAGTGTTTGTGTAACAAGTCAGTTACTAAAAAATAATGAAGTAAACCCACTAAGATCTCAAACAATGTAACAAGTGAATGTGTTTTTGTTTGTATTCTAACATATATGAAGATTTTGTGAGTAAAAGAGATGTATTTTTTATTCTTTCTCAAAACCGGAGGATCTGACTGAATCTATTGAAACTATATAACCAGTTGAGGAAATCTAACTAAAACTCATGGTGCAATAAGGGCTGGTATATTTAAGGGAGACATAATTATAATAATCTGCTCTGTAGGTCCTTGTGTGGATTTTCCCCCCCTCCGTAGCTGGATGTTTTAAGCCAACAATTTCCCCACATACTATGCCAATAAATACTGCTTGGAAGGGCTCTGGGAACCTGGAATGCAACCACTGAAGGGGCCTTGTGTACTGCCTAGCAGCAGTGGACAGAGAGATTTGTAAGGGGAAATATTCATGGTGGAAATTCCTGCTAAATATAATGTACAACCATAAATACAGTGATACTTTTCTATTATTTGAACATTCATTAGGGAACACTTACAATCCCATGAGTAAACTTACTTTCAGCATTTGCTGTATTTTGGGCATTCAGAAGGTTTGAAGAGCATTCATGTGTTTGAATCCTGGATGCCAAGTTGTGTATTCAGAGCAGTAAAAAGAACTCTGTTTCTTCCTGTTACAGACATGCTTTGCTCAGATTCTGAAGTAAGTACGTTAGAATCTACTTGCTCCCTAAGATACACTGTGAGAGTCAAACCACCTAATATATTGCTGTAGAGTTTTGATTTTTTTTGGTGTGCGTGTTAAATTCCCCTAGCTGCACAGCAGAAGTGCTGGGATTGACAGAGCAGAATAGCTTCAAGTTCCCTAGAGTAGACCACCCTTTTTTCATTAACTGGCACTTACAGTCTCAATAACTCACCCTGAGACATTTGTAGTAGAAAGAATTAAAAGATTGTATTACTTACAATTGAATAAATCAAACAGCAAACTGACAAACATGACTGCTTTCAACAACATACTTCAACAGACTGAAGAGTAAAGGAGACAAGCACTCAGCAGAGAGGCAGGGCTCTCTTTGAATTTTGAGGCAGGAGGGAACTATTGGTTAGTGCTGGATACATTGACAGTCACCCCAGCCCAGAAAGGTCCCTCCCAGACACCTTCTCCAGGCAGCATGCAAAGTTGTAAAAACTCCAACAGATATTGAGGTCACCATTAGAAGGTGACAGCACAGTTTCCCTCCAGCAACACTGGTGCTTCAAATCCCTGTGCCTGAGCAATCAGGATTTTAAACGAAGCCATTGTTTTGTGTTCCAGACTGTACTTGCTGTTTCTTGTCTGAGCTGTGAAAGCAGATTCTTTTATTTCTCTAGAAGGCCTATTCATTTTGTGCTGCTTCTGCTTTCCATGGCCCAAAGGCCTCTGAGAGCCTGTCATCACAAAAGCCTACCTAGAACTCTAGAGCATTAGGCAGCCCGAGTCAAAGTCTTTGGCTGTCATTTATTCTTGCGCAACCTGATGGTGCAATCCTCTTGATGTTGGGTTCTTGCCAATAGCGGAATTGATGTTCATTTTGCTGGAAGCACTGCTGCTAAATGATGTATTGATCAAGCGCAGAGAAGGAAGGAGTTGGATCACCAGTGCCTTATACTTATATACCCAACATTTTGTTTTTCATTTTTCCTCCTTGGGAGGTGGAAAGAGCATGCCCTCTGTCCTTTATATCTACAAGCACATTGCTTGCAACGACAGACTAACCTTTAGAACTATCATATAACAAAAATAGTATTGTTTATCTCCATCTTGTTTGAGGTATTGCAGCATATGATATGATCAAAGGGCAACATATGCATACAGCTGCTCTATGGAGGACTGTATGGGCTTATTCCTTGATATGACTCCTCCATATTAACAGAGCCCAAATATTATATATCCCCCAAACCATCTCTGCCCCAGGTTCCAATAACCTAATGTTTGGCAGGGGCCACGGTTGTTGACATTCATACCAGTACCTACAACTGGGGCGTATCAGTATCTATGGATGTTTCCTGTCCCCGCCACCACCCCAGCACTCCTCTACTGATGTTCAAGGATGTTAGCAAGTATTTGGGTCCGAGTCCTGAGTCCAAGTCCATGTCTTTGGGTCCAAATCCTGAGTTTCACATCATTTGCCCTGCCTCCCCGGGGGTGGCGCATGTGCAGAGACAGCAGACCTGAAAGGGCAGCCAGGTGGGCACATGCACAGATGCAGAGACAGCAAGCTGACCTCCCTTCCTGGAGCCAGACCCTACCTCTGGGCATGTGCTGGGTGGCGGGTGCTTGAGCGGAGGCAGTGGCCAGCTCTTGGAAGGGAAACGAGGCCTGCTGCCTCTGAGGCTGATGGTGGCACCAGCAGGTAGGGATGCCCGTCCTAATAGGGACTCAAAAACATGACTCAGAAAAATGGGTCTGAGCTGCAAGTTGACTCCAAGCCTTCCCAAAAATACCCAAGTCAAGTCTGAGTCAAGTCACTGGTGCGAATTAAATTGGACCTGACAGCGACTTGCGAATCCCCATCCCTGCTGATGGTCTAATGATGGAACAGCAAAAGGGGGAGAAGGGGCTTTATAAGCCAGAGCCTGTGCCAGGGTCCTGCCGGACCAACATTCCTGCCTTCAGGGGAGTCTCCATCATCTGCCATCCCTTGGGCACTGAGTGAGAGACAGTGTGGCTGTGCTGCTGCCGGTTGCCAGCTTTCCTGGGGGAGTTTGGCTTGGACTCCCTTGGCCTTGCGGGACTGGGCCCTCGCTGCTTCTGGCTGCCCCACCCCCTCCTCAACATCAGCCACCTGGCTCAGGGGGAGAAGGGGCTTTAGAAGGGGTTTTCATTGTGATTGGGTTATCAGTTGCCATCAGGTTACGTAGGTAGAGACCCACAATGGATCTGAGGGAACAGGAAGGGGGGAGGGCGTTGGAGGGGGCAGCCATTGAGGTGGTGCTAGGTAGGGGAAGGAATGGTGGTGGGGGTAGAACATGCCCAGGTAGGAGAAGAGAGGTTAGATATCTTACATCTATCCCTTCTTCTAGTCCTACCCCCAACCAGGTGGTATCAGGTGACCATATCAGCAAACCCTCGAGCCACACGGTGCTGTTGATGAACGCCAGGTCAGTACAAAATAAGACTGCCCTCATCCATGATGTAATTCTGGATGGGAGAGGAGGGTGGTGTTCCCCTCTCCCAGCTGTGTCCGCCTGGGTACTCGGTCCAGCACCAATGTCGCTCGGAGGGTCGGGGAGGGGGAGTTGCTATAGTCTATAGGAGTTCTATCTCCTTGACCAGGCTTCCTATCCCTTTGAGAGGAGGTCTTGAAGGCCTGTATTGTGTGTTGGGCTTACGAGACAGATTGGGGATTCTGTTGGTGTACCGCCCACCCTGCTGCGTACCAACAGTCTCCCTGCCTGAGTTGACGGGGGTAGTCTCGGACCTGGTGTTGAAGACTCCCAGGCTGTTGGTGCTGGGGGACCTCAACATCCATGCCGAGGCTGCCTTGACTGGGGCGGCTCAGGACTTCATGGCCGCCATGACAACCATGGGGCTGTCTCAATGTGTCATCGGCCCGACACATGAGAAGGGCCATACCTTGGACCTGGTTTTCTCAACGGGACTGGAAGATGGTTGTTTGGATGTGGAGGGGCTGGTTGTGACCCCATTGTCATGGTCAGACCACTTCCTGGTCAAGTTTAGTCTATTAGCTTCTTCTCCCCTCTGCAAGGGTGGAGGATCTATTAAGATGATCCGCCCTCAGAGTCTAATGGATCCGGATGGTTTCCTGAATGCTCTGGAGGATTATCCATCTGATACGGTCAGCGCTCCTGTCGAAGCTCAGGTCACCCTATGGAATAGGGAGATGACCCGAGCGGTTGACACGATTGCGCCTAAGCGCCCTCTCCCTGCACACAGAGCCCAGACAGCTCTTTGGTATACATCTCAACTGCAGGCGATGAAGCAAGAGGGGAGACGGCTGGAGCGCAGGTGGAGGAAATCCCGCTGGGAGTCCAATTGAACACGACTTAGAGCCCATTATCGGGCCTATTTCATGGCAATACGGCTGGCGAAACAGCAATATTTCTCCAGCTGTATTGCTTCCTCAGAATGTCGTCCAGGAGAGCTGTTTCAGGTGGTCCGGGATCTTCTTCAACCGGGAAATCCCGTGGAGTCCCGGACTGCTCATCAGCTCGCTGTGATGAGTCATTCATTTTGAGGGAAAAATCACTCAGATTCGCAGTGGGTTGGACTCCACCGTTACTGCAGAATCAGAGGATGTGTCCAGTGTGCCGTGCTTAGGTCAAGTATTAATGGATGAGTTTCAATTGTTGAGACCTGAGGATGTGGACAGGGTGCTTGGATCTGTCCGTTCTACCACCACTCTGCTCAACCCTTGCCCAACTTGGCTAATTGGAAGATCTGCCAGGGGGGTTCGCACCTGGGTCCAGGAGGCCGTGAACGCCTCTTTGAGAGAGGGAGTGGTCCCTACCACCTTGAAAGAGGCGGTAATTCGGCCACTCCTAAAAAAGCCTAACCTGGACCCAAGGCTGGTGGTTAACTACCGACCAGTGGCGAACCTCCCTTATTTGGGCAAGGTGTTGGAGCGGGTTGTGGCCGGGTAACTCCAGGCGCTGCTGGATGAAACGGATTTTCTGGATTCATTTCAATCGGGTTTCAGGCTGGGTTTTGGTACGGAGATTGCCTTGGTCGCCCTGTACGATGACCTTTGCTGGGAGAGAGACAGGGGGAGTGTGACCCTGTTGATACTCCTGGACCTCTCAGCGGCTTTCAACACCATCGACCATGGTGTCCTTTTGGATAGGCTGGCTGGGTTGGGAGTTGGGGACACTGCTTTACAGTGGTTCCGCTCCTTCCTGGCTGACCATGTCCAGAGGGTGGTGCTGGGGGACAGTTGCTCTGCCCCATGGCGTTTATGTCATGGAGTTCCTCAGGGCTCGATACTGTCCCCCATGTTGTTTAACATCTACATGGAACCGCTGGGAGAGGTCATCAGGAGGTTTGGGCTGAGGAGTCAGCAATATGCTGACGACACTCAGCTCTACCTCTCGTTTTGCACCAATCCAGGTGGGGCGGTTTCTGTGCTGAACTCGTGTCTGGACCTGATAATGGACTGGATGAGGGTTAATAAATTGAAACTCAATCCAGACAAGACGGAAGTGCTGTTAGTGGGTGCTTCGCCGGACAGGCTGGAGCGCCATTTCCCTGCCCTGAATGGGGTTGCACTCCCCCTAAGGGACAGGGTCCGCAGCCTGGGGGTGCTCCTGGACCCCAGTCTAACTCTGGAAGCCCAGGTGGACTCGGTGGCCAGAGGCGCCTTCCTTCGTAACCCCATGGTCCATGGGGTTATGAAGAGTCGGACACGACTTAATGCCTAAACAACAACAACAATATGAAATAAATAAATAAATAAATAAATTCTGCCACTACAGCTCTGTGACTGAAGTAAAGATTTGAGAAGGATGAAGGGTAAGAAGAAATTAAAGTCAGACCAAAGAATATCAGTCTGTGTTCAAGGAAGCAACCAACAAAACTGAGAGGCGGCCTTAGGCTGTGCGTAGCGTGGGTTGCCAGCACCCAGGGCATGGCTGGTATTATGGGGTGTGGGTCATGTGCTGGCTCTGTGACACAACACGTGGGCAGGGTGCTGGGGCTAAGGTAGGAGAAGCCCTCGGGGTGGTGCCATGAAGTGGCTGTGGAGCCGCTCGAGGTCTGCACTGGCACTGGCAGCAGGCCTGGGGCCCCTGACAGCTCAGACTCAGACTGCCGGGAGGAGGAAGAGGAGTGTGAGAAACGAATTTTGGGCCCAGGGCGACTACCCCTGTAGCCACTGACCTTAGTTACCGGTCTCTACCCCTTTTCCTTTGTGCATGCACACAGTTGTTTTGCAAATATAGCTGCACTTTTCTCCACTTCCAAGATTCATTTCAATCTGTCTAACAGTAGGACTGGACCTAATACAATATCTGAACAGACATCAGAAAGGGCTTTGAGTACTCAATCCATTTCCTACTGTATCAGGTCTGGTACCATATTTTTTACTTCAGTTCTTACCAAAGAGAAACAGAGGAGCTCATGCCAACTGAGAGAGACCCTCCATCAATCTAGCTGAGTGTTGTCAGTTCTGACTAGCAGAAGCAGTCCAGGGTTTCAGACAGGTTTCCCCACTAGCTTTATAAATGACGTGAGGGATTTCCCATCTCATATTTCTCTGCCATCATCAGTAGCTTAATACCTGCCTCTTTCACCAGCTTTCAACTTCCTTCTCCCCCCGCCCCCATGCTCAGCAAGTTAAATAAGGTCAAAATGAAAAGACAGGGCAAGCATTTGAATCAGTGCGGTATCAGCTTATTACTATAGCACTGAACTAGGAGAAAAACATGAGTTTTTAAAGAAAATACGATTTATAAATTACATTGGAGTTGTCGTCCTTACCAGTGAGAACAGAAAGTAGGGGAAAAGGGTATGGTTCACCCCCACACCATGCCTCACTCTGTGCAACTGCTCCAAAGGAATGACATAGGCAATCACGCAAGCCAACAGCAAGAGAAGATAATGAAAACAGAAACACCACCAAAATACCAAAATCAAAAACAAGTTTTGCTGGATAAACAAAATATACCCTCACTCATGCCAAAAGATTGAATCTATTTGTGATTCGCATTAATGTTGTGTAGTTGATGGGAAAAAAATATCAAAAGGAATAGTGAGGAACATAGCAGCCATCCCAGAGTGCAGGACACATAATAATGGGCTCAAGTTACAGGAGGCCAGATTTAGGCTGAATATAGGGAAAAAAGTTCTTAACTGCTAGAGCAATACGACAATGGAACCGATTAGCTTGAGAGGTGGTGAGTGCTCCAATGCTGGAGGCATTCCAGAGAAAACTGAACAAACATCTGTCAGATCTGCTTTGATTCAGATTGCTGCATTGAGCAAGGGGTTGGACTTATAGGACCCTTCCAATTCAATTGTTGTATGATTCTATAACAGAAACAGTATGGCAAATGCATGTCTAGTCACTCTCTAAGCCACGGTCTCTTCTCCATATCAACATATTTTCAACATGATGTCAACATGGATATACATCAGCTTCATGGATCCCACCAAACTACATTGCATTAGTGTAAACCTGAATAGTGAAGGGGTTTATCACTATCTATAACTTTTGGCTCTTTGAACTTTTCCATTGTTAGGAAAAGTCCACTATTCTACTATAATTAAAGTGAATCATCAGAAGCTCTCTCTCACTTCTCCTTTTCAGTCAATGTTCCTGCAGTTTCAAAAGGAAAGGGAAAGGGAAAGAAAAAAAGCCGAGAAACCATTCAAGGCCCTTAGGATTTGAGCAGAACATTTCAATTGGATAGGAACTGCCTCTCCGGAGAGCACTTGGCATTTCAAGATCATCCTCTCCGCCAGCCACAGGAATCCTAAAGCAAGGTTTAGTGCATCCTTCCCATACCAATTAGAAGGCTAAGAATAAACCACTGGGACCCCAGACTGTCATTTGACATTGTTACCTTCCCCTTCCTCCCCAGCAGCAGTCTTTCTCGCTAGCTCTCTTCCTCCTCGTGTGCATAAAGCACGACGATTCAGTGTATGATAGGCCAGGTCCTTCTTGGCCTTATAACTTTGGACTTGAGGAGTGGGTGTGTGGGTAGGTAGGTAGAACCATTGCTGCAGGAAAGCTCTACATTCTCCATCACACACAGGCTGTTCTCTCTTTAATGGTCTCTTTTTGTTCTTGATCTTAATGGTTCAAAAAGACTCTGCGTGAGCAGTCAACAGCAGCCTCCCTCTTCAGAGGCACGCATAAACTCAAGCCTGACACATGTTTGCCCTTTACTCCATAACCAACAAGCCGGGCATGATCTGCCAGCACGGCGTTCATCTCTCTCTGTGTGTGTGCTCCACAAAAAGGCAACACGCTGGGAATTCAAAACAGGAGCTCTGAATTGTGTGTTGCCAACATCAGGAGTTGCTATGACCACTTCTCACTTCCCATCTGGTGTGCAGAAGCAGATCTGACTTCACAAGTATTAACAACTGCTGCTTGAATGGATCCCTCCTCATGTTTATATTGGCAAGCTTTCTCTTCACTACTCCAGAAACTATATGGTGCTTGTCCTACAGAACGGTTTTATCCCTGCTTCCTTGACTTCTTGTGGAGATGGGGAAGAAGCCATCATTGAACATAAAAGCTCTTCAAAATCATTATTCTCAAGGGAAAGGATTCATTCTTGAACACTGCTGAGTCAGGCTAAGTGACCAATTACTGGTTTCACACATGTACTGACAGTCCACACAGTTTTGTGCATCGATGCTTCCGGGAGAAGTAACAACGACAAGATCAAAACAAAAAACAAACAAAAAAAAACCACAAAAGTACTCCATCACATCTGAGACTAACAAATTTATTTCAATGTGAGATTTGTGGACTGAAATCCATTTTTCCCCCAACACAGGGAGCAGTGTTAATTCTAAGGGCCACTTCACATGTTATAGTATTGAGGTGTCCACCTAAGACTATACATTGGAAAATATGTGTGAATGCAACAAATGAGTCATTTAAGTGCCAAATCAGAGAGCTTCCTTAATATTTTGGCTACTGACAACAACAGGTGCTGTACTCAAGTTCAGAGCTGTCCAGAAAAGCCATCCACTGCACACTACTGGGAATGGGATTTTTGGATTTTCTGGACTACAGATACCATAATTCTCCATCCTGGGGGTTCTACCTACCTTACAGGCCCCTTTCAAACACCTAAGTGTGATGCACCTGAAAGAAAGGCCTGGCTGGATTAGCAGGTTTTGAGGCTTAGCTAGGCTACACTTTGCCCAAGGTTCCTTCTTAGCAAGAAAGCAACCAGCTACAGGAAGGAACAGGAAGCTAGGGCTAGCTAAGCCTCAGCCTTCCAGTTTAGACCTTTATCCCAGGTGCATCACACTGAAGTGTTTGAAAGGGGCCTGCAAGGTAGGTAGAACTCCCAGGATGGAGAATAATGATATTTGCAGTCCCGAAAAAAAAAAAATCCCATTCCTACATACCACTTTGGCAGGATCAGTGGAAAATTAAGAAGCACAAAGTGGTTGCTTAGCAACACATTGGTTTCCCCTTCTTTCACAGCTAACAAATTGCACAGGACAAGGCAGAAGTGCTGCTGTTGAGGAAGCAGTGGCAAAAAGTATTACAGAATGGGGAGTTACCGCTTCTGTCTGTGGTAACCTTTGGGAGTATTACAGTACCCATACTTCCTCATGTATAAAACATCCACATGCCTATGAACAGAATGCAAGAAACAAATAGGTTGAACTTCAAGTCCTGATACAAGATGGTAAGCACAATTTGATAAACATCACTGAGCTCTGGTAGGAAGAGACTCCTGATTGGAGTCAAAGGACAGAACATGTTCAAAAGGAATAGACAGAACATGAAGAGAGGATGAGTAATGGTGTTATGTGTATAAGAATGTTTACTTCTGTATGGATATTCTTCCTTGTGAGAATGAAAGCTTTGTTTGAAAGCAGCTGGGTAAAGAAAGAGGCAGAGAGAACCAAAAGTGATATGATTTTAACAGTCATTCAGAGACTGCCTGGCTGGTGGAAAACACGGGTGGTGCTTTCCTGGAATAGATGACAAAACAAGCAGTAGTGAGATGAGGGATTTCCACCATCTTGACCTTGGCTGGATGTCTAGCTCTGCCAAGTAAGGAACCACATCCAGTAAGGTGCTCCCCCTCCTGTCTTGCTGACAAATGCATCTCTCCAAGCTTGGAAGAAGGAACCAGGGGTTCTGGTGTGCTAACCTCCCCTGACAAACACTTTGAAATGAAAGTGGCAGGAGCCTTGCTGCTACATGCCATCAAGATGCCTCTGACTTATGGTGACCCTAAGAATGAGCAATGTCCTGTCTAAAATGTCCTGGCCTTACCTCCTTGCTCAGCTCTTGCAGACTCAAGCCTCTGGAATCCTTCCTGCATTTGGCCTTCCTCTTTTCCTGCTGCCTTCCACCTTTCCCAGCATTACTGTCTTTTCCAGAAAATTCTGTCTTCTCATGATATACCCAAAGTAGGACGGCTTCAGTTTCAACATTTTTGCCTCCAGAGATCGTTCAGGCTTGATTTGCTCTAGGACGCACTTGTTCATCTTTCTGGTTGTACAGTGTATCCACAAAGCTCTCCTCCAGTACCACATTTCAAATGAATTAATTTTTTTTGCTTTCAGCTTTCTTTACTACCCAACTTTCACACCCATACATGGTGATCAGAAATATAAGAGTGTAGATGATCTTGGTCTTAGTTTCCAGTGACACATCCTTAGACATGATTATCTTTTTGTAGTTCTTTCATTCCTGCCCTTCTGAGTTTCAGTCTTCTTTTGATTTCTTGACTGCAGTGTGTGTGTGTGTGTGTGTGAGAGAGAGAGAGAGAGAGAGAGAGCAAGTCAATTCCAACTTATGGTGACCCTTTTCATGGTTTCGCAGGTAGAGAGTACACAGAAGTGGTTTCCCGTTCTCTTCTTCTGGGTGCACCCTGGGACTGTGCAGCTTGACCAAGTCCAGACAGGCTGGCTTTTCTCCCAGGAGGCACAGTGGGGAATCAAACTCTCAGCCAACACCTAAACCACTGAGCTTTCCAGCCAGCTACCAGAGGCCACTCTACTACAGTCAAATTGTCAGCTCTGTGCAACAGCATTAAAAAAAAAAATCTAAATGAAGTGTGCTGCTTATATACTATCCCATAGCACTTAAAGCACTCTCTGGATGGTTTACATGTTAATTATGTAGACCAGAGGTCGTTAATCCCCGGTCCGCGGCCCATTGCCGGTCCGTGGCTTGACCCCGACTGGGCCGCGAAGACAGACCTCCTGCCGCCCCGCCCCCGCACGCACTCAGAGGTGGCGGCGGGGGTTAGCCAAGAGCCGGGAGGCAAGAGCATGGCCGGGTGCTCCAGCTGCTCGCCTCCCAGCGCCGGCGGCAGCAGCGGCGGCGGCGGGGTGTAGCCAAGAGCCGGGAGGCTGAGCATGGCCGGGTGCTCCGGATGCTCACCTCCCGGCGGCAGCGGCAGCGGCAGCGACGGGGGGGGGGTAGCCAAGAGCCGGGAGGCTGAGCATGGCCGGGTGCTCCGGATGCTCACCTCCCGGCGGCAGCAGCAGCGGCAGCGACGGGGGGGGGGGGTAGCCAAGAGCCGGGAGGCTGAGCATGGCCGGGTGCTCCGGCTGCTCGCCTCCCGGCGGGCTCCAACAAGGCCGGGGTCGGCGCTCCTCGCTGCCCTCAGCAGGCCGCTGCCGCCGCTGGTGCCTCCAGCTCCGGAACCAGCGGCTGCATTTGAATTTCCCGCGGAGGGTGGCGAGGAGCCCCGCCCCAGCCTCGTTGGAGCCCATCGGGAGGCGAGCGGCTAGAGGGAGCCCCCCGGCCATGCTCAGACTCCCAGGCTGCCTCCGCCGCTGCTGGCACACACTCCCTCACCCCTTCAAGCATGCGCCCACGCGCAGGGGTGGGGTGGGTGCGCGGGTGGGCAGGCACTCCTGCGCATGCGCGAAGCGGTGGGGGAATGCGCGCGCGTGCCTTAGGCGCGCGCGCTCCCCAACCACTTCGCGCATGCGTCAGAGAGCGCAAATGCGAGGGGCAGCCCCACCTCCCTCAGAGGCTCTGCAGGTCTGCACTACAAAAAAGGTTGGGGAACACTGATGTAGACTACACATTGCCCCCCCCAGTGAGCTGGATGCTCATTTTACTGACTCAGAAGGCTGGAAGCCTGGGTCAACCTTCAGAGGGCTACCCCAGCTCATGAGCACAGTTTGGGCTGCAGTACATCAGTTTAACTACTGCATCACAAACAAAACAAAACAAAAAGCTTCATATCACAAATCTCACACCTGACATACAGTTTGATCCACAGGTTAAAACAAAAACAGGTTAGAAAGCCACTTGTTTTCAGCAGGGCACATTTTCACAGGCACTAGACTGAGGGATAGGTCAATGGTTTAGTCATTGGGAGCCTGATTCCCCACTGTGCCTCTTTGATAAGAGCTGGACTTGATGATCCATAGGGTCCCTTCCAGCTCTTTAGTTCTAAGATTTCTATTATTATTTATTGGGGGAGGGAATAAAGAGTCTCCAGTGTCTCTGTTTTCAGGGAAGAAAGTGAAAGGGAAAATCTGGGCTGTGATCTTACCAGGTGATCTTTAACCAATCCAAGCTAGTTTCTCTGCATGTAAAATAAACTATTTGAAGAGAAGCAACATTTGATTCCCTTTGAGAATCAAAGTCCCTCTGGGGCTGGATTACAAAAGACATCAGGCCATGAACACAAACATAAAGTGAACTATTTGGTGAGCAAATGTCCTTGAGCCTTTAGGCGGGGAAAACCCTCTATGTCTGAGACTGGATTCAAGTTTAACCCTAAAGATGATCAATCTATTAAAGTTGACCTATGGAAGCAAGTATTGATGGAATTGGACTGATTACTTTAAGCATCTGGACAACTTTCACTTGGAATTCAATTATTTGATATCTGGGACATAATGCCACAACAAGGAAAATTTTGGAATGAAACAAAATCTACCCTTCAAGCAATTTTAGAAATAGTGAGATTCCACAACAAAGAGGTGAAATTATTCAAGGAGCAGTTAAAGAAGGACTATAGTCAACAGGAGACAGGGAATAATGAACAAGGAAATGAGAGGGTGGTGGATGATATATGCCAATCAAAGGAGGGGCTGGAAGAAATCAGAGGAGAAAACCTAGGAGATCTAATTCTAACCCTGGAGCTGAGGAGAGTTTTAGGTGTATTAAGGGAAGATAAGGGGAGAGAACCAGCAGATTTAATTAAAAAGAGCCTGGAAGATCTATTGGAGATAGATCAAGTGTATAAAATGTTCTCAGATGGTAAAAGGGATGGTAGAATTTTTAGAGAGATAGAAATAAGAATTGGGAAAAGACAAACAAGAGAAGGAGTTACTTAGAAAGATGAAAAGGGAAAAAATATTAAGGTGGCCTTCAACGTTGAAAGCATGTATATACCTAACTTCTGGAATTGTAAGGGGGTATATTTTATATATTAAAAAAGGGAATTAAACTGAAATAAGGGATCACTAATCAGGGTAAAGGCATAACACGGTGGTTCTTAAGGTAAATTGAAGCTATATATAAGGATGAGGTAAAACAAATAGTACTTAATGAACATACATTAGATATGATATTGATATAGACATGATAGAAAATGTGGAGATAGAAATGGCTAAACAATTATATAAAGTAAATCTGTATAAAATGCTTTAGAAAACATCAACTATGTGTTAGGAACCTATTTAGTTATTATTGGTATAAAACACAAAGTTCGTCTGTTAAATCACCTCAAAATTAGATTTGAAACCGGAATTACTTTTATTAGGTATGTTATTAGAAGATTTTGAGAACATTGTATACTATGAGAGCAACATTATGATAGTAGCCAATATTGTATACTAAAATACACACATGAATGGTTTAAATGTTTAAAAAATGTATAGATTTTGAAGGGACAACTAAGAAGACACCAAGACTCAAAGAACAAATAATTATAAGCAACCCATGTAACACGATGTTTAACAAGCACGAATTGAATGTAGATAGATTAAAAAACTAATAAAATGGTTTTTTTAAAAAAAGAGACAAAAATGTAAAATGTACTTGGAATAAATATAAAAACTACGTAAGTATATATTGCAAAAATCACAGTCCTCTAATATAAAACTTTATAGTGGTGCCTCGACTTACGAACTTAATCCGTCCCAGAAGATGTTCGTAAGTCGAAATGTTCGTAAGTCGAATCAGCATTTCCCATTGAAATGCATTGAAACCCGATTAATCCGTTCTGGCTGTTTTTTGTTTGTGTGTAGAGGCACAGTTTGTAAGTCGAAGCATTAGTTCCCATAGGAACTAATGAAAAACCGGTTAATCCGTCCTCTACCACTAGGGGGAGAAATTTTTTTTTAACCTAAGATGACTTAGGTTAAAAAAAGGGCAGGAAAGGAGGGAGACAGAGAGAGAGAAGACAAGGGGAGGAGAGTTTGGAGTCTAAAACACATTTTAAACCCACACATTTTAAACCCACACATTTTACACCAACACATTTTAAACCAAGCCAGCACAGACCCTTGCAAAAACTTTTCTGATTTGCAAGGGAAGCATGCAGAAACCATTGCAAAAGCACAGAAAACAAACGGAGCAGATCAGAAATGCAAAGAGAACAAAGCAAAAAAGCAAGGGAAGCATGCAGGAACCATTGCAAAAGCACAGAAAACAAACAGCAGATCAGAAATGCAAAGAGAACAAAGCAAAAAAGCAAGGGAAGCATGCAGGAACCATTGCAAAAGCACAGAAAACAAACGGAGCAGATCAGAAATGCAAAGAATAAAGTAAAAAAGCAAGGGAAGCATGCAGGAACCATTGCAAAAGCACAGAAAACAAACGGAGCAGATCAGAAATGCAAAGAGAACAAAGCAAAAAAGCAAGGGAAGCATGCAAGACACATCGAAAATGGGGAAAAAAAAAACCCAAAAAGCAAACAAACCCCCCAAGACCCATCAGAAATGGGGAAAAACACTCCAAAAAGCAACCAACCCCCCCCATCGGAAATGGGAGGGAAAAAACCAAAAAACAAACAAACCCCCCAAGACCCATCACAGCACAGAAGCATAACCCCCCCAGCCGAAAACCACGCTGCAAAAATACCCAGAACAGTTTTTAAAATGTATAAAGCAGCACCTTACCTTAGCAGGCACCACTCTCTAACTGCCGGGGCGAAAGAGCTACAAAGAAGCAGCCTCGTCACCACCTACAGTTAGCTATTTGAATTTCCCGCCCTTTTCCCCTGCCTTTTTGTGTTCGTAAGTGGAAGCTCCGTTCGCAAGTCGAAGCAAAATCTTGCGAACGGAGCTGTTCGTAAGTCAAAATGTTCGTAGGTAGGGGCGTTCATAAGTCGAGGCACCACTGTAGTTCATATATGTGAATAGTATATTTTTTCCATTAAAAAAATTGGTTCTAACAAAGTATGAACTTCTGTTTAAACAGCATAATATTTACGTTAGGAATTCAAAAGGATACAAGAAAAACTATTTCCCTTTAGTAAAAGGCTATTTTCTTAGCCAAAGCTTTCAATTAGATAAAACTTTCATACAGTCACTTAAAAATCTCTATTGCAATACATATTATTTGTTGGAGCAATTTGCAGCATTTAGCAGAGTTTTGAGACAGTCCAGGCAGTCCAGCAGAATGACACACACACAGGCAGCTTCTTCCCAACACCACATATATTTACAAGTATATTTACAAGTATATACAGCACTCATCAAGAAGAGACCCAACCCTTCTCCACATGTCCCACACATTTATGTCCATGTACATTTACATATAGCCAATCAGTAAGGACATTACATCACTCAGACATTACTTCATATTACAATACACATCTTGTATGACTCAGCACTTTGCCCACCTGTCCAACATGGCTGCTGATTACCACAGTCCTGTTTCTGTCTCAGCATGGAAATTATCCTTGACATTATTATTAAAAACGATTTGAGTATAGCATAAGCATAGTAAATAATTCACATTGCATTTAGATAATTCTCACCCAATTTCCAGCAGAGATTTCTCCCCTGTACAAAAACTGGTATCTGTATCCTTTGGGAGATGTTCCCTTAACATGATAGAAATCTCTGTTTATATACTTTTGATGTTTTTGGCTAAATCAAAACATTGTGACGTAGAACTTTAACTTTCCTGTGAACAAGTGGTGTCCTTGGGTAGCTATCTGCAAGGGTACTTACTGACCAGCTAGGCCAACTGGCCCCCACCATTGGAGAAACCTCCTTAGCACCATATTTGGGTGGTACAATACGTTTTGAATGTCAATTTCATGCTTTTTACATTTTCTATGTTCCCCATTTAAACCTCATTTATTTTTTCCTGCCATATATTCCTTCCAAAGCCAATAAGTAACACTACCACTCAGCTGCAGTCCCTTCTCCTGTCAGTTCTGGTGTGCACATTTAAATTTGCAAAACGTGCAAAAACTGTTTGATTACAGTGAAAAGTTAGGTATGTGTATACACCATAAGCAGCTATTCTGTTTTTCAGACACTTGTCAACTCTCTCAAGCAGTGAAGGTCAACCAATGGTACATATCAGGATTTCAGGAAACATGTATGCGGTTCATGGGAGAGAAAACTATCCATTATAATAACTTTATTGGAGTTTTAAAGAATGGAATTATCAAAATAATCCACAATCCCATTTACAAATGATTTGATTTGGTTTTGGTCACACTGTTTCTAATTTCAGATAAAATTACTAGGAGAAGCAACAGAGCTTTTGCTAGCAATTTGGGCACCCAGGAGAATCAGCACCATCTCCCACCTGCTTTGCCTTAAAACATAGGTACAAGCTGTTTGAGTTATTTCAACCTCGTAGGCTGCCTTCAGTAAGTCTGGCTGGGAGGGACCTTTCTGGGCTGGGGTGACTATCAGTAAACCCAGCAGTAACTGATTGTTCCTTCCATGCCTCTGATTTTGAAGAGAGACATGCCTCTCTGCTTAAGTGTCTTTTCCCCTCTTTTTTTAGTCTGCTGGAAGTAAAGGGTTAGTGTGCTGTTAGTATGCAGTTTGCAGTTATGTTGTCATTATGCAGTTAGAATGTAGCCTGTTGGAAGCAGGCAGTGAATCTGATGAGACCTGTTCGTGTAAGCAGTCATTTTTTGTACAATATACTGTTTTTTATCTAGTCAACTGTGAGTAAATAAAACCTTTTTATTCTTTCTCTTATCAATGTCTCAGAGAGAGTTATTGAGACTGTGAGTGCCAGCTGATGAGAGCATAAGAGGTTATCTATTCTGTAAGTCCCTGCACTTCTCTTGCACAGCTAGACGTTTTTAGCCAAAATTCAAAACTCTGCAACACAAGTCTCCTGCAGAAAAGGAGGAGGGGAATGTGGTGTTCCCTCAAAAGAAAGAGAAAGTTTATGCATTTTTTTCAAATAAAAGGAAAGTAAATAGAGCCAGATGGCACGGTGGTGTTTTTTTTTTAACACTCACTAGTGGATCCACTTCTAGATTTCAGTGCCATATAAATTTTGGTGCCCTAGGTTTTGCACCACCCTAGTTAGAGCCATGGTGATCAGGCATGAAGGGTGTGTATGGAATTCTTATGTTTATCCAAAAAACAGCATAGGTTAGAAAACGTTGAGAAATCCTGGTTGAGAGCTGCTTCTCTCCTAGTTTTGCAAGAGGCAGAGATGGGTGTTGTGATTCTGCCCTATTGCTTAATACTAGAAGAAGAAAAAGCATGTGTGGGGAGAGCAGGAGAGGGTATTGGTTCTGCTTTCGTTGGTTCCCCTGTGCCAGACTTAAGGTTCACCTGGGTAGCATGCAGGATTTTGGAAGCATGCAGGATTTCGGTCCATAAAGAAAACCCCGTAGGAGAAGGAAGAATCACCAGGGCTGCTTAAATATTTAATGCCATACTCCCTTGTTGAAAATATGAGGGATGAACCAGTCAGCTGGGAAGCAAACTGCAGCAGCCCATTCCCCATTCCTTCTCCTCAGTTTCTATTAGGTTGCTGCTTGCAGCTGGTTTATGGGCACTGTGAAAACGGGAGCAAGATTAATACTGGATAATGTGATGAAATGCATGCATTGTGCGGACATGCAGAGATTTTTAAAACGAAGGCGAAGGAAACATAACGCTGAGCAGACTTCCAAATAGCACAGAGTGAGCCTGTCCCCCACCCCGCCACCCTTCTCTATCTTTGGAAAATAAAATAATGTCTATTTGGGGATTCTAGCCGAATAACCAGAGGAGCATCTGTTCTCTTCGCTTTGCGACAACTCAATATCATTATGGAAGTTACAGCAATCTCTAGTTATAGTGACTCGTACAATGTCAAGTACAAAATGAAAGAATAGCAGAGAAAACGTCATCTATTCATTGCCTCAGACATAGTGCACGCGGCACTCAACCTTGCGGGCTTTAGTCAATACATCTCTTAATGAAATCATAGATAAAGAACATTTAATGTAAAAATTCCGGTATCGAGACCCACTCAGAAGCCAGGATTTTAAAATCACAGCCTTTTAGAGGTTGGAAGGGGACGACGCAGGTAATACGCGTCTAGTGGTTCTCAACATTTTGGATCTTAGCTCTTGACCGTTTTCAATGAGATAGTCATTTCAACACGTATAATAATAATAATAATAATAATAATAATAATAATAATAATAATAATAATAATAATAATAATAATAATAATAATAATAATAATAATAATAATAATAATAATACAAACCCAAACAAAAGTATTGTGGTGGCACCTTGGAAAAATTTAGCCATAAATTTCAGTACAGTATACACTTCTCCTTTGAATTGCACAGCTCTAAGCAGCACAGTTTTGGTTTTACACAGTAGGTTTCTTCCCAAATAAATAAATAAATAAATAAAATAAATAAATACTGGTACTGCTATTCATCTCCAGGAAGTGGCTTGAGAAAGGTGGGTCTCAGGCTTACCTGGACCCTGGCAGGCCCCACCCTCATGGCAGTAGCCCAGCTGGCCCCCTCTCCTGTCATGGCAGCTCCATGTGGCAGCTGGGGAGGGTGCTGGGGCATGCTGGGAGGCGCTGGGGGCATAAAAGTTGTACACAAATTTTATACTACACGGGGGTCTGGCTCCCCAACCCCAGTGTTGCTGAAGGGAGAAGGGTATATCAAAAGTAATGAACAAAAACCAGGGGTTCTCTTTATGCAGTAGCTATACTAATACTAACCTTTACCTTTACTTTATGCTAATACACTGGCTTTATCTACAGTCTCCTAACTATAGCCAAAACGTTCTTTTCCTTGACTTAACAATAACCACAGCAGAGCATCCTGAAAACAACTTCTTCTGTATTTCAAAGACAGCATCCTACCATTGACATCAGTTGACAGAAAAGCTGGTTGCTTCACTTAGACACAGGATGCCTATGTAATCAATACTTTGAATGTTCATCACCGGTGTTCATAGTGCAGCAATAAAAACAAACAGAATAGTAATTCCATCTCTAATTCAACATTTTGTAATGCCATTGAATATAAATGTTGCTAGTGTCATAGCTTTAAAGAGCAAAGACAATAAATAAAATATTCTAACAGCACTATTGGGAATACATGTTGTGATGAATGGTTTTTAAATAACTGCTAAGAAACATCTGTGACCCACCTAGACTACTTCTGTGCCTAAATAGTGCCTAAATATGTGCTACCAGTTCAGAACCACTGACCTTGTCCACCTTCCTTCTGAGTGCAAATGAAGCCTTTTTGATACAGTTTCAGGTCTTTCAGATTCCTGAAGGGTTAGAAGACGGACCACTTGTTGTCGTCCCCCCTTCTGAATCTTTTAATTTTTTTTACTTTTACTTTTCTTCTCTCTTTCCTTCATTCAATTTTTTCTCTTTCTTTCTTTCTAGTTTTTAGTATTAACTATACTAATTATATTAATAATAGATAGCAAAAGTAATAATAAAACTAAAATTATTAATAATTCTGGATTTTAATTGTTTGCTTACTTATAATTACAGGGGAGAGAGGGGGTGGAGAAGGGGGCTTCAGTGTTATCAAATATTAAGAAGAAATGCGAAAATTTGATAAAAAGAGCAGAGGCGAGGTTCTGGTTGCAGTTTCGCCGGAGAGTGGTGGCGTTCCCCCCCCCCCTTGTGCCCTCGCTAGTAGTTATGACGGGGGAATATGGTGGGGTGGGAAAAAAGATAAATGTTCAGTAGGTTGTTAGGGGTAAAGCATTATATGTTCGGGTTATGTTGAGTTTAATTTTTAGTGTATTTTTGTTTGTTTGTTCGGAGGATGGGTTGCACACGGGGCCTGTTAGGAGGAGAGACTTTGAACTGAAATGGGCAAGAGAATAAGACTAGCCACTTTAAACGTGAAAGGCCTGGGATCAATAGTGAAAAGAAGAACAGAAGCATTATTGAAGAAAAATAAGGTGGACATAGCCTTTTTGCAAGAGACTCATCAATCAGAAGGTGGAGTCAACGAACTTAAGATGAATAATATAGACATTTATGAAACAAACTTTGGAACGTCTAAATCTAGAGGTGTGGCAATCATAATTTTTAAAAATTGTGAATTTACAGTGAAACAGGTAGTAAAAGATTGTAATGGTAGATTTATAATAATACAGGGTAAAATGGGTTTGGAAGAATATACTTTGGTTAATGTTTACGCACCTAATAATAAACAAGGAGATTTTTATGACACAGTTATTAAAGAAATGGAGAAGGTAAAGAAGGGTTATGTTATTATGGCAGGGGATTTCAATATGGTTATGGATAAGATAACGGATAAAACTTTTTATGATCGGAATGATGTTCTCCAAAGAAACACAATATTGAGCAAGAAGGTAAAAAATAATCACTTGAAGGATATTTGGAGGGTAATGAAAGGTGATGAAAGAAGATATACTTATTTTTCAGCAGAATAATAGTTATTCCAGAATAGATTTCATATTCACATCTCAAGATTTAATTCCTAAAATAGGTAATACTGAGATTAATTCTATAAAAATAACAGATCATGCTTTGATGTCAATGGAGATTGAGATTTAAAAAGATTATAAAGACTCTAAAAGATGGAGAATGGATATTAACATTTTCCAGGACCTGGAGGGGGGCTTTTAGGACCTAAAGGGATTCTCCTTTCACACTAACCAATTGGCAACGTTTTTTTCCTGGCCTCTGGCTTGCCCCTCAGCTCTTCCTGTTTGTTTGCTTCGCTTTCTTTGTTTGTTAATTTCTCTCTCTATTTTCCTGACCTCTGAACATTCAGGAAGCACAAAGGGGTCCCTTCTACATGTGGAAAGTCAATTTTTCCTATTTTTCTACTGACTGTAACTATAGGTGGCTACTGTAAGTAAAGATACTCTCTTTTTTCCTCATAAAATGCTTCCAGAGGGATTAAAGTACAGTTCTGGTCACTGCACCTCAAAAAAGACATAGTCGAACTGGAAAAGGTGCAGAAGAGAGCAACTAAAATGATGACTGGGCTGGGGTACCTCCCTTATGAGGAAAGACTACAGCATTTGGGGCTCTTTAGTCTAGAGAAAAGGCACCTGAGGGGGGACATGACTGAGAAGTATAAAATTATGCAGGGGATGGATAAAGTGGATAGAGGGAAGCTCTTTTCCCTCTCACACAATACCAGAACCAGGGGATATCCACTCCAATTGAGTGTTGGGAGAGTGAGAACAGACTAAAGAAAATATTTCTTTACCCTGCGTGTTGTTAGTCTTTGGAACTCCTTGGCACGGGATGTGGTGATGGCATCTGGCCGAGCTGCCTTTAAAAGGGGATTGGACAGATTTCTGGAGGAAAAATCCATCACAGGTTACAAGCCATGATGGGGATGTATAATTTCCAAGTTTAAAAGGAAGGTACTTCAAAATGCCAGAAGCAGGGGAGTGGCATCAGAAGACAGGTATCCAGTTGTCTCATGTGCTCCCAGAGGCATCTGGTGGGGCCACTGTGAGATACAGGAAGCTGGACTAGATGGGCTATTGGCCTGATCCAGCAGGGCTTTTCTTATGTTCTAAAGTGCTAGTCTCTGTGAAAAGGAGTGGGCTACTGAGACTTAAGTTATTCTCTTATGCTTTCCCTGCACAGTTTTTAGTTTGTACCTGAAACTCTGCTAACTATAAAAGGAATTAACCAAATTCTCCAATAGTCACTTCCTTCCCTTTCCTTCCTCTCTCTTGTCCCTCCAAGGAGAAGGTGTCTTCCCTTTGTTCTCTAGAGATGAAAGGGGCAGACATGGCTCCTGAAATCTCCAATTTGTTTAGCAAGAATTAGGACTTCCATCGCCTTTCCTATCTAATATGTAATAACACAATCATTCATATTTTCTTAGAAAGAAATGTCTTTGCAAAAGAGGAAATGTGTTCAGATAATCATTCCGAGTTTCAAAGGCTGAATCCACAAGTTCAAGCTACTACTGCAATGCTGCATGCATGCTCCACAACAACGAATTCTTGCCTGCTAGTACTGCTCCTAGTTTCCCCTGGAGCCAAGTTCGAGCCCTGTAAAACTGCTTTTACACTGGCAAGAAATAAGACCATGGAATAAAACCCAAACACCAGTTAACTTATGTCTGTATGTTTTCTATACAGAAACATTAAAACACTCATTTATCAGACTCATTCCCTTTCGAAAGCTTGGTTGCTTAATTGTATGAGGGTAGTACAGTTAAGTTTACCTAGTAAATCGGTAGAAATTTGCTTATGTGGGTAAAAGCTGTTGCTTTGGAACAATAAGCAAAGTGCGTTTTTAGAGATATGCATGTGATGTAGCATACCTGATTTGGGGCATTCTTTTTGATTTCACGCCTATTTTAAATCCATGATTGTCCACAGCATTATTTACAATAATATTGTCCACATCCATTATTTTCTTGAAATCATGGGAAACGGGTGAGGTGCCAGAGGACTGGAGAAGGGCCAATGTTGTCCCTATCTTCAAAAAGGGCAAAAAAGAGGAACCTGGGAACTACAGGCCAGTTAGCCTGACATCAATCCCAGGCAAAATTCTGGAACAGATCGTAAAGCGGTCGTTGTGCAAGCACCTAGAAAACAATGCAGTAATAACTGGAAGCCAACACGGATTTGTCAAGAACAACTCCTGCCAAACTAATTTGATCTCATTTTTTGTTCAGGTCACCTCCCTGATAGACAGAGGAAATGCTGTAGACATGGTATATCTTGACTTCTGCAAAGCTTTTGACAAAGTGCCCCATGATATCCTGATTATAGCAAGCTAACTAGGTGTGGGCCGGATAGATCAAGTGTCAGGTGGATACACAGGTAGGCAAACTTCAGTTTCGAGAGACTATGGTAATGTGCTCTAAATAGAGGTCTTGGAACAGCGTCTAGTGTATCTGGTGGATACACAGTTGGCTACAGATTCGTACTCAGAGGGTGATGATTAATGGGTCCTTCTCTAACTTGGAGGAGGTAACTAGTGGGGTACCCCAAGGCTCAGTTCTGGGCCCGGTGCTCTTCAATATTTTTATTAATGCCTTGGATGAGGGAGTGCAGGGAATGCTTGTCAAATTTGCAGATGATACCTAATTGGGCGGAATAGCTAATACCCTAGAAGACAGAAACAAAATTCAAAATGACCTTGATAGGATGGAGCACTGGGCCGAAAGCAAGAGAATGAAATTCAACAGGGATAAGTGCAAAGTACTGCACCTCGGAAAAAGAAAACAATTGCAAAGCTACAAGCGAGAAGGATCTTGGAATTGTCGTAGATCACAAGCTAAATATGAGCCAACAGTGTGATGTGGTTATGAAAAAGGCTAATGCTATTTTAGGCTGCATTAATAGAAGTATAGTTTCCAAATCCCGCAAGGTGCTAGTCCCCCTCTATTCAGCACTGGTTAGGCCTCACCTTGGGTATTGTGTCCAGTTCTGGACACCACACTTCAAGAAGGATGCTAACAAATTGGAACAAGTTCAGAGGAGGTCGGCAAGGAGGATCGGGAGCTGGAAACCAAGCCTTATGAGGAAAGGCTGAAAGAATTGGGCATGTTTAGCCTTGAGAAAAGAAGACTGAGGGGTGATATGATAGCACTTTTCAAATATTTGAAAGGCTGTCATACAGAGGAGGGGCAAGATCTGTTCTCGATCATCCCAGAGTGCAGGACACACAACAATGGGCTGAAGTTAAAGGAAGCCAGATTTCGGCTGAATATCAGGAAAAAGTCCTAACTGTTAGAGCAGTACAACAGAGGAACCAGTTACCTCAGGAGTTGGTGAGTGCTCCAACACTGGAGGCATTCAAGAAAAACTTAGAGAATCACCTGGCAGATATGCTTTGATTGTATTCCTGCATTGAGCAGGGGTTGGACTTGATGGCCTTGTAGGCCCCTTCCAACTTCACTTTTCTATCATTCTACGATACAAGTACTTGCGTTTAACAGTAACATATACACACACAATCTATGTATCCTTTGTAATAGTTTTGAAGCTTGACAAAGACTATGGTTCTAATTAGAGATGGGTACAAACCGCCGAACTGGTATTTTGTGCCAGTTCGTACTTCATCTTCTCATCTCCACCTCCTCTGGTGAGTGCCCACTCAAAGGCAGCACCTGGAGCAGGTGGGGCAGCGAAGCTGGGTCACTGCCTCCGAGTGGGTGTCTGCTGGAGGAGGCTGGGCTAGAAAGTGCTGAACACCTGTTTGGATGACGTATGGACCATCATGAACCTCCAGTTTGGCCGTTCATACCCATTTGTAGTCCTAATCAAAGTTTGAAGATGACCACAAATCCCAGAATGTCACAGAGTGCACATCCAGTGGCCATGCTGACTGGGGGATTCTGGGAGTTGTCCAGAAAGTCAGAATTCAGTCTCCTAATCATATCTGCAGAAGCCTGGGGCTACACAAATTTCTTACTGCTTGCAACAAACCAATTATACGTGCACACAAACATGAGATTTTCATGAGCATTTGGTTTGGAGAACAAGTTCAGAGAGGAGTTTTCAAAGGGCCTCTGCCACCAATCCAGGTCAGGAAACATATTTTGGAGCAGGATACGGGAAGGCAGTGGAAGAGTTGACATATGACCGATTTGGTTGGGTTTTCCCCAGGGTCTTAGAGGTGCCATTCGGCGCCTGTTTGGATTGTCTTCTGGCCTCAATGCCAAGCTTTCGGTTTTTTGTTTGTTTGTTTGTTTGTTTTCAAAAGAAAGTCTCTAGCCATTCTAGAACCAGAGATCTGATCAGTCATTTGTGAGAAACAAGTTAACGGATGAATGAAGCCTCCCCCAGTTTCAGATGTCACAGGGGTGTAAATCAAATAAATGGGTAAATGTTACAATTTTGAGAACATGTCCTTTTGCTAACAGAGCTGCCTGTGCTAGTTCAATCTAAAGAGTGCATAGAAAGCAATTTACCCATAACAATGAACACTGGCCAGAGGATTATAGGGGCTGCAGTCCAAGAATAGAAAATTTCAAAGCACTGTGCATCTCACTGCATTTCCTACTATGGCGGGGCTTGATGACCTACAGATTGTTTCTAGTTCTACAGTTCTGTAGGTCTATGAATTTATTATTCTATGGTCTTTCAGACACATTAAGTTTCAAGTTATTTCCCACATGATACTGGTAGCTTAGCTGAGAGTTTAGTTAGGTACTGCTCAAAGACAGAGTGGCGGGCAGGGGAGAGGAAGAGAACATAAATTATTAGAAGACATTGCTTGATGTTATTTTTACTGCTGTTGCTGTGAATTTCTGGAAAGAGATTTCAGAAATTGAGAAGCAAGCTATCATGTCATTTACAAAGCACTAATTTGATATGTATTTGTTTTGATATGGCTCTTCCAACCACATACTCAGGCATATGTCCTAATAAATGTAATGGCTCTTGGAAATTGATATATATCTAGGAAGCAAAGACTGGTAAAGGTATTCAATGTGTTCTCGAAGGCTTTCATGGCCAGGATCCGATGGTTGTTGTGGGTTTTTCAGGCTGTTTGTCCGTGTTCGCCAAACAGCCCGAAAAACCCACAACAACCAACTGGTAGAGTTAATTTGGGGGCTAAAACTCCTGCCAGAATCTCTCACTAAACATGGTCAGTGAGTGTTCTGGTTGAGGGAATCTAGATGGTTTATTCCAAAAAGTAAATGTTTAAGCTCTGCTATGAATCTGTTCCAAAACATATTAGCAATGAAATAAAACCATAGTTAATGGGGGTGGGGATATCATAAGCAGGAAGCATGTTAGATGTGCATTTACTTTTATGTATGTATCTGTATACATGTGTGTGTGTTTTTGTGTGTGTGTGTGTGTGTGTGTGTGTGTGTAAGAAAGAGAGAGAGAAAGTCAAATATGGCAAATAAAGTTAAGCTAGGATATTTCCTAGTTGTAATGAAATTGTCTGCATCTCTGAAAGGAAATAACACCCTCTTTCTCCCAAATTTTTGCCACTTCTGTAACTCCCCATTAGTGTTATCACTCTTTGGGCAGTTCACAATATACAATAAAATCATACAATTAAAAAAAATAGTGTGCCACTTGTAGGGGATTCCTGTGGTATTCTCATGACTCTGTAGGCCCTTAGTGTGTGTATTCAATATATATGGCAAAATATCATTTACAGGCACCTGCAATGTACATGGTTGTTTTATATTCAAACATATTTTAGTATTGGTTTTATTAACCATTTTTAAATATATTTGTTTCATTCTTTTAAATTATTTGTGTTGTTGTTGTTGTTTAGTCGTTAAGTCGTGTCTGACTCTTCGTGACCCCATGGACCAGAGCACGCCAGGCCCTCCTGTCTTCCACTGCCTCCCGGAGTTTGGTCAAATTCATGTTGGTTGCTTCGATGACACTGTCCAACCATCTTGTCCTCTCTCGTCCCCTTCTCCTCTTGCCTCCACTCTTTCCCAACATCAGGGTCTTTTCCAGGGAGTCTTCTCTTCTTATGAGATGGCCAAAGTATTGGAGCCTCAGCTTCAGGATCTGTCCTTCCAGTGAGCACTCAGGGTTGATTTCCTTTAGAATGGATAGGTTTGTTCTCCTTGCAGTCCAGGGGACTCTCAAGAGTCTCCTCCAGCACCACAATTTAAAAGCATCAATTCTTCGGCAGTCAGCCTTCTTTATGGTCCAGCTCTCACTTCCATACATCGCTACTGGAAAAACCATAGCTTTGACTATGCGGACCTTTGTCGTCAAGGTGATGTCTGTGCTTTTTAAGATGCTGTCTAGGTTTGTCATTGCTTTCCTCCCAAGAAGCAGGCGTCTTTTAATTTCGTGGCTGCTGTCCCTACCTGCAGTGGTCATGGAGCCCAAGAAAGTAAAATCTGTCAGTGCCTCTATATCTTCCCCTTCTATTTGCCAGGAGGTGATGGGACCAGTGGCCATGATCTTAGTTTAAGTACACAATTATTTGTGTACTTACTGTTTTTAGCTCTTAAATGTTGTATTTTTATTGATCTAAGGCTCCTTGGGCCCTTTTAAAGGAGAAAGGTAGAGTAAAAATATTTTAAATAAATACATTTTATTTAAAAAACAACCCTACATAAGGTAGGTTTGGCTGAGAAATACTGGCTGGCCAAGGATCTCAATTAACAAATTGTGGCTAATCAGAGATTTGGAGTTGAGTCTCTCTTCTCCAAGTTCAACTTTTACACTACACTGGTTCCCTCATATCAGTTATGAAATATGCTAAGGCTAGAATATATCGGGTAAGAAAAGCAACAATTAATGTGCTTGATTTGCATAATATAAAAAATCCACATTAAGTAGTATGCCATGCAAATTTGCATAATATGCAAAATAGCCTTCCAGATTTGGAGAACTGGAATATAGCAACCCCAGGCAATGGTGTCAGGTCATTTCCTCCCAGGGAAAAGGATTCCCAGCCCTCCAATCTCATGTGGGGAAAACAGATGCTCCCATACACCATTTACTCCAGGAAACAGGCTCTTCAGAGCATTTTACATTTCCAGATGGCAGGAAAGGAAGAAAAAGACAAGATTAGCTCACAGGATCAAAGCACGTGAAACCCTCCTGCAGTAAGTTTTAAGCCTGTGTTTGGCTTAATTCTGTTTGCATCCTTACTGGAGAGTAAGCTCATTGAATTCTGGCAACTTACTTTTGAGTAAATATGTACAGGATTGGATAGGCTGTGCATCTTTTTGTTTTTTAATTGAAAGATTAAGGGCAGAATCTTCTTGCTGCCTTTGGCACATGCAACCCTCTATATGGCATCCACTTCTTCAGACCTCGTGCTAAGAGGTATGCAGGGCCCCCTTGTACACGTGTAAGTCCCATTAGAATCAACAGGAGGGATCTCTAACTTACACAATGGCAAGCTAAAGACTACAGGTGGTGACCTGCTAATGGACCATTTTGCTCCCTTCACAGCAAACTGGGATTTCTAATTCTTCTCACGTGTGACCAAAGCTCCCCTAGAGGGAAATAAGAAATATGAGAATATAAGGAGTTTCTCTTCCAGTGCTTCTTCTGAGACTTAATGATAAGCAAACAAGACAATGCAGATAGATGGAAGAAAAGAAAAGAAAATAACTGGATATTCTATTTTAAAAAAAGCTGCACATGCTGAAATTCTCTTTTGATGAAGGGTGCAGGCACCCTGTCCTCTGTTTGCATCTGGAAACATTTAGTACTCTTCAAACTGCAGAATTGGAAGGGACCCTATAGATCATCAAGTCCAGCCCCTGTCAAGGACGCACAGTGGGGAATCGAACTCCCAACCTCTGGCTCTGTAGCCAGAGTCCTAAACCACTGAGGTGTATTTGAAAGCATGCAATCAAGTACAGCCATCTCAAAGAACAGAACAAGAAAAGGTACATTGCACAGCACAGAAGCAGGCTGTTGGAACTGTAACCACTGCTAAATATGGCGAGAAGTAAAGCAATTTTTTTAATGTATAAAATATCTCAAGTTCAATCCCCAGTCACAAAAGGTTGCAAATGCAATCCGTGGTATTCTCAGGTAGGGCAAGAAAAGGATGGTGCCTGAAACCTGGAAAGTCCTTGCAAGTCACTATCAACAGTAGCCACTCTGGCTGGAGGATTCTGGCAACTACACCTGCCCAAAGATGGACCTTTCCCAAGCTTCTTTTAGCTGACTACAGAGGAAATCAGTCTTGTTTATGGCATGTTAACCATTTGAATCCTCTCCTCCCCACATCTGATGCCTGGCTCTGGTTCCTTCCTTCCTTCCTTCCTTCCTTCCTTGAAAAGAAAAGAAACAGAACAAGAGGGGGAAAATGAAAGCAGACCCCGGCACCAGGTATGGAGAGCAGAAGATTCAAATGGCAGCCGGTTCCCCCACTGCCTCGCCTCTCTCACTGCTGCTGTAGACATTTGAAATGACTTCCAGTAGAAGCACTACAAAACTCCTCCACAGCAGCACAAGTGATCACACTGTCTGAACTGATGCAAATGTGTTTGATTTTAAAAAAAAATAGACACCCCCAGTTGTTGAAGGAAAAAAATAATGGATTAGAGGGGGCAGATTCACAGTGACTTTTACAGTAAATAGTCAACGGAAAATAATGTGATTCAGACTACTCCAGTCCCACAGCATTTCCCACATTATTTGTTAATCTAGTTGCATCCTCAATCTGTTTCAGCCTGTATCACAAAACAATAAAATTAAAGAGTAGTGGCACCTTAAAGACTAACAGATCTATTTCAATGGGAGCTTTTGTGCATTACAATCCACTTCCTCAGACACATACAGCATTATAGTTAGGCCACAGGTTTATATATACAGATAGAGGGGAAAAGGTGACAATTGCATTGGTAATGGCCCTTTGGAATAAGAGTTGCGCAGGAGCAAATAGTCAACGGCCTGGTTATACTGTATAGACATTCTGTTAACTAAATTGTTGTGTTGAGGTGGCAAAGAGAAGAACTTGCTGGTCACAGTTATACGTCTATAACTGTATAGCTGTTACAAGACTCACTGGAAAAGACAATAATGCTGGGAAAAGTTGAAGCCAGCAGGAAAAGAGGAAGACTGTGTATGAAATGGATAGACTCAGCAAAAGAAGCCATGATCTGCAGGACCTGAACTGGGGCTCTTAATGACAGGACCTTTTAGAGGTCACTTCTTCACAGGGTCACCACAAGACTGAAGTTCCTTGATGCCACATAACAACAAAGCAGAGCTATGTTCTTCTCTGTAACACAAAATAACCTCAACATAACCATTTAATCATTCACAGAATCTCTATATAATCAAGAATTCGACTGAAAGCTACTGGACCATTGTCATCCCAAAAGGCTATTACCAATGTAATTCATAGGTTCTTTGGAATTATTTAAATACTTACTGTGACCAGAATGCTGGACTGGATGGAACATGGGTTTAATGCGGCAAGACTTAGTATTTTATGGGAGCACAGCACGTGGTTTATACCCATCCTTTTCAGTGCTGCTCTCCTTGATCAGGAATTGGTGGAGGAAAGTCGGGGGGGGGGGGAGAGGTATACACCATCTCTTTCAGGTCATTCTTTTTATTTTTCTAAAAAATAGTTCCAATGATACTGGTATTGTTGATATAATTAAAGATCTTTCCTTCTTTCCCAGGTGCCCTGACCAACCACCTAATAATAATTGTCTTCTGTGCAATGTACCAAAAAATAAAAATAAAAACACAAACAGGTCCAGAACAAAAAGCAAAAAATTGATAAAGCAGCAATCAAAGCAATGATGAAAACTACACAGCTCTAAACCAGGGATCTGGAGAGTAACCTCTCAGAACAGTCTGTCAATGGAGGACCCCAAAGCAATATTCCACTGCTCTAAAACAATCACACAAAACCCCACATCATTTCTTTAAGATATAAAAAGACTCAGGGTTTCATTCACCACCTCTTGAGGTAATGGGTTCCATTGTCGTACTGTTCTAACCGTTAAGACGTTTTTCCTGATATTCAGCCTAAATTTGGCTTCCTGTAGTTTACTGTTGTTTCTGGATAGGAAATCCTTTGCCAACAGTATCTATTATTATTTTTTCCCCAAAGAAAATTTGAACCCTTCCTATCATAAAAGCAAATATTTTGCTTTAAATTCTAATAATGCCTTTATTTCCAAACATTCTACATGTGTACCTTCCCCCCCTCTGTTATAATTCCACATGATGAAACGATTATACACACAGACAGATGATATTTCTCATGTGGACACTTTCAGATTAGCTTAACACAGTATGTTGTCTTATTAAAATATCCAAGTAATTACCATTTAAGCAGCTTGAATAAATTATGGCATATAAAATTATAGTGGCTATTGGAGCAGACACATGTACAGCACTTACACCATTATATAAAGGGGGCAAAATCACACATGAATTCACCAAACTATACTTGCTTAAAAAACAACTGTCTTGTCTAAACTTTTTTTTAAAAAAATATTTCATTATACTCCTCAGCTCAGAACCTTCTACAGCCTGTTGGTAGCTGTTTGAACTGGGGAGAAAGGACAGGTGTGGTCATCTGCCTACAGCATTTCCCTTTAGGACGGGGGAGACCTGGGTTCGAATCCCCACTTGGTCACTTCTAAAACAGGGATGAGACAAAAATAATTCCCTAGAGGTACTTCCCCAGAGGTGGAAAGACCAAATCCGGCCTCTTTCCTACTTCATTTCTCGAGGTGCTACTTCTGCTGATCACTGCAGTGGGTGGACCAATTTTATGGAAAAAGCAGCCCTTTAACATTGCACTGCACTGAACTGCTGCAGAATATAAACAGTTTTGAATGCATCTCTCTAATGATTGGTAACTCAGTGGCTGGGAAATCAAATCACCGTAGCAACCTCCATCTCTGTTGCTCAATATGAATATTGTTTGAAGAAGCGGAGAATGGAAAACCATGTATTTTGATACAAACATTGTTTACAGCAGTAACAAAGGGATATTGGCTTCAAAATAGTTTTGTTTCGTACGTGTGTGCTCACTAGACTATTAAATGCCCCAGGAATGGCTTAGTACAGTAGTTTAAAATGATGCTGTTTGATGGAAAGAGGCCTCCGAGAGTACATCCCATCCTTACAAGCCACCTTCTGTTCAGGCACTGGGGTGAAGCAGAAATCCATTTACAAGAAAAACTAAACTAAACAAGATGGCTGGGGGGTCACACTCAGTCACGTAGCCCAGCTCTTTCACAAATTTAGACTTGTTCCCTGCAGAACATGGCTAGAAGATCTGTAACAGCCAGTTACTGCAACATGACAGCGTGCTTTGGTTTTCTTAAGGACTCAGGATAAGAAGAAAAGGTAGACAAGATAAGATTAAGACAGTACCCCTTGCTACTGTTCCTATTGTTTTCTTATGTGGATTGCTAGTTCACAAACCAGGAGAAAGTTGGAGCTAATTGTTGGTTGAGAGCCTTCTAATAACTGAACATCTGTCTTATGTTTCTGAATGAAATGCCCAGCATTGCTTGCAAACACATTCACTTAACTAACTTGTACTCCAGGCACTTCCTCCAGCTGAGAGGAGGGGTCAGTGGTATAATGTCTGAAGATCAAGCTAGACACAGCAGCTTTGCATTTTCAGGATGAAAGTTCCTTAAGGATTAAAAGATCTCTGTTTGTAATAGCACAAAACACCTTGCCAATTGGCTTGCTTTTGTTTATAACTGATCATTGAGAAGTAAACCTGGTTTCTTTTTCAAATCTGGTTGTTTTGAGGGAATATTGTTGCTGGAAAAAATAGTGTGCTATCAGCTTCTAATTGCAAAGCTGGAGTCACATCAATTTGGCTTCGGAAACTGCAGCAGAGAGCAAGCGAGAAGGAGAGATAAAGAAGGAAAGACATCTTCGAGTGGAAAGAAGGAAAACACATCCTCTTAGCCTCCATGCAGAGCCTAATTCTACATTTGTAAATAAAGGAACGGTTACAAGAATGACTCATATGAGACGTAGCTCATGGTCTAGGCTAGTGGGGACTTATCCCACAGTGGAAAAGTGAGGCACCCCTGTGCTCAGACCACAAGCCAGCAGTAACTTAAGTCTGCAACATGGCCTCTCTCATCCAAAGGAAACTAAGGGTGTGATCACACAGGGAAATGGATTGCAATTCAGACCACTTCTGGAGTATTCCAGTGCAATCTATTTCCCAGTGATCATATGGCACATGGGGAGATGCACTCCAGCCCAACACCAATCCGTGCCTGTAAGGCTTACATTTGGGGGGTGGGCTGGAGTGATTTCCCCAGCAGACGGAAGGGTCACTTTAAGGGAGATTGCCCCCAGGAAATAAATCCTTGCTGGTGTGATCAGGCATGCACCTTTGCAGCCGTCTGATAGCCCCTTAAGTTTAGTAGTGATAGGAACTTCTCTTTGCTTAATGAAATAGGAAACGTAATGACAGTGATGCAGCACAACTACATAACTGTGCAGCCATATTGATTCAAGCAACTCAGAAGACGTTCAGCACTTTGCTTCCAGTAATCTGTAAATTGCCTGTGAGCTAGAAAATCTCATTTTTAATTCTCGTCACAGCTGTGAACTGAGAGTGTCCAGAATATATTCAGAACCCTTTGGAACTTGCAGGACAAAGGGAATCCTCAGAAGACAAGTTAATCGGGGGGGTTAGCACACCCTGAGGATAGAGAGGTTTCACCACATTATCTTAGAATCTAACCAGTTTTCTTTCGGTGTTTTAAAAATTGGTTATTCTGCAAATATATTGTAAAAAGTCTCTCCTAGATGCAAGATAAGTCTTTTGGTCCATGTTTTGTAATGGTGTTTCTGAACAAGTATCTCCTTTTCCACAGCTGCCTAGAGAGAAGTGGCCATTAGAGATGAGATTTTCATGTTACCACAAATGGAAAATAACACGAAAGACACTATCACCTTCACTTTATCTCCTTCATTTCCGAAAGAAAGACTTTGAATTCTGAATTGTTTATTTTATTTAGCTCTTTTTGCTCCCAAAGCAGATTTCTGTTTTCTGATGCTGAGGGCTTCTCCTTTTTTTCAAGCCAGAATGATTTCAGCTGACTTTTCCCCATAGGATTGGTTGGTTCATTCTTGTAAAGCTGGTGTGTGTGTGTATGGGTGTCGTTTTGAAGATGTAGACAGTGGGTGTTAATGTTCAGGACCACGGGAACACCCACCCCTGCGTTCTTTCCCCCCAATCATCCTCCAATTTTGTTTAATATTTTGCATATATGAAATTAGTGTTAGATAAGAGAATAAAGCAACCCAAACAAAAAATAATAATCCTGTGGTATGTGGTATTTCTTTACATGTTTAGAAAAACTTTGGAATGCTGCCACCTTTTCTGGAACACTGTACAACCCTTTCAAAACCAAGCAGCTTAACAGTGAACCATAAAAGGATCAGCAGAGGTGGGATCAGGGGAAGGAAGGGTGGGCTGTGGGCTGAAGTGAGGATCCCATCGTACCGAGTGTGAACACTAAACTCCCAAATCAATCTGCAACCCCAGGTTGATCACTGACGGCAAACTCAGCTGTGATATAGGTTGTGAATCAAATCTTAGCAAATTGCTCCAATTTAGCTTGCCACTGTACTCACAGCCTCAGACAGGATCAAACACGTTCAGTGCAGTGTGGTGCTTCATTATTGTACTTTTCGCTGCATGACAGAACTTAAAACTTTCATTTTCAGGGCTAAAACTCTCAGAGTCTGGCAGTTAGCATGGACACTAGCTCAGGGATTCTGGAACGGTCATTCAACAAAACATCCAATTTCTTCATTTCTACATACAATGTTGATAGGTAGTGCTTACCATTTCTGTCAGAAAATGGGATGATTGGACAAAGACTGATACATCCTGGAAAGAAAACAAAGAGAGGCTGAGGATGTGATCCCATAAGCTGTCAGAAAGAATGGCTGCAAAAATGTGGTAGCTTTCTTCCTTTTTTTACCCCCTAGCAAAATGAAGCACCTCATTATTGCCAAAAAGGATGACATCCGTGGCACATGGAACGTGGCCTCGGTCCCAGTTGGAAGTATTTTCAAAGTTGGTGTCTGGAATCCACTGTTTGTACACAGCACCTGAAGCTCCTGAGAAAGAGAAAGACAAAATGTAATATCAGTGATACTATACTTGTTTGGGATGTTACAATTCCCAGCAAAAAGATATGCCTGATCAAGATTCTTATGTTCTTCACTGAATTAAGACACTGATGTAAACTGTACTCCTTGGCTATTCTCTTAGGCCGAACACATGCTTTGTATGAAACCACTCGGGAGGAAAAAGCAAACAATTGTATACATCTGAAGTTTCACCACATGGCAGAGAATAGGACTTCAGTTGCTTCTGCCCCAATAACAGACATCTGGCACATCCCTTACCCCCAAATACAGTGTCAAGACTTTACTCCCTTTCTATTTGTTGTGGTTTAACATATTTTTCAGCAGCTGTACTGTTTTGCATGCTCAGACAGCATCCTCCCCAGTCATCTGATTGTCAGAACAAATCACAGCACAAACATACCTAACGGTATAAAATTGCCCACAACTTTATTGATGACAGCTGTATCAAGTTGGCATAACATCAAGGCCAGATCCTTGCCTCACCCAAGCTTACTGCCAACAGATTATGCCACCCACCGACCCCAGGTGGTGGGAAAATTATTGGAATGACAGTGATTGGGGCACCACTTGGCCACTCATTGCGTCCCCTGACAATTGGGGCAAGTGCCAGCCTGGCTAGCCTCCAAGCCAGGTGAGCCCTGAAAGTCTTCACCCCAAGGTTCCTTAAGGATACAGGTCTGCTGGCTCCCACTCCACCAACTGAAACCAGCACAAAGCTCCATACTGCTAACTCCCCAAATTGTAACAAGATGCAGTTCATCCTCTTCGCACTGCGTTTCTCCCTGAGCCCCTGGAGTCCACATCTTTACACAGGGAGGAAGGATGAGGATGCCCTGAAACTGACTAACCTTGAGCCAAGTAGGAGCAGCACTTTTATACTGCAGGATGGACCAGAGTAAAGACTACCTCCCTCTGGTCTGTAACTAAAAGTCTCACCTCCATGCCAGCCATTTCTCACTCTGATTTGGTGGACAGGCGCTTCATCTCATGGAGGCCTCTGGGAGGTGCAGAGTCCCCCAGAAATGTTATTCCTCCCCTATTCACTGGCCATCAGTGGGTCCTAGGTGAGTTGGAGGGTCTCTACTTATGGCTGAATGCTTCCTGCCTGTCCTATTGTGTTCAAGCAATTTCACTTCAGTTTTAGAGCATTTTCAGTGACATAGGCACTGCTTTCAAGTAACATGCAATACCGCATCATTATCATCATTTTGGGACTCATTGAGAAGCTTGGATGAGATGCTATTTTGACTGTATCTAGCTTAAACTCATTTTTTGGATTTTCCGAAGAGCTTATAATAAAAGAGTGTTTTGGGATGAGGGGGTGATTGGTTTCAAATTTGGTGCTAGAGCAGTGGTTCCCAACCTTGGGTAACCCAAGTATTCTTGGACTGCAACTCCCAGAAACCCAACCAGCACAGCTGGTGATGAAGGCTTCTGGGAGTTGCAATCCAAGAACACCTGGCTTACCCAAGGTTGAGAACCCCTGTGCTGGAGGAGAGCTTTGCAGATATCATGGGCTGAGAAGAAGACAAACAAGTGGATCCTAAGCCTAAATTCTCTCTAGAAGCAAAAATTATGAAACTAAGACTGTCATGCTTCGGGCATATCATGACAAGATGAGACTCATTGTAAAAGACATAATGTTATAAAAAATGGAGGGCAGTGTGGGAAAAGGAAAGTCAAGTATGAGATGAATGGACTCCATAAAGGAAGCCACAGCTTAGAGTTTGCATGAACAAAGCAGTCAGTTATAGACCATTTTGGAGGTCACTCATTCATAACATCACGTGTGACTTAACAGCACATAGGGAAGTTAAGCAACACAAGAGTCCAGATTGCCCTACAATACAGTATTGTTTGCCTCTCAAAAAACTAGAAGTAGGTAATAACATATTGCCAGAGAATGGCTTCAGGTATAATGAGAGACCCTGACAAGAAGGTTCACACATAATGCTTGATTCTGCTTCATTATCCCAAAAGGGGACCATGCAAGGTGAATGCACAAGTTGACTCTATGGAAAGAGAAAGGATGCAGCCAGTTGCATGTCCTCTTTCCCCAGTTCTCTATCACTGTTGTTCTCAACTGACAGCCCATGTATCACAGGCAAGATGCAGAAGTGGACAAGATAGGAAACTGGATGTTGATAACAATCACTCTCCTTCAATCTCTTTCAGGCAGAATTAATATTTATTCATTCTACTAATGGAATTATTGTTCTTGCTGATTTGAGTTTACTCACAACAATAGTACTGCAATTTTAATGCTGTTCAAACTTATCTTAAATAAGAAATATAATAACAGAATGCTAAGGGACCATGTGGTTCTTTATGAACCTGTCCAGATGTTAAGATCCTTTGGAGTCTTGTTAATTCTTGTTAAGAATATCAACAGCTGCAGAGGCCTGCCTGACAGGCATGTGGAACAGGACTTTGTCCTTTGTGGCTTCCAGACTGTGAAACACACTCACCTCAGAGGTACAAATAGTTCCCTCATTCACTGCTTGTAGGAAGAATGTGGAAACACGTATTTTTAAGCTGCCTTATGGTACTGTTTAATTTCCTGTGATGATTTAAAATACTGCAGACTTGCTGATTTTGTGGTTTTAATGGCCGTGTTTCATTGCATTTTGTTTTAATGAATATGCTGCAGTTGAATTTATTCTTACATGTTGCTTTTATTATGTTTTATTATTGTAAGCCACCTGGACCACTATCTAGTAATGGTGCTAACCGCCCAGAGTAGACCTTTGGTCTAGATGGGTGGGATAGAAATCTAATAAATAAATAAATAAATAAAAATAGTAATGACCTATAAGGAAAAACTGAAAGAACTGGGCATGTTTAGCCATGAGAAAAGAGGACTGAGGGGAGATACGATAGCACTTTTGAAATACTTGAAAGGTAGTCATATAGAGGAGGGGCAGGATCCGTTCTCAATCATCCCAGAGTGCAAGACACGTAATAATGGGCTCAAGCTACAGGAAGCCAGATTTCAGCTGAATATCAGGAAACACTTTGTAACTGTTAGAGCAGTACGACAATGGAACCAATTACCTCAGGAGGTGGTGAGCGCTCCAATGCTGGAGGCATTCCAGAAAAAATTGGACAACCATCTGTCAGATCTGCTTTTATTTGGATTCCTGTACCAAGAAGGGGGTTGGACTCAATGGCTTTATAAGCCCATTCTAACTCAATTATTCTAAGATTCTCTATGTAATGGAAATGTCAATTAGAGATGTGATAAAAAAATAACATTATAATGCCAATACATATATCAATATCCTTCTCAGGAAAAAAAGTGGGCTTTTGGATTGTATGGTACTTAGATTCATTGACAGAGTGATTGGTGAGATACAAGAAATGAAGGATTGAGAACTATCATATCAGAAGCCACTTCCATTCTCTGAAGAGGACAGAACAAATAAATTGTATATAAATTCCTGCTTTGGAGGGCATCCAAAGTATTTTGTACTCATTATTATGAAGGGCTGTCGATTGCCATTATTTTAACATAAATTGCTCATGCTATAGGTGAAATGTGGTTCTGATTTCGCTGGAGTGCCCATTTAGTCCTCCATAAACCAAATCAAGTGAGAAAGCTTTCTGCACCCTGCTGTCTTAAGATCTCCAGTGAAGAAGGGACACATGGCTTAATTCTCTTAGTGACTGCTGACCCTACCAATATACAGAGTGAGGAAGATACCTTAAGTGGCAGATGTTGAAGGTAATAGCAAAGTACTGAAGAATACCAGCACTGTGAGTCACCCTGCACATCTCACCCCAGTTAGCTTGGCTGCTGCCTCCAGAGTGTGTTGGAGGACAATGTCCCATCACCCAGGCTGAGGACAGATTCAACTCCCATTCTTATTTGTTTTTTTGTACATGGAATGCGATGGGGTGCCAACCATGGTCAGAAGAACAATTGGTAAAGCATCTCCAAGGTTTTTATCGCTGGACCTTGCCTGTTCAAGGGGCAGTTATTGCACAGACAGGAACTATATATGTGGTGTTTACATTCCTATAGACTAGAGATAAGTACAAACTGGAAAAATGATGAATCGGGCTGGTTCGTGGTTTATGGCTAACAATGAACCACTCTGAATCCCGGGAAAAATGAACTGGTTAGCAGTTTGTTTTTTCCAATTCATGCCTCGCGAGAGGAGAACCTACCACCTCTGTCCCCTTTGCTGTCCACCTGCCCCCTTTCCCACTACTCCTGTTACCTCCCTACCTGGTCCTGCTGCCTCTTCCTCCTCCTCTGCTGCCACCCGCCATCTTCAGAGACTGCTGGCCTTGTCCCCCTTCCAGAAGCCAGGCCTTCTGTCTCTGCACATGCACACACCTGTCAGCTGATAGGTAGGTGTATGTGCAGAGACAGCAGGCCCAGTTCCTGGAAGGGGGACATGGCCAGCAGTCTCTGAAGATGGCGGTGGCTGTGGAGGAGAAAGGGGTGGCAGGACCAGGTAGGGAGACAATGAGGGCAGCAGGAAGGGGGCAGGTGGGCATCTGTTTTGCCACATCAAAACAAAGCTCTGACTTAAAAAAAGTTTGGTGTTTTGTTTCAGCAAATAAAAGAGGTTGCACGAACCGAACCACAAACCAGCCTGATATGTGGGGTTTTTTTCTGTTCGTAGTTTGCCCATCTCCACTACAGACTATTTACATTAACCTTCCAATAAACACAACATAGTGCAGGAGTACTTTGGTAAGTCAGCCCATATGTAACATCCATGGATTTAACGAAGCTAGTTTAGTTGGATAGCAATTGGATTTAACTCCATGACTGGGAACAAACCCTGTCTGGCTCTATGTGCTTTCAGAAGGATGTCTAAAAATGGCTGCACATCCCTCTTATTTTCAGGAGGAAATTTTTAAAAAGCAAGAATTTGTCGGGCTTGGCCTGATTGCATGTCTGAGGCAGGATGGCTAGGCACAGCCAGAAGCTGCTGACTGGAGGAACTGGGTGGCAGTTCCATTAGAGCAAGAGTCATAACAAGCCTTCTCAAGCCAAGAAACCAATTATTGAGTCTCTTGCACCAAGCCAAAAGAAAAATAGTGTAGTTTGCAAAGTTCACCCCATTGACCCGTAGCATCATTCATTGATACAATTCGGAAGGCAAAGAACAGTCTATTACTGAAAAATCTTTGGTTGCCTAGATTTTCTGACCAAAAAACACCAGCTCACTCTGAAACACAATGCTATTTAAGACTGAGAGGAAAGCTAGCGTCTTCAATCAGGGGTAATCAGACGTGTGGCGGAAACCAGAGGAATTGATCAAAATGTATTTTAAGAATATAGTTGAAGAAGGCTGTAAGTGACTGATTGTAATCAAGCAACAGATGTGCACTTCATTCATTCATTCCCCCCAGCAATCCCTAAATTCTGACAAGGACAGGAATCCTAGCAGTATCTGCTATCTTTCGTCTATATTGCTTCCTCTTCCCACCCGTTCTCCACCTTTTAGAGCTTGCAGAATCAAATTGAGATAGACATCTTGCTGTCCTCCTCCTGCATTACCCTCACAAGAGCTTGTGGGGTAATCTGAAAGGGGGAGAATGGCCCAAGGTCATCCAGTAGGTTTCATGACACACTGAAGAACTTTGGTTTCTGAGATCTCAGTATCACAATCTATCCATTACATAATAACCATGTGCCATCAAGTCAATTCTAACTTATGGCAATCCTTTTCAGGATTTTCCTGGTAGAGAGTACCCAGAAGGGTTTACCATTCTCTTCTGGGGGCGCCCTGGAACTGTGTAGCTCACCCAAAACCACACAGGCTGCCTCTTCTCCCGGGATGCACAATGGGGAATTGAACTCCCAGCCTCTGGCTCCGCAGCCAGATACCTAAACCACAGAGCTATCTAGTCAGCTCGATAGCATAATACTGGCTCTCAATTACAGTGTTTTGTCATCTGGCCATGTGTCCTCTTCAAGGGAGAGCAGCTCTCCATTTGAAAGGCTGCCACAGGGCAACCTTCCATTTGAAGGTGTTGTCCACTTGAAGGGCTCTCCAGTCCAACTCTGATTTAAAGATAAAGAACCACAAGAATGGTGATCTGGGATTTTGCAGGGGACACGTCCACAGTGAGTACTTGGACAGCAGGCTCAAATGTCATCTGGTCACAGTCTTTCTCACTCAAGTAAAATGCATGGCAAACCTATTTAATTTTAAAAAACAAATTTTGCATCCCCATGTGTAAATTAGCATATGCAATTTTACACAGATCAGTATCCTTTGCCTCTCTTTTGATGCTATACATCCTAATTTCTGTTGTTGTTTTTTTGTATGTAGGGCCACTAGAGGTGTGCAGAACTGTGTTAATGGTCTACAAATCCCACAATTTGTAGTACATTCTGGAAGCTGCAGTCGAAAAACACAGATCTGCACACCTCTAATGTCCACCCTAACCTTTTGCCTCAAATGGTCATCTCCTGCTTAATGTTCTATCAAGTTATTGACGATTGGAGGAAGACTACACTATAATTTTCTTCAACACCAAATTCCACTGTCTGTATACATAGGCCTCGGCTTTGTTATCGTGAGGAACCTTTTAAGAAAGGAAGAAAGGATTTGGTATTGCTCACCAATCTCCAGATATACTTATTATCAGAGGCTCATAAGTGGTAGGCCGTGTATGGTGGTTGCTAGGCAACCATCAATTGTATTTCCCCATCCTTCTGCACAACTAGTAAAGTAGCCACCTTGGGGCAGGAGGTGGGGGTGAGCATAGAGTCCTATGAGGGAAGCAGATACCTCATAGTGGACTCAGAATAAAAATATAACAAAAGTAGAAGTTGTTTTTCTGATCCCCATAGCAGTGTTTTCCAATCTGGGTGTCATGACCCCCAAGTGTCATGAAGTGTTTTCTGGAGGGTAATGGGCCACCTTGTATATATTGTACCCCTTGTTAAATAATTTCTTCTTTGACTTTTTAGAGCAAGATATTAAAGTTAGCTTGTATGTGTGTGTATAACAAACAGCCGCTTGGGGGAAGAAAGAAGCCTCTGCTTTCTGAGAAGGGATGACTTTACCTCATTAAAAATACCTTTTTATACAAACATGGCAGAGAGTCACAGGTTACTTGGCTATTATAAAAGGGGGTCATATATATACATGTTACTTGGCTATTATAAAAAGGGGCGTATATATATGGTCACGAAGAGTCAGACATGACTTAAGAGCACGCCAGGCCCTCCTGTCTTCCACTGCCTCCCGGAGTTGGGTCAAATTCATGTTGGTAGCTTCGATGACACTGTCCAACCATCTCATCCTCTGTCGTCCCCTTCTCCTCTTGCCTTCACACTTTCCCAACATCAGGGTCTTTTCCAGGGAGTCTTCTCTTCTCATGAGATGGCCAAAGTATTGAAGCCTCAGCTTTAGGATCTGTCCTTCCAGTGAGCACTCAGGGTTGATTTCCTTCAGAACCGATAGGTTTGATCTCCTTGCTGTCCAGGGGACTCTCAAGAGTCTCCTCCAGCACCACAATTCAAAAGCATCAATTCTTCGGCGGTCAGCCGTCTTTATGGTCCAGCTCTCACTTCCATACATCGCTACTGGAAAAACCATAGCTTTGACTATGAGGACCTTTGTTGGCAAGGTGATGTCTCTGCTTTTTAAGATGCTGTCTAGGTTTGTCATCACTTTCCTCCCAAGAAGCAGGTGTCTTTTAATTTTGTGGCTGCTGTCACCATCTACCATGGAGCCTAAGAAAGTAAAATCTGTCACTGCCTCCATATCTTCCCCTTCTATTTGCCAGGAGGTGATGGGACCAGTGGCCATGATCTTAGTTTTTTGGATGTTGAGCTTCAGACCATTTTTGGCGCTCTCCTCTTTCACCCTCATTAAGAGGTTCTTTAATTCCTCCTCACTTTCTGCCATCAGAATGGTATCATTTGCATATCTGAGGTTGTTGATATTTCTTCCAGCAATCTTGATTCCGGCTTGGGATTCATCCAGTCCAGCCTTCTGCATGAAGTATTCTGCATATAAGTTAAATAAGCAGGGAGACGATATACAGCCTTGTCGTACTCCTTTCCCAATTTTGAACCAATCAGTTGTTCCATATCCAGTTCTAACTGTTGCTTCCTGTCCCACATATAGATTTCTCAGGAGATAGATAAGGTGGTCAGGCACTCCCATTTCTTTAAGAACTTGCCATAGTTTGCTGTGGTCCACACAGTCAAAGGCTTTTGCGTAGTCAATGAAGCAGAAAAAGAGGTCACCTACCTGTAACTCTGGTTCTTTGAGTGGTCGTCTGTGAATTCACACTAATGGGTTAATCCGCGCTTGCGTGGAGCAGCCTTGAAACTTTCTAGCTCGAGCACATGGTGCCAGGACCTCCCCCACGCTGGCTATAACTCCACCCCCGGCACCGAGTTCCTCAGTTCCATGGAACCGACTGCCGCTGCACAGCATGCAATGGCACATGTGACGGACAGCGGGGAGGAAGGGCGGGGAGTGTGAATTCACAGATGACCATTCAAAGAACCAGAGTTACAGGTAGGTAACCTCTTTTTCTTTTTCGTGGTCTCTGTGAATGCACACTAATGGGTGACTAGCAAGCTCACTTACCCGGAGGAGGTATGTCACGAAAGTGCAGAAGCCAGGACAGCTCGACCCACCGCAGCCTCAGCCTTGGCCCGGATATCTAGGCGGTAATGGGAGACGAAGGTAGACGGAGTGGCCCATTTGGCAGCTCGGCAGATGTCTGCAACGTCTACCCTGCGGACAAAGGCCGTCAAGGATGCTACAGCTCTTGTAAAGTGAGCTCTGACTGGGCCTGGAAGAGGAGTCTCAGCTAAATCATAGGCAAAGCGAATGGTCTGGACATTCTCGAGATGGTCTGAGAGGAAGCTGGTGCTCCCATAGAGGGGCCAGCAAAGGTGACAAAGAGTCGTTGTATCGTACGGAAAGTGGCCGTGCGGTGAATATAATATGAGAGAGCTCGCTTGACATCAAGGGAGTATAGAGCCTTTTCAAGTGGTGAGGTTGGTGAGGGAAAGAAAGCAGGAAGCACAATTGGCTGATTCAAGTGGAAAGAAGATGAAACTTTGGGGAGAAAGGTAAGGTCTGGATGCAGAGTCACCTTGTCTGGGTGAAACTGCAGGAATGGAGGGTCTGCTCTCAACGCAGCTAGTTCTCCAGCCCTCCGCGCTGAGGTTATTGCCAGGAGGAATGCAGTTTTGAAGGACAACAAGCGGAGCGGAGCAGAAGCCAAGTGTTCAAAGGGAGGCCTCATGAGTCATCAAAGAACTAGTTGGAGCGACCACTGTGGCATTAGGGGTTTGTAGGCAGGGCGCATATTTTTCAGCCCTCGTAGGAACTGCTTCAAGGTAGGATGTCTAAAGAGCATGGCTGCTTGAGAAGATGGAGGCTGGTGGGCTACAATGGCAGCTGTGTAAACCTTTAAGGTGGAGTGCGAAAGCCCTTGTCGAAATAGGTGGAGGAGAAATTGAAGAAGTGCATCTAGAGATGTTGGGCTGGAAGGTAAGTGGCGTGTCAATGCAAATCTACAGAACGCGTTCCATTTATAGGAGTAAGTCAAAGAGGTCGAGGGCTTGCGGGCATGGTTGAGCACATCTGCTACAGTCGGGGAAGTCTCCAGGTCGTCAGGTCCTGAGATCCGGATGAAAAATCCGTCCTTTGTCCCGAGATAGCAGGTGAGGGACCATCTTCAGCCTGATGTATTCTGAGGCTATGGAGAGTAGAATCGAGAACCATGGCCACCAAGGGGCTACAAGGATCACATCTGCATTTTTGTGTCGGATCCTTATGATGGTCCTTTGGAGAAGGGGAACGGGTGGGAACATGTAAAGGAGGCCAGATGACCATTGCATCAGAAACGCGTCCCCTAGGGATAGGCAACCGACGCCGGCTCGTGAGCAATACCTGGTACATTTCTTGTTGGCTTGGGACACAAAAACATCTACTTATGGAGTTCCCCATCAGCGGCAGAGGTGGTGAAAGGTTGCATCGTCTAGAGCCCATTCGTGGGAGCAGGATTGTAGTCTGCTTAGATGGTCTGCAAAGGAATTCCCTTTGCCTGCTACATGCACAGCCACTGGGTATATGTGCCGGACAAAGCACCATTCCCAGAGGTCGATGGTGTGAAACAGAAGGTGTAGTGAGTGAGTGCCGCCCTGTTTGTTTATATAATAAACTGCTGTGGCATTGTCTGACGCCACTTGGATTACTCGACCATGGAGCAGGGGCTCGAAGGCTCGAAATGCCTTGGCAATCGCCAGGAGCTCCAGCTCGTTGATATGAAGGCCAGCCTCCATCGAAGACCAGCAGCCGTGAACTGTGTGGCGGCCGAGATGAGCGCCCCAGCCTGTCAGGCTGGCATCCGCAGTGACCTGGACCGTAGGAGTCAAGAGGCCAAAAGGTCTTCCTACCAGCAAATTGGAAGGGAGTCTCCACCAATCGAGCTGTGCAGCAAGCTCTGGCGTAACCTGCAGCAGTGTGGACGGGTGGTCGTGAGTCATCGAGAAGAGTGACAGGAACCAGGCCTGAAGAGACCACATCTTCAGCTGTGCATGTTGCACCACAGCCGTGGTGGATGCCATCAACCCCAAGAGTCGCTTGCCTGCCCACTTGCCTAGGAGGTGCATGGATTCGAGGGCGGGAATCCATGCACCTGAGGAGAAGGAGCATAATACAGATTGCATCTTCAAAATTCTATTTTCGGGGAGAAAGACTTGACCCAAGGAAGCATCCAAAGTAGCTCTTATATAATTCACACGTTGGGTAGGGTGCAAAGTGGACTTCTCTATGTTGACTCTCAGTCCTAATGTTGACAAGAGGGAAAGTGTTAAGTTTGTGTGTCTACGAGCTTGTGACTGGGACTCAGCTACTAGGAGCCAGTCATCCAAATACGGGTAAATTGTGACTCCCAAGAGACGTAAGTGAGCCACCACTGGAGCTAGACATTTAGTGAACACCCGGTGTGCCATGGACAAACCAAAAGGGAGGGCCTTAAACTCATAGGTTATGCCTCCTACTGAGAACCTCAGGAAACGCCGGTGGTCTGACCTGATGCTAATGTGGAAATAAGCATCCTTGAGGTCAATCACCGTGAACCAATCCCCGTGATGTAATGTGGATAACAGAGTCCAGGGAAACCATACGAAATCTGCAAGGAGTAATGAAAGAGTTCAGGCCGCGAAGATCAAGAATCGGACGGAGGCCTCCATCCTTCTTGGGGATGGTAAAGTACCCTGAATAGAAACCTACTGAAACATCAGGGAGATGCAAAGGAATAATGTCATCTTTCTTTAGTAGGACCTGAATTTCATCTTCCAAAGGGGTGAAGGGGAGTGGACTTGAAATGGCATGTGATGGGGGGAGTATCGAATTCTATAGCGTAGCCAGTGGCTATGATAGATAACACCCAAGAGTCAGATGTGATGGAATACCAGGAGTGCAAGAAAGGGGCCAAACGGACTGACGGGTCAACAATAGAGAAGTTGTAAGCATTAAAGAGACTGCTTGTTTTTGCAGTCCTGTTGGTGGTTTTGCTGGCTGGGGCGTTGCCTGCCCACTTGCCTAGGAAATGCAGGTTGGTAACTTTGAGCCTGGGGCCTCTGACGATCTTGATACCCCCTAGGTTATTAAGAACGCCTCCAGGCGCCTCTTGGACGAGACTGCTGTGCAGAGTAGGACCGCACCGTCTTTTGGAGCTTGAGAAGGTTGTCAAGTATTTCATCGGTCTTTTCATTGAAAAGTCCCGCTCCATCAAACGGCAGGTCCATGCCCTGGCATCTTCCGAAATGCCAGCAGAGCGCAGCCAAGCATGACAGCGAAGAGAGATGGCAGTGGCCAACTGCTTGGAAGCCGCTTCTAAAGTGTGGCGGGTGGCAATGCGCTTGTGTCTTGCGAGCCCCATGGCCTCTTGATGATACGAGAGGCCCTGGGCTCTAACATCCTCAGGAGGCGCTTCCAGAATGGGCAGTGCCAAATTCCATAAATGGCGGTGGTAAGCGCCCATGGAAGCTGAATAGTTGGCCACCCTGAGGACAAAAGAGGCTAGAGAGTACATCCTGCGGCCTAGGACATCAAACTTGCGTCCTTCTTTGTCAGAAGGAGAAGTAGCAGAACGATTCCGGGCCCTGTTTTGTGTGCTATCAACAACAAAAGAATTTGGAAGAGGGTGCTTTAAGAGGCAATCCGTATCAGCCCCATACACCTTATACAGATTCTCAATCCTTCTCGGAATCTGATAGGAAGTGGAAGATTTAAGCCATGACTCTCTCATGAGTTCAGAGAGGGACGGTATGAATCCGAGGCGTACTGGAGGAGTCTGTTCCTGAGTGATGTCTTCATACACCTTATCTGTTTTCTTAACTGCAGGCACCTCAACGTCAAGCTCGAGGACCTTTGCTATTCGGTGAACAAGGTGGGAGTAGGAGGAGTAATCCTCTGATGGCGACGGAGGATGGTTGTCTGCCACATCCGACACAGGAGTAGGAATATTAGTTGGTGAGTCCTCCTGTCCCTCTGACACCTGTGAGTCAGAGTCCCGATCGTTGGAAGGGGAATAAGTGCCTCCTCTAGTGGAGCTGGGGACAAGTCTTCTCCTGCTCGGGCTCGAGCCAAGCTCACATCGGGACCGACTGCAGGGTAAACATAGCCTGCACGGCCCACCTCTGGGTCAGACGCCAGCCAAGATCGTTTGGCACCTCTGATGGTAGCAGAGGTCAGCGGCAGGTGCCTCTTGCGAGGTTGAGAAGGAGGCGGAGGAATATAGCCTTCTTCAGCCTCGGGCGTGATATCGCGCCATACTGAGGCAGAGCCGGCAAAAAGGGCTGAGCATAGGGTTTGAAGTGTCGATACCAAGGGTAAGGGTCATATCGATAGGGTCCTGGATGAAAAGGCAGGTCCTGTTCAAAGTCCTTTGCCCCGTACGCCGGCAGGTAGTCAAGGTAATGCCATTGGCCTCGATGGGCAGGGTACCCCTTCGGTTCCAACTGCTGGCTATACGGGTCCGGTTGCTCAGGCGGCTTCAGGTGTCGGGATTTATGGGTTCTCTTATGAGGAACCTCAGTCGGAGCCGGTGGCGGTGGCAAGGCCGCAGTTGCTGTGTCAACGAGCCCAACGAAGAACGTGGGCTGGCCTGTGCCAATTCAACAACCTCCAGAGAGGTGTTACTCCAGTCAGGAATATCACTGACGGAAGGGGATGGCGGGGGCAGCTGCAGTGTTACATCCTCTTCTCCCGAGGGTACATTCAGGCTTCCTGAATGTTGCCGGGATATCTCCGGCCTCAGTGCTGAGACTTCTGCAGCTTTAGCAGGCTTAGGGTTTTTTTCTTCTTCTTTGAACTCGATGTCGAAGATTGCAACGGTGTCGACGCCACGGCCATCGACCTCGAGCCCGAGAACGATTTCGGTTTGGCCGCCATTTTCACCGCCTTTTGGGCTGCAACCTCAGGTGAAGCTGCCGGAGAGTTTTGGGGGAACCTATAGAGGCAGTTTGAGATGGTGAAAGGGATTTCTCCCAAAGAAATGATTTAAGGCATTGGAGCCGCAACTTCAGAGCCGGCTTCGTAAAGTTTTTGCAAAAGGTGTATGCGGCCGGCTGATGCTCTTCCCCAAGGCAAAATAAACAACGGGAATGTCCTTCGGAGAGGGGAATTTTGTTTGAGCAGACCTCGCACCTCTTGAAGAGGCCCGGCCATAAACTCAAAGTAAGCAACACGACAATTAATCCGGTTTTTTTTCTTTTTGCAGATAACTCACAGTTGCGAAGCAAGGTCAACGGTCCGTAATCAAGCCAGGGAGGTCCAAGGAAGAGAGGGAAAGGTAAGATTGATTGTTTGATTGAGCGCACAAAGTTCCAAACGAAGCTGCAACAGCGGCGGTCAAAAAGGAACTGAGGCACTCGGTGCCGGGGGCGGAGTTATAGCCAGCGTGGGGGAGGTCCCGGCACCATGTGCTCGAGCTAGAAAGTTCCGAGGCTGCTCCATGCAAGCGTGGATTAACCCATTAGTGTGCATTCACAGAGACCATGAAGCAGAAGTAGATGTTTTTCTGGAACTTTCTGGCTTTCTCCATAATCCAGTGCATGTTAGCAATTTGGTCTCTAGTTCCTCTGCCCCTTCGAAATCCAGCTTGTACTTCTGGGAGTTCTCGGTCCACATACTGCTGAAGCCTGCCTTGTAGGATTTTGAGCATAACCTTGCTAGCGTGTGAAATGAGTGTAACTGTACGGTAGTTGGAGCATTCTTTGGCACTGCCCTTCTTTGGGATTGGGATGTAGACTGATCTTTTCCAATCCTCTGGCCACTGCTGAGTTTTCCAAACTTGCTGGCATATTGAGTGTAGCACCTTAGCAGTGTCATCTTTCAAGATTTTAAATAGTTCAACTGGAATGCCATCACCTCCACTGGCCTTGTTGTTAGCCATGCTTTCTAAGGCCCACTTGACTTCAGTCTCCAGGATGTCTGGCTCAAGGTCAGCAACCACACTGTCTGGGTTGTCTGGGACATGCAGATCTTTCTGGTATAATTGCTCTGTGTATTCTTGCCACCTCTTCTTGATGTCTTCTGCTTCTGTGAGGTCCCTACCATTTTTGTCCTTTATCATGTCCATCTTTGCACAAAATGTTCCTTTAATATCTCCAATTTTCTTGAACAGATCTCTGGTTTTTCCCTTTCTATTCTTTTCCTCTATTTCTTTGCACTGTTCATTTAAGGAGGCCCTCTTGTCTCTCCTTGCTATTCTTTGGAAGTCTACATTCAATTTTTTGTATCTTTCCCTATCTCTCTTGCATTTTGTTTCCCTTCTCTCCTCCGCTATTTGTAAGGCCTTGTTGGATAGCCACTTTGCTATCCAACAACCTCGTGGCGCAGTGGTTAAACTGCTGTACTGTAGCCAAAACTGTGTTCATGACCCGGGGTTCAATCCCAGGTAGCCGGCTCAAGGTTGACTCAGCCTTCTATCCTTCCGAGGTCGGTAAAATGAGTACCCAGCTCGCTGGGGGGGGCAATGTGTAGCCTGCATAATTAACTTGTAAACCGCCCAGAGAGTGCTTGAAGCACTATGGGGCGGTATGTAAGCAGCACGCTTTGCTTTTTTGCTTTCTTGCATTTCCTTTTCTTTGGGATGCTTTTCGTTGCTGCCTCCTGTACAATGTTACAAGCCTACATCCATAGTTCTTCAGGCACTCTGGCCACCAAATCTAATTCCTTAAATCTGTTCTTCACTTCCACTGTGTATTCATAAGGGATTTGGTTTAGATTGTACCTGACTAGCCCAGTGGTTTTCCCTACTTTCTTCAGTTTAAGCTTGAATTTTGCTATAAGAAGCTGATGATCAGAGCCACAATCAGCTCCAGGTCTTGTTTTTGCTGACTGTATAGAGCTTCTCCATCTTTGGCTGCAGAGAACATAATCAATCTGATTTCGGTATTGCCCATCTGGTGATGTCCATGTGTAGAGTTGCCTCTTGTGTTGTTGGAAAAGGGTGTTTGTGATGACCAGATTGACAAAACTCTATTAGCCTTTGCCCTGCTTCATTTTGAATTCCAAGGCCAAACTTGCCTGTTGTTCCTTTTATCTCTTGGCTCCCTACTTTAGCATTCCAGTCCCCTATAATGACAAGAACATCTTTCTTTGGTGTCAGTTCTAGAAGGTGTTGTAAGTCTTCATAGAATTGGTCAATTTCAGCCTCTTCAGCATGGGTGGTTGGTGCATAAACTTGGATGACTGTGATGTTGAAAGGTCTGCCTTGGATTCGTATTGAAATCATTCTATCGTTTTTGAGATTGTATCCCAGTACAGCTTTTCCCACTCTTTTGTTGACTATGAGAGCTACTCCATTTCTTCTATGGGATTCTTGCCCACAATAGTAGATATGATAATCATCTGAACTGAATTCGCCCATTCCCGTCCATTTAAGTTCACTGATGCCGAGGATGTCAATGTTTATTCTTGCCATCTCCTGTTTGACCACATCCAGCTTACCATGGTTCATAGATCTTACATTCCAGGTTCCTATGCAGTATTTTTCTTTACAGCATTGGACTTTCCTTTCACTTCCAGGCACGTCCGCAACTGAGAATCCTTTCAGCCTTGCCCATCCGCTTCATAAGCTCTGGAGCTACTTGTCCTCCGCTCTTCCTCAGTAGCATGTTGGACGCCTTCCGACCTGAGGGGCTCATCTTCCAGCGTCATATCTTTTAGCCTTTTGTTTCTGTCCATGGAGTTTTCTTGGCAAAGATACTGGAGTGGCTTGCCAGTTCCTACTCCAGGTGGACCACGTTTAGTCAGAACTCTCCACTCTGACCTGTCCGTCTTGGGTGTCCCTGCACGGCATAGCCCATAGCTTCTCTGAGTTCTTGGAGTAGAAGTCCTGAAAATTAACTTTTCCAACTCAGGTCCCATTGCAATCAGTGTATTTGCGCCGGAGCTCATTTGCCTCAGTGATTGCACATTAATTAGCAACCATTCTCATTGATCAAGGCACACATCATACCAAACATAAAAGGAGGATCTTAATATAATATTAATGAGACCATTTTCTGGAGCTACAATGTCCTAGCGGACCAACTATGATAGAGGTTTAATTAGTAGGATTCCTAGCTTTGGGGCTTCCGGCAGGTTATGCGTGTCCTGTACAAAAGATCGAAAGTCAGACTGTAGGCTAAAATAATGCTTAAGAGAGGCATTTTTATTTCTCACGTATTTAAGATATGTTTCGGGGGCAAGAAAGCAATAGAAATGGTGTGTATTCCTCCCTCCCCACAACTAATTAAATAGTAGTGGGTTAAAGGACATCATCTCCAGTTATAGGATTTTCAATTAGTGGAATACAAGAGATCCTTAGAGACTATGCAGGTTTTGAACAATATCTAGCTCAAAGAACATTTGGCTGGTAAATGATAGCATTTGCTTCACAGGGAAGGTAGAGACACTATTCTTTCTTTTCAGATGCAGCCCAGTATCCTCCATAAAGAAATGGAGGAAACTGTTCCATGCTATTTGTTCATCTAGGCCAGTGGCGGCGAACCTTTTTGGGCCCATGTGCCCAAACTTGGGGGGGGGGGGGGGGGACCAGCTGACACAGAGAGGTAAGTAGCCAAATTACATCTGCTTTTTATCTCAGCCACAAGTAAGGGCAGCTAACCTTCCAGGAAATCATCCACGAGAAGCCAGGTCTTCTTCGTTGTGGCATCAACACTCTGGAACCAGCTCCTGGCAGAGGTGCACCTGACCCCCCTATCTCCCAACATTTCAAAGGCTTCTGAGAACACTGCTTTTCAAAGAGGCCTTTCACTGCATCCCTGCCTGATTTTACGCCTCATTTTTCACCTTTTATCTGGAAAATACGCCTCTTGTAGTTTGCTTATTGTCTGGTTGTTTTTATTCATAATCTTGTTGCAGTTAGGTTTTACATTAGCACACTGTAAACTACTCAGAATAATGTGTTGCACTAATCAGCCAGTAAATCAATCAATCAATCAATCAATCAATAAATGTGTTATAAGACAGTTATGACCTACCTTGCAAAGCTACTGTAAAACTGAATGAGGTAAGAGCAAATATTTTGTACATTTCAAGTTCACAGTATAGATGCTTAGTAGCAGCATTATCATCACTGTGTCAGGAAAAACATTCAGTTTATTTAATTGATTCCTATTTCTAGATGTGCAATTACTGTATTATTTTCTTCAATAAAATACAGCAATTTGCAATGTAATATCGCCACATTCTCAGCTGGGACAAAAAGATGTTCACATCAAATATTCTGTTTATTTCTAGATTGATTTTAATCTATTGTAAAGATGTTCTTATTATTGTTACTACTACTACTACTACTACTTCATTGTTGTTGTTGTTGTTGTTACTACCACTACTACATTTGCTAATTTCAATAAGCCATAATGCGGTTACTTTAATGCAGATTTTGCGTTTCTATAAATATTCTGCCTTGTGCTTTAATCAGTTCTTGCAGTAAAGAATCATGGTCTTTGAATGTTAAATAGCCATGCATATTCAACAGAAATCAGCTCACAGTGCATAGCTTTAGGCTTTATGGGTGTCAATGGAGAGAGGGGGAAACAGGGACAAAAAGCAAAAAAGAAACAGGAAAATTTAAGCAAAGTCGCCTGACTGTGCTGCATATGCATATCACCGCTCAAATACTTTCTTTTGTCCATCTGGAAATGAGTTTTCTGAATGAATATGTTAGGACCTGCAGAATTCGGTAGTCTCCTACATGTCACTACCCCAGGGGGAGGGGGATTTCTGTCCTCTTTCTGCAATCCTTAGACACTACAGCCCATTATCTGACTTACCAAGATGATGTAAGAAAACGGAGAAGAAAAGAGCCTTCATTCTGAAGCCAATCATTTGCACTTTGTCTTTTCAGTATTCCTAATGAACTTTGGACGACTGAGTATCATATGACCCTTGGGAATTTGAAGGAAGTTCTGTGCGACAGTGTAAGATAGCTAACTGGGAAATAGGTGTGTTTTTATTCACCTCCCTTTAGGGATGTATTTTTGTGTAAACTGAACTAATTGACACTCCCCAGACCCATACGTGGATTTGTAGAGCACAGTTATCTTCCAGATTGTGCAAGTCTCCAAACTTTGCCATATAGTTCTTTCTTCCAAAGCTATGTACAAAATGCTTAAGCTGGGGGAAGACGCCTACGAAAATGTACGTGCCAGGGAAAGTTGCTGTGAAAACAAATGCTTCATTTAAGATGATTTTTAAAAAATGATCCTCATGTCTTGTGCTTTGATGGAAGCTACTGAGTTTGGACCGTTAACACGTGTAATGCATGTATGTTACCACAGAGCTATGGACAAAAGTCTAAACAATGGCAGAGTGCTGTATCCAGGCGACCGTAGCAACAGCTCAGGGTGCAGAACTACTGCTGAAACTTGAGCATGTTGAGCTGTCGGAGGCAGCCTGGACTGGAAAGTACTTGAGAATCATAGGGACATCGCTTGCAACAAGGGAAGATGTGTGTATATGATGAAATGAATGAACGGCAAAGATTCGTTCAAGCAAGAATCTTGTAGTGCTTTTAAGTCTAACCGATTGACTGTAGTATGACGGTTTGTGGATTACAAATCCACTTCATCAGATGGGTGACTAATCCAGAAAAGCTCATACATATCTTAATCTGAACGGCAAGTCTCTAATGTTGAAGCAGATTAACATAGCTACCCTTTTGAAACTTGCAAAAAAAATGCCTCTGTCGCTCTCAGATTTAATAGAAATGATATTACCATGGTAATTTCAAAAACCCTCAGAGGAAAAATATGAAAGGAGGTATAACCTGAATATACACTGAAGAAAATACATGCCATAGTAAAGCTGCCACTGTCAGTACATCCCATGTCTAGGCATATATTTGCCTGCACTACAGATCCTAGACCAGGCTAACAGACTGCAGCCCACAACCCGCTGTAGTCTTCTAAAAGGTAACAAAATTACTCCAAAGGGGCTGGAACTGAAGATTATGGCTTGTCTGAAATTGGTTTGGGAGATATCATTAAACCTTAATTAATTGGATTTCCTTCATTGTTTGCAGAACAGTAACATTCTATACAGCTGCTATGCATTATCCATTTATGCTTGTTCCCGCTCTGAAATGTGCCTTATCTTATAATTATTAATAATAGCATCAAATGGGTCCTTTTTCCCCAATTAATGTTCTAGAGAGAAACCGGCTTAGAGAAATTGCTTCATTATACTTTGGCCACTGGATGGGTCTTTATTGTTATTATTATTATTATCTGATGAACTCAGTTGTTGTTCCATTTCTTACGCAGCATGGTTGATGTTGAGCCAAGAGAAGTCAAAAAGTGACCACAACCTGGGATAGAAGCAAATGGAGGAGGAGGAAAAACCCACACTCTCATTACAGTTTTCTCTTTCTCTTTCTAGGTGAAAAAGGACCTCTTCTCTGTGGAAGCATTTGTAACACTTGGCCTGGCTTCCTAACAGGTGAGCAATAACAGCAATTTATTGGTATTTCAGTTTTCTGCATGGTGAGGACACTTATCTCCAGCCAGTGTCTGCTCATGTAACATACATTATATGTTCAATAGCTCAGAAGACTGTGGAGGCAGAGGTTGGGAGTTTGATTATCCATCATGTCTCCAAAAGTAGAGCCACAGTGTGTGGCCTTCGGCAAGCTGCGCAGCCCCAGAACAAGGGAATGGTAAACCACTTCTGAGTACTCTCTACATTGAAAGGGTTGCCATAAGTCAGAATTGACTTGATGACACAGAATTGTTGTTGTTGTTGTTGTTGTTGTTGTTGTTGTTGTTCAAAAACACCAGGCACAATCAAGATGATAAAAACATTGACTGGTATTATATAACAGATACATATTTTAAGCAAAAACCTAAGTATCTGTTAAATATCGGCGCAGTATGTATGCTGTTCCTAATATTGGTGTTTTTTGTAGCTCTGGTGGTGTGATTTCTGAGATATGCAACTGCTTATGATGCTGAGTGAAATTTCTTGGTATTGGTATACCGGGACCACTGAAGTGTGTTTCATCCACAAGCGAGATCTTTCGATGGCTAGGTCTCTGTACTTTGTTAGTTTTTCCCATTCTTTATTTTCAACTCTGGCATCCCCTGGAATTGCAATGTCAATGATCCAGACATTTCTTCATTTTATTACTACTATGTCTGGTGTGTTATGTTCAAGGTGTCTATCAGTTTGGATCCGGAAATCCCACAAGATCTTGACATCGTCATTTTATGACACCTTCGCTATCAGATCTTTCCACAGGTTTTTGGAGGCTGGCAAGTAATATTTTTTGCATAATGCCCAATGCACTAATTTTGCTACTCTATCATGTCTAACTTTGTAATCTGTTTCTGCAAGCTTTGGACATTCACAGATGAGGTGTGACGCAGTTTCATCTTTTTCCTGGCAGAGTTGACATTTGCTGTTAGCATCAGTTCCTTGGATCTTAGCTTTCATCACATTGGTTTGGAGTGCTTGTTCTTGTGCAGCAAAAATCAAGCCTTCGGGTTTTTTTTGTTGTTGTTGTAGACATCCATTATTTTCTTGAAATCATGGGAAACGGGTGAGGTGCCAGAGGACTGGAGAAGGGCCAATGTTGTCCCTATCTTCAAAAAGGGCAAAAAAGAGGAACCTGGGAACTACAGGCCAGTCAGCCTGACATCAATCCCAGGCAAAATTCTGGAACAGATAGATTATAAAGTGGTCATTGTGCAAGCACCTAGAAAACAATGCAGTAATAACTGGAAGCCAAAACGGATTTGTCAAGAACAAATCCTGCCAAATTAATTTGATCTCATTTTTTGTTCAGGTCACCTCCCTGATAGACAGAGGGAATGCTGTAGACATGGTATATCTTGACTTCAGCAAAGCTTTTGACAAAGTGCCCCATGATATCCTGATTATAGCAAGCTAACTAGGTGTGGGCCGGATAGATCAAGTGTCAGGTGGATACACAGGTAGGCAAACTTCAGTTTTGAGAGACTATGGTAATGTGCTCTGAATAGAGGTCTTGGAACAGCGTCTAGTGTATCTGGTGGATACACAATTGGCTACAGATTCGTACTCAGAGGGTGATGATTAATGGGTCCTTCTCTAACTGGGAGGAGGTAACTAGTGGGGTACCCCAAGGCTCAGTTCTGGGCCCGGGGCTCTTCAATATTTTTATTAATGACCTGGATGAGGAAGTGCAAGGAATGCTTGTCAAATTTGCAGATGATACCGAATTGGGCAGAATAGCTAATATCCTAGAAAACAGAAACAAAATTCAAAATGACCTTGATAGGATGGAGCACTGGGCCGAAAACAAGAGAATGAAATTCAAGATGGGGGATACCTGGCCCAGCAAAGCTACGAGCGAGAAGGATCTTGGAATTGTCGTAGATCACAAGCTAAATATGAGCCAACAGTGTGATGTGGTTACGAAAAAGGCTAATGCTATTTTAGGCTGCATTAATAGAAGTATAGTTTCCAAATCCTGCGAGGTGCTAGTCCCCCTCTATTCAGCGCTGGTTAGGCCTCACCTTGGGTATTGTGTCCAGTTCTGGACACCACACTTCAAGAAGGATGCTATCAAATTGGAACAAGTTCAGAGGAGGGCGACAAGGAGGATCAGGGGGCTGGAAACCAAGCCTTATGAGGAAAGGCTGAAAAAATTGGGCATGTTTAGCCTTGAGAAAAGAAGACTGAGGGGTGATATGATAGCACTTTTCAAATATTTGAAAGGCTGTCATACAGAGGAGGGGCAAGATCTGTTCTTGATCATCCCAGAGTGCAGGACACACAACAATGGGCTGAAGTTAAAGGAAGCCAGATTTCGGCTGAATATCAGGAAAAAGTCCTAACTGTTAGAGCAGTACAACAGAGGAACCAGTTACCTCAGGAGTTGGTGAGTGCTCCAACACTGGAGGCATTCAAGAAAAACTTGAATCACCTGGCAGATATGCTTTGATTGTATTCCTGCATTGAGCAGGGGTTGGACTTGATGGCCTTGTAGGCCCCTTCCAACTTCACTATTCTATGATTTCTATGATTTCTAAGGAATACTAAAAACACAGTCAAAGCAGTAATACATAACAATCCATCTAAAAAAATCACACTCAGACAGCCAGTCACTGAGGGAAAGCTTGCCTGAAGAGAAAGGTCTTCATCTGCTTTTTAAACTCTTTCTCTTGCATACATCTCAGAGTGAGTTATTGAGAATTTAAGTGCCTTTTAATGAAAAAGGAGTGGATCTGGGGAACTTGCAGCTATTCTTCTCTGTGAATTTCTGTACTTCTGTTGCATAACAAAAAGTGAATTTTACCAGAAAATTGAAAGTCTGCAACACCACCAAGGGTACCTTCACCTCCAGAATGAGCTTCAGTTCATTTGCTTCTGTCAGTAGGATACAATGGGCATAGTACTTCCATGAAAGTATTTCCTATGCATGCACTTGAAAAAGATGGACACAAAAGATGACAAGGTTTCCTTTTGGTGCACAATGCCTGCATATATCAGTGCAACTGGCAGTCAAGAACAATAATCTGGACAAATCATTAAGTGCATTTGATGACAACAATTTGGACAATATTCTTTGAGTGAAGGAACCATTTTAGCTGGGCAGCAATTCATCTCTTCAGTCTCAGAAACTAAAGGAGATAATTGGATAAAACTCATGGAAGAAATAAACATGTCATGAAACAATCAAAAGGCCTGGAGATTATTATGGCTGCCTAGCAACGACCCAAACAAAGACCCTACTCACGCAAACATTTTCAGAAAATCAAATAGCCCATCAGTTCCTCATTAATGGCAGATCTGAACATTGTCATGGGAAATCAGAACTTAAACATGAAAGAAACAAGTAACTGGAGACTGATGACTTTACAAGACCCTTCAGCTTAAGAAAATTGGAAAATACTATTTGTAGCTGCAAAAATAGCAAAACAGCAGGTCTGGGTGACATCCACATAGAGCAGATAAAACGTTTTGGCACAGTAACAAGAAAGTGACTCCTTAATTTCTTCAATAACTGCTTTGACTCTCTGAGGATCCAGAAAATTTGGAGAAATTCATGAGTGATTGCAATCTTGAAACCTGGTAAAGAACCTAGATCCAAAAAGAGAGGTTACTTACCTGTAACTCTGGTTCTTTGAGTGGTCATCTGTGAATTCACACTAATGGGTTTAATCTACACCTGCGCAGAGGTCTCCGGAATATTCTAGAGCTCAAACAAGCGTTCGCCAGGAACCGCCCCCCCAGCACACGTGGTCCGCCTGTCCTGGCGATTGCCTCAGTTCCAAACAGCCCGCCGCTGCACAATAAGACAGACGTGACGGACAGAAGGGAGGACGGGTGGGAAGTGTGAATTCACAGATGACCACTCGAAGAACCAGAGTTACAGGTAAGTAACCTCTCTTTCTTCTTCATGGTCTCTGTGAATGCACACTAATGGGTGATTAACAAGCTTACCTTACAGGTGGAGGGACGTCACGGCAAGACAGAAGACAAGACTGCACGGCCGAAAGCCGCATCCGACTTGGCCCTGACATCCAAACGATAATGGGATGCAAACGTCAACGGAGTGGACCAAGTAGCAGCCTTGCAAATATCTGGAACAGGTACGCCTTGAAGGAAGGCCGTGGAGGTAGCCACTGCCCTAGTGGAATGAGCCTTGATCTGTGTAGGCAAAGGCTTTCGGGCAAGCTGGTACGCGAGGGGTATGGTTTGAACAATCCATCGTGAGATGGTTTGGGGAGACACATGTGTCCCTCTACGTGGCAAATGTGGAGAAACAAATAGCCTTGTAGACTTACGAAAGGAAGCAGTCCTTTCGACGTAAAATGCGAGGGCCCTCCTTACATCCAGGAGATAGAGGGATCGCTCTAGGTCAGTTGTTGGAGACGGGAAGAAAGTAGGCAGGATAATAGGTTGCCGGACATGAAAATCAGAAACAACCTTGGGGAAGAAGGAGATGTCTGGATACAGTGTCACTTTGTACAGATGAAATTGAAGGAACGGAGGATCCACTCGTAGGGCCGCAAGTTCCGACGCTCTACGAGCCGACGTGATGGCCACTAAAAACAACACTTTAAAGGAGAGCAGACACTCAGAGGAAGTCGCAATAGGCTCAAATGGTGGTAGTGACAGGCGACAGAGGACCGTGTGTAGGGACTACTGAGGTGGTGGAGGAGGCCTGGATGGATGGAGGTTGGCCACACCTCATAGGAACTGTTTCAAAGTAGGGTGTCTGAAAAACAAGGCAGCATCTGAGTCCTTTGGTTGGTGGGCTATAATAGCCAACATGTAAACTTTGATGGTAGAGAGTGAGAGATGGTAGTCGAAGAGATAAGAAAGAAAGACGAGAACTGCCAGAAGGGTAGTAGGAGTCGTAGGGAGGTTATTTTGAAGAGTGAACCTCTGGAAAGCAGACCATTTATAAGAATAAAGTTGGTTGGTGGCCGGCTTCCTTGCATGAGCGAGGATGGAGTTTAAGGAGGATGGATCCTCCAAGCCGTGCGGTGGAGGAATTGGAGGTTGGGATGATAAGTTTGTCCGTGATGCTGGGTGAGAAGGTGAGGAAGGAGCGGTAGATGGCCGTATTGAGAGGCTATCAACCTGAGCATCGTGAACCAGGGCTGTCTTCGCCACCAAGGGGCTATTAGAATGGCATTTGAACGGTCTTGTCGTAGTTTGACAATGGTCCGTAGGAGGAGCGGGATCGGTGGAAAGAGGTAGAGGAGATGTGTGGTCCAGTGTGCCATAAGAGCATCGCCGAGGGAGCCTTGGCTGAGGCCAGCCCTGGAGAAGTACTGGATGCACTTGGTGTTGGTTGCCATGGCGAAAACGTCTATGTCCGGCCGGCCCCACCTGATGCAAAGTTGAAGAAACACGGTGTCGTCGAGGGACCACTCATGCATTTGAGAATTCAGCCTGCTGAGAGAGTCTGCTAATTGGTTGTGTTGTGTGGCGATATGAAGTGCCATGGGAAAAATATGGCGATCCAGACACCACTCCCAGAACAGCACGGTAAGGTAAAGGAGGGGTAGAGAGTGTGTATCACCCTGTTTGTTGATGTAATATAGTGCTGTCATATTGTCCGTGGTCACCTGCACAGCTGTACCAACAACGAGCGGTTCGAAGGCACGAAATGCTTTGAAAATCGCAAGCAATTCGTGGTTGTTGATATGGAGAGTTTTTTCGCAGGGGGACCAGGTAGCATGAACTCGCAGGCCTTGGCAATGAGCGCCCCAACCAACAGGACTGGCGTCGGTCGTAATTTGGGTCGTTAATTGGAGAGGCGCAAACGGCCTGCCGAAGAATAGGTTTGCTGGGGTGGCCCACCAAATCAGCTGAGATGCAAGTTCTGGGGTGACTTGGAGAAGCATGGTGGGCGGGTCGAGAAGAGGGTCGAATAGGGATAGGTACCATGATTGTAGCGAGCGCATTTTTAGTTGGGCGTGCTGGATTACGGATGTGGTGGAGGCGATGAGGCCGAGGAGGCGTTGTACTTGATGAGCCGTGACCAGCACGTGAGGCTGGAAGTGGCTGACAAGAGTACATATCTTGATTACACGTTCTCGAGGGAGAAAGGCCATCGCGTGATGTGAGTCTAGAACAGCGCCTATGTAAGTGACTCTTTGAGAGGGAGTTAGTACTGACTTGTCAACTTTGACTTTGAGGCCCAGATCTGCTGGTAAAGAGAGAGTGACAGCAGTGTCCTTCAGCGCTTGCGCACGCAACTGAACTACAAATAACCAGTCGTCGATGTACGGAAACACCGAGATTCCTAGGGTGCGAAGGTGCGCTGCTACAGGGGCCATGCATTTCGTAAATACTCGCGGCGCGGTGGAGAGGCCGAACGGAAGGGCATTGAATTCGTAGATAGTGTGACCAAGAGAGAAGCGAAGAAATTTGCGGTGGTTCTGTCTGATGGTGATATGAAAATATGCGTCGCTCAGGTCGATGACAGAGAACCAGTCTCCCTTTTGTAGAAGAGGAAGGATACGTTCTAGAGTCACCATGCGAAAACACTTTTGAATGATAAAATAATTGAGGTCGCGGAGGTCGAGAATGGGCCGTAGACTGCCGTCTCGCTTCGGGACGAGGAAATAACGGGAGAAGAATCTCGGGTCGGAGGCACTCGGCGTGATGAGTGAATTGCTCCTTTCGAGAGGAGAGATTGAATCTCTAGTTCGAGGGCGCTGGATGATGAGGTTAGGACGGTCTGCGGTGGGGGGAAGGAAATGAATTCTAGCGTGTACCCGGTGGATATGATTGACAGAACCCATGAATCGGTGGTTATGTGTGCCCAAGATCGAAAATGGGGCACCAGGCGGGTGGTGAGGGGAGTGGATAGAGTACGGATTTGGACGGTAGGCGAGTCAAAGATTCTGCTTGTTCTTTTTATCAGGACGCCTGAAGGATCGCCGAGGGTGCTGACGCTGAGTGTGCTGGCGAGGTTGGAACGTTGAAGTTGATTGAGGTAAGTAATGTTGCTTTTCCGGAAAGGACTTGTATTAGTGGAAGGGATATGGCAACGCCACTGGTATCTCTGAGGCCGATAATACGACTGAGTATTATATGAGCGCTGCCTTTTTCATCTGTAGGTTGTCAAGAATCTCGTCCGTTTTCTCGTCAAACAGACCCATCCTGTCACAAGGTAAGTCCTCAATACGCATCCTAGAGTCCTCCGAGATTTGAGCGGAGGGGAGCCAGGCATGCCTACATAAGGCTATGGCTGTGGCCATGTGTCTGGAGGCTGCCTGTATTACGTGTTGTGCCGTGATGCATTCTTGTCTCGCTAATGCCATAGCCTCTTGGTGATAGGCGAGACCACGAGGCTTGTACTCCCCAGTTGCTGACTGTACTGATGGTAGGGCTTTGTTCCAGAGAAACCTATGATAGGCTCCCATTGCTGCTAAATAGTTGGCAGCGCGTAAGGTGAAAGATGCCAGAGAGTAAACTCTACGGCCGATAATGTCCAACTTCCTGCCCTCTTTATTGTTTGGAGTGGTGTTGGAGCGATTACGTGCTCGGTTTTGCGTTGCGTCTACAATCACGGAATTAGGAGGAGGATGTTTTGAAAGAAATTCCGTATCAGTGCCATGGGTCTTGTAGAGATTCTTGACTCTCCGAGAGATCTGAGGCACCGAAGATGGTTTAGACCAAGACTGCTTAATCAAGCTTGAGCAGTGACGGAATGAAACCCATACGAAGTGGGGGTGTCGGATCCTCATCAATATCCTCATACACCTTATCAGATCCCGATTGAGTTGGCTGTTGGACTTCAAGGTCCATGGCTTTGGCAATGCGGAGAATCAATTGTGAGTAGGATGAGAAATATTCTGATGGAGATGGCAGATTGGTGTCAGCCACATCGGAATCAGGAGTCGGAAGATTGGGGGGTGATTCTTGTAGTGTTATGGAATCCGAGGAATAAGAATCTGAAGATTGTGCTGGTGAAGGTGAGGAACCCTGTTGATACGAAGAGGCTGACATATCAGGAAGAGCGTCTGGCCAGTGTCGTTTGGGAGCCACGGTACCGCGCTTGCGAGGTATTGATCAAGCAGAGTGATCCAACTTACGCTTTTGAGGTTTCTTGGGGTCTACAGTACCGGGCAATGGGCCGGTATAAGTCGTGGTGACCTGCAGGGATGATGAACGGACTTGAGAAAGAGTAGCCGTATCGGCCGTTGGTATGGAGGACTTGGCCAGTGGCTTTGGTTTCTTCGGTACCGAAGTTGACAGAGCCGGGGCCGCCTGAGCATGCCGTTTATGAGGTTTCTTATGGGGCTTCGGTACCAGCGGGGGAGGAACGCCTTCATCATCCGATGACTGGTCGTAGTAGTAGCCAGAATGGTATCGAGGAGGCGAAGGGGACTCTGAAGAATCCGAAGGGTAGTAGTACGCGTACCGAAGGCGCTTGGGTTCAGTGTAACGTTCGGTATCATGCTGCCAATACCAGTGTGGATGATGTCGATACCGTCTAGGCGGTGGCTCATAGTAAGCTGGAGGCTCATAAACGGTGACTCGTTTGGGCCGGTGGTGTCGAGCCCGAGAGTCCCGCGATACTGACAGTCCTGAAAGTTTCGGAGGCTGTGAGAGAGCGGTATCGGAACGGCCAGTGTCCTCAATGTGGTGGAGTTTAGCTCTCTTCTTCTGCAAAGGCACTGGATCAGCAGGGACAGATGCTGATTCAGACTCACACCCGGACACAGAGCAACCCAAGGATTTGGGGCTCGAACAGGCCGAGTAAGACAATACAGTCACCTCAGCCAAGGTGTCCGCCCAAGAAGGAGATTGAGCCAACAGAGGAGAAGGCGGTTGGCCGGATGGAGGAGGAATGGATTCGTGGTTGGTATCAAGATTGATAGGTGGTTGATCTTGCATGGGAGGGTGCTGTACCAGTGGCTGAGCGTCGATGGAAGACTTCTTAGGTTTTTTTGGTTTTGTACCGACCGGTTTCGAGGTAGATTTCGGTGTCGGGGTCGATTGAGATGCCGATCCAGAGGACTTAGGCTTAGGCATTTTTGGTTTAGATTTAGGTGTTGGCAACGGAGAGTTGGCGGCAGAAGAAACCGGTGGTGGTTGTGAACCCTGTGTCTCATCCATCCTGGATGGGGGACAAAGAGATTGCTCCCACAAGAAAGATTTGAAGCGCTGTTGATGGAGCTTGATGGCTTGTTTAGTAAAATTTTTACAATGGGAGCAGGAGGCCGGTTGATGCGATTCTCCCAGACAAAACAGGCAAGACCCGTGGCCGCCAGAAACAGGCAACTTATTCGTGCACAAAGTGCACCTCTTAAACGGCCCTGTGGGGGCCATAAACGGCGGGAAGGGAAGGGGGGGGAATTAATGGAAGGAAAAACCAAAGTCCAAATCTCACAGAAGAATTACGAAGAGAGTCTATTCTCAATAACAGCGATACGATTATTATGTTTCCTAAGGAAAAAGAACCAGAATGCGCAAATGGAGAGCTCAACAGAAGATAAGACCTTAGCGGCGGTAAAAAGGAACTGAGGCAATCGCCAGGACCGGCGGACCACGTGCGCTAGGGGGGCGGGTCCTGGCGAACACTTGTTTGAGCTCTAGAATATTCCGGAGACCTCTGCGCAGGCGCAGATTAAACCCATTAGTGTGCATTCACAGAGACCACAAAGAAGAATCACAGATTTTTCATAAATTTTCCTGAACAATGTATCCAATGGAAAATGTTAAAAATGGTCTATGCTAGGGTCCTATTAAGTTTAATATTGACACCAATGATCTATGACTTCTTTGAGGCACCAGACATTTCATTTATACTGACAATCTTGCACTTGCTGCTCAGTTTTTAGATGGTAGAACACCTCTTAACAGATGTGTTAGAAGAACTTGGTGCTTACTATTACCCTTCTAGGACTCAAATATGTGTCTTTCATCTGAGAAAGAGACAGGCATCTCAGAAACTTCAAGCTACCTGGAATTGGATCATTGCTTTGCCCACCCAATGCCTAGGTGTTCCTTTGGCTCATAAACTGACCTATAAGAAGCACTGCCAAACCACAAAGCAAAAAGTCATTGCAAAGAACAATATTCTTCAAAAGCTACCAGGAGCCATTGGGGGCACACAGTCACAAACATTAAGAACTACAGCCTTGGCCCTGTGCTACTCCACAGGCAAATATGCCAGATTGGTGTGGTATAGTTCAGCCCATGCAAAACAGCACTCATTGAAAGCTGTACAATCATTAGCACATGTCTAAATTCATCCCTTACTGAGAAAACCAATTACCTAGCAGTCAACCCGGTGGCATATGGAGAGAGGTAGCAGGTAATAGTGAAAGATTGAAGCATCCATATCAAATGTGCATGCACTCTTTGTCTCCCATCCTGATCCTCCCAGATTAAAATCAAGGATTTTTTTTTCAGAACATGTGTGAATCCTGAAGCACCAGCAGAGAATGCCAAGATTATAATGTGGAAGGAAAGAACTACCCCCGTCTTAAAATGGATGGAACCCCAGGAAACGTCAGCTGTTTGTCACATTGAGAACCAAGTTACTTGGAAGTAATTTAATAGGCTACAGACTGGAGATAGCAAAATGAAGATGACATTGGCAGATCATAGGAAAGGTGAAATGGGGCCTTTGCACCAACACAGCCCTTTACCTGTGTGGCTTCCTGGAGAGGTCTGATGTCACTACTTTGACACCTACTTTGACATCCCAGCTGGATTACTGTAACACCCACTCTATGTGGGGCTGCCTCTGGAAAATGTCCAGAAATTTCAACAGGGTCCCAATCATGACAGCCATATTGCAAACTGGGGCTGGTCACGGGATCATATAACCCCTTTGTTATAGCAGCTCCATTGGCTGCCGATCCATTTCCGGGCACAATTCAAAGTGCTGGTTCTAACCTATAAAGCTCTGAACAGCTTGGATCCAGGCAATCTCAAGGACTATGTCTCCATTTATGAGCCCGCCTGGGTAGTAAGCTCACTAGGAGAGGCCTTTTTCTTGGCCCTACCACCTTCGCAGGTGCATTTGATAAAGACATGGGAGAGGCCTTCTCTGTTGCTGTTCCCAGACATTGGAACTCCCTCCCACAGAAAGCCAGGCTGGCCCCATCTTTGCTGTCCTTCCACAAGCAGGCAAAGACCGTTCTCTTCAGCAAGTTTTCGCTCAATGACTGGCTGCTTGAGTGGGGTTTTTAAATGGACTGCTGTGCCTTACTGCTTTAAATGTGATTTTGGTGTTGTTTTTGTTTACTATTTTTTGGTGTGGTATTTGTTTCATCCTTTTTAGTATTTGTATACAGTAGGACCCCATATCCGTGGGGAATTGGTTCCAAGACCACCACCACGGATGCTGAAAACTGTGGATTATAGTGAATGATATCATAAGATGTTTCCCAAAGTGTGCACCACCAAACCTACTGAGGGGCACCACGGAAAAGGGAAGGGAACATAAAGCAAGATCTCTGCCCCCCCCCCCGCAGCTCCACCACAGCACCTGGTGGTCCCAGTCTTGGCCACCTCCTTGGGCCACTCTGGCCAGGCTTGGCTTGGCTGCCTCAGCTGCTTGCTTGTGAGCAGGCGGGGCTGTCTCCCAGGCTGCTGGCTGCCTCACCTGGCTGCCCCAAGAGCTGCCTGTCCCTGTCGCCACCCTCAGGAGAGATGGCCCAGGCCAGCCCCACACCCCTCCACTGACCACCCACAGTGGGCGAAAGGGCTGAGCTGCCAGGGGTGGGGATAGGTAGGGACTAGAGCTGCCCTTTTTCTGGCTCTGCTTCCTTGCAAACTCCTGTGGCCTGGAGGCGGCCCCAAGGGGGGGCAGAAGTGAGAGGAGCAAGAAGTGAACTGGGAAGGAGGATAAGCCACCCTTGCCTTTGGACGGCCAGAAACGAGGGAAGGGGTGCCCCATGCCCAGGGTTGGGGAGGAAAGGGAAGGGCAGAGTCGGGGGCTCATGCCCATCCCAAGCAGCAATTCCACACTGGGTCACCAGTCCTCCTGGGAACCCACTAAACAAAGAGGCCGCCCATTGGTGGGCAGGCACACGGGCTGCGTGCCACGGGAAACCCCAGTCTTTCACTTCTCTGTTCTTGAAATCCTGCTACGCAACTGCAGAATTATTTTTAAAAGCAGTGATATTATAATTCTGTCATCCGACGCAGAGCATTTCAAATCTCCTCAGTTGCTAGGCTAACTTTAAAGTACATTTTAAAATGAAAAGCCCAACAGCTGCAGTAATGATTCTTGCTCCTCTGCTTATTTAGCAAACATGTAAATGCTGGTATGGGGTTAAATGTGAAAATTTGGAAGCCTCACCGTTACCAACCAATTTGGACCTAATCACACTCCCAGTTATGCCTAGTACCAGCCCCACCCTGTCTCATCACTGTTTAAAAAAGATGATCATGAATGAAACACTGTCTTTGTAAGTACTTTATACTTCATCAATTGCAAACAATTCTATAGGGCTGTCAGAATATGGATTTTGAGCTCACTGGATGTTCAGGATGAGCCAGAATCATTTTTGTTCTTGCATGGCTGCCAAATCCTGTACACCTGCTTGGACTGAGAAATTTATAATTATGAATTCTATTTACATGGTGGTATATATATATATATATATTTAAAGCTGTTGTTCCCTAGCCTGCTCATTTTCCAAATTCTTCTATTTGTTCTTCAAATTAAATCACACTTTCTTTCCTTTTTGAAAAAAAGGAAGAAATAGAACCATTCATAGTAATGGTGTGCAGTACCAACAGTGCTTTCTTGTTCACATCTGGTAGGGTCATACAGGTCCACCTAATCCGTTTCCTCGCTTTTTCATTCCAAGCTGAGCATTAAAATGTGCTATCAGAAGAATTATAGCATTCATTTCATCACATGCAGAATGCACTGTCGCCAGGCACATACTTGAACAAACCATTGCCTTTTTTATATCAAGAGTTGAACTGTGTACTTATTTCAGCCTGCCACTTGCTATAACATCCTTCTTGTCACTGACCTTTAATTTGCTTCTCTTGAACCCGTCTTCTTGCACCGTACTTTTGAGGCTAATGCTAGACTTCCTTCCAATGCATATGCCAACTTCAAAAGTGTTGTGAATGTGTACAAGGTGAGACAGAAGAAAAATAATAAGTGTTCTCTCTGTAGCAGAGGAGATGCTGTGGTGGATCAATGGGCAGTCAGTCCCACAACAGAGCCACAAATAAGGAAACTTAAGCGGACTTGTCCACAAAGGTTCACATTAAAATAAATGAGTAGTGAAAGGTTTCAATGTAATAAGAACCTAATAAGAAAGAAGTCCAGTTGCCATGACTCAACTTCCAGATTTTATTTATTTATTTATTTATTTATTTATTTATTTAACTTATATGCCGCCCACTCTACCCAAAGGTCTCTTTGATAACCTCACCTGGATGACTGAGAATCTTCACAGATATATTTCACATTAAACTATAACAGTTAGTCTTTAAGGAGCCACCACGTGTTTTTTTTTTAAAAAAGATTGTGTTTTTTTAACCTATAATTTACTGAGAAAGTTACATTCAAGATGGAAAAGCCAAAATCCTAAACCTCACTAGAGAGGCATGTGCTCCAGGTGAACAAACATACAGGAGAGACAGGTCCTCTGCTCCTTAGAAAAGTGAGGAGACCAAAGTCAGAAAGAGACTGAAGACTGATAGGCTTCCTTAAGAAATATCAGTTGAACAACGGCTTTGAATACTGTTGGCACAGCTCTCTCTGTGTGTGCAAGACTGATGATGTCATCAAATGTGCCCTCTTTCATTAAAGGTTTCTGATTCCCACCCTATATCTGGTTCTGAGGCTCCCTAGGGACCTCTTTCATCCTGGGGAAGGATGTCAAAAATGTCAAAAATTTAATGTCAAAAAATCACCACTGCCAGGATCGGTCATCTAGCCTTAGTCTAGGCCAGTGGTTCCCAACCTTGGGCCCCCAGATGTTGTTGGACTAAAATTCCCAGACGCCTTCACCATTAGCTGTACTGGCCAGGATTTCTGTAGTCCAAAAACATCTGGGTATCCAAGGTTCGGAACCACTGGTCTAGGCCATGAGAGCTCTTATAGGAAAATGGTTTCACAGCCAGATGTCTGCCCTCTGCAGGGTGAGATTTCCTCATCCACATTGCCACTGTTGATCCCGCTTACAGTTTTGTCTCCCATGGGCAGGCACAAGATAAGCTTTCCCTTGTTCCCAGATGTTCCAACTGTCTTCTGTGTAATCATATTTGCTATATAATATAATCTTAGGAATCTCAGAACTGCAGAGCTGGAAGGAAACCTATGGATCCAGTTCCTGCCAAGGAGGCGCAGTGTGGAATCAAACTCCCAACCTCTGGCTCTGCAGCCAGATACCTAAACCTCTGAGCTATCCATAATGTATATAATTGTCCTCTGTTCCTTCAGTTGAAAGCTCCCATTTCCCAGTACATATGATGAAGACATTACTTGTTTGTGTGGGGAGGAGAGCCTTGTGACAATTTTGTTCAGAGCAATGAGCATCTGCAGTCATCATAACTGGTCAGCTGCTGAAGGTGGAAGTATCATACATTGATGAAGACATGCATGCAAGCGACCCTAAATCTCTCAGCCGGGCTGTGTTTGACTGGGATAGAATCACTTCACTTCACTTTCTTTTACCTTCCCTATCTGTAAAATAAAATAAAATAAAAAAACAGAAACAAACAAAAAGAATGGAGATAATGATACGGAATGTAGACTCCAATGGACACAAATTGTTTAAAAATACTATTATTTTCACAGAAAGACAGCCACCTACAGCGAAAGAGAATAAAGTGAAGGATAGGAGAAACCACCTGCCCCCTTTCCTCACAGAAATTACACCAGCCATTCCCTGACACATATTTTATTTATTTGAATGTCAAAGCAGCTTAGCCACCCTTTAAAATTTCTTCTTCTACAGAAACATAATAATTTTCCACATTCCACCCGCTTTTAACCTATTCACATTGATTCTACACATATTGTCGCTTTAGATAAATAGCAATGGAGGTGGGGGGGAGTGTGAAAACAGCATGGAGGGGAAAGGGTTAACCCCTTGCTCCTACACTGCAGCCCTAATCTAACATTGAGAGCTCTAAATTTAAATCTCTCTCTCTTTTTTTAATCACAAGCAGGGAAGCAGGTAGAGAGATAGCTGGACTTTTAGATAATAATGATGATGATGAAGGCGTATTAAAGAGGGATAAAGAGACTACAGGGAAATTAAATGGAGTGTCCATGTGTCTCTTCACTGCTCAGGATGTAGGGCAGCCAGATATCCACACCTGAGCCAAATTTTCAGGGGGAAAAATAAATCTGAGGAGCACTACAGATAGCCTGTTATCAAAAGTATTCTATTCAGTCAAGGATGGAAACTTTGACCGGTTTGGGGAGAAGGTTGTGCCCTCAAGACCCTCCAAGGGTGGCAGGGTTTGCCTAAAATGTGACAGGACAGGAAGAAGGGAGAGAAGGAGAGTGAAATGGTTAGGAAGTCACGTCCGGTTTTGAAAAGCTGGTAATTTTTTTGTGCTAAAAGGTACAAGGGTAGCCTGTGGTCTATTTAAAAGAGGAAATACTTCTCCTAAAGGGCTTCCAGTAGCAGCATTTCACCTTTATTTTCTGGGGGGAAAAGGATACTGAAGATGACAACGATGACGATAACAATAACAAATAATAATGAAATGTCTGGATAACTGACATTGCAATTCCAGGGGATGTCAGAGTTGGAAGATAAAAATTAATACAGACACTGGGCAATAGAAATAACTCACTTGTGGATGAAACACATTTCAGTGGTCCCCACAGTCATCAAGACATTGGGAATGATGCCACAGAATTTTATAAAATATTACAATCAATAACACCATCAGAGCTGCATAAAATGGCAGTATTAGGAACAGCATACATGTAGTTTAGAAATCCCTCATATTAAAAACAATTAAAGAACTTGTATCCCTTAGCAAAAAAACAAAACATACTTCAGCCAGTCCTGATCACAGATATTAGAACCCAATCGGTTAGCATAACAGTGCCATCAGAAGGCATTACGTAGCAGTGATTGGCAGGAATTTCACTGAGAGTATTAGAAGTGCAACTGAAATTAATGCATTTGGAATCCATTGGCGCCAGCTGGAAGTCATCTGAGGTCTGTGATATAGTCCCCTCTATTTTCTTCATCTGCCACTTGAAATGCCATTAATTCTGCTTTTGAGGATAAAAGAAACTGGGGAGAATTTCCAGAACCTACTTGAGAGTTACCTATTGACTCACTGTGTGCGAGGAAAGCCATGAATGTAAAACACAAAATAGCTATGCCTTTTATTGAGTCTTTTTCTTCTGGTATAAGAGTGTTTCAGCTTTTGAGTAACAGAAGGTTGTTCAGCAGGGAGGCAGAAAGAGGTCTATATCTGGTGCAAACCCTGGAGTGTATAGTATCATTATTTAGCAAGGCCTGCTCAAACTGTTTTGCTACTTGAGACTTGCCCTGCCATTTTACCTATAGTAATCAATAGGACTGGCCACTAAATCCTAATGCCAATACCTGTGATGGGAAATCATCCTGAGTTTAGCCACCTAGGTGCAGGAGTGCAGGGCTGGTTAGCTGGAACTCAGAACTATTGGTTTATTATCTATTTATCACTGATACTTCTATCCCACTCAACCTAATGGGACCACAAACTCATAAAACAAACAAAGTAAACAAACTGAATAGAACCAAGTGATGGTGGCAGCCTTCAGGTGGCACAGGGTCAAAGGGTACATTAACTGAGGGGAAGAATATCCTTAAAGGCTTAGCAGAATACTAAAGTTTTTTTGCTGCTTTTTGAAACTCTGGAGGGAGGAACTGTATATATATTTATGTGCATGTATAAAGAGAGGTTACTTACCTGTAACTCTGGTTCTTTGAGTGGTCTCTGTGAATGCACACTAATGGGTGACTAACAAGCTTACCTTGCAGGTGGAGGGACGTCACGGAAGGACTGGAAAAACACAGCTCTCCTGGAGGCAGCATCTACTTTGGCTCTTGCGTCCACCCTGTAATGGGAGGCAAACATTGAATGTGTTGCCAAAGTAGCAGTTTGCAAATGTCCATCAATGGGACTCCACGGAAGGACGCTGCAGAGGAGGCTGTCATCCTCGCCGAATGAGCCTTAATACCTTAAGGTAAAGGTTGCTTGGTGAGTTGTTATGTCAATTGTATAGTGTAGATAATGCATCAGGATATTGTCGGTGAGGATATCCAAGTAACCCCTTGCAGGTGGTACGTTGACATGAACAGTCTTTAGACTTTGTGAATGGGGCCATCTATTAGGTATAGAAGGCCTGGGCCCTTCGGTGTCTAATGCATGTGGTGGTCTGTCTAGATCAGCAGTAGGGTACAGAAGAAAGGTCGGTAGATGTATTGTTTTGAGAGAGGAGATGTGTTCCATTGTGGTAACTGGAAGCTTGAAGGGAGGACAAACAATCAGTGTAACACATTTGACAGAGACCACCGAGGAATAGGTGGGGTTGGCAACAGTCGAGTATTGGTCACTCTTGAAGGAACGGTTTATGGTTGGATGTTTGAAATCCTTGCAGCATTTGGATCCGGTGATTGGTCTGTTATAAAAGCTGAAGTGCAATTTTTGAGCGTAGAGAGTGATAGTTGTTTGCCGACAGATAAGAGAGGAATTGTAGACCGATGTCTGAGGTAGAGATAATTATCCATTTCTGTGAATAAAGTTTGATTGTGGGGGTTTTCCCGACATGGACCAAGATATCATTCATCGAGGGAGGATTCTGAGAGTGTAAGGTGGAGGATGTATAGATCCTGCTGGTGAGCTCTGTCATGATGTAGAGTGAGAGAGTGGGTTATGGGAGGTAGGCGGAAATAGTTGTTGGTAATGTTTTGTAATATAGTGAGCCAGAGTTGTTTGGCTACCGTAGAACGGTGAGTATTGTCTTGGTACGATCTTTCGTGATTTTGACTATTGTCTTTAGATGGAGAATGATAAGCAGGAATAGATATATGAGGTGAAAGTTAAATCTGTCATGAGGGCGTCCTGTAGGGGTCCGTGGCCCATGTCTGCTGTTGAGTGACAGAGGTTGCCTTGGTATATTGGTGTGTTGCAGAGGTATCGATGTAAGGGGATTCCAGATCTTGCACGGTAAGGGAGAAATTGTATGGTCTAGTGACTGGTGTTGTGGGTATTCATTATGCTGGGTACGCTTGCTCCTTGATTGTCTTTTGTGAGGATATATAATGCCATGGGGAATATATGGCGTTCGATGCACCGTTGGGAAATTAGGTGCAGTGATGTTGTCCATTGCGACCCGGGAGACCTTACCTCGGATGAGAGATTTGAACAGTATGAACGCATGGAAGCAGTTAGGCGTTGTAGGTTGTTTATATGTAGGTGTTGTGTGGCGTTTTTTGGTAATGCGTTCTCTTGGATTTCCGCACTTCGCATCCTGTCCGGTGTTGTTGTCGTGTGTAGTGTTCTGTATAAGCAGTTTTAAGGGAACAAAAGTTGTCCCCTGAGGAGGTTGTATTGTGTTCCAGCACAATAGCTGAGATGGCTGGTTTTTGTTTGTTTGTTTTACTGTGTTGACTTTCAGACCTAGATCCGGAAGGAGAGGAAGGATTGTTTGGGTGTTCTGTGACCTCCTTGGATTAAGTGAACATGGCGGCACCTCCAGAAAAGTTCAATGTGGAAGAGCATAGGACCATAATCAAGTTCCTGTTTCTCCAAGGGAAAGGTGCAAAGCAGATCCATGATGAAATGTCACAAACTATGGGTGACAGTGGCCCTTCATATGCAACAGTTAAACGTTGGGTTGTCAATTTTAATAGGATTGTTGATAGTTAAATGACCGAGCTGTTTTCTTTAATTTTTGTAGGTTCTCCAATATCTCGTCAGTCATCTGATCGAAAAGACCGGAACCATCAAAGGGTAAGTCCTCTATTCTCATTTTGATATTATCTAGGATATGTGTTGATCTTAACCATGCGTATCTGCGCAATGCCACTGCAGAAACCAGCTGTCGTGATGATGCATCTATGACGTGCCTAGCTGTAATTCTTTCTTGACGTGCGAGGCCCATGGCCTCCTGGTGAAATGCAAGGCCGCGTGCTTTGTATTCTCCCGCAGCAGATTGGAGAGATGGGAGTGCTTTATTCCACAAATAGCAGTGGTATGCTCCCATTGCTGCGATGTAGTTGGCAGCTTGGAGAACGAACGAGGCTAAGGAATAGGCCCTGCGATCTGCTATGTCAAGTTTTCTGCCTTCTTTGTTGTTAGGGGTTGTGGTGGAGCGATTGTGTGTCCTATTTTGTGACGCGTCGACGATCAGTGAGTTTGAAGGTGGATGTTTAAACAAGAATGTGGTATTGTTTCTTGGTCGATGACCGAGTGCGAAGAGTCAGAGGAATGAGATGACTGGGTGGGAGAGGTAGGGTAATGTTGAGTAGGAGCTGTTTCCGAATGAGTATGCTGGAGTTTAGATGGAGTCGTTTGATTCGGTATCACAGACGTGTGATCTCTGGTATGCCCTTTATGTGGGGGCTTGGTACCGGTAGCCACCATCTGATCAGTATACTGCAAGGGAGGTTCGTATCGAGTACGAGGTCTGGTACCGAGGCCTGGTACCGAGGTTTGTTTCGGTACCGTGTGTTTAAGCTGAGGCCGGTCAGTTTTTTGTTCAGTTGGTTTGTGTCTCCGTACCGGGGCAGATGAGATGGAGTCGTCATCTGATGTTGATCGGGATCGGTAACCCTTACGGTACCGTGGTCTGTATCTGGGCAACATGGATGATTCGGAATAGTCGGAATCATAGTAACGTCGATGACGGTGTCGCCTTCCTGGATGGAGTTCGAGCTCGGCAGAAGGGTTCTGATATGCTTGATAACGAGAGCTTTCATAGGCTGGGTCATTGTATTCAGGAGGCTCATATAGCCTGACCCTCTGAGATCGCCTATGTCTTCTGTACCGCTCTCGGGGTGTGAAGGACCCAGGTGGAGTAACGGGTCTCACAGTATCGGCACCATGGTATTGACAATGAGAAGTTTGATGTTCTTTCCTCAACCTCTTGCGGGGAGGAGAAACGTTGGGTGCCTGATCATGATGGTCGGATTCATAAGCTGACACTGATCGCACTGTTGATATAGGGCTGGAGTGCGGTGAAGCTGGGATCGCTGTAACTTCCGAGGTATTAACCAGAGGTGTCGGAGAGACAGCGAGGATAGGTGACTCAAGTTGACCCGATGGTGGTATCAGAATGTCCTCTGGAGACTCAATCGTCACTGTGGGTGTAGGTGGTTTTTGCAGAAGGGTATCAGGTGCTTTCTTTCGTTTCTTAGTTTTAGAGGTGCCTGATATGGAAGGGGACTTCGGTATTTATAGCAGACGATCTGGCGGATGAAGAGACTGTTGATAGAACCGGGGATTGTCTGGGGGGTTGCGCTGTATGAGGCGATTCCATTGTCTGAGGTTTAAGAGATTTTTCCCAGAGAAAAGACTTGAGTCTTTGTTGTCTTAATTTTAGTGCTTGTTTTGTAAGGTTTTTACAAAATTGGCAAGATGATGTTTGGTGGGCTTCCCCCAAACAGAACAGGCAGGTATTGTGGCCGTCTGTAAGGGGAATTTTATTAGAGCACGACGTGCACTTTTTGAAGGGGGGGAGGGGTGCCATAAATGGCGGGAGAAAAGGGGGAAAGTCCAAATAATGTACTTATCTAATGATGTTATGGTAAATGTTGATTAGAAGAGTTCAAAGTTGAGAAAGAAAAATGGTCCTATTATTCCTTTTTTATAGAAATATCTAACGAACGCAGCAGCTCGACGGAGGAGAGACCTCATGAGGCGGCGGCAAAAGGAACTGAGGTAACTGTGAGGGTGGGTGGACCTCGTGGGCTAGGGGGGCGGTCCTTCACGAACGTAGCATAAAGCTTTGGAATATTCCGGAGACCTCTGTGCAGGCGCAGATAAAACCCATTAGTGTGCATTCACAGAGACCACGAAGAAGAACCTATGCATTTCCCGAGACTGAAGAACATTTATGCAAATTTTAATAGCATATACATTTTAGTCATTTGCATTTGTAAAATGTACACACACCTTGTGCCTCTTTTACTTCTCGGAAATCCCATCACCAGCTTCACAAATGTGCCGATTTTAGAGGCAGGGTATGTTTTTTCTTGCAGTGATTTTTGGGTGTCTATGTGTAAACAGTATCCTTTCACTAAGATTCATGAGCCCAACAAGATTATTTTCTGCCTCTTGTTCCATTTGTGAGGTCGCGGAGTATAATTTAGCATCACACGTCCAGTTCCTTTCATGCTTCCAGCAGGAGCATCTGCACAAAGACGTGCATGCTTTTAATCGCCAATCTGTGTGCTTTCATTTCTGAAAGTGCCTTTAATTCATTTCAGCTACATTTATGCCCTTTTGAGCTTGCTGTCCAGTGACATCCAAGCAATTGACATATCCATGGCAAAAGTTGTTCACCGAAGGTGATGAAGGGAACAGAAGCAGTGTATGATGAAATGATGGGGCTTGTTTCCCTTTGAGAGAAGACAAGGCAGAGAATGGGAAATGACACGGAGAAGGGTGAAAAGGCCACCTAGTGTAATGACTGTTGGTGAGAAAAAGCAGAAGATGATCCCTTGTCTCATCAATATGCAACCACTGGAAGGATAGTTTAAAAAACCCTCCACACAGACTGCATATTTAGAACAGTGGGAATTGCTGCTTAACACAAAAATATCCAATACACTGCCCATAAAATAAAATCTTCTCCATAGTCTGTGTGCGTATTGAGACTGTAGGCTGGAGAGTTGGTCTACAATCCTTGACTCTTTCACCTACTGCAGAGTTGTTTAGAGCAGTGGTTCTTAACCTTTGTTACTCAGGTGTTTTTGAACTGCAACTCCCAGAAACCCCAGCCAGCACAGCTGGTGGTGAAGGCTTCTGGGAGTTGCAGTCCAAAAACACCTGAGTAACAAAGGTTAAGAACCACTGGTTTAGAGGTTTAGTAGCTTTACTTCACAGGGCTGGTTTTGGTTCTGGAAGACTGTATTCCCTGGGATTGCTGTTTACTTCAGTACTACCTGGTTAACCCAACGGGTGGGCACAGCTGGAAGGCAATAGGAAGAGAACTCAGAGTGGCTGTGGGTGTTTGGGCCTTTCACAAACCTTGGGGTCCTCTCACATCGCAGAGGCAGTAGGCTAACTTTTTCCAAATTCAGACTGAAAATTCGCAACCATGGGTCCAGCAAGCTGCTGCTCTAGCAGGCACCAAGTTGCTGTAGTTTTGACTTACATACTGCCCCATAGTGCTTAGAGCCCTCTCTGGGCGGTTTACAACATAATTATGCAAACAGCAACTTGCCCCCCAGTAAGCTGGGTACTCATTTTACTGACCTCAGAAGTATGGAAGGCTGAGTCAACTTTGAGCCGGCTACCTGAGTACATCAGGATAGAATTCAGACTGTTAGCAGAGGCTTGACTACAGTACTGCACCACAGGGCTTGACAGTAAGCCATCATTATGACTTTGTGGGTGCTTAGTGGGTAACTCAGAACCTCTAATGGCAGAACCTCCCTGGTTGGGAAACGTCCAACTATTTTTGGTTCCAACATGGAAGAAAGATATCAAATAAACAAAATTGAACTTGATGGCATGAGAGCTGCAGGAGTCAACCCTGGAGCCAGAAGCCTTTAATTAATAATAATTTCGTGCCATCAAACTGAATCCAATTTATGGCAATACTTTTCAGGTGTATTGATTTCCAGCAAAATCAGGGAGCTGGACAGGGGACAGATTGTATTTGTCTTCAGTGTGGAAGGGATTGTCCCTCTCAAATTGGCCTTCTCAGCCACACTAGATGCTGTTCCAAGTCCTCTGTTCAGAGCATGTTACCATAGTCTCTTGAGACTGAAGGATGCCTAATCTTTTCAGGTGTTTTTTTTTTTTTAAGATATAGGGTTTTCAGAAGTTTCCCTTTCTTCTGAAGGTACCCTGGAACTGTGAAGACTACACAGGCTGGGTCTTCTCCTTGGAGGCTGTGAGGAATTGAACTCTGGACCTCTGGCTCTGCAGTCCAGCAGCCAACGTACTGAGCTATCCAGCCAGCTTAGAATCCATTTGCCCTAGACTATTTAGAGTACTTTTTGACCAAACTCCGGGAGGCAGTGGAAGACAGGAGGGCCTGGTGTGCTCTGGTCCATGGGGTCACGAAGAGTCGGACACGACTTAATGACTAAACAACAACAAATTTAGAGTACTTACAGTACTGTTGAGAATGATATTTTTAAAAAGTATGTGGGGTATTCAAAGCCAATGTTACCAAGTATTTGTTTCTTTATAATAATGTACTGTCAGATCAATTCTAACTCATGGTGGCCCTTATAACAAGGGCTTCTCACTTGTTATTAGAGTTTGAAATATATATATATATATTATTGTAGGCTATATTACTGATCATACGGAGTTTATTTTTAGTTACATTAGTTTAGTTCCGTACCTCCCCCTTCATTATGGTGACCCTTTTCAGAGTTTTCTAGGTAGAGAGTACTCAGAAGTGGTTAACCATTCCCTTTTTCTGCTGGTGCCCTGGGACCGTGCAGCTTACCCAAGGCCACAGATACATATGCAGATACATGTGGGGAGAGAACAGCTCAACATTATCTAGGCCTCAGACTATTAAGGGCTTTAAAAGTCATTGTCAATGCCTCAAACTCCAACTAGAAGTAAATTGGCAGCCAGGGCAGTTCTTTCAGAATCAGAGTCACATATATTCTGAATAAAGTTCCAGCCAGCAGCGTAGCTGTTACATTATGTACCAGCTGCAACATCTATGCTACCCTCAAGACCAGACCCATGTAGAGTGCATTGCAGCAGTCTAAAATGGAGGTTACCCGTGCATGAACTACTGAGGCCAGGTTGTCCCTGACCAGAAATGGTCAGAGTTGGCAGGTCAACCAAAGCTGGCCACCCAGGCATTCCAAGCAAAAAACTTTGTTTTTCAGGACGTCCACTTCCAGAATTCGCCCCCAGGCAGAATTCTTGGGGTGAGAGCCCCAAAACAAGGAGACTTCAGAGGAGCCTTACCTACCTTCCTGCTCTTCCTGGGCATCTTCTGCTTTGAACAAGAAAACTGAACCAGTGCACTGTGGGAGTCCCAAGGCTATCTGGGACTCACAAATACGAACTCTAAGTAGTTAATAGTAACACTAAGAAGTTAATAGTTCATGACAGAAGAGGCAGGCTTTAAACAACATATTTTTCAATGCAAAGATGGGTCAATGTTATTTCTGCATCACTTCCCCCCTCCTGACCAGATTTGATGGCCACAAATTGTGGTGTTGTTGTTTTTTGTAGGGGGGAAAGGGCAGTGGGAGGAAAATCTTAAACCTTTTCTGATCACTCATAGTGGTCCTATGATCAGGGCTGCATGTGCTTAGTGTAAACACACACACACACACAAAAAGGATTCGGATCATAAACTACACATTGCCTGGAATCCTTTAACGTATTCATGCCAGCATAACTCACATGGTTTAAATCTGAGGCAAACTGATCAAGAGGTCAGTGTAGGCATTTGCTGTTGCATGCCGAACCATCTTGCTAGGCAATGGCAAATATCCATGGTGACGTCTTAACTTCTGGCAATTTGGCTCTCAGATTTACAGAGCGTTATGCTGGTGGGTGGAATTAGTAGCATTTTGGCCATTGTATGCTTACAAGAGCAGTGGTTCCCAACCTTGGGTCCCCAGATGTTCTTGGACTAAAACTCCCAGAAGCCTTGTTGAAGCACTCTGGCCTAAGCAACATGGTGGTTTCTAGTGAGTGCAGCAAATAAAAAAGAGGAGGACAGAACGTCTAAGAAAATCTTGGCAGTAACAGAGAGGATCCTCTCCTTAGGTTTAACACCTTGTATTACTCCTTTAATATTTGGACTAAAATTATTCCCACAACATTGGAGTGATCCAAATTGGGAATGGGCTTCCTTCTCACGAGGACGGGTTGCAGACTCCTTACCTGTTATGGCAACTGGGTGGCAAGGGACAGGAGCTCATGTTTCTGTTTCTAATTTCTGAAAACATGCAGGGAAATCTCAAATGAGAGAAGGTGAAGGCAATAACTTTTTTTCTTGGTTTCATTGCTACTTGAGGTGACAAAATAAAGTAAGCTGGTGTAGCTTACTGTAGAGAGATCACCCAGAGTGTATGTGACTGAAGTTTATATGCCCTGCCACGTGTAAACTGCAGAATCCTAGGGCATCACAAGGAAGAGAAACTTGTAAATCTCTTCTGAAGGATTAACATCTACAAAACCATGGGACGCTTTAAGTTGGAATTGGCCTGGCAGGTGATAAATGGCAAAGTCTGAAGAGGAGGGAGTTCCCTAAAGTAAATTTATTTTATTTAAAATATTTTTACTGCGCCTTTCTCTGAAAAAGGACCCAAAGTGTACTTTTGTTTTTACTCTAGAAGGACTCTGTGGTTGGTGTGCATGTACAGGATGGAACCCCATATGTGTGATGCTCAGAGACCAAAACAAGCAAAACTGCCTTTGAAGAAGCGTTTGTTAGGGGAAAAGAAGTAGGAAGAGCTGCATTGGGTCATACCAGAAGCCTAGTCCATGTTGGATCTGACCAACATGAACCCATGAGCCCATGAAAAACCTCCAATCCGTAGACTATGGGGAAGCCCAAAAAGCCAGACATCAGCAAAGTATCCCTCTCTTGCATACGTTCCCTAGGCAAGTAGTCTTCAGACGTCCGCTGCCTCTGACATTGAAAGGATCTATCATGTGCTTTTGAAATTAAGAAATGAGTACACATTCCATACCAATTTCTGTTCAGAGTTCAGAGTTAATCATGCAGTCACTGTAGTCACAAGAGCCACAGCAGCTACTGATAGCGTTATAACTTCATAAGCCCAAATGAAAGCCTAGAATTATTTAGGAAGATAGCTCGGGCAGATTTTCCAAAAATTGTGACTGTTGGGTCTTGGGAGGGGGGGCATTTATATGCTCCCCTAAAGGACTAGAGAGGAGATTTCTCCTCTCAGTTTAGCTCAGCAAGCTAAAGTTTATGGGATCATTAAACCGCACATTGCCTGGAATCTTTTAATGTATTCATGCCAGCATAACTCACATGGTTTAAATCTGAGGCAAACTGATGAGAATCAAGAGGTCAGTGTAGGCATTTGCTGTTGCATGCCGAACCATCCTGCTAGGCAATGGCAAATATCCATGGTGACGTCTTAACTTCTGGCAATTTGGCTCTCAGATTTACAGAGCATTATGCTGGTGGGTGGAATTAGTAACATTTTGGCCATTGTATGCTTACAAGAGCAGTGGTTCCCAACCCTGGGTCCCCAGATGTTCTTGGACTAAAACTCCCAGAAGCCTTGAGCACTAGCTGTGCTGTCCAGGATTTCTGGGAGTTATAGCCTAAGAACATCTGGGGACCCAAGGTTGGAAACCCTTGTACTATAGTTTAGCCCTCAGAATGTGAAGCTGAACATACTGTGAAGGGTTCTGCTGTTCAGTGGGAAATGAAACAGACAGATTCACCCCAGTTAGGTCCATTTCACTTAGTTCTTGGCAGATGGTAATGCTTCCTGTGCAATGGGTTACCAATACCCCAGGCACAGCTAGCTATGTAATCTCTGTCTTTTTCTGTTTCTTTTCAAACTTATTTTGAAAGTCCTTTTAAAAGCATGTTCTGTGCCAGCAAGTGGATCCTCTTCCCCCCACAACAGGTCTCTTTGGCCTTGCCCCCCTCCCCCTGAGGAGGGGAATGAATTAACCCTTTCCAGGAAGCTGCACTCCACACTGAGCAAAAAAACATTTCACAGTTCAGTTCCACTTTCCATTTCTTTGTAACTTTAGTTTGTAAGATTAAAAAGGAGGATGTTTGAAAGGCAAATTTGTAGTCAAGAAAACTCTTTCAACTATAAACTGCAAATAAAATTCCTGTACATGATAATGGAAAGTCCCATGTGTCAATGAACAAGTAAAATGCCTTTTCAACATCTTGTAGGAAATGCAATTTCATATAGTCTATAGTTCATTATTAAGTATGCTGCACTGACTCCCTAAATATTTTATTTGTGGTACTGTTTGTTGTTCTAAGCTTAGAAGATACAAAGAAAAAACAGCGATATTTATTGATGACAGAAATAGTTACATTTTATTTCCAGTAAATTTAGACTAGAGTACAGTGGTGCCTCGCTAGACGATTGCCTCGCAGGACGAGGAAATCGCTAGACGATGCCTTTTTGCGAGCGCTACTGCGCTTCGCAAAACGATGTTTCCCTATGGGGAATTTCGCTAGACGATGAGGTTTCCCCATAGGAGTGCGCCGACTAGTGGTCAAAAGCTGTCAGTGCAGCTGTCAGTGCATTCCTATGGGGACCCTCACTCGCTAGACGAGGTTTCCCTATGGGAAATTTCGCAAGACGACTGCGTTTTCCCTTGGAACGCATTGAAGCGATTTCAATGCATTCCAATGGGAAAACGTGCTTCGCTAGACGATGTTTTCGCTAGACAGCGATCCTCGTGGAACGGATTAACATCGTCTAGCGAGGCACCACTGTATCACGTCCTTCAATCTCCTCCTTGTGCAGAGAATGAACATCACATACAAGAGAAAATCATCTAAAATATTGCAGCCTTACCTGCAAAGAGGTATGATGTGCTTTTGAAATTAAGAAATGAGTACACATTCCATACCAATTTCTGTTCAGAGTTAATCATGCAGAGGCTGTAATTCTTTTTTATTTTTTTAAATAAAAAACGTCCAAAAATTAGGTCAATATCCTAACTATGGGGGTTGAATTATACGACCCAATTATCCCAGCTCGGATCAATCTAGGCTGTGCTAAACAGGGTGGTTTTAGGTGAGGTATGTCATTTTGGGATGATCCTTACAAGCAACCCTGTTAAGCGTGATCGAACCCAATCTTCTTTCCTTTTAAAAGAAAGAAAAACAAAAACATCCTCCTCTTCCCATCCTCTTCTGTGTTTTGCCTAAGCCGTTTAACAAACTTGAGAAACAGAAAACTTCTTTTCTGCTTGCCTGCAGAGGAAAAGTAGAGGAAGTTCTGAATTTTTAAAAAATATTGCTAACTGACACAGAATATCTTTCAAGGCATTGCTGATGCATTAGCAACAATTAAGAAAAAATGCGGGGGGGGGGGGATCCTTTCCCTTCTACAAGCAAGTGACAAGGAAGCTTTCCAGTTCTCAAGATGGTTAAGTGGTTAAAGCAAAAGAATAGTTTAAGCCAGCCTCTTTGGTTCAATCCCAGCAATCACACATGCTGCAACTAAATCGAAACAAAACAATCCTAACTACACCAAAACAACAACAAACAGTAGTGCCTGACAGGAACCCCAAAAGTTATAGGCAGGCCTTCATCAGGGGTGGACAGGTTTGTGATGGCATGTACGTTGTGTGGTTGCCAGAAAAAGGAGTAAACCAGGCAATTCCCAACCCAGACCAAACCAAGGGACAAATGCCTGTCCGATCGGACCTTAGGATGCTATAGATACATCAGCTTCAAGTGAAGAGCCTTGAATTTAATTCAGAAGGTACTTCCAAAAATCAAAACAGATTTTGAGATTTTACCATGTTGTAGATTTCTGTTCACATGCAGTGAATGGGGTGGGGATGGAGGGAATCTAACATGGTCTTTAGTAAGATCTTTGTGTGGACTAAATCTTATTCCAGCATCTTATAGGGACTGTCTCTGACAAAAGTGATTTTGAAAATACAACTAGAAATGTGAGGTAGTAGAGTTGTAGCTCCACAACCTATAAAAGCATATATGTACTCCCTAACCCATAAAAAACATAACCAGACTGGCTGGCACAGAAAAAAGCCCACCCAGTTCAGCAACTGGCTTTCTGTAGTGGCAATAAGATGCTTCTAGGAAGCTCAAAAGCAGGATTGTTCTCCAAGCATTAGTATTCCTAAGTCTATTCCTTCCAAACCTGCAGGTAGCATATACCCATCATGAGAATCAGCCAGAGTATTTACCTCTATCAAGCCACAAAATCCTTACTGTTGAATAGACATGTACAGGATTCAGCTGACAGCTCCTGGCAGTGCTTTGTATAGTCAACATTTCAGCAGTTTTAACAGAATATGTTAGCAGAATGCTTTGCTGAGGTGTCAGTCTGGACACAGCATGGATGCAAAAACTGGCAAACAAGATGAGCACCTTGGCTAGCATTTTAAAAGCCTGTTCTTAAATGAGTGTCACTCCAATATTCTTCTCTATTTACCAGTTAAAAATCTTGTTTTATGAATTCCACACCTCCATAGAAACAGATTTGTATAGGAATGCATTATTTATCTAGGTCAGCGGTTCACAACCTTGGTTCCCCACAGTTGTTCTTTAACTACAAATCCAAGAAATCCTGGCCAGCACAGCTAGTGGTGAAGGCTTCTGGGAGTTTTAGACTAAGAACAATGTGGGACCCAAAGTTGACAACCACTGACCTAGGTGGAAAAAGAATATGCATCTAGAAACCATGGTTGAAATCCAGTAGCAGGTTGCAACTAGAGCCAGATTGAATCAGTGGGGATTTGGTGAGTTGACCCCTGCACAAATTCCATTGACTCAATGGGCCTACTCTAGTTGCAACTTACTACTGGATTCCAGCCCATATATGTGAAATAAAAATTGTTAACTTGTAACTTTGTGACTCAACACCATACAATAAAATTAAAAACACAATTTTATTAAAAAATATGACTTCCTACTTAGGTTTATTTTTTCCTTTAATACAGTTTTCAGCATTTCAAAGTTTTGCATTCTACACACTTTTCTCATTTATTAGCGTCAAAATACAAGACATATAGCAAGACCTTCAAACACAAATAAATACCAAATAACAATACAACGAACTGAAGGACAACAGATAATAATGCTATTGGGAAATTAGGACACGTTGCTAATTATTATTAACAACATGGTATTGCTGAGCAATAAATTATACACAATAAAAGTTTTCTTTCCTTAAAAAAAATACAAAAACCATTGATTACCAGATTCACTTACTTGCACTGTATCCTTTATAGCTATCAATAATTAAGACAGGCAGAATATACACAATCAAATGAGGTTGGCCTTCTTTGGTCTTTGTTTCTGGATCAGAAAACTGAACACAACCAATGTACCTTTTTAAAAAAAAAAAACCAAAGAATAAGAAATTAAAAAAAGTCACACAAATTTTATACATACTGATTTGTACACAGTTCATGATTACTGATGTATTTAACAGATATTTCTTCTCAGAAAAGCTTGTCCATTTTTTTGTCCATCTTATTCAATTAATGGCATTTTACGGATGTTAAGAGGTTATCCTACTTGTCCTAAATAAGAGTGGATTCATTCAGTCCATCATTCAACATAAAGGTGTCTCTAACATCCCTTATTTATCCCATGACCACTGATGGTTTTGGATCACAGTGAGAAAAATGTTTCTTATATAAAATGCAGAATATATTCTAGACAGCTACATGGAAATTAATACTATGTGGGTGATTCAGTTCCCTCAGCTATGGCAGAAGCATGATTTTGTTTCCTATTCTATGAAAACTCAACTCTCTGCTCGTGAGAGAGGTCACAGCTGAAAAATGTTTTGCTCACTAGCAACAGCTTCATTTAAAGCTCAGGATACTCTTTACAGGCTACAAGATCCTTCATGATGGTGATAGTAGCATATCTCAAAAACCCAGTTTACCAAGCAGCTTGAGCCAGACTGGCATTTAGAAGAAGGTATAATCCTTGCAAAAATGGCAACAGCAGTTATAACTTGTTTTTCAAGGACAAGAACAATCCTTCAGTTTTTCTGAAATGGATGGATGAGTCTAATGAGTATAGTTGGTGGGAAAAGACTCCAGATCTTAGTTTGAAATGCATTATTGGATTCTAGGATACGAGTTCAAGCTGCATGTCTATAAAATGTAAGGTGTTCACATGAACCCTAACGAATTAACCCCAATGGAAATACTCATCTAATACAGACATCCCCTGCCCGATCCTATGCATTCATAAATCAGTGCTTGGAACAAGGCATGCCAACATCTGTTCCAGCAAGTCAAACTTGACAATATAACAAAATATCAAGAAAATATTTAGGATCAGGACTTGGCCAATCATGAAATGGAAGACAAAAAAAGCTACATAGTCTTGCCAATACACTAGAAGACAATTTAGAATTAAACAGATCCTTTTAATCATGTATTACTGTTTCAAAATGATAAAGGATGCCCCTGATCTGCATCCAAATATACTCCCCAACTTTCTTCCACCTAGCAGTGGTCTCAACAAAGACCAGGGAGCAATTTCAGCACAACATTTTACACCCAAAGATGGCTCCTGAAGAACTGATTCTCATGGGGGATGAATACACAGAAACAGTTTGACCGAATGGGCCTGTTATTAATCAACAAAAGCAAGAACCTTTAACTCAGCAGAGCATACATGGAATATATGAGCTAGTTCACTGGGTGACCCATTCTCCCCAAATGAATACATGAGTCCCATATATTCATCCCTTAGGAATACACGGCAGGAGCCATCCCACAAATGCAGGCATGTTATGTTGAAGTGACCCTTGAATTAAAAGGCAGGAAGTAATTGTTAAGCCCTCAATATTTTGTTTTAAAATACGTAATTAAAATATTCACAGTGCAAAAGTTGACAGAACCAGAATTAAGTCATGCACTTAAAAATACGTTTTTAGTTTGCCTTATCCAATAAAGCCCTTAAAACTTAATCCTCCAAAGCAAAACCAAAAACCAAAAATTGCTTTATCAGAAGATTTTATAAAACCAAGACACAGGTTATCTTTATTATTGGGCACATGTGGAAATAAGCAAGCACGTAGAATTTCCCATTAGTCTTCACCGGTTACAAAGAGAAAAGGGACAATAGAACACGGACCTTTGAATCATCACATCACAGAAATGTTCCCAAAGCATGACAGCTGATGTGTCAGTTACAGACTTTACAAGCTGCGAAGTGGGTTCCTTGTCCCTTTTCTTTATGGGACAGAATTTTTTAAAAAAGAAAACTTGTCAGTGGTTTGAAAGTAGCACGAGGTAAGAGCCTATGTATCCTATATAGCACCAACACAGACTTTTCCTCCGTGTAACATTCAATTTCAGTTTGTACATAAATAAGCCATCCTTATTTTGAGGCCTGACTAACATTTGTAAAGCAGTGCACAGACAAAAGACGCACCAAGCACCAAGTTACTATTTTAAATAGACTTAAATCCCAGCTTCATTGGCTTTATTAACTATTTTTGGATTGATAACAGTGAGAAGTACGAGACACAGTTAACTGTGAAAGTTGGTAAACATGTGTGTGCTGTCCATTTACTCAGTTTCCATTCAGATCTGCTTATTCTTGCTCTATGGTCGGCTTTAAAGACACATGAACCCCTATGGGTCTCCACTGATTTTCACAAAAAGGTTGTTTCCCTGCAGCAGGAAGCTGCTAGTTCACACTTGGTAAAGCTGAATGGTTATATTCTGTGCTTTAATTGCTAAAACAATTAAGATAGTTTGCTAACATGTAAACGTCCCTCTATGTTCAAAGCATGGGGAAGAGGAAATAACTGTACCTGCAGATAACGAATAATTTAAATTTTAAAGGTTCTTGTTCCTTGGAGAAAAATAAAAACAGAACACACAATTGATCACAAACTAGGATTGATCTGGTAGGTCACACGTGCACCCCAATTCATTGGAACAATTTCTTTTGGAAGCTGTACTTATAGAAACCCTCAGATCCCTCCCACCCCGATTTGGTGTGTGCGCACATACAGAGAAACATAGACATATTTTCAAAATGGAAGAGCTGTCTGTGCATATCGGACATTTCTTCCCTTCCTCTCATTTTTATTCTAGGAACGTCAGAAGCTGCTTTACACATGATCAACGCAGGTGATGTATAATGCAAACCACCCAAAACGAAAGTACTGTGGCACCTTAAAGACTAATAGATTTATTTCATTCTGAGCGTTTATAGATTACAGTCCACCTCCTCAGGCACAAATCTACTACAACACCCAGTACAATAAATCTATTAAGTTTTTACAATGCCAGAATACTTTCATTTTTGTTACATATGCTGAAGCAGACCAACACGGCTATTTCTTTAAAACGGCTACATTGGATCGTGCAGTTAATAGCATCTCTCCAGAGGTGACGACAGGGATGGGAGAAATGAAGAACACATATCCCGTCTGTCATGTTTCCCCCTCCAAAAGTCACTTGTGTGAGGTCATTTCTGCCATATTTAGGGCCCCTCAACACACATCCCCCCCCCCCCATTTTGAAAAAGTAAATTAAATAAATTTGCCACTTAAAGGGCAAAAGGGAGAATCAGTGACAAGGAGAATGCATTTTGGGTTTGGGGCACGGGAACGGTTGTTGGTCTTTCATGTCCCTGCACTTCTGGAACTTGCCTGGCTGTAGCAAAGGCTTTTCACAGCATCTGCTACCAAATCCTTCTTGGCTAAGCTTGGAAGAACTTTTGGACGTGGGAGCTTCTCCTTGCAAAGCATGTGTTCTCCTTGCAGAGCAAGGGCTACTTACTGCTACCAAGAAATATCAGTCAGCAGCAGTGGGTGCAGGGCAAAAAGGAACAATCAAAAGAGTCAAGAAGTACGCCACTTACACCATTAAGTTTGTAACTGAAATTAAAATGCTAAGTTGTTATTTTAAAACCTATCCACCTATTTATATATTTGCATAGTTTGCATATATGAAGGCATCAAGACGGCAGGAATTGCTGGAACTTGCTCAAATCACCAATACACAGAAAATATCCTCTGGAGCAATCACTGCCTACCTGCCTTGATGTGCACCGAATTACCAATACTGTAAGAGGCTGATTTATCAGTGAGAAATGCCTTGTCCGGCATGACAGGAAAGAGATATAAACAGGTGAGGTTTTAAAAACTTGTTCAACATATTCTGGAAGCAGGACAAAATCTCTATTTAGAATCCAAAAGCATTGACGCAGCAAAGCATAAACATTTCACATCTTCAACTTTCCTCTTCCCAAGGTATACAGAAACCAGCGTTTTAGAAGGAAAAGAGAGCACACCTTCCCTTTACAGGTTGGTTGACCTATTGCATCCCATTACCTGTAAAGCCGTACCTCTGGTTCCCCACCCTCCAGCCCTTTCTATAACTTTCTCAAGAATAATGACAGTTACAGTACAAGTCTGAAACTCAATGTTGCATGTAAGCCATTCACATCTTACCTAAGAATGGCTGTTGACTGCGGCTGAAGTGACATCAACAGAGAAGCAGTGTAAACACGGTCACGCAGAAGGATCAGATTGATCTTAGGTACTGGAACAGTTTAATCCTGTTTGGATATGAGACTTTAAAAATCAAGATAAGGAAAAGGGGCACACACATATACGACACAATCTAATTCGATGCAACAGACTAAAGTGCTTCATTAGTGTAAGAAATGGGTCTCCTTGGATACCTAATGTGGAGGAATAAACAACAGGAGAAATGGGGCTGTGCTTGGTTCATGAAGATCAGTGGCCAGAGAACTATATTTTAACACTGAATTCTATGCACTTGCCTTGAAAGACAAAATGCTGGAGGAATAGGTACCACAACTGCTGCTGATACAGGAGGAGTACTGCAGCAAGCAACGACCTCAAATAAAAGAGAGAAAGAATTCAAAAGGTGATATTAAAATATCTAACCCTGTAATCAAGTCATTCTCAGCAGAAATGGAAGAATACCTCTGGACTTCCTTGCTTCCTTCCTTCCATGGCTCCCTTTGAGAGCCGACCATTACAGAACTGGTTTTTACAGAAGCTTATATATCCCCCACATCTTATGGGGAAAAGGGGGGTTGGCAGTGAGGAGGCAGGAAGTGGGCAGACAGTGAGACGCTGAGGCTGTCTGCTGCCGCCTTGTTGCCATCTTGTCTGGGGAGCTCAGAACTCACGTCCAGCAAGATTTCAGCCAGCTTTGCCATAATTAAGGGCCGGCTGTACAAGCTCCAGCCCTCTGGTGGCTGGGGAGGCAGCACAACCCACCCAACCCTTCTATTGGGCAACATCCCAGGTCCTTGGGAGGCTAAGAAGGGATTTCTTTTCATGCCAACCAGTTTGTTGTCTAGGAGCTGGCATCTCTTTTTGCCCCTTTCAAGGGCTCACGATGTAGCTGTCCTGGCTTAGCAGTTACTTATTCTTATGGACGTTACTTGGTTCTGCACACAGTCACAGACTACGCTGTGTATTAGCTCTTCTGCATTGGTGTAAACAGAACAGGGAAGGAAAATAGAGCACAAAATTAAGTATACAGTTGACTCCCAGAGACAAGCCTGGATTGGCACAACTGGAGCCAGTGATCATGTTTTGGGCAAGTAGCCACTTGGGTTTCATGAGATAGATCTTAACAAGACAGTGGCTGAAATCTTGTTTGTGAAGCTACGCCATGTAAAGCTAATGATGTCATTAGCTACAGCAATTTTTCAGAAATAAAGCATTTCAAATGCCTCCCTTGAAGGTTTCAATGCTCCCATGCAATCCTTTTCATTGTCACGAAACTACTGGGTGCCACAGGATCAGGCTGGGGTGTGCATCATTAGTTACCACAAATTGCTGTTGGTGCAATGACATTACCAGCAGCAGTGATTTTTAGAAATTAAATCTCTCTCCTGCCCCATGGTCCCCCAACAGCTCCCCCACAACAAGAGGATTCCCAAGGGAATCCTGGTATCTTCAAAGTTTTTTTAATATCCAAAAACATCGCTGTGGCTGATGACATCGTCAGTCTCATACAGTGTAATTTACAGCAACAGGATTTCAGCCAGTGAATACCAACTCAAGGCTAGGTATTTGGCTATTCAGAAATAAAGTGACCTGCTTCTCCATATGCCTTTACTTTATTGTAAATATTGATTTTTATCTATGTAGCCTGTAAAAACAGGTGTCAATTTTATATTCAATAAGCAAACTCATCTCCCTTCATTTCGAAGACAAGTCAGTATCAACCTAATATGCTTTGTCATGAATCTTAATTCATGAGTTGTAAAACACCTAGGCCTGCCAGGTTATAAACAGAGGAATATTGTTTGAGACTGTTAACTCCTTCCTGTACCTGCAGTGGTAGAATTCTTTCCATCTGAAAAAGTCAAATGTGAACATCTTTTGAAGCATTTGAAGGCTTAAAAGGGAAACAAAAAGGAAAAGAGCTTTTGCAATTTCAACCTGCTACTGATGGGGTAATATTTTTGATATCTTATTTAAAACAGGGTTCTGAAGATATCACTTTCCCTATCTAAGCTCTGGAGGTGGCCCAGAAATATAAATAAATAGGTTCGGAACTTTGATAAAAGAAAATGGTTGGGAAAATCAGTGCCAACTCCTGATCTCACTTGTTAAGCTGCATCTGCAAAAATTAAATTTATCTGAATTTCAGGGCAATTTTTATTTTAAAATGGAGTTATCATGTATGATGGCACAGCTAAATGTACGATCGAGACTTATGGTTGAAAAGGTAAAGAAATAAAGAAATATAATGTAAGCCAACCAGCATCCTTGCAGGTGCTGGACCTTTGGACTAACCTCACTAGCAAGCAAGTATTGTGGATCAAGAGCAGAACATGGTAGTTCATGCTGCAAAACTGACATTGGGCTGATGCTGAGTGGACCTAGTTTGAACTGGTTTTGAGAAGAGCTTGCTTGTTTGCTTGGCACACCAAGAACCAGAAACATTCAGTAACACAGTTCAAGCTAAACCATGCTGATGAAACCTCCTTCGTGCTAAAGTCTATCACAATTTAGTGCTCCAGAGGTTGCCTCCTGCAAGTAGAGCCAGCCTGTGTCACCTTGGGCAAGCTGCATAGTGCCAGGGTGCCCCTCAGCAGAAGCGAATGGTAAACCACTTCAGAGTACTCTCTACCTGGAAAACCCAGAAAAGGATCACCATCAGTCAGAATTGACTTGATGGCACGAGTATTATTTGTTCTGAATGAAACTACAGGTAGGCCAACGTTCTTTCAAATCCATCATCTTTCCTGTATGTGCCACGGTGCACAAATATGACCTCATATAAGTCTTGCCTTGCTGCAAGAAGGGTTGCCATTTTTAGCAGGACTACGAATGGCAGCAGCTGTACTATTCTGCGACCAAGAAATCGCAGAATAGTAAATAAACGAGACAATACGACCATAGTAGGTGCTGTATTTACTCTGATGTCTGGACTTAAGTAATAGATAACTTGTACTAAGTGTGCTTACCATAATTATGATATGGCCTAGAACTTTTAGCACACCAGATAGATGATGAAGTTTATAACCCATCATTTTTATTCACTGTTTGCAAGCTTGGGGGTGGGGTGGGAGAATGTATAGACCTGTACTCTCTATTCACATTTTCAAGGATTTTAAAATAGCATTTGTCTTCAACAGACTGTTGAACTAAACAGGGCTCAGATTACAGCACAATTATCCTCTGTTAGTGTCATATTCAAACAGGACATAAACTGTTCATAAAAGATCACACTTGTACAATTTTTTTATGATGTAGGAGCAATGGGAAGGTGAGCCCTTTGGACATTTCCACTAGGGAATCCTGTTTTCAGTAAAATTCTGTACTGCATATACAAAAGCTCAGCTGCCTATATCCATGACTATTAGAATAGTGGTACAAGCTGAGTTAACTCTTTTCCCTAAAGCAGAAGATGATGGGTTTACATCAGCCTGCATAAAACTGCACCACGCATTTCCTTGGCAGAACGTCTTCGTTTCATATTAGAGCTGGAATTCTAACACATGCCTTCTTACATTAATTTGTACCAGTTGACAGCGAAGTACCATAAGAGAGAATACAGTACCTGGACAATGGAAGGCAAGAAGAGGAAGACATGTTGCTACTGAACGCTTTTGGCTGCCAAAAAGCAGGCAGTATTCAAGCAGGTGCCTGAAAAAACCCATGAGGACTACTCAGCATGCACTGTATATTTATTAACAGAAAAATACTTCCAGCAGGCACTGCGTGGGAAGGCACAGCCATAAAAGACAATGGCAAGAGCAAAAAAAATGACCTAGAAAGGACATGGACATTCAACTGAGCCCTAGACATAAACCCTGGCTAGAACATCCTACCCAAGTGGAAAGTTAAGTGAACACAACATGACTGGCTTGAGAACAAGGTACACGATTCGGACATCTGGATGCAAAAGAGGATAACGCTTGTGCACCTTGAACAGTTAAGGAGAAGAGGGAACTTCAGCAGAAGTGCTGCACCAGCTGAAATTCCCTCTGCTCCATAACTACAAAGAGGTGCAGGACACCTCTTTCTCTTGGATATCTGGACATGGTCTACACCAGCGGTCCCCAACCTTTTTGGGGCCGCGGACTGGCTGGGGGGAGCGAGCTCCATTCGTGGGGGGCACCCCCGCGCTCACGCTGTTGGCCTGTCGTGCCTGCGGGGGGCATGTCACTCGCGGGGGGGCGTGTCACGCCTGCAGGAGGTGTGTCGCGCCCCCGCGCAAGCGTAACACACCCACTGCGCGAGCGTGCGGGGGGCGGTGGAGATCCGTTTCCACGGCCCACTTCCAGCAAGCCCACGGACCGGCACTGGGCCGCGGACCGAGGGTTGACGACCCCTGGTCTACACAATTCCTTTTCCATGTGCACATCAGCTCAATCTAGGGGAGCACCCACATGTTTGTTACACAGCACCCATGCAATTAAAGCAGCACCCACATGGTTGGTGTATGGTCAAGCTATGTCATTAGACTTACTAGTCGCAGAAGTTCGACTACTGAAACAGAAGCCATTAAGTTCTGTGGGTTGCAATCAGCATGATTCAAAGGCTGGAAAATGCTTTCTAGTAAAGCTCAGGTAGTTGTTTAATTAGGAGGATCCTGTGGGTTTCCCTGCAGGGTTATGTATCAGTCTGCCAGAAAACAACCATCAGTAATGTACTTGTTAATATAATCCCTCACAATTCGGAACTGAGCTGATCTGAAGTCATGTTAGCTCTGCTACCTATATAAGCATGGCATCACACAGCAGTTATCCTATTGCCTTGGAAATAGGGGGTGCTGTCAGAAATCCCAGCTCCATAGGAGCATCGTGCACAAAAATATAGCACCTGAATAAATAGTATTCCATGACAGTGACTGATGGATTCTCTGGTAAGCCAGAAGCACAGTCTTGGCTTCCAATTCAGCATACTGCAAAATATTGTTTGGGCTTTACAGACCAGTCAACACATTATGCCTAAAGTCCAGTTAAAATGACTATTTCAGGAATCTGAAATTAAAATCTGAATACAAAGCTATGAGCTATAAAGCACTACATCACAGCTAAGGCACATGAATGCATGCAAGCCACCATTCTTCCATTAAGACACTGCTTTCTCCAAACGGATATCCTCTGTAAGATGCAGTATTTTCAAAGTAGAGGATTAATTAGCAGGTTTCCCCATTATCATAAATTACTCAGCACTACACCTTCTCTTAAACACCAAAAATATGTTGCACATTTATGCTTTAGCAAAAAATAGATTATATAATATATATACACATATATATTTTAGAGAGCTTGGTCTGAACGCATGAGGCAGAACTTTAAAAACATACAGGATTCCGTTTAGAACTCCAAAGTTCAACAAATGCCCTATTTTAGGGTGAAAATTATAAATCTGATAATGATGCACAGCATCCATGAGTGATTATTTTTCCTTAATTTTGAAATAGTGTCATTAACTACGACATATATTGTAGGTTTACATTTCTAAAGAGAAATAACAGCAGTAGTTGAATAGTTTCTTTTCATATCACAAGTGATAACCTGCATTTGATCTTTTTTCTTCCAAGAAATATCAGTCTATCAACAGTTTCAAAATAAAATGTTTTTGTAGCAATTAATAGAACTCTAAACAAAAATATGACTCTGATTTAGACACTTTTAAGAAGATCTATACATTCTGTCTAGGTCTTCTGACAAAGTAATTATTTTAAAACAGAGACCAGATGAGGCCTTAAAAATAGACAATATACTATATTTCAGACAAGATTGCACTTAGATTTTCAAAGTAATAATATATCTTTAACTGCAATGTTACTTCATAATTTCTTCTTTTTTTTTACTTAACATGCTGACAGTTTCTAGCTAACCCACATGTGAATTTTTATTTTTGTGTTGTAGTTAAAAAGGAATAAAAGTCTGATGTCTTATTCAGCATAGGATGCTTTGTCTTTTTCCTCCCCATTGACTGCATTACCAATAAATTATGAAAAGCTTTTTCTGACTGTAACCTTTGTCCTCATGAGGATTATGTGACTTGGCAGAACTTGAAGTGTTCCTACTAGTTTAGAAAATATACCATGGTATGATTCTTTAATGGGTTGCTATGTTTTCCATTGGACCCTACGCAAGTTATACCTCCAAACTCTTCCTTCTGTTAACACAAGGTGGCCCCTCTGAGCTTTAGGGACCTCTCACTGAAGATAGATAGATATAAAAAAGAGCCCCAGATGCAGTGGTCTTCTGTTGGATCTGCCTCTCTGCTGTATGTCAGGGGTCTGGTAGGTCTGATGTATCCACTATGACTTTAATAAAAATAGTATCGTCTTTAATATATGTTCCGTTTTCTAGAACAGTTTGTGCAACAAAGACTGGGCAGCCAGAAGCAATATTCATTTCTCCAGTAGGCTTCTTGAAACTACTGCTGTTGGGGTCTGGTTTGAAAGCATCTCCTAAGTGGCGCCGAGAAGGTCCTTGATCCATCAACATAAGGGTGACCTTCTGCTTGAATGGCCATGGGAGCAACGCATCGTATTCTCCCCGCATTATGACAAAGAACAAGGACAAGTGCGTCCCTTTACCCATCCCATCTCCATTGAGGTAAACCCTGGCACACATCTTATAGCCAAAGTATCCTGTATAAAAAGGCTGGCTGTATAAGGACAAAGTCTTCCCCATCACTGCCTCTTGCTTCCGACGTTTATAATCTCGGATTTTCCAGATTAATATTCCATTGTAGCTAGCCGTTTCCAGCACTTGGAATCGGAGATCCATATCAGCTAGACGGATGTCATGAACGCTCAGCATTTGGTCGTGCCGAGACAACTGTGATTCTAGATGGCCTAGAAAGAAAGGGGAAAAAAGGAAATGATTTATGTAAGATATAATGGGCAAGATCACCAATGAGAGCCCCACCATCAGGGTCTCAATTTATGTACAGCCGCTGCTCAACAGTGAATGGAGTGATTTATCAGACAAAATATAAAGTGCATTAACAAATGATTAATCTTTGCTAACATTATTTTCTCATGCTAATTCTTCTTTGTACCAAGTGATACTGAGTGAGCCACTTGAAAAGGTCCCTGCCATACCGCTAATCTGTGGTTTTATTACCTCATTCGTTGAATAAAGCACTGACCTTTTTAATTTATCAGATCTCATTCTGTTCCACAGATGAAACATACTTCTGAACTACACATGAAAGACAATAAGCTCTACAGTAAAAACAACCTCAAATCATAAAGCACTAAGCCAAAAATGAAACAGAGCAAGTTGAAGAATCTCTTCCTCTCTCTGCTCTTCCTTCGAAGATAATTCCTATTGCAAAAGGTAGGGTAGGGGGCATGTGCAACATTTATCTGGAAAACCTGGCTGAAATCCTGTTGTGCAGCCCCACCTACATAACAGGAATAACAGCAGCAGAAGCAGCAGATTGCCATTGACTGAAGGCTCCCTTTTGCAATCACCAGGTGTACGGAGCTCATACACCAATACAATTCACAACTGAAATATAAACTTTATTATGTATGTTAATTTCTTAAATTCAGCATTTTAGAACAGGCTGGCAGGATGGGGAGGAAAGGACATAGACATTTAAAAAGAGCAAAGGCCATACAAAATAGTATAAAGGGATAGAGCCAGGCTGATTTTCTTGGAAGGAAATTCCACATCAAAGTGACACTAAAGAGAAAGTCTTTTGTTGTGCATAAGTTTTCAACCTAGCTGTGCAAAGCGGTGGAACAAGCAAGAAGATCTCAACTTTCAAGCAGGCTCCCGTGGCAGAAAGTGTAGCATAAACATACTGGAATGAACACCACGATTGAACTTCAAGAATGATTTTGAGCAGGTAATGCTCAAGAAGACAGAGATTTGAATCCCTAGCAGAAGCTCCATTTCAAAAAAGTCTAATTCTCTTTTGGCACAACCACCCAAGATTTCATTGACCTGTTCTCAGATTTACCTGTGTTCCTACCTCCTTGTCCAGCAGACTTATCAACACTTTCCAGCTCAGTCACTCTGTTCTGGAGGGACTCAACGCTGCTCTTCATGCTGTCTGCTTCCTCCCAGTTCTGTCGGAAGGGACGAATCTCTTTGTCCAACTCCTTCAGCTTCTCCGCTTGACTATCTATCACCCGCTTTTGGAAAACAATGTAGCAATTATTAAGGAGAAATCTCAAAGAAAATAGCAGACAATGACTAGAGGAAGACTAACTATTACATAAAAGTACATCAGAAGACTTGTATAAGCATTTCAGACAAAGAGACACTCTTGGCTAGTGCCAAACACTACTATAACTCTCCCAATTAACAGTTAAGTAAACTCAGAAACTATTCAGAACATGCCTCATGAACCTGAAATACAGCTTTGAGGATGAGATAATAGCTTTGTCATCTGTTTGTAGCTGAGATGGAAATGCTGCAGTAACATTTGCACAATGCAGAGCAAAAACATTAAAGCTCGCTCATATTACAGCAAAGACATCTCCACCCCACAAAAAGTTACAGCAAAGCCCAAAGGCCTTTGGACAATAAAAAGCAACAGCTATTGTTGTGGGGATATGCAGGACCTGAATTCTACCGTGTTTCCTCGAAAATAAGACAGGGTCTTATATTAATTTTTGCTCCCAAAAACGCAGTAGGGCTTATTTTCAGGGGATGTTTTATTTTTTTCATGTACAACAATCTACATTTATTCAAATACAGTCATTTCATCTTCTTCTGGTTGCTGCACAATGGTGGAGGGCGGGGTTTCACTTAACTGGGGCTTATTTTTGGGGTAGGGCTTATATTACGAGCATCCTGGAAAATCATACTAGAGCTTATTTTCAGGTTAGGTCTTATTTTCAGGGAAACAGGGTAGAAACTTATTACTGTATTTGCTATTAGAATACAGTTACAGAATGTGGTCCTCTAGGCACTGAATTTGAGGCAATAGTCCATTCTAACTCAATGCACTTGCCCAACCCAATTCTAAAGAGTAAGAATTTTGGCCAGAGGCTCTTATGACCATGTGATTTAAAATTACACAAAATGTAATAATATTTGGTACCAGCAAATGTTATTACTGAAATCTAAATTTGTTATTTCAGATACAATACTCACTCTAGATGCTATTTTCTGCTACTACAAATGTTATTTTCAGAAAGGCAAAGAGAAGGCAGTAGAATCTTCTTTCATTTGGAAGGTTCCTGAATCAGCTATGCCTTTGTTAAAGAGAACCTCTATTCCTTTCCCCAACACTGAATATTTTACATTAATATGAATCTTATTAAGTAAATAATGCAGTATTCCATTTTATTTATAGCATTTATATGCTGCCTTTAATTGGGCTGTAACCATGAAACTACAATGTAACTGTTCAGGCCAGATCATACCTCTCTGTTCTTGCATGTGAAAGACAGCAAGAACACATTCATCTTACCTGGGATTTCTCCAAACAGTGATACAGATACACATACAGCCTATCTGCATGTGTGCGTCTACTCTGCAGAGTTGATTTCCAAAGTAAAATCTAGTAGTTGATCATGCAGTTTGGACCAGTACAAGAAGTCAAGAGTTGGCAAAGTATACCCCTCAAGATGGTATTGGACTTCAACTGCCAGCATGCTTCTCCGTTGGCTCTGCTAGCTGGGGCTGATGATGCCTGCAGTCCAACATCTGAAGAGTAGCACTTTCCCCATCTTTGATGTAGGTTGAATTCAAATATTATTACCCCAGAGAGATATACAGGAGACTCAAGTACTCTTGAACCAGTTTATGTGTATGTGTTAGAACATGAAAAGACATCATTATGACTTCCCCAAGATTATGAATCTGGGAAAAGATATCACTATGACTCCTCCCACCCCCCATGACTAAGGTAAGATTTAACACCTAATGCTGGGACAACATCAACACTACCTAAAGCCACTAAATGTCTACAGTTTCCTTGTCAGTTATACAATATATCATGAACATTTTTCTTGGGAACGCCCAAAAGGTTTGGACATTTTTAATAAAAAGACTTAGAAGTAGCTCTTGGATCTAAGCCGTTTCTTATTATGTACTGTACATTACTCCTTAATTTTGAACTATGAGAGGTGTGTGTGTGGGGGGGGGGGGAGAGACTTAGAGAGAGAGAGAGAGAATACGATCTCAAATTTCCTCACGTCAATGAATCATGCAAAAACTGAACTGAAATAAGTATCATCTTGACCCAACTGCAGCTAAGAATGTTGTGCTCTTATTACAGCATTTGAAAACTGCAGATCCATATTTTTACACAACTTTCAAGTGCATACTCATTTGCTATAAAAGACTTTCTGTTCTGTCATTTGACCTTTAAAGTACATAATCATGACAAAAAGGAACCATGCCTACTCTTCTAAAAACAACAAAAAACCAACATAAAAAAAGCAAAACCATTACGTATTAAAAATAATCTTATAAAAATTATATCTGTGCTAATCATGCGTAGTAAACTCTAGAAAAATACAAGAGATGTTTAACTGATTGAGTTAGGGCAGAGGGCAAGTATGATTTCAGACAAAAGAAGAAAGACACGATGAATCCTCCGTGACCGATACTAGCCTTTTAAGTTTTTTCTCAGAGCTTGGTAATTATATGTTAGAATTACATCTGAAAACAGAGGAGTTTTACCCATCAAACACTCAGGAGAACTTTACCCATCAAAAATGTTTGTCTTAGCATTCACTCTTCAGAATGGACATGTTTATACCTTTATTTTCAAAAAGGAAAGTGGACTATGCCTCCCTTCCAAAAATTGAATTTATATTAGGAATCCAAAATTAAATGCTTTTGGACTACAACACTGAGGAGATTCCTCCTCATTGTAAATTTTGAGATATAATCATGTATTTGAATTTAGCAATTATATAAATGTACTACAATAGTAAATGTACTTTCTTATACCATTAAGCAGAGACGGGGACTCAAGTCATGGGACTTGCTGACAAGTCAGACTTGGAGTCACACTGTTGACACAACTCAGGTTGTTGCTATTTTTCAATTACTCAAACTCAACTTGGAACTTGGAACACACCCACCCCCTCCCTTTTTTCTGGGGGGAAAAAGCTTGTTTTTAACGGAGACTCGGACTTGGGACTCAGGACTTAGTACCAAAGACTTGGACTCAGACCCAAAGACTTGCCAACATCCCTGCCTTTAAGTATAACTAGCTAAATTTATTACAGGAAACAGCCATTCCTTTCAAGGTGAAGACATGTAAGAACAAACAAGTCTTGGGGTATAATTAACACAGCCATCATATCATCATTTTTATTTTGGACAAGCCAGATACAGATGAAAAAGGACGACAATTTGAGAAACTTCCTGTTAAAAAAAAAGGTACTTCAAAGAAAGTAACTTGAAAGGAATACTAGTTATAATTACTTATTTATGCTGTTTTGTAACCATCTATAAAAACTACCCTATGCATTCTGGAATTTCCGACTTCTATACTCAGACCTTAGGGTGCATATGTACTATACTGATTTCTTTGCTGGTAATTAATAAATGCTTTCCTGATACTTGCATCTTAATACGCCTCCTGACAGTTTTCTAAGGAAAGTATCCACAATATCGGGGAGCCTTACTTACATATGCCAAGAACCTATGGCACTTATTGGGTTCTAGGAATTACAATGCAAGAGTGTATCTATACTACAAAATTTGATTCCACTTTAACTACCAAGATTCCACAATGGTGGCTGTATCCAATGGAATCCTGAGATCTCTGCTTTGGTAGAGCTGAAATTTTCTGCTGTAGGTTCAGGGAAATGTACTAGATCTCTCAATGAAACTAAGGATCCAATAGGACAGAGCCTGGGCAGTGAAATTGGGATCAAACTGGTATGACGGTGTAATGCAGATATATACCCTAGAGTCCCAATTTAGCTAAAGCAGGTCTACATTTGCAAAAAGCGAGGCTCAGAGCACCTGGCTGTCGAACCTTGCTTAAAGGCAGTCAAGTTAAATTCCCAAAATATTAAAAGGAGACACAGAAACTCTCTCATACCAGATGTGACAAACTATCTGCTCATCTAGCCCAACGTTGTCTACTCTTTAGCAGCAGCTCTCCTAAAAGTTAGGTGGAGATCTCTTCTATCACTTGTCAAAGAGGAAAGCTGGGACCTTAGATATGCAAGTACGTACCACTAATCTTCTTCCCCAAAACGTTAGGGGGGAAAAAGTGCACACCATCCTGCAGCTTGAGCTCTATCACGGACTCCTACAGTCAAAGCTGAAATTAGACTGCACACTACATGCAGCAGTAACAGACATAGGAGGGCTTTTTTTGCCCTTTCAGTGCCTTCGTATTCACATTGGAAGCTCTTCCTAACTAAAAGCAATTTTTAATTTCTGCTTCAAAGTATGCATTTAAAAATTAGAGACAAAGATAACTGTAGGAGCCTACTGAAAAATCAATCTTAACTCCGCTTTAAAGAAATAAGCATAGGGCTACGCAGAAACAGAACTCCTCTGATTACACAGAGACCATGAAGCCTATTTAAATTAGTGCAAGCCAAGCTGTTACCATCAAAATGCATACCACAAATCAATCCTAAGTATTTTTACCAAGAAGTCTCATTGAAGTGAACTGGAATTGCTCCTGGGCTGAAGACTGTAACCTTAATTATCACACCTTGTTCTGCAAACAGAAAATGTGATTGCAGTGTCTTGCTTTAAAAGAGGAAGAAAGAGTCAGAATCTCACCTGTAAATGATGTATTTTAGATTCATTACTCCGCAGCATTTCTTTCTGTCTCTCAATTTCGATTTCAAAGCTACAAATTTGATTATGTAAAGTTTGTATGCTTTTGTTCTTTTCCAAACTTTCATTCTGGAGCATGGCCACCTAAAAATAAAATAAATGACAATATATATAAAATTGTTCTATGAGATATTTGGAAAAGAAATAGCTGTCTCTCACATGCAGTTCTCCATTTAGTGGATTATATTCTGTGTCACACAAACAGCAAGAACGATCACTCAATTAATCTCCCACCCTCAACTCCACAGCCCCTGAAAAGCATCCCACAGTTTGAATCCTTGGGGCAATGGGGGAGGGGTTACAACCACAAAAAAACTTGCAGAAAAAAACAGAAGAAAGTGTGTGTAAGATTCCTGACTTCAGACAACTGTTCTTGTCCTTCCAAAGCTAATTAATAGAGTTTTGGCAGGAACTCCGCCCTCTCCACACATCGTGCATGCCCACTGTGCTTTCTGTAGTCCCTCAGTTCCGAATCGACCAGACCAAGTAACAAATGAACATCCATGTAGAAGGAGGGACTTCTGTTATCTCTGTGGACTTGCACATATTGGAGACTAGAGAGTTTACCTTGGAGGAGGGATGAATGTCACTGAAGCAGTCAAGAGAGAATGGCATCCATTTCTATACTGTCTGCCTTGGATACATGGATGGATACTTGGATACATGGTCAGCCAGAGGCAAGACACGAGGCAATGTGTCCAGAGGTGCATGCTTAGGTTAATGAGGGTCCGAGAGAGTGTGTTCCCTTGTTTGTTCATATAATGGACCACTATAGTGTTGTCTGTCATAATTTGAACTACGTGGTTGCACAGCAGTTTGTGAAAAGCTGTGACAGCTTTTATGACAACCGTTGAGTTCTAGAGTGTTTATGTAGTAGGAGGCTTTCTTCCATGATCACCGTCTGTGGATCTTGTAGCTGCGACAGTGGGCTCCCCACCTCATGTTTGAAATATTCATGGCCAGAATTACTGATGGGTGTGTTTGGTGGTAGAGTGTTCCAATGGGCAACTTCAGGGTCCAACATCTGAGTGCTGAGTGCTAAGGTCATAATTTCTCTGAGAAGTTCTTGAAATCTGAGATAAACCATGACTGGGGGTGCTCACGTGGCAACAGGCCAGTGGGATCACAGCTATAGTAGAGGCCACAAAACTAGGCACTACAGTAGGACCACTGTATCCACAGGATCAGTATTTGTTGTTTTGCTTATCCGCTGCCCGAAAATATTAAATTAAAAAAAACAGAAATATGTTTCCAAGGTGTATTCCCAGAAATGGTCACTGGAGGGAACCAGAGGTGACACTATAGAGAGAGTTTCTACAGTATATCCACACTTTCCAGCATCCATGGGGGGAGGGGCGCCAAACCAATGCCCCGTGAATACCAGGGTCCTACTGTACTTGTATAGAACGCATTATGGGCTTGGGAAACTGCATGAGTTGATGCATCTTCCTTTGGTTTTTCTTGGCCTTGGTTAAGGATAACAATGCAGTGGTGGTTGGAGAGTGTAGCCAAACTCCAATGAATTCTGCTCATTGCACTAGAGATGGTGGGATTTTGCTTTGTTGACTGTGAATTCTAGTCAGTGTATGAGGCAGAGGGTGAAACCCAGATCTCTTGAGATCTTCTGCCTGGAGGTTACCCGTGGTTATTATGTGCCAATGGTGGAGGAAATTGGCAAAGTGACCTCTATATGATGACATGAGGTAGTTCTGGGGAAGAGAGGTGTTACAGACACAACTTCATTGTGGCTGATGGCTTTTTCTTTGAAATTGATGTGTATCTTCCTTGGGTGTAGGATTGGTGTGTGGAACAAGACTGAGAAGAAGGTCATCTGTACAACTTGAAGGGGGGAGGTTTTGAGTATAACTGCTGTAGGTATGGTTTCAGATCCTGCTTCTTGGATTAGGAGTGTCTAGAGGTTTAAGAGCCAATGCCAAGACATTTTGCCCTCATGTGAAGTCTATTAACACACTCAAGCTATTCATCTGCTTTTTCACTGAAAAAGTATTCTACATTGAAAAAAGAAGGTCTTAAACAATAAACTTCTTATGTGGAGGGAGTCCAGATGACTGCAGCCAGGGGCACCTTCTGAGAGCTATCTCATTAGCTATGGTTTTGGTCACGGAGTCAGCTGACTTGCTGTGCTTCTGTGGGCTTCAGACAGAAATACTGCAGCCAAAGTGCAATGTCCATCTGGGAGGTGGCTCATTGGGGGTAACTCTCCCAGAGGAACCGTCAGTATGCTCCCATGTATGCAGTATAGGTGGCGATGAGGAAGAGTCGAGCCTCCTGCCAATAGAATCAAGTTTTTGGCCCTCTTTACCACAATTTGGTTAGTTAATTCTGGAAGGTTCCAGAATATGCCGCACAGATGTGGGATATCCCATGTGTAAATCCACAACGATTACCAAGAAGAAACAATATTCTGCACCAATGATTCACACTGGCCTTCTAAAACCTCTGGCTTAAACTAGCCATCAGACAGCCCTTCTGAGACTCGTAAAAGATTGCTTCACCCCACTTTGCAACTGGGGGTGGCTTCTGCAGTCATAGCTGAGGCTATTTTAAGGACAGCATTTGAAAGAGTCATAAAAAAAATAAAAAATAAAAGGGCAGGAAGCCAAAAATTGATTTCTGTGAATGGAAGCAAAACACTCAAAGAACAACATGAAAGAGCAGGAGAAATGCATTGATGGTACTCTCTAAAAGAAATTCATATATGCTTTTGTTCTCTTAAAACTCTTGGTCCTCGTACTACACTACATATTGGAATAGCAAAGAACATCTAACTACCACGTTTTAATCCTCAATAATAAAGAAGACTTCATTCATCAGTGCTTTTCTTCCTGAAAGCTTCTCACACCTGGAAAACTGCTCTCTTGTCCTGGCAAAATATGTACAATATATTCATCATCAGGAAAACAGCACAGAAAACAGGTGTGAAAAGATGCTCAAGCACCAGAAATAATACCACACATAGCCAAGGGACCACCATTTACGATCCATCGAAATATCAAACATTTCTCAAATGAATCTGACATACCACCACTGCCTGTCAATAACAGCTTTTTTTAAAAAGTCCTCTTATGTCAGAATGTACAAGAAATAAAGAATCCAATTGTCTATATAAGATGAGATTCAAACTCCTCATGCACTGATTGGACTTTATTTTATACTGAATCTACAAGCATGCCAAAACAATTCTTTTGCTTTTCTTGTTGTCCCCAAACTGAAACAGTTCTAACAGAAAATCAGTGCTTTGAAGTACAAAAATAATTGACAGATTGGGCTTTCTTGTCCCCTAGAGACACCAAAACTGGAAGAAGGCTGTACAAAATATTTCACATTGGGTTGGGGTAAATAAGGCAGCCCTTCAGGAAGACATAATCAAAATAGTTTGTTCATAATGTCAGTGCAATCATGCCAATTATCCACCCTAAGAATATTTTGAAACAACAAAGCACAATTCAGGAACACATCTACAATATCATCACACATATCCCAACCTTACAATGGACCCAAAACAAAACACTGGCCCATATATAGTGTACAGAAAGATAACAGGTAGAAACCCTTGTCCATGCCAGAAAGAATGCATATAAAATTACTCAGGATAAGCATCCCAAAAAAATTCCTCATACTACTGGTTTCTTTTGGCACTTGCTTGTCATATTCTAGCTATTTCACTGGACATGTTCTCCAGCACAGTAGTATGTTAAATTCTACTACTACCCTGTTTCCCCGAAAATAAGACCTAACCTGAAAATAAGCCCTGGTATGATTTTTCAGAATGCTCATAATATAAGCCCTACCCCAAAAATAAGACCCAGTTAAGTGAAACCCCACACTCCACCATTGTGCAGCAACCAGAAGATGACATGACTGTATTTAAATAAATGTGAATTGTTGTACATGAAAAAAATAAAACATCCCCTGAAAATAAGCCCTACTGCGTTTTTTGGAGCAAAAATTAATATAAGACCCTGTCTTATTTTTGGGGAAACACGATATTTCAGAAGACTGTTATGAGGAAGTCCACTGTAAACTAGCAAATTTCACTGATAACAGATTTGATAAAATATCCATTACTTCACCCAATGCATCAGTAACCTCCTTCCTTTATCATGTAGCAGATTTTCCTAGAAGATAGGAACCAAATTCAGAATTTGAATTTGGATCAGCATTTTGGAAGTGATATCTGTTCTAACAGAAGACTCCCTGGAAAAGACCCTGATGTTGGGAAAGTGTGAAGGCAAGAGGAGAAGGGGACGACAGAGGACGAGATGGTTGGACAGTATCATCAAAGCTACCAACATGAATTTGACCAAACTCTGGGAGGCAGTAGAAGACAGGAGGGCCTGGCGTGCTCTGGTCCATGGGGTCACGAAGAGTCGGACACGACTTAATGACTAAACAACAACAACATCTGTTCTAACTACCTTTTTTTTTTCTTAATCCAGCATTAAATTTGCAATTCATTTTGACACATACAAATGCCTTCTGTACATGTTTCTGAATAGCCAGCTACCTTAATTTAATAAGATTTAAGGTATTTGTGTACTTCCTATTATTCTGTTCAGAGCGTAACTACTCTAATTACAAACGTAGGTCAGTTAATGTTCTACCACCCAGAGCTTCCAAAGAATCAACAGCTTGTTAAAGATGCTAACAACTCTGTTTTAAGATGTCTTCAGTCATGCTCACAGAACTTGTTTCTGGAGTTTTCTGGAAAAATGAAATGACTGTTGAAATCTGCAGTGTAGAAACAGCTCAAAACTTTCTTTACATTAATCTTTTCATGAACTTCAGATTATACACTAAAAGTTAAGGGTCTTCACCACCAAAACCAAACTTTTTTAAAAAATGTGCTGCCTGTACTATGAGAACAGTGGCTTTGACAAGAGAGTCACACCACATAGATGCTCCTATGGGCGGCCAGCAGGGCAGCAAACAAAGGTGAATGATGATCACCAGATGGATTCCCCAACCCCTACAGCAATCGGACTTGCAAATTAAGCCCCTGGCCTGTCCCTGAATATAGAGGTTTTAAAAAAGGACTTTTAACACAGCAGATTCCTCTTTGACAGTGACTCAATGGAGCAAATTATCATGTATCAGTGGAAAATGCCAGATGAGTGCGCCATCAATGGAACTTGAGTTTTTGAACAGCCATTCTGAACCTCCACACTTATTCCTCTGGTGATTTATAGAATATAAAAGCAATGAAGCAATAAGTAGAAGATTTACCTTATTTTCTAGACAATTACTCCATTCTTTCAGTAAGTCTACATGCTGTACTGCTGAGGTGGCTTCATGTGCTTTAACTTGCTGGTTTGTTCCCTGTGACAAAAAATGTATTTCAGCTGATTTCATTTCTTAAGCACACCTGTACAGAAATGCAACACCATACCATCCTCCTTAGAACAGTGTTATAGATTTGATTCACCGATGCACTTACGGACACATTACCGCAAGGGGTCTACTTTAATAATTATAAAAGACACAACACAGAACCAGATTTCCAATAGGTGGCATATCACTACCTACCCCAACCCCTGAAAAAAGCATACTGCCTTTTTCTAAAAATTGGAATTACTACACAAAATAATTTTCTTTATTTTGAACTGCGTTTCTGACCAATCTCTTTAACCATTTTTAAATAAACAAAAATCTGTGCAAGGGAGTCTTCAAATCGTAAAAACACAATCCACCAAATCCTGCCCTAAAACAAACCCTGACTTACTTCAATACTTGCAAGCAGCAAATTTAGGATAAACACAGTGATAAGAACCTGGCTTTTCTGTAGCTTCACTAATATCTCCCTAAAAGATATTAGTCACTGAATCACCCCTGCCTTGTCCTAACCTGTCCTCTCTCCTTGAATGCTGACCACACAAACAAGAAGTATGCAGATCTGTGTTTTTCGACTGCAACTCCAAAGAACACAAATCTGCAGAGATCTAATGTGATCGATACCTTACATTTTTACCTCCCCTTGTTGACTCAGAGCCCTGGAGCTGGGAGTCTGAAATAAAAACAGTAGCTCATATTTAGCTCAGCTCCCCATGGGACATGGATATAGATTGCTGGGCGTCTTTCTATCCTTTCTACTCCACGTTTTATGGAGAAAAAAGAAGGATGTTTTTCTCTCTCCCTCATAACCCAAGAGCCTGGGGTGGATAATCCAACGAACCCAGTTAGCAGGAGATTCAGGTCGTACAAAGGAAGTACTTTTTCACACAGCACATAGTTGGAAATTAGAGATGGGGCCTTCATATTCATATACAAATACGAACCCCCCCCCCGGCACTGGTGCCCCCCCATACTATCTCCCACCCCCAGACTCTGCCAGACCACTTACCGCACATCACGTGTGGACAGCATCATCGTCACTGCACCAATCGCAGCAGTAGCTCGGCTGCCGAAGCCCTGCCTCCCTACTCACCCAGCCACTGAACAGGGAGACTCGTCCTCCCACCCCCAGAGTGGCTGGGTGAGCAGGGAGGCAGGACTGCGGCAACTGAGCTACTGCTGTGATTGGTGTGGTGACAATGACATCAGCTACACGCAACGCATGGTAAGTGGCCCAGTGGGCTCTGAGAGTGGGAGATAATCAGGGTGGCCACCTGTGCCGGGGGGGGGGGGGGCTTCGCATTCATATACCAATACGAAGCCCTCATCTCTATTGGAAATCATTGTTCCAAAATGTGTTGTTGCTCATCAGCTTTGTGACTACTATATGAGAAGACTCACAGAGCTAACAATGACTCTTTCATCTTCAATATCAAAAGCAGTATTCCACCATCTACTCATTCCTGGGGAACAGCAAGAGAGAGTAGTTGCTTCTGGACTTTCCACAGTATTTTTAGTTAGCTGCTGTTTGAGTTATTTCAGCCTCATATGCTACCTTGAGTAGGTCTGATTGGAGGGACGTTTCTGGGTTGGGGTGACAATCAATCCAGCAGTAACCAATTGTTCCTTCCCTGCCTCTGATTTCAAAGATAGCCACGCCTCTCTGCTTAAGTGCCTTTTCTCCTCCTTTTAGTCTGCTGTCAGTTAGCAGTTTGTGCAGTCAGTATGCAGTTAAAGAATGTAGTCTGCAGCAGTCTGCTGGAAGCAGGCTATGAGTCTGCTGAGGCCTATTACTGCAAAGCAGTCACTTTTGTACTGTATGCTGTTTTTGATCTATTTAACTGTGAGTAAATAAAATACTTTTATTTTTTCTCTTACCAATGTCTCAGAGTGGGTTATTGAAACTGTAAGTGCCAGCTGATGAGACAAAAAAGGGTGGTCTACTCTGGAAAGATTTGAAGCTAATTCTGCTCTGTAAGTCCCCACACTTCTGCTGCGCCGCTAGGGGTTTTTAACCAAAATTCAAAAATCTGCAACAGCTGCTACTGAGAACGAGAGGCTGGGCTAATGTAACTTCTTTACCAAAACTCAAGACCAAATCAGATGTAAACAAATACAGGCATTCTCCCCACCCCCCACCCCCGAAGAGACTCTAATATGTTTTGGGAAAACAGGGGAACTTTAACCCTTTGCTCCCTGCTGTAGTCTATTCAAAACTGTGCCACTCTGCCTGTAAATGGGATGTACTGAAAGAACAACAACAAAAAACACTTTTAGGGAATAAAAACTGCAGATACAGAATCCTATTCCAAAGCAAAACTGCAATCGGGCCAAAGCTTTATAGTTCCACCACCCTGCATACAAGGATCCTAATGAAGGCAGTGTCTCATGTGCATACTCTAAAGCAGAGACTGGAACTTATATTCTAATTGTTGTTTACTTGGTTATATTAAAGTTGTAATTTACAGCTGCTGAAGTAAATTCTTTATTAATTAACCCCACAGAAACAGAACTTGGTGGACTGTATCTTGCTGTTTCTGGATAATTAAAAAAAGTGTTTAAGCAACACATGATTTGATGTTTTTATATATGTGGGCATCATGGAAAAATTGGAAATGAATTCATCAAGCTGAGAAACAGCAATATTGTTTTCACAAAGAGAAAGTTTTTCCACAAGAGAATTTGCAGAAAATGCTTTTAGGTGATCAGTAAATCTGAGATCAGTATGAAGGACTATTACATATGGTTTCAAACCAAACAATATGGTTACACACTAAACAAATATATCCAGAGTATATAAAATGAAGACCATACTTGCAGCTAATTTTAGTCTTACTATCCCCGTTGGAGAATGTGACATTATCAAAATGATATTTATGCAAATTAAATTACAAATCATCCTTTTAATTATCTTTAATATACGCATTCTGCATAATGTATTCAAATCATATGTATACATATAAACATACAAATACAAACACACAACATAAAAATAATGAATGGTGATAACAGCAAGCAAGGCTAACATGACAAACTACTCCTACCAACAACAGTTGTCATGTTGGTGTGTGAACTGCTGAATGCCCCAGTCTGTTATTTTTTTTAACCACATTCTCAGTGGCCACAAGTATTAAGAACCCCTAAAGAAGAGCAGTCTACAGAGTCTTGTTGCTCATCATTGATCGTATACCATGACTATGTTACAAATAGAACCCAATTTCAAAACACCAAGGACTGGACCTCTTCAAAGGATTTAAAGATCACTATTTCCTACAAGTGTTATGGTTCAGGGTGGGATAATGGACACACACAAGAGTTGTGTTTTTAACCCATGTGTTAAAAAGTGGTTTAAAATTCAAATCAATGAATAAATCAAAATTCAGCATTCCCAGCTGGCCCTTAAGGGCAGCATAGGGTTCCTTGAAATGAACAGGAAATATGTAACATTTATTTGAGTGAATACATCTATTTCATGCCTATTCCATTAAAGTAAAACTTCTGCTGGATTTTACTGACGATCTCTAACAAGCCATATGTAGAGAAAAACATAGTGGCTGGGATCCAATAGTATACATCTGCAGTATTACACTGGCCAGATTCCTGCTATGATTTTTCTCTGGAGTATGTTAAATCACATAGATATGTGGTGCCAAATTACTGATAATTAATGAGGGGTCAATACTGCAAAATTGGACTACTGAGCAACAGAAAAAACCCTTCAAGCATTCATTCAGTGGGGGGGGGGGATTGTCAATGTTTAAATTTTATACAAATAAAGTATATGATTAGGAGTATAGGAAACATAATCCTGAAAATGTAAGAGTATAATATGGAGGCATGAACATTAATGAACTGCCTGGTAGAGGTTACTTCAGGACAGAGATGTAACCTTGAAAATGAAAGAGAGAGAAAAAAGTGGGGAAAGCAACTGTTTAAGTAGCAATGTACTGAATGTCCACTGGAGATCACTCCAGAATGATTGACAAAATCCTATCTAATCTCATGTTATCTGTGTGAATGGCACAGCTTATAGAAAAGTCCATTAGGTCTGCAAGTGTAGCAACTTTGATTGCATGGTGTTTGCTATCAAAGCAGCCCCAATGAGAAAATGCATTGAGTCTGCTAGCTTAGGACAAAATGAAGATTAGGAAGAATCTTATTGTTTACTCTTTTCAGAAAATGTTCACTTGGGCAGCAGAGTCTATGAGCTTTCTAGTACCAGAACCTAAAACTGGAGCAAAAATGTATAAATAAATGATAAGGAAGCATAAACATCCATGCCTATAAAAGGGCTGGTAGCAAGATGCCAACCACCAAGAAGTCACCAAAGCCAACTGAGCCACAACAGAACCAAGCCAAGCTGAGCAGAGAAGTTGGGGGCAAGAAAAAGATAATGGAAGTTGGATACAGCAGCATATAGGTAACATAAAGAAATCATGGATTTTCCTCCATAGATTTAAACTGGCATATGCTGGGTGAGTACTTAGAAAATGTTATTACTCATACATTTTTTTTCAAATATGCTAAACGGTTAAGAAATGTATTTCTACTCTTACTGATTTTTACTTTTCTACAAACTTACATGTTTTCAACAACTTTGAAGTATCATTACGCTTATGGAATACAGAAGCAATGTAGATGAACAAAGCTTGCAAAATTAGACAAAGCTAGTTTTGCCTGGACTCATTTTTCTCGGTTTATTTCACCATGAGTGAAAACGGTGATTTATTCTCATTCCCTGAAGAGAGATGGAACTAGTTTGGAAGCTACATTTCTGGTGAACCAGGCAGGAACAAGTTAATGACTTACTCCTTGATATTTAAATAAACTTTAATTTTATTTTCATGATTATTTGGTTTCCATTGGTATTCAATCTTTCAAACATACATGTTAGCTGTGAAAGACCATCAAAGACTCAAACTACCAAGGTGTAGAACTCTGAGAGTTTTGTTCAATGTCATGCTTTTGAACTTGACAGAGACGTCTATCACATGCCTGGTCATGGGCCAGCCATGTGACTGTGTGTGATAGACTAGCAACTTGTTAATTAGATGCAAGTCACTGCCATGATATACACAATTTCACTTAATCCAGAGTAAAACCCAGTATGATTCTGGCCACTGTTCCATCCACAACTGGCATTCCCCCTTCTCTCCTGCAACTTCCCAAGGAACCTTTTTGCTGCCACAAACAGCTATACTACCAGTGTGTGTGTGTGTGTGGGGGGGGGAGTTGCAGCTTCAATGGCTTTGAATGCAGATGTACACCATCAGATCTTGGCCATTATAAGATTATATATATATATATATGACACACTTAAAATGTACCCATCTTTTATTCTGCCTTGGAATTATTTGTACCTTCTAGGATTTTTAGATGATGAAGTACTTTCATATATGATACACGTTTCTTCCTAAACGAATAAGCCTTATTTCCTTCAGCATAATCCTATAAAAACTGGTCCTATTTATTGCACACAAGCAGGAACAACCAGGAAATTTCTTTACAGAAAAAAAAATGTTTCATGGAAACACTTGGAAGTAATCACAGTCTGCTTTCTTGAGGACTGAAGTAAATATCCTTTATATTTCAATTTTGATAAATTTGTTGTGTGATAGAAGATAGAAAACCTGACACATCACGGTTCTTGGAAATGTCTTCTTCATACTTTTAAATTTGTAAGGCAAAAAAATAATAATCTAATCCACAGCTTTAAATAACTCAAGCAACTGGATGCATTTCTCTTAACGTATAACAAAAGACATCTAGTCCAGTCCAGAGAGCCAGCAATATTAAGTTTTCTCATTGCAGACTTTCATCAGGTATATAAATTATTATATACTGACCTGAAAAGTGCAGCCATAACGCTTAAAACTACAGGTACTTGGGGCATTAATACATTCTGACAAATGTGCATTCAACTGTAATAGGAAAAAGATGTGAGTTTTTTAAAATGGAAAATGTATGCACAATAAGGTTAAAAATATATAGGGTACACAATACAAATTTGTACACAATACAAATTTGTATTGTGTGGCTAGTTTGCTTTTTGGATTTTTTGTTTTAAAACATGTACTCATATTACCTCCAGTTGTACTTGAGGGCACACACATACACATGTGACCACACGAATAATCCAATAGAATATACGAAGTGACACATTTACAGTGAAGCCTCATCTCACTGTTTCAACATGATTCAAAAAAGCACAGGCGTGCTTTCCACCTAGTATTGATTTCTGAAAAAAGACCAATTTCTTGAGAAGGTGTTGAATCTCATGGTGCACTGAGCAAATCAGTCTCGATGAGGGCTTCACTGCATTGATGCACATTGCCCACACCCAAACCACCCTCAAAATGTTAATTCAGAACAGATTTTTCCCAAAACATATCATGCAAAATTCCAGTGACAAAAATATAGAACACAGTGACAGAGACTTTAAACAGATACTGCATGGAACAAGTGTGTACATTTGTAATAAGAAAGCAACCGGCCTCATAGTCATTAAAGCAACACACAGATATAAGTTATTCCAGCAGCAAAAAGGTCTTTCACACTCAGCGTTTACAGCTAGGAATTCAGTTAGCCATGGGTAAGAGGACAGCAGCTACAAGCAAAACAAATAAGAACAGGGAAAAGGGCAAGCAATAAATAAAGGACATCTATTTATCTTTCCACAACATTCTTTAGGATTTTTTTACTCTATTGTTTCCCAACCTTGGGTCCCCAGATGTTCTTGGACTAAAACTTTCAGAAGCCTTCACCACTAGCTGTGCTGACCAGGATTTCTGGGAGTTCTAGTTCCCAAGAACATCTGGAGACCCAAAGTTGGGAAGCACTGCTTTTAGTGCATGGCAAAATGTTGCCCATTTCAGAGCCAGGGGAGCTCTGATCTAGGAAGCCCCATCCCCACAGAGTATCGATCTGATTTATCCTCAGCCAATCCTCACAGCTAATGGGCTTGACCTCTACAGAGAAGGACCTAAACCAGCCTTCCTGCTGACGGTGCAGTGCCAACATTATGAAATGTCCTTCCTTATCTAGCTGTTGGTGCAACCCAAAGATTTAGTTTCAGAGGCTGACAGCCCTCAACAGGAGGCTTTTGGGTGATGCATGGAGGGTGGGGGCGGGATGCAGTGAGGATTGAAGATTGCCCCCCCCTCCCAATTCTGCTGGCAGAAGCAGCTCCATCAGCAGACGTCCACCCGACAAAGGGCTCTGGCCCCATTTCCGTTCATGAAGGGTAGAAGGGACCATGGGTCTAAATAATTTTAGATGCAATTTCCAGAACTGGGACAGAAATGCTTGTACTTTCACAAAGCAGAGAAAGAGTGAGCCCAGGAATTAAAAGAAAAAAGAATCTGGAAACTCTTATTATCAAAAACTGCAGAGAAATCCAAGAGAAAGACATATGGACAAACAGTAACAGACATTCTGTATTTGTGAAGAAATGCTTCCAAGTAGCCTAAAATGAGCCCACAGAAAAAGCACAGTTCACCTGGATTTATTTTCACAGATTTTATACTCGCATAAAGCACGGACTGCTAAATATCTCATCTGAGAAAGGAATGCATTTTCATTCAACGGTTTTCACAAACCAAAATGCCACTTCAAGGAGAAAATGTCCCTCAGTCTCTTTTAAATGAGACACCAAGAGTGGGCATATTCCCTACTGGGGCCCTCTCACGGAAGAAATAGCAGGAAACTTTTCAAAGCAGTGACAGAGCCTCCTAATGTTTCCTAGTTTCTCTGTTCTCCAGTACAAATTAAAAAGACACTGCCTTTCCCCCCAAATCCTCTGAGCATGCCAGTGGGCTTGGAGGAGAGGATAGAGCTGGTACTGATTACTGTAAGTACCGGCGGGTGGTGAGCTAAACTGGCATTTGCAGACCAGGAACTCGACATCTATTTTTCTATTTTCTTCGCTTAATAGTAAGTTCTCCAAGGGTTTAGGTCAAGACTACCTGTGTCACGCTGTCTGGTAAGGTTTATCAGAGAATGACTATTTTCTAAGTTTACCACAGTTATCTGTGCACTGCCTTGCCCACTCCAAAACTGGGTAACTCACAGATGTATCACTACATATAATTTTTAGGCACTGTTTCTTTCCCCGGCTCTTCAGCCTCCTCCACAGATCATTTCATCTGCAGGGCAGCTGGTCTAAGAAGTCACAAAACACTCTCAGAGATTTTAATGGGATTGTTATCAACATTTTGGGGAGAACTAGCTGACTTTTCATAGCACATTTTCCCATTTTACATTCCACCACTACCACTAAATTCCCAACTTCCACTTTTGGCAGCCTTACTTCTCAGTCCAAGAGAAAATCTCTGTCAAAGCTCATTAATGCACTGAATACAGAGGGTCTTGGGAGTGTTCTCTCACACATATTTCAGAAACATCTAGTTAGCATCTCCCAAAGTTTTACACTCAGCTTCCATGGGGTCAGCAGACCACCATGAAACAGACTAAAAAATATTCTATCAAAGCAAACGGATGAACAACAATCGACAGGTTACCCACCTGTAATTGTAGTTCTTCGAGTGGACCTCTGTGATTCACACCCTGGGTGATTCGCGCCTGCGCGGAGCCTCATCGGAAGATTCTAGAGCTTCTGCGGTAGCAATGAACACATTAGAATATGCCCCTCCTCACCCGTATAAGTACCTTGGTGCCAAGCGTCCCCTTTCAGTTGTGTCAACCACCGCTTAATAGTAAGCAATGGCGTGACAGAGGGGAGGACGGGCGGGATGTGTGAATCACAGAGGTCCACTCGAAGAACTACAATTACAGGTGGGTAACCTGTCGTTCTTCTTCGTGGCCTCTGTGAATCACACCCTGGGTGACTAATAAGCTTCCTTACCCGGAGGCAGGGTGTCACGCCAAGGTAGAGGCTAGAACAGCACATCCAAATGCCGCATCAGACTTCTGCCGGAGGTAGAGTCTATAATGACAGATAAATGTGGACGGCTGTGCCCAAGTGGCAGAGGCGCAGACGTCCGGAAGAGGTACGCCACAGAGAAAGGCTGTAGAGGCTGCCACTGCCCTGGTGGAGTGAGGGTGAATCACTCTAGGGTTGTCGAGCAAGTTGATAAGCCAAATGAATGGTAGAGGTGACCCATTTGGAGATAGATTGGGAAGTCACCTGACGGCCTTTTGTAGGTAGCTGATGGCTTATGAAGAGACGAGATGACTGTCTAAAAGGTTGGGTACGTTGGAGATAAAAAGCAAGAGCTCTTCTGACAGCCAACGTATGGAGTATTTTTTCTTGGTTTGAAGAAGGCGACAGAAAAAATGAAGGAAGGACAATCGGCTGGGAAAGATGAAATTGAGAGACAATTTTGGGGAGGAAGGAAATGTCCATGAATAACTTCACCTTATCGATGAAAAATTGTAGATAAGGGTAGTCATAGCGTAAAGCTGCCAATTCACTAGCTCGTTGAGCTGAGATGATGGCTATGAGAAAAGCTGTTTTAAAGGTGAGGAGTCTTAAGTCAGCTGTAGCTAAAGGCTCAAAAGGAGCTTTGGTAAGCTGTTTCAAAACAAGAGTTAGTGACCATTGTGGAGAGGGAGGTCGAGTATCGGGGTAGATATGAGAGAGACCTTTCAGAAAACGTTTTGTTGTTGGAACGGTTGCCCGAAAGGATGGACCTCGGTGTCGAGCTCGGTGTCGTAATGGTGCTGGGGTCGATGACTTGGATTTACCAGAGGACGGGAACTGTGTTGATGTAACGGAATGGAGCGAGTGTCCATGGACCAGGATGAATATCGAGGATCGTCGATATCAGAGCCTGTATCTCTGTGATGTCGAAACGGAGGTTGCTGATGCGATGGCATAGCAGTAGAATAAATTGACGCTGGTGATGCCGAGCGTGAAGAGTGATTTCCATAATCTATTATAGTAGGAAAGTATCAGGAGACTGGGGCTGCAAAAGCCTCATGTGTGGCTGAAATCTGCTCGACCGTCCAAGGTTTTTTCGATACCAAGTGGGGAGCAGGTTGAGGTATAGTCACCTCTCGGTGATGTGGCCGCTTCGACACCGATGGTTGTCGAGAGGTAGGCCGACTATTAGATGGTATTATCGAACCGGGTAAAACACCTGGTTGACTAGTTGGTGCAGTTTGTCGAGCAGAGCACTGGTCGGGGCAAATGGCAACCCGATGCACGTGCTGAGCGTGGGTTTGAACCACACGTGATGAAGCAAGCTGTCGAGATTGTTGATGTCGACGGTCCTGGTTAGGGATCGGTGGTCGATCCAAGGGCATCGAATATGGAATGGTGTTGAGCCATTTGGGATGAGAATCCTCGGGTGATGGAATAACCAAAGGATTGCTGGAAGGAATGGAAGGTTGTGGACTGGGAGGAGAGGACGTTAGTTGGTCGACTCTATCATCCCATTCTGGAGACTGAGAACAGGGTTGATGAGACAGAAGTCTGTCATCATCTGAGGGAGATCCGACTGAAATTGATTCAGAGAGTTGTGGTTGTGGTGGGATGTCTGTAGACTTAGACTGTTTAGCTTGTTTAGGAGGAACAGGTTCCGGAGCTGGAGCAGCTTCAGTAGGTCTCTGACGTTTAGAAGTTGTCTTCGAAGTCGATGACTTCGGTACGGAGGGTTTCAATTTGTGTGTCTTCGAGGTCTTAGACGATGCAGATGGAGAATCGGAATGAGCTGGTGTAGCCGATGGACGTTGTTTCGATGATTCAGTAACGGCTTTTTCCATTGCTTTGGTTTGGGAAGTGGCCCTACAGGGAGGCTGGGCCATTTGAACTGGTTGTAAGGATTGTTCCCAAAGTCGGAGTTTTAGCCTTGAGAGGCGAGATCGAAGAACTCCGCGCTTAAAATTTTTGCAATGGGTACAGGAGGAAGTTTGATGTTGTTCTCCCAAACAGAAAAGGCACTCAGCATGTCTGTCGGAAAGTAGGATCTTATTATCACAGACAACGCAGTGCTTAAACGGGCCCAAAGGGGCCATGAATAGGAGAAAATAATTGAGGAGAAAAACCGATGATGGGGGTGTGTGTGCTGAGGCCGGAGGCCAAGCGAGGGGAAAGGAAAAATCTCTGATGATAATGAGTTTGATCTAATAGTTTAAAAGGAAAAGATTGATAACAGGAAGGAATCAAGAATAAGCTCTCTTTCTCTTTTACTCACAGAAGCAGAAATATGAGGCTCTCAACACGGCGGTTGAAAGAAACTGAAAGGGGATGCTTGGCACCAAGGTACTTATACGGGTGGGGAGGGGCATACTCTAATGTGTTCATTGCTACCGCAGAAGCTCTAGAATCTTCCGATGAGGCTCCGCGCAGGCGCAAATCACCCAGGGTGTGATTCACAGAGGCCATGAAGAAGAACCATAGATAGTTACATGGCTCATCATAAATATTTTCTCAGTTCAGCACTGGGCAAAGTGCAGGCCACGTGCAATGCCCAAAACCCTCCCGGTGTGCCTCAATACTTTCCAATTCTACTTTTAAAGAATCCTTACACCTTCTAGGAGGTAAATTCTACATATTCCTTCTAGCCTATTCTACGGCTGGGGAGTTTTTTTTTCCAAAACAGGAAGTGCCTTTTCATTTTTAAAAAAGCACCCCCCTTAAGCATAAGACAGATAGATCTGAGAGGGCCAAAAACATGGTGAAATTGCCCCTACATAAGACTGGAGGAAACTTTTAAAATCCTTTTTAAAATACTAGGTTGTTCGGGCCTTCAGAGGTCCTGCAAGAGGTGTGTCCAGCCCCCCGACAAGTCTCTGGAAATGGTCCAACCTTCTTCTGATTCATGCCAACTAGTCACCTGTATCAAAGGTGGAACAGCTCCCAGATTTATTTTTCCACTTACTTCCAGTGTTGAAGATGGGTGAGGTGGGGTGGACAGGAATCAGTAAAAAAAAAAACCCAAAAAAGAGTGTGTGCATGTTGGAGCTGAGGGAACAGTCAAGAAACTTTATTATCCCTTCTAAGTCTGCCTTGCAAATATCTCTAAACACAAACACATATAGGGAGATAAGGCCAGGTATACAGTAGATGAGTTTCTGTCTTCAAAATGCATCTTTAAACATATTGTGGATAATACAAGAGTTAAGAATTTCTATGCATGTGTGTATCAAGGTGGTCCCCAGTAGTAGAGACATTCAATTTTGGAGGAATTCAGGAGAAAACTGGACAACCATCTGTCAGATTTGCTTTGATTTGAATGCCTGCCTACACTGAGCATGGGGTTCAACTCGATGGCCTTACAGGCCGCTTCCAACTCAATTATTCTATGATTCTATGAACATTTATACAGATAAAATGAAGAATCACTGGAGTAATGAAGCCAAACTTAAAATGTTTTAAAATCCAATGCTTTTTAAAAAACCTGCATATTTTGCTCCCATAGTCAACAGATAAGCATCAAATATATAAAAGATTAAAGATGTTTAACTTCTCTTGCTCAGTTAAATCTTGTTAAAGTCTCTAAAAGACTAAATTAAGTCCATGATGCTAATACTTTAGATTTCCTAAGCTACTTCAATGCTGCAAAGATTACTAACTGCTGATACTTACAGTAAAGTGTTTTAGCTTTAGTAAAAGATTGAACACAAGAGAAAACTGATACAATCACCACTACAGCTTTATTTCATCTGTTAGAAATCTGCTATATGACCTCCAACAAGGTTATGAATGTTTTAAATCTCATTTTTTGTAGCAAATATGCTAAATATAGTAAAGTTGCTTCTGACATGCTTCCTGAATTGTACTACTAAAAGGTATGTTCTAAACTGAGTGATAAAGGGACAGATATTCTCTGACTCCTTTTTTTTTAATGAACGGTTTTGCAACGCGTTCCCTTACCTCTTTTCTCAGGAGGGCTGAAATGCTGCATTTATGAGGACATGTAACCATGACACATGGGCAGTCTGCATCTTCGTGTTTCTAGGAGAAAAGCATGTGGGAAAATCACATCACCTATCTGAAAGTCCATAATATGCTTCACAGAGAACACTGAAACACTTCATTACGCTTCAAGGGTAAGGAAAACATGACGGGATTTAAAACATTTCCTAAAAGCAGATGATATGCAGTCAGAATATTCTTTATTGCACTCTTACACTGAGCACAAAAGCACTTATTTCTTTCTTCAAATCATCCATGAGAGTGAAAAAAACTACTATTCAAAGATAATCTTAGTCCAATATTTTGTAGACAGTTTTGCATTATTTGCAGTATCAAACTAATGCTACCAGGACGGCTTCTCATGCTTTGTACAGAATCCTGATGTACAATGCCTTTTGACTACTTGTTTGATAAGCTCTTTGTCTGGAAGCACCCATAGTTATGTTCCCTCTTTGCTGGTTGTGAGTCTTGGTTTATGCTTGACCATTCTTGACAGCTGCCAAGGCAGTAATGTCGAACCTTATTTTACACAGACTGACAACACAGATGTTCCTAGCCACACGTAACCAGATTCTCTGCATTTCTATCTTAATATTGTATACAATATAATACATGCTAGTATTTGGCCAGAATTCTATTGGTGTGCATGTAAGATTTGGGTAACTTGCCCCAGTTAACTGTGGCCAATTCAAAATGTGCAAGGATGCATCGTAGTTGCATACTCAGACACGTGACTAGGCAACTGATGGAGATGTTCAAGTCCTTCATCAATTAGCCACAATTAGCTGTGGAACTTATACAGACATTACCCAAAGACCAACAGGATTATGACATTTATTTTATACGTACTACAATGGAGTCACTCTGCATAAACACTGGGACTTTGCGCACTGAGTAAACGGAAAGAGCTTCATACACCTGTATTCGTGTGCTTACCATAAGCAGCAAAGAGAACCTCATGAGGAAATGGGAGTTCTGTATCAGATACTTAAAAAACAAAAAACAAAACTAGTCTCTTTAACAATAACAGATTGTATCCAAAGAGAGGTTGGGCAAAGAGTCAAACTCAGTTTTGCTCAGGTTCTCATTGTTCCACTGCTCCATTTGTTCCACACTATTCCAGGTTGGATAGCGTTTTAAAAATACAACTTTTTATGCACACTATTTAAAACACACACATTTGTGGCATGTAATCTTTCCACTGAGTGAAATGATTTTGTACACACATTTTGCACAAAATGGTACCCTTTTTTTCAATATGTTCTTTTTTTGAAGACACACACATCTGTATTCTTTCCCCCCCAAAATACAGTAAACTTATTCAGAAGAGTAAAGATTTCAATGTCTGTGTTCCAGTTCAGGTTCAAATTCAGGAAATGTAAGTTTCATAAGTCCTCAATGAAATGAAAAGCAAATACATTTCTCATTCATTGCTAATCTAGTGGTGGCTTTGGCCTAGCAGAAAACACTTCTTACACAAGTCCAGGCACTCAATTTCCCCCGAACAATTTCCCCCTCACCTCCATGCCAATCTGCTATATATATATATATATATTGTGTGTGTGTGTGTGTTATATATATATATAAAATCTGAGTTGTACACAGAACCAAGGAATACAACCCACCTTGGTTCATTTCTCATCTGCTGCTCTTGCTTATAAGAGCAATATAAAATGGCCACATCTACTTCACTCCCCTCCTTGCTTTTCAATACAGTACTATGGGACGTGTTTGGTGAAGAATGTGTGACTACTTGACCCGTATTGCATTAAACAAAAGAAGAAATCTTCCTTTACTTCTACATATATCAGAAGACCAACACTAACTAAAAATATGGCTATGATCGTTCACCGCTTGCTACTGTGGTTGATAAATGAATGAAATGAGAGGATAAGGAAGAAATGCTAAAGATACCATCTTCCAGAAAAATAACTATTTCTCTACCCAGAGATAAGTTCAATAGTTTTTCAGCAACTAAGGGATCACATAGTCTACACTGCATGCACGTAGACTTTTCATTGCTAAGACTTTTCATTTTTTTTAAACAAGTTCGAACTAGTTAGTTTGTGCAGTAATGAACTGGAGTGACATTACATTCTTGTCTAAAACAGCCTGAGCTGTAATTTACTCCCCCCGCCCCAACCCCATGCAACTAGAACAAGCATTTGCTGTTAATAGTTAGAGAACAGAAGTTCTGGTTGAGGCAGCAAATGTCTGCAGGTCTTGGTGCTTCATTACTTCTTCCTTTTCCTAAACATGTTTGAATCAATTGCAGGTTTTTTTTTGGGGGGGGGGGAGTTGTCAAGCTTCAGACAGGGCAGGGTATTGGTTTGCTATGTGCCTTTTCAATGTTGTTAGACAGTGCCTCTAAGCTTGGAACCAGTGGGTTAGAACTTAACTGCAGAGATGCAAGCCCCACAGAAGTCAGATGTCTGAGCAGCTGCTATCCTTTCTAAGGAAGAGAACCACCATACTATCTACTTCACAATGCATTTTGCTAGACCTCATAGATTAATGCATATCCATCAATGACTTATGAAGTCTGCAGTCTTCTCCTTTGCATAAGCTTTAACCAGAGACTTCAGCAGCTTCAAATGCCTAGTCAAAATGTTTGGATTCCCTGCTTCCATCTCCCACTCCCTACCTTCTCCCCTTGTGTGCCAATTTCACACTAATCAATAGTGTACCAAAACTGCTAGTTACAAGTTCTGGGACAGCCACACACATTGTCTTGACCTGACTGAAAAAGGAGACTATAAACCGCATTAACAACAGAAAATAAAATTACAATATGTGATCTTCTATACGAAGCAGCTATTTAAAATGAATCAGGAGGGTTGAGGGTACGTAATATACACTGATGGGTAACAGGATGCTTTTCAAAGTATTTGATGTATGAGAAATATGTAAAGCAGGATCAGAGTTATCTCCATATTCAGATGGGTGTATGAGGCTTAAAATTCTGCTTTGCTCAAAGTCACCTAGCACGTTTATGGCAGAAGTGAGATTTTAACTGTGGATTTTCTACTCCAAGCTTCTCAGCTCACAAAATATTTTTGTGTGTGTTTTCTCAAAAATTAAGAACGCTATGGTTCCAAAGTTACCATTAACCAATCTGCTCAGCATAGTAAGTCGCAACCAGAGTAGCTCCAGAGAATAAACGGGAATATAGTGAGTCAATTCTTTCATAAATTCCACAGATTAAAATGGGCCTACTCTAACTGTGGCTTACTATGCTTATGGAGAAGCTGACTTACCAAATCCCAGTAATTCAATGGCCCTACTCTAGTCTACTTTACTGCACTAAGCAATACGATTTTGGCCACCAAGTCTCCAGAATTCCAGTCAGCCTCTCACTTTCTCAATGTGTTGGACTGGGCTGGGCTGGGAGTGGGGACCCTAATTCAGAGCATCTTGGAAGAATGTATCAAGGGAAGCATTGCTTTATGCTTTTCACAGTATTTCCAATGGATAACAAACAGAACTGTCCACTTGAGGGAACCAGTGAAGATTTTCATCTTATTTCTCAACAGCTGCACCTGGCACTGAAATGAGGAATGGAACAGGCTACTCTTGCAGATGGGTTAATGGTAACTTTAACAATCTCCAGCTGATCCGAAATACTAAGAATGTAATGAGTTCCTTTTAAAAAGGAACATTCCAAGCTCTGAAAGCTATGCATCCTTGTTAGAACACAGTGATGTTTAGAAAAATATTTAATTAGTATAGCTCTGATTTTGTGCTCATGCGCACACACACTCCTTCTGCACAGGCAGAGAAAATGTGTGCTTTGTTTTTCATCTTTATTTTGAGAGTCACTGAAAGGCTGCCTGAGATGATTAAAAAAATGGATGGTTCTTGTGACCAAAAGAACAGACCTCCAAACAAGCACCTGATTTCCTCTAATTAAGAGCAGAACTTGCTTTCATCTGCTTTGTCAAAATCTGAACAGGAAAGAGAGTCAAATAAAGAGATATCCTCTTGCAGTCGATGTTGTCCTGGTTCAGACCTACCTCTAAGGCAAGATAAATCTACACTAACTGTGGTTTGTCTGAATATCTAAACCACAACTTTGTTTTTTCACTCTCGTTTGAAGCCACAGTCTGAAGTTGATTTATGAATCTAAACACCATTTCATGGAATAAATGACTCTCCTGTCATTAAAACCTTTCAAAAGTTTTCAGTTTGGATTAAAAAACACACACACACACCAATTCACATGCCTGTTACAATACTCACTTGTATCATGATCATTGGAACTTGACTTTTACAGTATTTACATGTTGTTTCCCGGTATTTACAGGTCTTTTCTGCATGCTCTGGCAAGTCTTTTCTTAGTATTTTCTCTTTACAATCAATACGAGGGCATGGAAGTTCTTCAAAAAGACAGTCATTTTTCAGATGTATCTGAAACAAATACGCATCGGGTCACTCATTACTTTAGTCATTAAAAAAAAACTAATTAAGCATGTCTAAGCATCCCTCATTTCAAAACACCCATTTTTCTACTTTCATAATAAATGACTGTGTGACCGTATGTAGACTCCCATGTATAGCAATCCTTTCTACAGTTTTCTAGGTACTGTATAAATTACTTACAAGCAGTCTACTAGTCTTTCCTTCTGGTGGTGTTCTTGGACCATACAGTTTTGCCTGGATCTGCACTGGTGGCATAGTACATAATCCCATCAGCTACACACACTGTAGGCCAGTGTTCCCAGAAGCCTTCACCAGTAGCTGTGCTGGATAGGATTTCTGGAAGTTGTAGTCCAAGAACATGTGGGAACTAGACATGGGAGCTTCGTATTCATATCCCGGGACATACGAATACGAAGCTTAGCACCACAGGTGCCACGGTGGTCCATTCCCGCCCCCCCAGAACCAGCCCGGTCCACTCACTCCTCGCAACACATGTGTCTGACGTTGCACCAACTGTGGACGTAGTTCCACCGGTGCTGCCCCGCCTCTCCCCTTAGCCAACCGCTCAGCAGCTGAGCAGGGAGAGTCGTCTTCCCACCTCCTCGCCAGAGCAGTCGGCTGTGGGGAGAGGCGGGGCAGCACCGGCAGAACTACGCCTGCGATTTGTGCGATGTTGCCACCATCGGACACATGCAATGCAAGGAGCCCAGTGAAGGGATTGGGCTGGTTCTGGCGGATGGGAAGGGACTGCTGTGGCACCTGTGGTGCCGAGCTTCATATTCATATCCCTTGGGATATGAATACGAAGCTCCCATGTCTACTGGGAACCCAAGAATGGAAACCACTGCTCTAGGTGATTTCACTGGGAAACACAACAGGAATTCAACCCCCCCGTGACTCTAAAGCCCAGCATTCCAACCCAATGAGCTGCACCAGTTCTCTCCCTCTTCAGGCTATGTATAAACACACTTATCTTTATCTTAAGCATAAAGCTGGGGGGGAAACACACAAGATACTTGACTATCTATAGATTTCAGGCTCTTACCCAAATGTCTGAAGCATGTTTCTCAGCCTTTTTAACAGAACTGGTATTAAACTATTATGCTAACTCCTAAAACATTTAAGACTGATACCTAGAAAAGTGATTTTAAGAAAGCAAATATTGGTGTCACAAATAACAGCACATTCCAAACGTCTCTCCATTATTCGCTATTTCAAATTCTTGTCTGTTTTACAGACAGTGAGCATGTAGCTTCAGTCACCTATCCTAGGGTAACAAACATCTATCCCTACATTACATCAGAATTTGTCCTATACTCATAGAATCATAGAAAAGTGAAGTTGGAAGGGGCCTACAAGGCCATCAAGTCCAACCCCCTGCTCAATGCAGGAATACAATCAAAGCATATCTGCCAGGAGATTATCTAAGTTTTTCTTGAATGCCTCCAACGTTGGAGCACTCACCAACTCCCGAGGTAACTAGTTCCACTGTCATACTGCTCTAACAGTTACTAACTCAGCTGGTTAAAATTAGTACACCAGAACAAAATAATACATTGGAAGGTTAGAGCTAGGGACAAAACTATCTATTTTTAGTCCATTTTTTCATACATTCACTCATAAGTCAGTCTGTTCTTCTGCATGATTGTGATTTTTAAAAAGGTTTTTTTAGTATTTGTATTTAAATACATATTTGAAAGTATTTGCTTATGTTTCCAAAAATATTTTATATGAAACTCCACATTTCTAGATGCATTTTTAACTTTTAAAAATCAATTTATAGATGCATTTTTAACTTTTGTAAATCAACAGCTGCATGCAAACTTTGGAGAAATCCAAATGTGAAATCTAATAGATACCTGTTCTGACCTACACATTAGCACTGAAGGTGTAAGATCAGGTTACTTTTATATTGTTATACATCAAGACTGAATTTCTTAGCCACTCTCAATGGTAACAGGTAACTGAAGTGTGATCTGGCATAATGTTGGGTACAGTGAGTAAACAAAAATAGGGCAACGGAAGGTGGAAGTTCCTGGCCCACAATGAGCAGAATTTGGGCAGCAGATCGAGCAGATATACAAGTTACTGTCTTTCTAATTCAAATCAGATGCCCTGTAATTGTGTTTACATTTTTAAGTGATAGGCAAAAATCCTACCGCATTTATCTGCTCACATAAGAGCACCATTTTTTCAGCATCACCTGATCACACAACAGGGAGTGCAATGAGTGGCACAATAAGGAGAGTACAGGATGTGCAACATACAGTTGAGGACACAGGTCACATTGCTTGCACGATGTCCTTATGAGACTGCACAGGACAACAGCATTCCAGCCAATTTCCAATTCTGCATCCATACATTAAAAAAATCAATAAAAGTTTATACAAAACAGTGTCCTCTTTTGCCCACCTTTTGGGTGACTCACCTCCTTTTTAGTGGTGCACAAGTTGCTTGAGAGGACTGACTGTAAGATCAGACTAAAGATGAATAATGCAATTTTGGAGAAGGAACATCTACTCTTAATTCCCCAATATTATTCTTGCACATTAGCAATGTTCAGGGTGTTAAAGTCTAAAAGCTATGAAATGCTTTGCACATCCCTATATGCTTCCCTGTTTTAGCTACCAGAACGTGTATCTTTGGATCACTGTGTATAACACAATTGCAAACACACCACTCTGTAAAGTGTGGGGATGTTACTATGAGGTATCCCACTACTTACAAGCAGCTGTCCCAGGGTCAATTGTTCTCTACAACCTTTACTTTCATTTCTGCAGAATATCTGAAGGGCAAGCAGCTCCCTCCGACAACAATTATCCTTAAATATCTAGAATTGAAAAACATTTAAGATACAGTTATAGCAACGGGCAAATTCTTCTTTATACGAATGCAGACTTGCTTGATTTAAAAAAAAAACACTATTTGTTTTAATAGCCAGGTCGCTCAATAAATGACCTGTTCTTTAAGAGCTATATGAAAACACAGGCTTACATGAAATGAGGGGAAATGTTTTTAGAGCAATATTTCAAGAACAATATGAGCTAATTCCAGTTTACAATGGCTGCTGTTGTCACCATAGGTTATAAATCAGCACAACAAAAACGTCTTGATTTCTGCATGCACAGCAAGAGGGCAGTCTTGCTGTGGCGCCTGATGTAGCTTGGGAAGGGTAAATTTTTATTTATATCATGTTCTTCTGTGCTATGTACACACGCATCTGAAGGTTGTTTGCATTTCAAGCTTTCTTTGCTCTGCTGATATTATTTGTTTTTTGTGAGGAGTATAAAAGTACAGTAAGTGAATGCACAAGAAGGCATCACCTTGGTTTTGCAACACAATACGGAGCCATGAATTTTCAGCAGGTCTTCCAACAAATCAAAAGGGAGAGAAGGATCTAACATCCTATTTTAAATGCAAAAAGCTGGCTATAGACCGTCTTCTGTACATTATCTTTCAGACCTTTGGCTGGTAGAGATTTGCTTTTACAGAAGCCCAGCTGCAAAGAAGCTTTACAGAGCAAAGAAAGGAGTTTCGTAACCCAGTGAAATCTTCAGCCAGTTTATGAAATCGGCTGTGTGCCCACACAAATGTCACTGGTATTACCAATAGTAGAAAGCCATTATTTCAAATAAACTAGTTTCTCTCCAATCAAGTACTGAAAAAGGTTTGTGTCTGTGGCCCAGTAAGAAGTTGTTTCTGGAACGCTGTGCCCTCACACACACACACATTCTCTCATGGATGAGTAACGGGCAAACAAAAAATATTTTGAGGGGCTTGGCAGCTAGCTGTATTAGGCTGTTAAAGAAAAAAACTCAAGAAGTAGTCTTGTGACACCTTGAAGACTAACAAGTTTTATTTGTCACAAGCACTTTGATGGATTGCAGCCTACTTCAACTCATGCATGGGTGTTAGGAATGATGTCCTTCCATTTTCATTTCCTTGGATTGGGTGAGTTTCTTGAAATAGCTGATGAATTTATGCTTCAGACAGATAATGGTGTTGCATTCCATGCCCAAAATGCAAGAGGGGGTAGCCATGTAAGTCTGTTGCAGCAAAAATCACAAAAAGAACCTTGTGGTTCCTTGAATACTAACGAGTTCAATTCTGCATAAGTTCTTGTGAATTACAACCCACATGGGCTATATATACAGTGAGTGACTTCAGGAGCTCTCTGGGTCCCACTGGATCAAACAAGCACCAGTGAAGCATGCAACAACACATAATAGTTTTTGACCATAATGGTTTTCACAAGTTGCCTAGGATGGCTACACACACACAGTCTGGGCACAGATCTATACATAACAATAATATTATTCAGGAAAAATCAGAAAAAGGTTTTGTGATTCCCAAAACAATACAAATGCATGTACAGGTGATACCAGTTGGCTAGCCAGGGCATCAACTGAAGAACAATGTGAGTTCTTCAACATCATGGACTCTTTGACACCAGACAAGCAGCACTGCATGCTGAAGAAAGCATCCACCAGGTAAAACTATTGATTTGGCTTTAATTTAGCTAAAATTGGCTGTTCCTGGTGGTTTAACAAAATAATAATAATAATAATCCCAGCTCTGATGGATGCTGCCCATGCTTCTGAGTTCTCTTGTTTTTCCTTGCCAAACAGAAATTCTTTGAGTTTCAAAAGAAGGTGGAAAGGGGAAACGAGGGGGGATCAGATTGCTTGGTTGCCCTTTGTTTAAAGAGTTGAATGATAAATTCCAAAACATGGTGGTGGTGGGGGGGGGTTTGAAGCCACACCCTTCCCCCACAGGCCTCTTACAGACTGCAACCATTTGCATCTAAGAAGCTTAACCTGGTCCCACAACGGCTTTGGGACTTTAATAAAAACATATAATTTTGAAACCACCTACAAGAACTTGGTGCACAGCCTGAAGAAGATGAATTATCATTGAAAGCTCGCTGTTTGTTTTTGTTTTATTTCCTTAGTGTTCCAATAAAGTTATCACCTGTTCCTGCATTGGTAATAATATTGTTTGTATCACTATATATACAAACAATGTTTTGTATTTTTAAAGTGTTCTGCTGTTTTTTAGACAGTTCAGTATCACTGGAAGATGTGGGCTGAAAAAGAATGTCTTGCTGCCAGCCAATAAGTATACAACAGAAGTGGGCTTGGACGCCAGGGCTACCAGGAAAACATCCAACTGGACCACATGGACTCCAATCTCATTTGAGTAAAGCCTTGTGAGGATAGAGCCTATGTACACGTGTGCAAGAGGAATATGAAATGAGTTTTTGTGATGCAATAAAAGCTACACAGGGTAATAAAATTTTCCAAATAACAGATAGATGAAACAAGACAGTGGTTGTCCATAATAACCCATTTTATGAAGCAAAAATGCAACAAGACTAACTGAACTGCAAGAGAAAACTAGATAAAAGGGAAGAGATAAATTACCCTACAGTAAGTTGTGAAGAGAAGATTCATTGAAACAATTGTGAAAGAAGTTTCATCCTTATGCATTGAAACAGCATCACCTACCATGTTTGTACTGGCAATCTACTGCTTCCCTGCCTCTGTTGATTAAGTCAACAGTTACTACCATATACATCAAAAATCTTATGACATGTCTGTCCATCTTCAAAAGACTGAAAGAAAAGCAACTGGGACCTTTTAGAAAAACTCATAAAGTCATAAGATTTCAAATTCTGAAAAAGCCTAGCTGTGCAAGAAATCAAGAAAAAAATCTGTAGATTAAGGCAAATAAAGATACATTACAAAATGTATCTTTATGTTTCTTATGTTACCAAAATAGACATTTTCCTGTTTGAAATACATATAACAAAACAGATTTGCAAAGCAAAACAACACAGTGAGAATTGTTATTATAATATGGTTGTTGTAGGTTTTTTCGGGCTGTTTGGCCGTGTTCTGGAGGTTTTTCTTCCTAACGTTTCGCCAGTCTCTGTGGCCGGCATCTTCAGAGGACAGGAGTTAGAACTCCTTCCTCTGAAGATACCGGCCACAGAGACTGGCGAAACGTTAGGACGAAAAACCTCCAGAACACGGCCAAACAGCCCGAAAAACCTACAACAACCATCGGATCCCGGCCGTGAAAGCCTTCGAGAATACATAATTGTTATAGTTTAAGACACCCAAGAAATTATTATGGGGGAAACCGTACCTTATCTTTCACTACAGTTTCTTGGCATGCTGTACATTTTGGACTTGTGCAACTAAAAAAGAAGAAAAAATGTACCTTATACCAAACAGTTTGCACAGATGTAACATTTCATATTTTATCACATGATACAATAAAATAAGCAGGTTGTTGTTGTTTAGTCGTTAAGTTGTGTCCGACTCTTCATGACCCCATGGACCAGAGCACGCCAGGCCCTCCTGTCTTCCACTGCCTCCCGGAGTTTGGTCAAATTCATGTTGGTAGCTTCAAGGACACTGTCCATTCATCTCGTCCTCTGTCGGCCCCTTCTCCTCTTTGTGAAAAAGTGTTTCACAAATAAGCAGGTATCTACTCATAAACATCAAGCAAATTTTGAAATCACCCAGAGATCAAAGGATACAGACACAAAGTAGGCTGAGAATATTGTGACAAATGTTAATGGAAAACAGAAACAAACAATGTTAGTCTTATGGTTGTTATGGGTTTTTCGGGCTGTTTGGCCGTGTTCTGGAGGTTTTTCTTCCTAACGTTTTGCCAGTCTTTGTGGCTGGCATCTTCAGAGGACAGGAGCTAGAGTTCTGTCTGTGTTCTTACTTAGTCTTACTTAGAGTGGGCCTACTAAACCCAATGGAAGAAGTTACTTGTGACTAAAAAGCTCAATTTGTTTCCATGGGAGTTTGTAAGTAGGATTAAAGTTGGATTCAGCTATCTGAATTATAGAGTGTATTTCTTTAAGCAAAGTACTTTATACATTTTATCAAGAATGTAAGATGTCCCTAAAAAGTGTTTCACAATTTATGGCTATTGATGCAAAAATTTAAGGAAAAGGAAGCAGATTTTTTTCAATGCTACATGAAACTTTCCTCTCAACTGAGCTTTTAAAAGCAAGAAATACAACGGTTTAAAACATTGCCTACATTCTAAACTTATCTGCCTGTAATATCAGTACACTGCTACTGCAAAAACAACATAATGCCATTTCGATTCCATTCATGCCACATAAAGGCCAAATTCCACTTTACAGATAACCTGTCAGTAGAGCAGGGAATTCCTTGTGTGTTGACAGATGTGTTGTTGTTACAGGGAGAGAGTTTTTCACCCTTCTTAGTTGGCAAATGGCCCACTTTAGTCTTCTGTACCTATTTTTGTGCATGTATGGATTGCTGAATCACAAAGGTCCATTTAAATCATGTCACTGGGACAATAATGGATTTCAGCTAATAACAACTGGTTTCTGTCATGTATAGCTTGGCTCAAAGCATATACTTGGTGGCTGGGGGAGGCAATAAGATGACTGGCACAGAAGCACATAATGCTGAGTAAAAGCTCTCTTTGTCTGCATCAGAATAGCACCATGCAGTCCGGGGGCTGCAAACAATACCCCCCATGCTGTGGTGTTTTTTTAATTATTTTTTTAAAAACGAAAAAGAGATACAGGGGAAAAAACCCAAAAAAGAAAACATAATTAAAGAAAACCTTAATAACACAAAACCACATAAACAATACAGTAACACATAACGTGCTCCCATCCACTGGGACCATCTGGTGATAAAAGCAATCCTTCCACTATTTACTGAGTTGCATTCCCTTTCCAAAACTTCATTGATTCTTGTGAAGGTGCACAACCCTTCCCCAACTACCAATAAAAATATTCTTATTTATCTCACCCTTTCTTTACTTTGGTATTACATGTTAATTCATCATTAATAGCTATCAGGGATGTTGGCAAGTCTTTGCGTCAGAGTCCAAAGTCCGAGTCCCAGTTCTTCTTACCAAGTACCAAGTCCAAGTCTTAGGTCCCAAGTCCTGAGTCCCAAGTCCAAGTCCTTATTAAAAGCAAGTCGTCCCCCCCCACAAGAAAAAAAGGAGGTGAGTCGAGTCAGAGTCATTGGAAAAAAATCCTGAGTCGAGTCACCGGTGTGACTTGACAGTGAATCCTGTGACTGAAGTTCCCATCCCTGACAGCTATGTTCCAAACATCTTGGTATCATTTATCTAACAGAAAATCATCCTTAACTTTCCAATTCCTTGCTATCATTAATCTTGCTGCTGCTAACAAATTTGAAATTAATTATTTTGTTGCCAAACTCCATCGCTCCTCATCAAATACGGATAAGAGAACTATCCTAGAGGAAGCCTCTATATTCCATTTAATTATTTCATTTATTACCTTGAAGACCAACTTCCAGAATTTCAATATATTCTCACATTCCTACAACATATGAAAATGAGTACCTACTTCCTTACATCTTCTCAAACAAAAATTAGAATATTTAGTATCTATATGATTTTATTTCACCAAAGTTAAATACCATCTCCAGATTAATTTATAATTGTCCCTTTATCCTTATGAACATACACTTTAATGTTATTTTATCCCATATATTCTTCCACGTCTCAGTACTTATTTCTTCTCCCAAATCATGTTTCCATATTGCTTTAAGAACATCTTGTTGGTCCTCTGCTTCTATTAGTCTTTTAAAATATATTTGTTAGCCTTTTCATTATCTTATTTCACTGAACTTTTCTATCTGTACTACCAGTTCTTCAAATCTTGCATGACCCCTACATTTACAATTATTTTAATCCATTGTTCTAACTAAATAAGATAAAACCAAGATGTTGTTTCTGATCCTAATTCTGCTATTATTTGCTGTTTATTGCCCATCTTTTCAAACCAATCTTTCAACCTATTAACTTGCTTCTACCTTAACAAATTCTCCAAAATCTGTTTCAAATTTTGTGGAAGTTTCTCCAACTCTACAATCAAATAATAAGACATTAATAGAATGCATACTTCTTCCAAATTCCATTTTTATCAGTAACATCATAAATAAAAAAATAATCTTAAGTAAAATCTTCATTTTACATACTGCTATTCTACAAATTAAGAACGTCTGATCTTCCTAAAATCATCTAAATTATTTTTAATTTCTTGCTTCAATTTATCAAAATATTCCTCTCAAACATTCCAAATTCTTCAGAATATCTATATTCAAATATTTAATAGACTTTCATATATTAACATCAAACTTTTTCCTAATTAACTCCATTTTCTCTTTATCATAGTTAAACATTATCTCTGATTTATGCCAATTTATCTGTAATCCCACTATCACTCCAAATTCTTTCAAATGTAATTTAACCCAATCCATAACCATAAATGGGTTCTTTATTGTAAATAAAGTATCATCAGCAAATAAACTAATCTTAACTTTATCCTTAAAACATATATCACAAAAATTAATTTATCTTCCCTAATAATATTTGCTAACAATTCTATAATTAATGCAAACAATATCAGGGAAATGGGACATGCCAGTCAAGTTCTGTAACCTATTCTGTTCTGTTATACCATCATTCACCAACACAGTTGGCAATATTGTTATTTATTTATTTAAAATATTTTACCCCACTTTTCTCTTTTAAAAGGACCTAAGGTGGCTCATATCATTAAAAGACAATATTAAAGCTAACAACATCAAGTACACAAATACTAAAAAAGATCAAACAAATGTCGTATTTAAAAAACATAAGCATCACCAAAATACATTCAAAGCAGTAAGGTAGAACAATCTGTTTAAAAACCCAGCTCAGTCACTGATGGAAAGCTTGCAAGAAGAGAAAGGTCTTCCACTGCTTGCGGAAGGATAGTAAAGCTGGGTCTAGGCTAGCCTAGCCTCCTGTGGGAGGGAGTTCCAAATTCTGGGAGCAGCAACAGAAAAGGCCCTCTTCCTGTGTCCCCACCAAATGCACCTGTGAAATTGGCGGGATGGAGGGAAAAGCCCTTCATGACAATCTTAAAACTTGAGCAGGGTTATAAAGGAGGATGAGGTCCTTGAGATAGCTTGGGCCCAAGCCATTTAGGGTTTATAGGTTAGAACCAACACTTTGAATTCTTCCCAGAAACAGACAGGCAGCCCGTGGAGCTGCTGTACTTGGGGTGGAGGTGATCCTTGTGACCAGCTGCTGTGTTTTGGACTTGCTAAAGTTTCCTGAAACTTTCCATAAGCACATTACAGGTACATAGGGCGCATTATAGTAATCCAGCTGGGATATATCTAAGGCATGTGTCACCGTAGCCAGATGAGACCTCTCCAGGAATGGGCACAGATGAAACACTAGTTTTAATTGTGCAAAGATACTCCTGGCTACCACCAAAACAATATTCTCTGAATATAAATGATTTATCATACCTTTAAATCGTTGTCCAAAGCCTAACATATTTATTATCATTTGTAATGTTGACCATTCCACACAATCAAAAGCTTTAAAGGTATTTAATGAAATTATTTCCTCTTCCAATTTTTTCCCTATAAAGTCTATTACATTTAATACCCTACCAGTCACATCTGCCATTTGTCTTCCTACTATAAAACCACTTGGATCTACTTTTAATATATTTAGCACTAACAACATTCATTCTCTTTGTTAGTAGTGGAGCAAATATCTTTATATTGTCTACAGTATATTACCTTTATAATACTCTCGTCCCAATCCATCTTATTCCTGGAGTTTTTCCAATCTTTAATTTACTAACAGGAGGCACAGTGGGGAATAAAACTCCTAACTTCTGGCTCTGCAGCCAGATACCTAAAACAGTGAGCTATCGAGTCAGCTTTAGCTTCCAACATCAGCCAAAACCTGTGCATCCAGGATTATACAGTCAACCAATTGACTGAAGGGTATAATGGGGATAAAGGATGGAGAGAGGCAGGAAAGTACAGAAATCATCCTAGTTAGATGTCTCAAAAGCGCACCTCTGAATGATGGTCTAGTGGCTCCATAAAACTATGACCCAGTCCTGATTCTGGGCTTTCACCATACACCACATGGCTGTGTGTTTTTCTTCCTTTTAAGGGGTTGACTAAATAACCTAATGGACTTTATTTTACCAGTTCATATTTCTTTCCCTGATACTATCTATTCCCCTGGACTCACTAATATATTTTAACTGCTCCCATCCAGCTCCTAAGGCTAACCACCAAATCCTATTTATCTCAAATGATTCTATGACTGACTGTCATCGATAAACCGCCATTCATGCAACAAATCTAGGCCTTGATCCAATGAGGTTATTCTATACTATCTTCCAACATATAGCGCTCTCATGCATACTGGATGTCCCCAATTATATCTTATTCTATTCTTCATAAGCATGGCCATTATAGATTTTAAAGAGCATCTCCTGGCTACAATTAAACACCAGAGATGTTGGTATACTTGAATAGGTGCCTCTTTATACACCCATTGTCCAGACTTTTCTCTCACCACTTTCACGAACTGTGGCTTCTTAAAAAAATTCGCAACTCTTGACAGCAAGATCTCTTGCAAGCATTCTGTTTCTGTGTTTAAAACCCACATGAAGTAATCTCTCTCAATCTTCTTGAGCCCAAACCACATCTGGAGCCACTATTCTCATCCATTCATATACCTTATCTTTAAGATAAGTAGTCTTAGGAACTAAACATGCACATGAACCACCAGTTCAGTGATTTGTGCCAGTTCGGCGCCCCACTCTCTCTGGCAGGCTTGGAAGCAGTGCCGCAGCTTCCCTGCCCCACCTCATCCGGGCGCTGACTCTAAGGGGGCGGCTGCCAGAGGGGGCAAGGCACTGAACCATGGATCAGCTGTGCATCCATCAGCTGAGCTGGCACAAACCAACCAAGTGATGGTTCATGCCTATCTCTATTAGGAACCAATGCTGCTTTTTGCAGCACCCAGTTCTTTCTTTTTCCAACAGAAAGGCAGGTGCCAGCAGCATTCAGGGTGACATTTCTTTTAAATGACAACATCTCCCTGTCCCATTTAACACTCCAAAATACCAATTTTTTCCCCAAAAACTGAAAGTGGTTTTCTAGCCATTTCTGGTCTCAATTTTTGCTGGTGGTCTGTGTAGCTCCTGAAAGGCCTCCAGATATGCCAAAGTGTCCCACTCCTGGTCTTCTGAATCAACATTAGTATATAAAGCTACTTCACAGTGAATCCCTCTGCCCATTATGTGGGCATAGAGGCTGCTTCTATTGGGCTGGACTTTGCCCCAATGAGCTCATGGGAGCATACCTGGTCTTCACTTTATCCTCACAACACAGCATTGATGTCTATTCCAGGGAACCTTGCCTTCTCATGATGTGCCCAAATTATTTTTGCCTCCCGAGATAATTCAGGCTTGATTTGCTTTATGTTTGTCTTCCTGGCTGTCCAGGCTGATCAGAACCTAGCGCTCCGAAATACCATTCTAACAGCCTATCAACTATACTATGCTGGATTTCACTCCTGAGCTTTTCCTCTAGCTTAAAACCTAATGACTTCCAGCCAGATGTGCACAGTGCCAAACCTGGACATGATGTTCACTAGGACACTCGTATGCTCCTTTTTAGAGAACACCAACATTTCTGTTCCTCTTCCAGAAATGCTGTCTATCCAGGTTAGATCCCAAATAGACCCATGCTCTTAGAGAAGAATGTGCTTTTGGAACCTCAAAATACAAAAGCAACTACTATTAGGCACGATTGCCTTGACATGACTCCCCTATCAGTTACATCCATCACAGTCCTTGTTTATTTCAGTAAATTTAATCTAACACTACTAACACTAATGCCCTTCCAAATGCCTGAAGAGTCCTTCATTGTTCCCTTCATCTTTAATTCCTCCCCCTCTTAAGATGGGGATATAGCCAGTAGGAACAAACACAAGATATAGTGGTGTTGTCTCCTAGCTGCTGAATGCAGTCATACATCCTGTTTGCTCTTCTAGACTCCTGCTGCATATTGAGTGGTAATCTTTTCTGAGGTGTCTTCAGTGGTTCTTGTATCTGCATCCTCAGATGACCCACAGAGATTGTAAGAAGCACCACAGTATAATCGTTATATGCTAACAAGTAAATGGGCACTGAGAAAGGAACTGCTTGCACCAGCGGCTTTCCATCCTCACTCGGCTTTGAAATCAACACCACCATGACACACATTTCATTCACTTAATAGCTGAGGAGGAAGAAAATCCAATTCCATAATGACTAGGTGGGAGGGGGAGGAGAGTACTTTTAAAAGTATTACTTAGAAAAGGTCTACAGTACGCAAAGCAACAAGGCAGTTAGATTCTCAGGTACAAAACTCCACAAAACTGCCTGTTACTTCCAGTTTCTATGCACATGAATAACGATAGAAAGCATCTGTACATACTCCCACTTAACATGGTGTCACTTAACTACAAATCTAAAGCATAATTCCCAGAAACCCTTAGTCAACAGAAAAACTAGACACGTTGGTGGGACAATTCCGGGGGTGATACCAAGTTCCACATTTTGCAGATAGTAATTTAAGTCAGAAGTATCATCTTCCTAGTGAACTTTTATCACAGTCTACTTCAGCTCATCTAACCTTTTTATTATTTCCTCTTTCCTCTGACCAGCTATGATTCATATAACAAGTTTCTAATCTACACACACACACACAAATTATTAGACTTCCTTCCTCAAATCCTGCAATGAAAAAGAGCACTCACTTTGATTAAGTAAGATGTGTTCCTGATGTCTGCATATTTAGAGTGATGGATGAAGGAGCATGGGGAGTCCAGAGGCTGTGCAATGAGCTTAACAGCAGTAGCCTGTAATTAGCAACCAACCGCCTGAAACAATATTACAACCTGTCACTCCAAAAGCTGAGAGCCCTGAGCTGGGTGTCTTCACCTCCCTTGTTTCCTTTCACACCTGTACAACGGTGACGCCGCCATGCCTACATATGAAAATGTCAATTCTTAAGTCTCCCTGTATTATTTCAGAACTGCCAAGAATTCATACTGAGCGTCAGCAACAGCAACTTCTCACAGAATCATTTAAATACTTCTCAAGTGTTTTATAGCTTTTGCTATGACAGGGACTGGAAGTGTCTTTGCTAATTACTGTGCCTGTGACATACAAAGCCCTTCTCTCTACATATTATATCTCAAACACAAGGAGTCGGTGAAAATGTGTGATCACTCATGTTAACCTCCTCCTTAATGTTCCACAGAGGTTTCAAAGCGCTTAGAAAGCTGCTCCCTGAAATGCCTCTTAAGTAATGTGGGAAATCAGTGGGCAGTATTTATTTATTTATATTATTTGTACGTTGCCTTTCTCTCCATAGAGGACTCCAGGTGGCGCACAACAATTAAAACTATCCAGTAGAACAAGTTTAAAATACAAAAAAAAACACTATATTAAAACAATTAAAAATTAATCAGTATTAAAACTAAGGTTAAAAAACAATTTTAAAGCATTTTAAAATGTCTAAATTTCATAAATACAGTACAGTCAACCCTCGATTTACAAACTTAATCCGTTCCGGAAGGAAGTTTGTAAGTCGAAAAGTTCGTAAGTCGAATCAGCATTTCCCATAGGAATGCATTGAAAACCAATTAATCCGTTCCGGCTGTTTTTGGTTCTTAGGTCGAGTGGCGGTTTGTAACTCGAATCATTAGTTCCCATAGGAACTAATGCAAAGCTGGTTAATCCGTTCCTACCACTAGGGGCAGAATTTTTTCTTTTTTTCCCTTTTAACCTAAGATGACTTAGGCTTTTTTTTTTTGGTTCGTAACTCGAATCTAAGTTCGCAAGTCGAGTCAATATTTTTCTATCAGAGCGGTTTGTAAGTCGAAATGTTCGTAACTAGGGCCGTTCGTAAGTCGAGGGTTGACTGTATTCTCTGGACCCCCAGTACACTACATTAAGAAACAGTAACCTGATAAAATCCAGGTGTTTGGTCTGGATCTTTGATCGCTGCTTTATCTATCTATTTAATACATACAATGTTTAAGCAGAAAACTTGGGACAGGAAAGGGTTCCACCGTAGAAACAAATGCTATAACTTCAGAGTGTTCTTAATCCTGTTAATCCAATCTAATACCAAGGAACACTAACCTTAGCAAGGCATTCATGCAGGTCTCACAGTATCGATGTCCACATTCTGTCTGTCTTGGATTGCACAATATAAGATGACACTTTTCACATTTGTATTTGTCCTCCACGGCGTTCACAAATTTTTCTTTGTAGCCACCTTGTTCTGGTATATAAATGGATGCTACAGGGCCACGATCAGGATTTGCCTTTTGCTGGACTGTTTCCATAGACACTGGGGGATCTGTTTTCTTGCCTGTGTCCATGTTGGATTTGATAAATACTATAATAGAAGAAAATAAACTTACAAGGTAAAATGCACGGAGATGGAAGTGAAGCACAATTTTATCCTCCTGAAAGTCAAATGAAAATTAAATATGCACACTGAGCACACATTTGCTTGAAGACCTGTGTCAAGATGTGAAATGTTGTGTGCACAGAGTGCTAAAAAATTGAGAGTATGGAAAAAATACAATCCTGAAAACATACATTGTGCTTTCAAAATGAGGTTTGAACAGCAGTTTACTAAAAGTTACTGCAAAATAATCAGTCAGGTTTCCAGCTAGTTCTGGAACCACGGTAAATGTACAATAACATTGCCTTGCAAAAGAGTCTCTTTCATGGCTGGCAGCTGAAGGTGTGAACAAATGCTAAGATATAAAAAACAACTGAACAAGGGGGAAAAACCTCCTAGAGTCTTAAAGTATAGGCAGAGCAAATTGGAACCTCCACCAGCATTTTAAAGCCACAGCTTTTGCTAACCCAGTAAAATGCTACCCAAAAAACTACTACTAAGCACAGGGACACATTTACTCAAACGAATAGCTGTTATCTACTATAGGTGCAAATTGCCAGTCTCACAAGTTATGGGAGTTGTATTTTGCCACCCTGGTAAAAGCAACAGAGATTTTCATTGAAAAAAAATCTGACCTTTTATAGGGATCAGTATTAGGACACCAGCATAATTCAGTTCTTTACAGCTGAAGAGAAATATAAACAACTGGGAGAAATATGAATACAGGGAGGCAAAGAGGCACATACAGTGGTGCCTCGCTAGACGATTGCCTTGCAGAACGAGGAATTCGCTAGACTATGGCTTTTTGCGATCGCTAATGCGCTTCGCAAAACGATGTTTCTCTATGGGCGATTTTCGCTAGACAACGAGTTTTCCCCATTGGAATGCATTGACTAGCGGTCAATAGCTGTCAATGCATTCCAACGGGGACCCGCGCTCGCTAGACGATGTTTCTCTATGGGCGATCTTCGCAAGACGACGACTTTTCCGTTGGAACGCATTGAAGAGATTTCAATGCATTCCAATGGGGAAACGTGCTTCGCTAGACGATGTTTTCGCAAGACAGCGATTTTCGCGGAACGGATTAACATCGTCTAGCGAGGCACCACTGTACATGTAATGTGACATGTTTTACACACACACACTGCATACCAACGACAGTGGGCACCAGGCATCAAAGAGCAGCAACATGTAGCAGCACACATTGCAGCACTACGTTGGAACACAAAAGGTCAACATGAATTTTGTTCCATAGATTTAAACTGGCTTTGCTGGATGAGCACTTGGAATATTTTTCATGTGTGTCTAATAATATTCTTAAAGGCTAAAGAATGCTTAAATCTATAAAGCTTTTTACCGTTTAATGATGTAATTTAGAGATGTATTCTCTACTTTTCAGTGTGCCTTTATAAGCTATTACTCCTGCAGTTTTAGAATGTACTTTCCTGCAGTTTTGAAACATGATTATAACACGATTTCAGTTCAGCCTACAACTTAAGCTTTGTTTTTGAATGTACTTTTGTTTGCAGCTTCTCATTGCTGTAAGAATTTTTGATGGCAATCACCTCTGAAGCTTTTCATAATTTGCAAATATGAAGTTTGCATTTGTACCTACATTTTTCCTATAGCTGTAAGACTTTGGGATGTTTTCAATATTTGGGAAGTATTTTTGTGGTTATGGAACACAGAAGCAATTTAGATGAATAAAGTTTGTAGAAAGAGACAAGCTGATGATGTCTGGAATTATTGCAACAATGAAAAGACACCTTGATACCCAGATTAATTTTTATATGATTGGAAATGTTTACCTGGTTTATTCTGGAATTAGCCCATTCTGGGATAAATGCCAGCTGTGACGGCTTCTGATTTTTTCCCCTAGAGGTCTATAAAATTGTGCAGGTCTTAGGGAGAAATTCAGGCATCACACTCTGACCTGACACCCCAATACTCCACATTTGACAAATACAAGCCTGTTAAGAGTCTCAGCAAAATTTGTCAATATAAATATGACAGTGAGTACCAACACTTGTTCAATGTAATCATCCTGACAGCTCTTCAGAATCAATGTCTTTATTAATGACAGAAGGGGGAGAAGAATGATGATTTGTCAGTTACTCTTGGTGCCGCTTTACTGATCTTACATTTTTTGTTGGACAAAAAGTCAGAGGTGTTAAGGGACTGAAATATACTAGCTGTCAATATACAACTGCAGAAACTTATGACCTGGTTACCTCTTGTTTATATTTCTGCAATAACTCCATCACTGGGCTGTCCCTTCTGTTGCACTTCTACACTTCAGTCAACCCAGAATGCCTTGATCTTAGATCAAGGTTGGCCAGTTCCCAAGAGGCAACATAACAAGATTTTCTTACAACTGACAGCTAAAGGGCATAAATTAAATTTGCTGCTGCTTCATCCTTTTCAATGGCCCCAGCTGTCAACAATATGCCTTCTGACTCCAAACTGGAAAAAGCTCCTGGGTACACACCAAATCTCATTTTGAGCTAAAAGGAGGGAGTAGCAACATACATCTCCATTATATCTCGATCAGTACCAGCTTCAGAATTAATTTCTGTTTGTTTTCCTGAAATGCTTCTTGTGAGCCACTCTTTTAACCACTATGAAGCCTGTGTATTCTCTTTGCACTACTTGCAGGATTAGAATATAGAGGATTAGCATACCAGGCAACTGACTGCACATTGTTTGATATTTATGCATAAATGACAATCTACCTTTACAACAGCACAGTTCTGCCATTACATAGTAAGAGTGGGGGGAATCACATTATCTCAGCCCTTCTTTAAGTCTCTTGCACAGTTTATTCTGCACTGCTGCCATAGCCACATTCAGAAATAACTTCTGCCCTTTTTGGTTGCTACACGCAATGGTACTCATTTAATTTCAAACAACATTTGTAACTGTTTTAGCTGTAGTTTGTGTTCCACATAGAAGCCAACTTGATCTCTTAAACTGGCATACATTTGTATAATATTGGTAGCTATGAATAATAATTAATGACAATTCTCACAGGAACGAATTAAATTCTAAACAGTTAACTTGTGCAGCATTTTTTGTTTATTTTTAAACTCAGAACAACCTTCTCTATTGCAACTGTAAGTACTTAGCCATTGGCATGAGAATACTTTATGCTGATCAGCTGAATGGCTAAGCCTCATCTGACGCGTATTAGAGTTGTACTCTATCAGCAATGCGTGCATTTTGTGCAGTCTGTGTCCATCACTGTGTTAGCATCTGAACCCCCTGGCAAATTCACATTCCAAAAGGGAGAGTGTCAGCTATGTCTGGAGTAAGCTTATCCCCATCTTGGTAACAAACAATAATAAAGTGATAAGAAGCTACACAGACAGAATTCAATGCAAATATCAAAAATTAGGCATGTCACTCACTTCCCCATTCTACATACTTGTGTACAATCAATTAAAATTGATTTAAACGACAATTTAAATTTTAAAAATCAAGATATTTTAGCAATTGAAATAAAAACTCAATTGTTCCCAAATTGATAAAGAGATATGTCAAAGCTGTACTGTTTTCCTGGGCATTTAATAGTTCAGATATTTTAATCTGCTTATTGATTTTTATTTGTTTTTAAAGTTTCTACATTTGATTGAATCACTGTTCCTCTTTGGTCCTCTTATTTCTGGAGGAAGACCAAATACGAGATGGATTGAATCCCTAAAGGAAGCCACAGGCTTGAGTTTGCAACAGTTGAGCAGAGCTGTTAAGGACAGGACACTCTGGAAATTGCTCACTCATGGGATCACCATGCGTCAGGGGCAAGTTGAGGGCACATAACAGCAACAAGGCCCTTTAGTCTGTTACAGCAAGAGGAAGCAGTCCTTAACAGCTGTTTTATTCAATGCAAGTTAATGTACCACTTGTTCAGATGCACCTGATGAAGCACGCCACAATTCACAAAGTTGATGCCAGATAAAACTCTCTAGTCTTTAAGGGTCCACAGGATTCCTTGTTATTCTCATTACTGTTTTAACTGATGGCAATTTTAAAAATGTTTTGTGATTAGCCTTGGAAATTCTTGGCTAAATTCAATCTTATACCTGAAAGAAGGAAACTTTCTTGGTATCTTGGCAAGACACTGGAATTCTCCAAGCCAAAGAAGGCTGGCCCTTTCGCACTTGCCTTAATGCTTTCTGACTACAAGGCAAAAGCCTTTGTATTCAGGTGGGTCTTTGGCAACTGACTTCACCTGCCATGGATGGGCCTTTCAACTGGGTGGCTGCTGTAATTTCTTTTACTGGCTTGTTTCAAATATTTAATGCTTTCTCTTGATTTAATTGTATCTGTTCTGCTTACTCGAGAGAGATCAAGTGATTAAATAATTAAAATTATGCAAGCAGTTGTGTGTAATATGCACCGTAAGTCTACCATCCGCAACAAAAATTTAATTAATTAATTAATTAATTACATAATCACATGCTGTCAAGTCAATTCCAACTTACCATGACCCTTCCCAGGGTTTTCTAGGTACACCGTCCGTATTTATAAGTGGCTTACCATTCCCTTCTTCTGGGGGGGCACTCTGAGACTGTACAGCTTGTCCAAGGCTACACAGGTGGGCTGTTTTCCCAGGAGACTGTGGTGGGGAATCAAATTCCCAACCTATGGCTCTGCAGACAGACATCCAATTCATTTCTCCCCCCAGAAGGTTCCCAACACTTTCAGAGGGAAGCAGAACAGAGGATGAACTCAACATATTTTCAAATAAGATTTTAAGATTTACTGCTTTTGTAGTGCTTCCCTGATACCTGGGACCAGAGCTTGGGAAAAATTATTTTCTTTTAATTACATCTTTTATGAATCCTGGCCATACTGGCTGGGGAATTCTGGAAACTGTAGTCCAAAAGAAGTAAGTTCTCTGAGCTTTGCCTACAACAGGTAGTAAAAGTGGGCTGACTATATATGTCAGATTAGAAATTTGGTGGGCACGAATTGATTTGGCCTGCTTCATTCAAATTCATTCTCTCCTCCTACCCCCAGCCCTCTGGCCCTCTCACAATCCACCGCCCGCCACCCTGGTCCTCTTCCTGGGATGGCTGTCTAGTCTGAGCAGGAGGTTAGGCTTCTCTTCCTCATCTCCTTCGGCAGCCCACCACTCAAGAGCTCTACAGCAAGACTGGTTTACTGCCAGAGGAGGCAGAGGAGGGAAGCCCGAGCTCCTGTCCAGACTGGACAGCTGCTCCAGGAGGACAACCCGGGTGGTGCACGGCAGATAGTGAGGCGACTAGCCAACTGGAGGTGCCTCACATACGAATTTGGATGAAGCGGGCCAAATCAATTTGTACACATCTCTACTGGTGGGATAGATTAGCTCAGTACGATCAGTACAGGAGTGTGAGAGTTTTTGTTCCATAACCTGTCCCCTTATGCTTAATATGCACAGTGATTATGAACAAGAAGACTAATTAACCAACATAATTATTTGGTTGACAGCCCTAAGATGTCAACTTGTAGAGAAAAGTGGGGGTGGGTTTTTTTCCCTCTCCTTTGCCTGGAGACTCTTTTTTTAAAAGCACAAGTAAAAGAAGAAGGAAAGCAGGCCATCCCATTTTTCTATCTCCAGCTACAGCCATTCAAGCTTTCCTTTCATTTAAAAAGGAAAAAAGAAAAAATGAAAGCAACGAGGAAGTCTAGCTTGGGCCTGAGAAAAGGTGTGGAGGTCAGTAGCTGATTTAGGAGCTCATCACCAGTGGTTGTTGAGGATTCGCCTGAGCAGATGAGATCACCAAGAGAAATCAGTGTGGGCTCAACAAGTTTCTCTACTCCTGAATACAGCATAAATTGGGGAAGAGAAGGTTACTTAGGAAGGTGATGAAGAAACAGTTAACAATTTAAGAAGAATTAGAGAGCACAGGATATCAAGGACAGACAGAGGACATCCAAGATATGCAACGTTCAAAAGAAGAAACAGAACTGCAGTTCTTCCTAATAGCTGTATTTTGTTATATGGAACTGAACTACCTGATACAATGAGGGAAAATGATAAAATGCTGCTATTTAGAAAAGGTGTACTTTGCTTATATTTTAAAACTGTCTGCTCACTGGGGCAAAGAACCAAATTGGGAAAGAGCAATCTACAAGGGCTTTGTATAAAAGAGAAGGCTGGATTGTCAGCTGGCAAATTGTGTTTCATGTGGAGTCCATAAAGCTCTGCGGGACTCCATTTTATGAAATGACATATATTGGGTATTGATTTTCCCAGAAGGCAGCCAGATATGTCATATCTTAGCAGGAAGCAGGGATGACAGCCTGAAGAGTTTATCAGGAGGTAGGTAGCAGGAAAGCAATACATGCTGCCTACAAGAATAGAACTATGAGAAGAACTGCATTTTATTCCCTCCATCTTTTCCCCCCTTTTGCAGCTTCTTCATTTAATGATACACAGTTATGAAAAGCAAATGGTTAAATATTTACCTCTAGAACAAGGGTAGAAGGGGCTGTGGATGGTGGGGAGTAGGTATGCTGGGGGGGAAATGCCAAGCATCAGAGTGGATACTAAATCAATGATTTTAAAAAAAAATCAAAAGTATTGATTTTTTTAAAAAAAATTAAATAGTCAAAAACATCCAATTTTTAAAACTTTAAACCATGATTCAAATCAAATCCACCCTGCCAGACATTTACAACCAAATGGCTAGTTAATTTTTCATTATTATTATTTTGCCACACATACTATCAGTTTATTTTGTTACAGCTGGAACTTGCATTTCATAATAAATCTCTCCAACATTTCAGTTACTTTTTTGAAAGCTGACAGATATACAGTGGTGCCTCGACTTACGAACGTCCCAACATATGACCATTTCAAGTTACGACCAGCTCCGGCCGCAAAATGTTGCTTCAACTTGTGACCGGAGCTTCGAGTTATGAACAGAAAAAGGCAGGGGAAAAAGGCAGGGAATTCAAATTGCTAACCGTTGGTGGCGAAGAGGCTGCTTCTTTGTAGCTTTTTTGCCCCAGCAGTTAGAGAGTGTGCGATCGGAGGAGGCTTCAGACTGCCTGGTAAGGTGCTGCTTTCTACTTTTTAAAAACTCTTCTGGGTGGGTTTTGCAGCGTGGTTTTGGGCTGGGTGGTGGGATTATGTTTCTATGCTGTGATGGGTCTTGCAGGGTTTGTTTGTTTTTTGGTGTTTTTTTCCCCCCATTTCCGATGGGTCTTGCAGGGTTTGTTTGCTCTTTGCTTTGCTTTTTTTGCATTTCCGAAGGGTCTTGCAGAGTTTGTTTGCTTTTTGCTTTGCTTTTTTTGCATTTCCGAAGGGTCTTGCACGGTTTGTTTGCTTTCTGCTTTGCTTTTTTTTGCATTTCCGAAGGGTCTTGAACGGTTTATTTGATTTTTGCTTTTTTTGCATTTCCGAAGGGTCTTGCACGGTTTGTTTGCTTTTCTTTTTTTCCCTTCGGCCGGAACGGATTAATCGCGTTTCCGATGGGTCTTGCACGGTTTGTTTGCTTTTTGCTTTGCTTTTTTTGCATTTCCGAAGGGTCTTGCATGGTTTGTTTCCTTTCCTTTTCTTTTTTCCCTTCGGCCAGAACAGATTAATCGAGTTTCCGATGGGTCTTGCAGTGGTGTTTTGTTTTGTTTTTTGTGATTTTTTTTCTTCAGCCGGAACGGATTAATTGCATTTCAATGCATTCCTATGGGAAATGGTGCTTTGACTTACGACCATTTCGAGTTACGACCGGAGTTCCAGAACCAATTAAGTTCGTAAATCGAGGCACCACTGTACTAGATTATGGACTGTAATCTGAAAATGGGGGGGGGGGGAGGCAGGATGGAGTTCCCATAGCTTAATCTGCTTTGCAGAACTCTAGGGATGGAAAGAAGCTATATTTCTATTTTTCTCAATGGAACTATTAATGCAAAGCTTTAAGACTGTGCTTATTCAATGGAGCACTAGGCAACCATACACCTACTAAGTTGTTCTATTCACTATGATCCAACCACATTTCTAGGAATAATTATTTAAACTTAAACTGGCAACTCTCCACAGGCTATGTTTACATGCTAATTTGCACAAATTAACGTCAAAATCATGCTATTTGTACTTCTTGCAACAGCAGCTTTCAATAGGGAGCTGTTGCTAAGCTAATGTATGGAGCTGATGGATAAACTCTGCAAAGCAATTGTCGAAGCAACTCAACTGAGCGAAATGATATGGGGACAGGAATATTTCTTTACCTTTGAATAGCTTCAGAGAACAATTATGGATCACAATTCTGGAAAGGTCATGACACAGAATAATGTTACGTTCTTATTGACTATTAGCCGAAGTTACCGCATGGGAATCCAGATTCAGAAGTAGTATACCCCTTCATACAAACTTCTGGAGAACTATAGCAACAAGGAGTTTTAGTGTACTGCCTTCAAGTCACTCTGTGGAAAACAGGACGTTGAAGACAGAATCTACAGTATAAACTCCTCTTTTCTAATGTCCGAAAACACTGCTGCTCAACCTATGGTCCTCCAGATGTTATCCTTTTTAACCCACAGAAAGTGAGTTAAACTCCTTTTAAACTCCAGCCAGAAAGGAAAATAGTTCTAGGGGGCAATATCTAAAAAATCTGTAGAATCAAAAAGTGAGAACTCATACCCTGTAACAGTGGTTCTAACTGGCTGAACCTTAGGTTCTAACTACACTGCAATCTGTCTTGCCATTTTTGGTGCAGTTGTCAATGGCAATTTTTAATTACTTTCCAACAATTACATGAAGTACAGCATACTGCAAGTATTTCTAGTCCACTTATATGGTCATTGGTAAAGTGGTAGAGAGGGTGGTGGCTGACCAGCTCCAGGTCCTTTTGGATGAAACCAATGCCCCGGATCCATTCCAGTCGGGCTTCAGGCCGCGCCACGGCACGGAAACGGCATTGGTCGTCCTGTTTGATGACCTGTTGAGGGAGGCCGACAGGGGCAAAACATCTCTGTTGATCCTCCTCGATATTCTCAGCCACCTTCGATACTGTTCACCATGGTATCCTCCTGGGGAGGCTCTCTGAGTTGGGAAACGGTGGTCTGGCACTTGCCTGGCTCCAATCCTTCTTGGAGGACCGTCCTCAGAGTACAGCTTGGGGAAAGTGTATCGGCCCCATGGAGTCTCAATTGTGGGGTTCTGCAGGGCTCGATTATCTCCCCAATGCTGTTTAAGATCTATATGAGGCCACTGGGTGGGGTCATCAGGGGGTGTGGGGCTTCGTGTCATCAGTACGCTGATGACACCCAGCTCTACATCTCCTTTTTTCCAAAAACAGTGGATGCTGTTCTGTCCCTTCAGCGCTGCCTGGAGGCTGTACTGCAATGGATGTAGGAGAATAGACTGAGGCTGAATCCAGACAAGACGGAGATCCTGAGGGTCCACCCCGCCATCTGTGGTTTGGAAAACTCCCTCTCTTTTGGGGAAGTGACTCTCACTGCAAAGAGTGAGGTTCACAGCTTGGGGGTCCATCTGGATCTGGCGGTCACCATGGAAACCCAGGTAGCGTCAGTGGTCCGCTCCGCCTATTTCCATCTCTGGTAGATTGCCCAGATGCGTCCCTATCTTGATGTTGGGGCGCTCACCACTCTGGTCCATGCACTTGAAATATTGAGATTAGACTACTGTAATGCGTTCTACGTGGGGCTACCTTTGAGATTGATGTGGAAGCTTCAAATGGTGCAGAATGTGGCAGCCAGACTTCTCACTGGGGTGAGAAAATATCAGCATATTTCCCCTACTCTGGCTGCCTTGCATTGGCTGCCTGTTCGTTTCCACATTTATTTCAAGGTGTTAATGATGACATATAAAGCCCTAAATGGTTTAGGACCTCAATATGTAGCGGAACGCCTCTTCCCACCTAGATCTACCCGAATCACTCGTTCTAGCCAGGAAGGGCGGCTGAGGGGCCTAACGCCGAGGGAGGCCAAGAGAGAAAGAACAAGAAACCGGGCCTTCTCGGCAGTGGCCCCTCACCTCTGGAACAGTTTGCCCGCAGAGATATGTCTGGCTCCCTCGCTGGGTGTTTTTAAGAGCAAACTTAAGACCTGGCTCTTTAGGCAGGCTTTCCCTCCTGTCATCACCTAATTACTTTTGCCATCTTGAATATATTATTACTGTTGTCTTTATTATATTGTTTTTACTTTTATGCATTATTGTTAGCTGCCCAGAGTAGACTTCGGTCTAGATGGGTGGGGTATAAATTGAATGAATGAATGAATGAATGAATTACACTTAGTTTGGCCAGCAGGGGCTAATATTTTTTGTGGTCATTCCATGAACATCATTTTGCTTTTCTTTCTGGTATTTATGATTGTAATAGTTCAAAGGAGCAGTAGTAGAAGTGTCCCAGATGATGTTGACAGAGATGTCTTCAGTGCACAGTGGTGTGGCAGTACACCAGGAAAATCCTTCTCTAGTGATCACCCCTCATCTTTCCTCAGAAGACTTTTTAAAAATGTTAGCGTTCCTAACCTTTCTTCACTCGTGTACCCCTTGGCTTATTTCCATAAATTGTACCCTTCCTATTAGTAAAATGTTTGTAATTAATATGTTTGCTGTTCTTTCAAATTTATATTTTGAAACTGTAGATAAGTAGCCCAACAATTGGATTAAAAAGCAATGGAATAATAAGGTAAACAGACAGTGCATCTGTATTTACATTCAAAACTCAAAAGATACAATGAATTCAAGTAAATACATCACAGAAGACCTGGACAAGCTCACTCAATGAACACTGCTCACGGAGGTGCCCACTTATATATACACCACTACTGGTGTGGCACAACTCAAAGGTGAAAGCTGAGCCTGTGAGAGGGCGCGCCGCAGAGCATGCTCACAACAGATTGTTTAGGAAGGAACTCCCTACCATTTAGCAAAATAACAAAGCAAGGGAACAGGGAATTTATTGAAGTTCAATAACAAAGAGAATCCGCTACATCACTCATCATAATGTTCAGTTAATTTCACAACTTTTGACTTGCATCTTGTCTTACACTGTTGATGTAAGTTCACATAAACCCATAAATGTCCTGATTCACACCCCTGGGGCCACATGTACCCCAAGCTGGTAATCACTGATTTAAAGGAAAGAATATTTGAAGGAGAACCTGCAAAGATGTGTTCTCTTTGATCTGTTACATGCACTGTCTTCCACTCATACACGCATGCCATCCCACACTGCTGCTCCAGTCTTCTTTTAATGAAGTTGTGCAAACATGACCATGTTAAGTCAGACATGATTTTCAAACCCATTTGTGTGTTTTTTTTTAACACATGGGCCCAATTTTCAAATCAAAGTGTTTCCTTCTCCTTCAGATCTTCCTGTGCCCCACTCTCCACTAAGGCACTGGAAAGACAAAAACATCTGACATGTCTGGATAAGCTGACTCCATTCCCCACAATCTAGAATTCTCATTTAAAGAGAAAAGCACAGTTGTATGCAAAACAGTGCACACACGGGGCACTTTTGAACTCATCCTATTTATATAATATTTCCAGGAAGCACCACCATCCTCAACATAAACTAAACCATGCTATTCCCATCACGCAAACTGGAATTTTAGTTAGCTCTGAGCGGTGCTAGGCTGGCAAGTTGCCATTTCAAGTCAGCGCTGTATCAGTCATGTCATCAGAACTTATTTTTGAAAGGGAAGAAGCTGAAGTAACAGGCAGAGGGTGGATAAAAGGGGAGGGGTGGGGAAGACAGCAATATTAATAAGATGTGAGACTGTATTCTGGATAAGAATTACAGCTACCATTCACTCTTGTTGAAAAACAGACCTGACAATTAATTTGTGTTGGGGTGAGAAGTGGTTAAGTGAGTAAAAATAAAGGAGTCAGCTTCTGGAATTTTCCATTGTTTCGTGTCACTTTGCGAATGGTAATAAGTGTAAAGCAAATAAAGCAAAGCATGTTGCTTATATACCGCCCCATATCGCTTAAAGCACTCTCTGGGTGGGTTTACATTTTAATTATGCAGAGAGGCTACGTGCTATGCAGGCTCCACAAGAGGGTATCCTGTAGACCATCTTGACTGCTGCCACTGGTGTTGTCAACATTCAGGCTGCTTTTTGCTAAGCAAAATTTGGCATCCTTTTTCCTGCTGGCAATGTGGGCACGATATTGTGCAACAATATCAAGCCATTTTCTGGCATTTTCAATTGTGGCTACAGAAGCAAAATATCTCACATTCATAAACCAGAGGTTTTTTGAAGAACTGAATTTATTTATTTAGCCAGCCAGCCAAACAAGGATAAGGAGATCAACAATATCATACAGTTTAGGAGTAAATATTGATACAGTTGTGGTTTCGCCACAACATGATAACTTACCTGTATAATGGAAGAGGTAAAAGACAAGGACATCTATGTTTAAACGGAGTGAGAAAGGCAACAGAAAAGTGAACAGTGATGTAGTTCCAAGCTGATGTTGTGAAATATGAACTCTTTAACCTAGAAGAAGAACAAAACCAATTTAAGTTCACATAAAAATTTGGATAACTTCTTTTTAACTTCATAGGATTATCGCTGGAGAAAACATAACCAAATTGCAAGAATGAGTCCCCTTGCAACCACTAAGATTCACAAGCACATACAATTCTTAAAGAGTTTTCTTATTGCTTTAGCAACAAAAAACCAAGCTGATATATTTTAAAGTTTAATTTAAAATTCTACCAACGGCATCCTTTGCTCTTATTTGATTTTGCAGCATTTTAAGATGCTATATGCTCATTTTAATCAGAACAGTTGCAACACTGTCTTAGTCCGTCTCTCAGACTTGCATGCAGGCAGAATAAAATTAAACATCAATATTTCTATTTATGAACAATGAGAGTTTGTCATAACAAGTCCTTCTAGATGCTATAGTCTACACATTATTACTCTCAACTGTAAAAGTGTCTCGCCTTAGGAGTCCTCAATCAATTCAGCCTACTGTCAAGCAATAACCACGAGGCAACCATGCACTCATTCCACAAAGCCATGGGAGGGCTGGTTTACTGCCACCTCCTGAGAGACCCTTGCAGTATCTGGAGTACACATTTATTTGGAGAACACTACACTATGAAAAGGTATGTGCAGGAAGTCACAGGCACTTTTAGAGAATGGCTAGTATCCTGTGGGCAGTGTAAGGGAAATTGCACGGGTTTCCCCCCGTTCTGGCACACTCAGTCACACAACCAATCACACAACTGGCTATGCAACAAATTTCACAACCAGTTAAGACTGGGCATGCAATGGAAAGTCTGCTTGAGTAGGGGAACACATACACAATCACCCTTCTCCCAATTTCTTTAATGCAACAGAATATTGCCCTATGTTTTCCTTGTATTTTCTATTTGAGTGTTGACACATTTAAAAAAAAAAGAGCACCTTGGATCTAGAACGAGATACGGAAAACTTTGAAACAAAAAAGGGAGGCGGAGCTTGAAAAGTAATTTGTTCCTGTTACCCATGTCAATGTTTTAAAAGTAATTTGCATTGGTTTTTCTGCTTTTTAAAGTAGTTCCCCGAGCCCTATACAGCTTGGGTCCAGGCTACCTGAAGGACCGGATATCCCTCTATGAGCCTTTTCAGTGCTTAAGATTGTCAGAGAAGGTAGGTGCTCCTCTTGGCCGCATTGCCAGGATGGAGACACAAGAGAGGGAAATTCCCAGGTTACGGAACGCTCTTCCTCAGGAAATCAGGCTGGCCCCCTCTCTTTTATCCTTCTGCCGACAGCTGAAGACCCATCACTTCAGAGAGGCTTTTAACAATCGTGACTGAATCCCTGAATACCTTCTTAGAGTTAAGGTAGTTTTTAATGTTTCCTTGCTTTTAACCATTTAATCATATTTTAGTTAGCGCAGAGTTTGTTTTTTAATGCTTAACTTACTATGTTTTTAATTCTGTTCTTTTATTGTGGGTCCCCTTATTGGGAGAAAGGTGGACTACAAATAATAATAATAAATAATAATAATTTTATTACTTAAAAAGAAACAAAGTCTTGGGACTGATGAGTTCACAGTATCACAGGCGGCTGGCTTTACTTTTCAAAAGATTATCCAATGACCTTACCAATATTTTCCAAACATACCCTAATTTTCCAACTCTTTTCATGATGAACAAATACTATTTTCTTTACTTCCCCCACCGCCTCTCCTGAAGTTAATTAACACTTGACACACACTCTCTTTCTCTCTCAACCAAGTATGACCTCCAAATTTACTTCAGAGGACCCTCCAGAGCTTGATTTGGGAATGGGATGTACAGGAGGGAGAGCAGAGGGAGCTCCTTTCTTGAGCTCCCACCAAAATATTTGTCACTCTTGATGACAAAATCTTCTAAGCCTTGGGTAGCTGGGAATAAAAGGGCCACATGACTTGCTAAAATGTCAAAGCCTACTTTGTACTTAACAAGTGCATGAGGATACTACTAAAAACTGATCACAACCTTCTAGCATAGTTAACATCTAAATCAAGAATGATAGCAGGAGGGGAGATGAAAGGAAATCATGAGATTTGTGCCACATCAGTTTTGCATATCAAGTTCACAGTATCTTTAGGGGAAGTCCACAATGAAGACATGCATCCTCAAAATCTGAATGCAAAACTGGTAGCTACTAGTTCCAAAACAGAAAGAGAAGCCACACCAGCGAACAAAAGGATGTATGAACACTCTGCTACATGACCCTACAGTTACAGAATCTTTCCAAATGTTCAGAGAGCTTTTCCCAGAATTTGCTTTTGAAAATAAATAAATCGGAAGGTATTAACAAAGTACCAACAATGCCAACCCCTCCTGCTCTCTGAGGTCCCACAGAGGAAGTCAGCAGCAACAGGTCCTCTCCAACATTTTATGTGTCTACAGTAATTGTGACTACAACCGAGTTTATTCTAATTTCTGTATCAACTCCCAGAGCTGGCCCTCTAGTGGCCAAACATTTTAATTTTAAAAAATGGGTGGCATGCATGTTGGGAGACTCAAAACATGGTGAAATCCAGGGGATTTAAAAAAAATTGGAGTGTATTTTATTTATTTATTTATTTAATTTATTTAATTTATACCCCGCCCATTTAATGTTATGTTTGAATCCTAGGCAACACATGTGGCTTCCAGATTCCACTTTTCCTGTCACGGTCCTTGTTTGTTTGTTTGTTTGTTTGTTCATTTGTTTGTTTTAAAGGCCACCTTTCTTCTGATAAGGGGACCCAAGGCAGCTCACAACATTAAAACAGAATTAAAAACATAGTAAGTGAAACATTAAAAAACAATTGAACCATACGCTCATATGAAGTTGTGTTGATGTTAAGGAAAGACAGGGCAACCAATAAGATTGGTATCCCTTCTTTATATTGGTCAAAAGTCGTAAAGGTGGTTAATTAATGACGAATGAAGAAATTCACACAGGATGCTTCTGTTTCAGACCAATGTTTATTTTTGAGACCTCAGCTTTTGCAGCCACCAACTTTCATGATAGGTTCACACACATGCTGAATTTTTTCTTGCTCTCCCTAAGCAGTTTGCTCCTTGAGGAAGGACACCTCCAGTCACAGCTGAGACTCAGTCAGAAGTAAACCAGAAAATGCAACAAGTCCACTCCCTGTCTTGCACTGCCCATCATGACACTGGAGGGTTTAAGCCTATTAATTGAAACATGATTACTGGCCTTAACACCAATCCTCCATTACAGAGATTACCTGGGGGAGGGGGAATATAATTTCCCCAACACTGGCAAGCACAAAATGTCATCCTGAGTTCCTGCATATTTCCAATGGCTACTTTCAAGCTATGCTTAGTTCACGTTGCCGGCAAAGGTTACTTAGTCGAGTAACATAAATCCAGAGCTACAGGTACAGTGGCAACTTTCCAGTAACTCCAAATTGCCCAGCTTGGTATCCCTGACTTAAACATTTTAAGTTACAGTTCAGTCCACAAGTTTTTTTTTTCCTCCTTCCCAGCAAGACGCCTTTCAAAACTGTGGTTTCAAGAATAAAGAATTTTAACTGAAAGGAATACATTCTAACAAATAAAACAGCTAAAATTCTTCAAAGGGAGCCTTGATCCTTCTGCTGGTATATACTAAGTGTACAGTATAGTACTCCACTGATGCACGTACTTAAAACAAAAAAGGATGAGTCAATGAGAGAAGCACATTGGTAGACTGTATCTGAGGCTAGTGCATGTATTTTCTCCTCCTTGTTTTGCAGTAAAAAAAGAGAAGAAGGAAGGTACTTATGGAAGTGAGAGCTGGACCATAAAGAAGGCTGACTGCCGAAGAATTGATGCTTTTGAACTGTGGTGCTGGAGGAGACTCTTTGATAGTCCCCTGGACTGCAAAGAGAACAAACCTATCCATTTTGAAGGAAATCAACCCTGAGTGCTCACTGGAAGGACAGATCCTGAAGCTGAGGCTCCAATACTTTGGCCATCTCATGAGAAGAGAAGACTCCCTGGAAAAGACCCTGATGTTGGGAAAGTGCGAAGGCAAGAGGAGAAGGGGACGACAGAGGGTGAGATGGTTGGACAGTGTCACCGAAGCGACCAACATGAATTTGACCCAACTCCGGGAGGCAGTGGAAGACAGGAGGGCCTGGCGTGCTCTGGTCCATGGGGTCACAAAGAGTCGGACACGACTTAACGACTAAACAACAAAGACCTGCAATACCTTTACCAACGTCTGTGGAAATATGGCTTGGAGGCCATAAACACAACTATGATTAACAGCATTTTGGTTACCCTGGAAATATGTTAAAAGCCTGAAGGAACTCCTAAATCTAGGGCTACCTCTTGAGAAGCAGGCTCACGGCTTGGAAATGTTACCCTTTTGGACTACAACTTTCTGAATTCCACAGAGCTATCATACAAAAGAGCAATATTTGCAAGCTATGAGCAACTAGAATTATTGCTAGGAAGGTTTTGTTCCATTTTTTGCTTCTAAGAAGGACTTTCTTCTCTGTTAGGCAAGTCAAATGCCACACTGATCCATGATTGATGCCAAAATTTCTATGAGGAAGATGCCTGGAAAGTTACCCACAAACTTCAGCAGATGCAGATTGCTAAAGTGCCTATCCTAACCCAGATGTTGGAAACCAAGAACATCCTCAATGTACTGGGAACCAAATGTATTGGCGACCAACTTGCTTCTAAGACCAACTGAGGTAGAGCTTCAATATTTAAAACCTTCAGTGACCTCAGATCTTCCTCATTTTAGAAACTATCCCACTCTGTACATCCATTAAACAGATTTTTGCAGTGGCTTCATCTCACAAATGAACTCAGATGATGACAGTGTCAAGCTGCTATTGTGAGGGCACTACCAGTACAGAGGCTACCTGTTTCAGGGAGGGATACAAAAATAACATTTCTTCAGTGAGATAACTGGGTGACATTACAAGGGAACCTCTGACTTACAATGGTTCACTTTTCAAGTTCTCAATTACACAATCATTTGACAGCATCCAAAACTCACTTTTACAGCCACCAAACACTGGCACAGTTACGTAACTCAGTACAATATCAAGTCTGGAGGTGTGAGGGAGAAGTGAGTCAACAATGGAAGTTAGAAGGGAGCACCTAGCACATACAAGCTAGAGAGAGAGGAAGAGGTGTGAAGATAGGTTTCATTTATAAGGGGCAGAAAACGTCCAGCCACCTACCCCCTATTTTAACACTGTCCTAATGGGGAAATGGTTCAATTTACAGTGGCTTACTCTATAGCTGTTGTCAAGGAACCAACTAGGTTATAAAAGAGATCTGCTTACAGAAATTCTACCACATTTCCTATGTTGCATCAGTGATAATGCAAACGTTACATCACTGATAAATTACAAAATGGTGTTTTTTCCTCAATGAATATCTGATAAAAGCAGATCAAAAATATCTTAAGCAGTAACAAAATAAACAAGCATATCAAAGTGATATGCAAATTAATACCAAAATAGAATACCAAATGATATTCCTTAAATCATCCAAAAACACTCTAGATTCAAGACGTAGTTACTCAGTCAAAGTTAAAACCACTTAAAAGTGAGAAGACAGGCGCATCATGGAACATTCCTAGACGTTTGGCCCAGGGAAAGGAAAGGAAATCAGCCTCCTTCATGGTGAGTGCTGTTCATGTTCCATGTCATTTTCAGGATGCTTCTGCTGTCATTTAAAAAAATGTGAAGCAAAAGGTAGAAGATCATACAGTAAAAATGGATAGTAATTATGGGACTGAAACGCACCAGTTCTGTCAAAACTATAGGAACAAACACAGCCTTTTCCTCCTTTCTTCTTTTTTAATTCAGAGAGATCAAAAGATCCCACTTTTAAACAGCTCCTGTTGCTTGTTAAGTTTGGAAACTTTGGCTCATATCAGTGAGATCAACTGGGCAATGAAAATACGTAAGTAAAGCAAAACAACACATGACTTCTTTATCAGGCATTATTCACCATTTTTTAGCAAAGGAGACCAGTATTCCTTTGTTAAGTGTCTGTTTTCTAGTTACAAACATAAAAGTGAAAAGCTTTCTTATGCCAATATACTTTGACGTACAGAGAAGCAGTACTTCAGAGAAAACAAAATACTACTCTGCATGATAAAGGTTAGGACTGGAAACAATAATCATTACTGACCATAACATTTCATTCTACAAATAGTAGCCAGTTTGAATTCAGGTTTTTTTATTTTATTTTTATTTTTATTATTATTATTTGTATTACTGGTCACAGAAATCATTTATCACTGAGATCTGCCAAGGCCACATACTGTAGAATACATCTATCCAATACTGCAAATAATATAAATGTCAAAAAATGAATCTAACTGACCTTATGAAATTTGCAATACCCCTGGCTTCAGAAAACAAATCGTCCAGTTTAGCTATACAGAGGAACAAATATAAGAGGTCTTGTCCAAAAGAAAGATACAAGATAAGAATATCCTCTCACTATCCTCTTTTTTGTTGTTGTTTTTTGTGCATCATGTAGAAAACACTGTGTTAGGTTAAACTGCTTCTAGTTCAGCATTTCTATGTCACCTTATTAAGGGGTTTTCAAATGCCACAATAGGAGGACAGACACCTAATACGACTCGTATACATTTATGAATGGATAAACACATTACTGTTATTAATCCATTTTTCTTTAAATCTGTGTTTCATACTGCATTTCTTACCTACAACCCACAAATTAAAATATCAGTCTGATGTGGGGGAGATTTATGTTGAGTGGCTGGTTTGGTTACTTTTAGGCATGTGCTATTCTGTTTTGGACACCAACTCCCAGAATTTTCCAAGATTTCTTCCAGCAGAATTATGGGAGGAGTTCCAGGCCACAGACCTAGACCTACAGATATCTACATTTCACTCACTTGGGCCAGGGGTTATTTTGGAGACAGCATAGATGTCTTAAGCCAACTTCCTGTTGTTAACACACACAAAAGGAGCTGTGCCTCCCTGCCTTATATGTTCTATAGAGGGCACCTCACAAAAACTACCACAACAGCTTCCGTTTTTGTGCACTAACAGAAAAAGAAACAGGACTAGATAGCCATTTAGGCTCAGGTAAGTAAAATGTAGATTTCTGTCGGAATGGAACAGAAATCTACAGGCTGGAACTCCCAGAATTCTGCCTGGGAATTCTTGAAGACTTTTGGGCACTAGAGTCCAAAAACTCCACATGACATATCCCTAGTTGTTACTCATGTCTAAATGACCTCATTTATTTTTGGCTCTCTGCTTATGGTTGTCTCAGTTCAGTATGATAGTCTCTGCACTGTGCTTAATGTGACAGAAGTTGGTTGCTAGGCAAGCAGATCTGATGAAAGTGCAGACCAGTTTAATGTCTACTTACAACAACAAAGCAGTGATGGCTACCTAAACCAGGAAGAAAGTAAGTCCCATCACCACCACCATGGGAAGACAACATCCAGAGAAGTTGAACTGCAGAGCTGGAAAGGACACCATGGATCATTGAGTCCAGCCCCTGTCAAAGAGATACAGTGGGGATTTGAACTCCCAACCTGTGGCTCCACAGCCAGATACCTATACCACTGAACTATCTTTTTGCCACTAGACTGATGGCTTGAGAGTGTCTATACCTTGCTGAACATGGCATGTCAATTTGACAAACTTTAAATATTCCGTCTGTAGCAAAAGTAGATTTCTTAACCACATCTGGGACAAGTGGGAAGCTCCATCAGACAAGCAACAACTACATCATTGGGCTTGGATTCAACGGACTAGTAACGTGAGTTCAAGAGGACCTTAAATTAGTTTTCCCTCTAATACCAGTCCCCTGTGATATAAAGATAGGTGCACCTAGGAGCAAGGGTAGTTGCAAAAGCAGTTTGTCATGTGATACAATGGGGAGTGACAGCTCAGATTAAGATTTTTTAAAAATCATTAGTAGTGGACAGAGTTGTCATTGTCACTTTTAGCCACTTCCCTCCTTTTCTTTTTAAGTTTCAAACCCATCCATTCCATTTACAACGAAACATGTGAATGTTCCTCTGTTTTCATTTAAAAAAAGAAATTTCTCTTCCATTTGCAAGGACACAGAGAGGATGTTAGATGCCTGCCATCTAGCTGCTAAAGATGAGGAGCTTAAAGCACACAAAAAGAGGTGGCACAACATGGATAATTGAATATGCAGGGATTCAAAGCTAAACTTTTAAGAATGAAACACTCAAAGCCTGCTGTTTAAATGGGCCAGGGGAATACTGTCAATTTCGTGTTATCCGTCATTTCAAATGTTTCAATGTTCAACTTGGGTCCATCAAACCTAGGAAGAAATCTACACATCCTTGAAGCTTCTTATAAAAAAGAAAAGAACAAGAAAAAATCCCCACAAATACCTATACTACACTGGAAAAAGTTAGGTTACCTACCTGTAACCATGGTTCTTGTAGTGGTTCTCTGTGAATTCACACAAATGGGTTTATCCTGCGCCTGCGCAGGACGTTCGGAACTTTCTAGAGCTTAGAAAAAAGCCAGACAGTTAGTCTCCCCCCCCCGAGGGTATATAGGCTCCGCCTCCTCCACCTTCCTTAGTTCCCTATGTCCGCCGTTACTAGAGAGTAGGTATAATGACCTGTTATCGTGACGGACAGCGGGGAGGAAGGGAGGGATGTGTGAATTCACAGAGAACCACTACAAGAACCATGGTTACAGGTAGGTAACCTAACTTTCTTTGTAGTGGACTCTGTGAATGCACACAAATGGGTGATTAGCAAGCTGACTCACCGGATGGAGGGCCGTCACGGTATCAAGGATGACAGTATCGCCCTTCCAAAGGCAGCATCATTTTTAGCTCTGACATCGAGGCGGTAGTGCTTCGTGAACGTCAGAGGATTGGACCAAGTAGCCGCTTTACAGATGTTTTGAATATGAATACCGCGATGGAGAGCGGTGGATGTAGATATAGCTCTGGTGGAGTGAGCTTTAAGTTGGTCCGGTACCGGTTTATTTGCAAGCTGGTAAGCCATTTGTATGGATTGCACGATCCATCTCGATATTGTCTGAGAGGATGCAGGAGCACCCTTGTTATGTCCATGGTAGCACACAAAGAGACGAAAAGAGCGTCTGAAGTGCTTGGTTCTGTCCAAGTAGAAGGCAATAGCCCGTCTGACGTCCAGAGTATGAAGCTTGCGCTCGACTGGAGTGGACGGCGATGGAAAAAATGTAGGAAGTATCAGCGGTTGATTCAAATGGAAGTCCGATACAACCTTGGGAAGAAATGAGACATCCAAGTACAGAGTAACTTTATCGGGATGCATTTGTAAGTATGGAGGGTCAGACCTAAGAGCTGACAATTCACTAGCCCTTTTGGCAGAGGTTATGGCCACTAAAAAGGAAGTCTTGAGAGAAAGCAATTTCTCGTTACAGGTTGCCATGGGTTCAAATGGAGGCTTGGTAAGCGCATCCAGGACAAGTGGAAGCGACCATTGAGGTACAATGGGTGAAGAGGGCGGCCTGATGTTCTGCAGGCCCTTAAGGAATCTTTTAACTGTGAGGTGGGAGAACAGTCTGGCGGAGCTAGAGTGAGATGGCTGGTGAGCAACGATCGCGGAGATATATACTTTAATGGTGGAGTGTGCGAGTCCGAGATTGAACAGATGCAGTATGAAGGTAAGTAAGGTTGAGAGTGTAACTGGGACTGATTGGAGTCCTTTGGACTGAACGAATTTCGTAAAAGATTTCCATTTGTTACGGTATAGGCGAGAAGTCGACGGCTTTCGAGAGCGGTCTAGAATCGCACGGAATTCGGGGTTATCCTCCACGCCGTCAGGTGAAGAGACCGGACATCTGGATGGAGAAGGGCCCCGTCGTTCTGGGATAGCAAGGACGGTATTAGAGGTAAGTGGAATATTTCCTCCGTTATTCCTTGAAGGTGGGCAAACCAGGGTTGTCGTGGCCACCACGGAGCGATGAGAATTGCGTTCGCCTGGTATTGAATGATCCGGACTATTGTCCTGAGGAGCATTGGTATGGGAGGAAACAGGTAAGTGAGTTCTCCGGACCACGGAATGAGGAAAGCGTCTCCTAGTGACGCGGTGTCCCTGCCCGCTCGTGAGCAGAACCTGCGGCATTTGGCGTTGCGGTGAGATGCAAAGAGGTATATGGTGGGTTGACCCCAGCGCCGGCATAGGTCTTGAAAAATCGTCTCGTTGAGGGACCATTCGTGCGTCCTGGTACGGAGCCGGCTGAGGTGGTCCGCTAGATAGTTGTCCTCTGAAGCGATATGAATCGCTTGTGGAAAAATATGATGGGTACGGCACCAGTCCCAAAATCGCATGGTGAGATGGAGAAGCGGTAGGGATCGAGTCCCACCTTGTCGGTTGATATAGTGCATAGCTGTGGTATTGTCCGTGACAAGCTGCACAGATTGTCCCTCTATACGCGGAAGAAAGGCTCGAAAAGCCTTCATGATGGCGAGCAATTCGAGCTGGTTTATATGGAGAGACCTTTCTCTCAGTGTCCATAACCCGTGAATCCTGAGCTCTTGGCAGTGAGCGCCCCAGCCAGAAGGGCTTGCGTCGGTCGTGACCTGTATGGACAGGAAAGGAGGTTGGAAGGGTTTTCCTTCGGACAGATTGCGCGGAATCGTCCACCAGATGAGATGCTTCGCTACATGTGGCGGAACCTGCAACTTTTTCCGTGGGGAGTCCGTTAGAGGATCGAACTCGCCCAGGAACCAGGACTGGAGCGGACGCATTTCGAGCTTGGCATGAAGGACGACTGCCGTCGTGGATGACATGAGGCCCAGTAGATGCTGAACGTCGAATGCGGTGACAGTAGCCAGGGGTGGAAACCGTTGTATTGCGTCTCGAATTTTTTGGATTCTTTGATAGGGCAGGAATGCCCGTGCCCGGGTCGCGTCTAGCGTTGCTCCTATGTAATTGACCAGCTGGGATGGAACCAAAAGGGATTTTTCCTGATTGATCACTAGACCTAGCTTGTTTAAGGTCGCGAGAGTGGTAGTTGTAGCAGCGACGGCTTCGTGGTAGGATGATGCTACCAGGAGCCAATCGTCGATATAAGGGAAGAGTTTTATTCCCTTGGTGCGAAGGTGAGCCACTACAGGGGCCATGCACTTGGTAAATGTCCGAGGGGCCGTTGAGAGCCCAAATGGAAGGGCAGCAAACTGGTAGGTTGTGCGGTGGAACCGGAAATACCGCTGATGAGAAGGGTGAATGGAGACGTGAAAATAAGCGTCTTTGAGGTCGATGGTGACGAACCAACTTCCCTGTGAGAGAAGAGGAAGAATGGAATCGAGTGTTAGCATTCAAATGATAAACTGATTGAGTTCTCTGAGGTCCATGATGGGCCTGATACCTCCATCCTTTTTAGGGACAGCGAAGTACCGAGAAAAGAAACCCCCGTTTAGATCAGCATGTGGGGTCTTGACGATCGCCCCCTTGCTTAGGAGGGATGAAATTTCCTCCTGTAGAGCCACCGAAAAGGGGGTGGTCTTAGGGAGATTTGGTGGAGGAAGCTGGAAGAATTCTATAGAATAACCCTTCTCAATAATGGTTAGGACCCATTTGTCAGTCGTAATATGTTTCCATTCGGAGAGAAATGGAAAGAGTCTAGTCCGGTAAGAGGGGTAGTTAGTTGTATTGCTTACCCCGGCGCTGAGGTTTACGAAAGGACTGCTTGTGTCCTTGGTATTGTTGCTGCTTGAAAGTCGAAGGGTTGGACTGAGATGACTGGAAGGTCCTGTCATGTTGCTGCTGTCTACCATACCGAAATGGTTGGTACTGAGAAGATGCTTGGTAAGCAGGTTTTTTGTAAGTAGGTCTCTGATACCGATACGGTTGGTATGGTATGTAGGACTTTGCGGTCTTCCGCATTTTATGGATATTTTCCATAATATCATCAGTCTTGGAATTAAAGAGGCCATCCGCATCAAAGGGAAGATCCTCGATTTTAGTCTTTGTATCGTCCAGTATGTTCGCCGCTCCGAGCCAGGCATGGCGACGGACTGCTACTGCTGTAAGCATGGATTTGGACGCAATTTCAGCTGTATGCTTTGCTGCTACTCGTTGCTGTCTTGTAAGGGTATTAGCCTCCTCGTAGACGTTGAGGAGTTCGGTCTTGGATGGCTCAGGAAGGCTTTGTAAGACGGGGACAATTTTATCCCATAGGTGCTTTTGATAAGCACCCATCGCGGCTTGGTAGTTCGAAATCTTAATCAGTAGAGCCGCAAGGGAATAAAGTTTTTTGCCCAGGGCGTCATTTTTTCTGCCGTCCTTATTGACAGGTGTAACAGAGGACCTGCTGCGGGATCGATACTGGGTAGCCTCAACAACAATAGAATTAGGCATGGGATGCTTGGTCAGGAAATCCGAGTCGGAACCGTGGGTCTTGTAATGGTGGTCGATTTTTCGAGGGATTTGGAGAGTCGCAGGCGACTTATCCCACGAAGCCTTTACCAAGTCAAGAAGTGCTGGAATGAGGCTAAGACTGGGAGGGGATGACTTGTCCTGCTCCATATCGTGGAAGACAAGGTCTGTTTGTTGCTCAGGAACTTGCGCATCTAGGTGTAAAATTTTTGCCATGCGCAATATAAGATGAGCATAGGACGAGTAGTCTTCCAATGGGTATTGTGAAGAAGTACTTGGAGCACCACCATCAGGTACATCAGATTCCGAAGAAGCTGAAGAGTTGTCATGGGAAGATTCAGACACCAATGAGGAGGGACGGTGCGATATTGGTACCGTGTCTCTCGGTATTGGTTCGGCATCAGAGTGTACCGAAGGAGAGAAAGGCTCTGTATCGTGGCCCTCTGGGCCAGAGTACATCGTCGCAGTCTGTACCGTGGATCGGCCTGCGGGACGTTTAGACCGTTTTAGAGGCGCAGAAGGTGCCATCGGTGACTTCCTCTTACGGGAAGTAGCAATTTGGGGTGTAGGAACATGCCCCTGTTGCTGCTGTAGATTCTCAGGAGTTGGAACCGAAGAAGGGTACCAAGCTGAGGAGGGGTAAGCCTGTCCCCTGAAGTCAGGCGGATAGCCGTATCCTTGATATGGGTAGGGCTGGTATGGACCGAAAAAAGGAGGACCATACTGTGCCGGCATTTGTGGACGGTATTGGTCCGCAGGATGTTGAGGTTGGTACGGAGAGGTATGCTTACGCTTCTCCTTTCGCTTTCTAGGAGTGCGAGACGGCAGCTCCTGTTCTGAATGCGAGTCAGTATCAGCCCGCCCGGAAGATCTCGGGCTAGTAGGGGCGATGGCCACGCTGGGAAAAACCTCAGCCGCAAAATGGCCTGACGACGGAGACATGCTCATGATATCGTGAGCAGCCTGGGCTGGAGGAATGATCCGCTCCTCCATATCCGATTGCCCAATGTCGTCTCTAGAAGACTCCTCGAGTAATATAGGAGGCGCAGGAAGAGGCAAAGTTGCCGATTTGGGTGGCTTTGCCAATTTCTGAGATTTCGCTTTATCATTCTTCTTCTTTGAAGGTACAGCCGACCTAGAAGCCTTGGTGGAAGCTGGCTTAGGCGGTCTAGAGGAGTCCTTCTGCTTGGAAGACGCAGAACTCAAGGTAGGCTGCGAAGAATCAAAGGCAGTGGCGCCTGCTTTAGGTGTCTCTACACGTGGAGGGTTCGGGGAAGTGGTAAGAGGAACCTCCATAGCAGGATTGAGGGTTCTTTCGTAGAGAAAGGCCCGGAGGCGTTGAGACCGCAATTTAAGAGCTTGTTTGGAAAAACTTCTACAAGCGGCACACGCCTGGATAAGGTGGGATTCCCCCAAACAAAATAAGCACTTATCGTGCTGATCCGTTAGCGGAATTTTTCGGCAGCAAACGGAGCACTGTTTGAAGCCCTGAGAGGCCATAAAAAAATAAAAAATAAAAAGGGGGGGAATCCGGGAGGGGAGGGGAACGGGAAGACGCAGAACGAGGAAAAACTTAAATGGGAAGGCAGTTCTGGCGTCTTAAAAGAAGAAAAGAAAAGCTGCAAGGTAAATAGAAGGAAATACTTTCCTTAGCACGCTCTAGTGTTCCTACGTCCTACCCTAACGGCGGAAAAAGAGGAACTAAGGAAGGTGGAGGAGGCGGAGCCTATATACCCTCGGGGGGGGGGGAGACTAACTGTCTGGCTTTTTTCTAAGCTCTAGAAAGTTCCGAACGTCCTGCGCAGGCGCAGGATAAACCCATTTGTGTGCATTCACAGAGTCCACTACAAAGAATCTCTTACATGTGCCTCAGTAACTCTTTCAATTCTAGTAATCTTTTACTATAAACCAACTTGGGGGAAGGATTGAACTATTCTTACCTACAACTATCATAAATAGAAGTGTACAGATTTTTGGCTTTGGACAACAAGTCTTCGAACCTTCCAGGCAGCATGCTTCCTGGAAAATTCTGTTGCTCAGTGGTTTAGGTATCTGGCTGCAGAGCTAGAGATTGGAAGTTCAATTCCCCACCGTGTCTCCTACAAGCAGAGCCAGCCTGTGTGGCCTTGGGCAAGCTGCACAGCCCCAGGATGCCACCAGAACAAAGGAATGGTAAACTACTTCTGAATACTCTCTTATCTGGAAAACCCTAAAAGATTCACCATAACTCAGAATTGACTTGAAGGCACATGAATATTATTATTGATGTCCAAAACAAAAAATCTGGACACTTTATCTCTATGCCCAGTAGTCATGCTGAATGGGTCGTTATAAGAGTCATAGTCCAAAAAAACTACGGTAACTTTTCCAAGATTTCCTTAAAACTCTAGACACTTTATGTTTTTAAAGAAGTGTTAAAGTGTACTCCTAGGTCGTCAGACATTAGTTTTATTTATAGAATTCCTGTTCTATCTGAGAGCCAGGAGTCACTCCTAGCAAATACTAATGGGATAACAGCATCAGTTGCCAACTGATTTTTTTAAGCCAAGAACTTTTAAAATAAAATACATTAGACAGCCATTTAACATAGCCTATTTTCCCCCTTATTTTTTAAGACAGTCAAACATGATGCTGTCCATAAGCTGCTCCAGCAATATATAGTTAGAATCACTTAGAAGTCCATGGGGATTGTTGCTGACAGGGATTTGTCTGGTGCTATTACAAGAAGCTACACAAGGATGCTAAAGATATGCAAGATGCATATAAGTAGCAGCTTCTAACTGGGAAGCTGCCAGATCAAAAAGTATCCAGAGGACATCCGCCATTTTGCAGCATATAAGTCATTACAGCATAGCAGAGGCTGCAGGAATAGATAATAATAAATGTGCTGTCTCAGCTACATCTATTTTCATTGGTGTTAAATAGGATTCCCAGTTTTTTCAAAGAGCCTACTTTTTAAAAAATGAGACTAGCTATTAGGGTGGAGATCTTGAAGTTTATCAGCAGTTCTTATCACCATTCAGTAATGTGGCCTTAGGCTTCTTGATATTTTCATCATCTCAATGCACAGCTAATTATCTTCTGAAACACTGTGACAACACCATGCTAATACATAAGCAAGCGCAACAAACCTGCACCCAGACACTCTTTCAAATTATGACTTGGACTGAGAAAAAGTCAGACTTAATCTGCTTCCTTCCCCTCTCTGTGAAAGGGAAGGTGATTAGAAACGCTGGCCAAAAAACTTTTGGAATTTTTCACTGGCATAACAAATAGCTTAACTTTGGGAGATGAACTGCTTCACATTACGGAATCACTGTAGACACATGATCTGTTGGAGTCACCCAGCTCAGTATACAACAGATGTCATCTATGGTGAGTTCTTAGCTTGAGGCAGTTCACTTCCAAACATTATGCTCTTTGGTTTAGGCTTGCAGATAAAAACATGTGCTGTTGTTGTTGTCATGTGCTGTCAAGTTGGATAACCCTAATAGGACTTTGGTAGTAAGTGAGATATTTAAGGAGCAATTTTACTGGTGCCATCACCCAGTAAGTTTCCATGATGGAGCAGGGATTCAAACTCAGGCCTCCTGAGTCCTACTCATAGAATCACAGAAAAGTGAAGTTGGAAGGGGCCTACAAGGCCATCAAGTCCAACCCCCTGCTCAATGCATGAATACAATCAAAGCATATCTGCCAGGTGATTATCTAAGTTTTTCTTGAATGCCTCCAGTGTTGGAGCACTCACCAACTCCCGAGGTAACTGGTTCCACTGTCGTACTGCTCCATCAAGTCTATCTACGACACCACTCTGGGTACTCAACAGGATTTTACCTATTGTCTTTTACTTAATTGCAATCTACAACTTGCCACTATATCTGAACAAATATATCTGAACTAGAGATGAGGGTATTCGTATTCATATACGAATACGAATATCCCCGCACAGGTGGCGTTAACAAGGGTCCAGCCCCATGGGGCCGGACGGTCCACTCACTGATCCGCCGCAGACGCGGATGGCACGATTCTACAAATGGCTCGGCAGTGCGCAATCCGCTTGCCACTCCTAGCAGAAGGCAGGAGGACAAGCCTCCCTGTAAGGTTGAAGAGTGGCGAGCGGATTGCGCGCTGCGGAGCCATTGGTAGAATCGCGCCGCCCGCGGCAGATCGGTGAGTGGACCGTCCGGCCCCATTGGGCTGAACCCTCATTAATACCACCTGTGCGGGGATATTCGTATATGAATACGAATACCCCCATCTCTAATCTGAACACAACAAGCAACAGGTTACTTACATGCCAGGCTCAAATCACATAGCATCCTAGTATCCACAGGCAAATAAACTACAGATTCCTAAATTCAAATGCTATGACAAACCTGTAGTTTGCAACTAAGTCAACATTTCTAACCTCCCTTTCCCATACAAAGGAGAAAAAGGAAAATAGGAATGCAAGATCCCAAGGCTACCTATTCTATGTCTTATCAATTAAAATTAATGTTACACTGCATATAAAATTAAATCAGATTTGCAACACTTAACAATAAAAAAGACAGATAAAAACAGACCCATTAACATTAACAATACCTGAACATACATAAAATCTGTGAGAACCAAAGAATTCTTTTTCCTGATACAGTACTTGTAAGGAAACCATGTTGGTGTCAGATCGACCTCCACAGGCAGGGGGCACTGCATAACAGTGGGGTTCAAAAACATTTAAAAGCCCTGTCTTGGTTTGTCACGTGCTTCAACTATAACAGGAATCAACAGCATTTCCACAACGTAACGACCAGAACTAGCTACTAAAGAGAGCCAGAGACCATGCTACGGATACCATGTTTCCCTGAAAATAAGACAGGGTCAGGGCTTGAAAATGTTTAGAATATCTCACCAGTCAAAAATTTCACCAGTCAGCATGACCGGACTATAGCCTTCCAATTTATGTTTAAACTTAAACATAAATTTAAACTAGGCACTTTCTACATAACAATGCATACAAACCCAAAATAAATATACCCTCAGACTTGGGTTGCTTTATTACCTGCGTGACTGTGGGGTCATGAAGCTTGTATTTTGAATGCCTTTCTTTGGAATGTCTCCAGCAAAAATAAAACTGAAAGCAAAAGCGCCCGGCCTCTTAAGGAGCCAGGTCGTTCGGTTGAAATTGGGAGCAGGGAATCTCCATATTCTCCAGGATGGGACTACTCTACATTCTCCTGCAGAGCTATACATCTATGTGCCGCACGAACTCTCTTCTCACGAGAAGAGGGCTGTTTTTCCTTTTGCAATGGGGAGGGGGAGGGGAGGACTGCAGGATCAGAGAGAGAGAGAGAGAGAGAGAAAGAGAGAGAGAGAGATGGACTGAGGGTAAGGAGGCAAGGAGGGAGGGAGGGAGGGAGCTGTGGCTCGTCAAGCAGACAAGTGGATTTTTCAAGCCCTGGACAGGGTCTTATATTAATTTTTGCTCCAAAAACGCATTAGGGCTTATTTTCAGGGGATGCTTTATTTTTTTCATGTACAACGATCTACATTTATTCAAATACAGTCATGTCATCTTCTTCTGGTTGCTGCACAATGGTGGAGGGCGGGGTTTCACTTAACTGGGGCTTATTTTTGGGGTAAGGCTTCTATTACGAGCATCCTGAACAATCATACTAGGGCTTATTTTCAGGTTAGGTCTTATTTTTGGGAAAACAGGGTAGGGTTTAGTATTATCCGCGACTTTCTGCATCTGCGGGGGGAGGCCTGGAACTGATCCCCCACAGATACTGCAATCCTACAGTACTAGTTCTTTGAAACGGCTTCAGATGGTGATAAGCAGTCAGTAGAACTCTCATTAAAACTAGTGAGATATGATCCATGTATGCACTCCTCAACACAATCCTGGCAATTCTCTACAAACTGATTCCTTTAAACCCATTTCAAAGGCCATTTCATTTATAGTCACTACAATCATCTGGTCCGTAGGTTACCAGGACACATAGTCAGACTATCTCTCTCTCCAGGAGAAGCTAGAGCCGATGAATCAGACAAACCTATTAACAAATACTCCATGTCACTGAGGCTACTTGGGCTTCAAGAAGCAAAGCCAGAACTAGTTATGATCTTTCACTCAAAGTACAAACTCTCCCACAAAAGGATGAAGAGAAGCTTCCCAAAGCCTACAGCTACTTACCTACAATACTTTCATCTTCTTCGAGCTGAACTTTCTTGTTTAATGATCTCATCAAGCACTATGAATTGCTGATTCATATGATACATTACACCCCCAATATTAAACAAAAGGTCGGCAGTTCTAAAAAATTCCTTGAAATTAAAGTCAACTTCACCCTGAGTATAAATAGAATGTAATCTAGCAATGCATATGAATCTATGTATTCCTCTGGCAAAATTAAACCAGCTAGAAAATGCACAGCCTCTTCCATAAAAATAGGAAGTAGCAATTCCTGCAAATATTTTTAATTAGAAAATGTAATTGTTTTTTAAACTTAGTTTAAGATGGTATACACCGTTAAAATTAAATAAAATTAATGTCAATCATCCGAACGTCTGTTGGAAATGTGGGAAGGAAATTGGTACATACTTTCGTATGTGGTGGAAATGTGAAAAAGTGCAAAGATTTTGGAAACAAATTTTTAAAGAATTAAGCAACATATGTGAAAAAGATATAGAATTTAATGCTGAGATTGCTTTGTTATCAATATATGAGAATGTGGAATATGACAAAATGACTAAAGAATTGATAACCAATTTATTAACAGCAGCTAGATTGATTATAGCTAGGCAATGGAAATCAAAAGTCGAATTGCAAATTGAAGAATGGTATAAAGAAATATGGAATATAGCAATAAATGATAAATTAACTTGTAACTTAAAGGTTAAGAAAGGAGAGTTGAAAAAAAATAACTTTTATGAAATATGGGGTAGATTTTTGGAATATGTGCTAATAAGAGGAAAAGGGAAAGCTCCAAATCAAGAATCAATGCAGTTTTGGAGAAGAGGACAATAGAAGAAGAGGAAGAAGAAGAACAATAAGGAAGAGGAAGATTATGGCAAGAGGTCCCGCATATGGTGGTGGGAAACACAGTTAAATTGTATTTTAGTTCATATGTTATATGTTTTTGTTTATGTTATAGTTATATAATAATAATAATAATAATAATAAAAATTTTAAAAAAAGAACATGTAATTGTATTGTATGAATAGGTTAAGTTCATACACAAAGAAAATTTTAGATTTCAGAGGTGAGCCCACATGTATGTGCGCAAATATTTTAGATGCCATTTTCAGAGTGCCTCTAGGCTCCCCCCTACAAGACTCCTTGGATTTCTAAAACAAAAATATTTTTTAAAAGGTAATGATTTCTACACTATCTTTACAAGACATTTATCAAAACGACGTCCCTTGAATAAATTCCCCTTACAATATCAGTCTCTCCACTGAACGATGCTAATCCAGAGAATGAAGACCTAACATAAATCCTTTGATATACTTTCCTTTGTTTCCATTTAGAGCCCAGTTTTAAAAAAATGCTTGGCCAGGGAGTTGAAGTAATTTACAAATTGATCAAAATACTAATATGAAGGTCTGGGGAAAACAAAAAACAGAGGAAAAACTGAATTTTGAGTCTTTCTCAAACCCTTTTACCTCTACTTGTCTTTCATTTTTCCAAAAGCAAAATTGTAAGATCTATAGACTTGGAACGAGTGAAGTCCTTCTTCAGAAAAGGTTTCACTAACTAAAAATACCTGCGATGAAAGTGCTGCATGCTAGACAATCTACTACATACTGTTGACATATGAGACTAGAATCCAGAATGAATATATGCAGCTAGGAGGTGCTGCTGTCTTTCATGGGAGAAGCATACAGGGTCTCTGTAGCTAACGTACTGCTGTTTGCCCCAATTAAAACGTTTCTTGCATTATTTTTCCCTTGCTTCCCAGATGGCAAAAACTCAATTATGTGTGCTACAATAGCAGAAGATGCTGGGGTGTGTATGTGCTGCAGCTCCTTTTCTAGACCTAAGTAAGTACATGTAAAGTTTTCCTTGTACAAACCTGAGGGATTTATACTTTTGAAACCCCAATTCTATGCCTCTCTAAGCAAACATGTATATACCAAAAAGCACAACTTTTTATATCAACACAGTTATAAGTGAAGCAATGTATGTTGTTAAAGCAAGTAAAACTAGGTTTATTAAATATTATTCATATTTCAGTATTACACCAAATTTCTGTTTCACCCCATACTTCCTCCAAACTTCAAGCTTCCTGCAAATTTTACAGCTTTACTCTGGAAAACTATGTAGTTCACAATGAACACTGAAATAAAACTGCAAATTATGGTCAAGGATATATATATATATATATATATTGCCTTATAAAAATCTAACATGTCAGTGAATTCTGTTTGAGGAACTGGCCATGAAAGCAGTTGGGTGCAACATTAGATCAGTATGTTTCTTCTAATATGGCACATGTGCTTTGATTTAGGCTACCATTAGCCATTGTTTCTAAGTAAAGACATGCAAAAGTATCTTGTTTTTGTCAAAGAGGCTCAGCCTTGTGATAACCAGAGAGGTTTGAATTTAAGGCTTCCTCTTTTCTTTTTTCTTTTTTTTAATTATTCACAAGGTCCCTAGTCACAACCTGACTATATGTGTAAAGGTTTCAAATTTGGTAAAGGTTTCACATTTTCTTTAATCACAGGGGTATTTCCTAATAGTAAAAAGAAGTGAGAAACAAGGGCTACAGCTGCAGACATGCTTTCTTACCAAGATGAAAACCAAAGCTGGGAATATTATCCCATGGCACCTGTCCTACATCCTGAGCAATTGCATATCTTAGACATACAAATCGTCGTTTACTGTTTCTCACTGAACACAAACTTCTGAAATTTACCATAATACACTTGAGAACACAAAATATCAAGCACAGTGGTGCCAAAGCTATGGGGAAATATGCACACTATCAATGCATTTCTTATGAAGAGATGCAGAAGCCTCCCAACTCATGTTCCCTCTCCATTCATTCACTCAATTCATGGACAGATGTGTGTGCCAATTAGCCTTGCCCCTCCTTCAGCACCACCCCAAATTCAACGCTGGATGGAATGTAGCAACAGATGAGTACCCTGTTTCCCTGAAAATAAGACCTAACCTGAAAATAAGCCCTAATACGATTTTTCAGGATGCTCGTAATATAAGCCCTACCCCAAAAATAAGCCCTAGTTAAGTGAAACCCCGCCCTCCACCATTGTGCAGCAACCAGAAGAAGATGACATGACTGTATTTGAATAAATGTAGATCGTTGTACATGAAAAAAATAAAACATCCCCTGAAAATAAGCCCTAATGCGTTTTTGGAGCAAAAATTAATATAAGACCCTGTCTTATTTTGGGGGAAACACAGTATATGGTTCCACTTACAACTGTGTGGCACTATCACAGTTCCCAATCACATCTACTGCTGTACTGGTAGGTCTTCTTCCATTCTACCTAGCAAGTTAGGTGAAGGGATGAGACGCTAAATTCTTGCTTTCCTCCATGCTCTGAACCAATGTATGGAAGAGAGCACGAAACAAGGTTCGTTTAAGTACATGGGAGATCTGCTTTTCCTATCTTCAGCATGTTCAAAGCCAATCAAAAACAGAAGTCATTCCATTAGGCTGTTCTCCTAGACAGAGTATGTAACAAGGTAACAATTTATTTACTGGTTGAAATCCAATTTCTTAGTGTAGTTAAGCTGGAACTATAATAGGGCTATCTGAATCAATGGAACTTACAGACTGATTCTGTAGGCCTACTCTAGTGCAACTTAGTACACCAAGCAACAGAATTTCATCAGTCCATGTGTGAAAACACAGTTCCCACTACCCAAGCCATTCAGAAGCATCAAGGAAAAAGAAGTAATGAAATACAATACCTGTGGACACACAAAGAATGTCACTTAAACATATCAAGGAGAAAGGCAGCAAAGAAATGAAAATATCATAAATAAAATATCCATTTTATCTATAACACAAGTTTTAATTCAAGTATATATTTCTTTTGCTGTAAATTACCCTTTCAAGCATTTTTAAAACTAAGCAGGTATTTGTGGCAAAAATATTCTAAAGGCTTAACACTCCATAACTCAGAAGGGTGGGACTTGTGTTGATGGAGAGCATGCATGGAAACACAACTAAGCACACAATGCATCATATGATTTCTATCTTTTAGTCCAGGGGTCCCCAACCCCCGGTCCACGGCCGGTCCGTGGCCTTCACAGGACCGGGCCACGGAGACAGATCTCCTGCCCCCCTGCACAGGTGGCCTGCCCACACGCGCAAGCGCGCCCCACTCACCCGCGAATGCGCGCGAGCGTGCCATGCCCCTCCCCGCACACGGACCGTGCCCCCCAACCAGTCCGCGGTTTGGAAAAGGTTGGGGACCACTGTTGTAGTCTTATCTTTAGTATCTATCAAGGCACTTTGCTCAATAGCTCTACAAGTCCTTTACCTTCTCTCACAGAAGAACAAGGGTACCGTTCGATTATATTTATTTTTATTTATTTTATTAATTACATTTCTATCCCACCCATCTAGTGACCAACCACTCACTACTCTGGGCGGTTAACAGCAATTAGAAAAGAATAACTACCCTACTCCACCCACAAAGATATACATAATGAGATCTAAACAATAACAACCCAAAAAATAATATAGACCTAGAGGCAACGGCAAATCAAGTTCAATATCCAGTTCATGGATCCATGAGGATGTCAAAGGGGTAGGATGTTTCCGAAGGCTTCTTCAAACAATACAGATTTTATACGTTTCCTAAAGGCCTTCTTCCAGAAGAGCCTTTAGGAGATTAACAAGGTGCCGTGAGAAAAAGAGCTAGTATCCCCCACTAGTAACCTAAGAGGGCATTTTGTCTACGAGCAGATTTCAAATTACAGCAGTGTTCCAAACTGCATCCCATTTTCTCTCCTTTATAAAAGACAACATGAATCTCTGAGACCTGCAATGGCCTTTTGTCTTTTATTCTGTGAGAAGCCTGGACCAGGATTAGAAATTTATTTTCTGAAATGTGCATTACATAAAATAATAATATTAATAAAAATTTAAGAAACCCTAGCCATAGGCAATGTTTTTATTAAGAGAGCTACATCCATAACCATAATGAGGTGTTTGCAAGAAATACACTACCAGTTTGTTACCCTAGACTGTATAAATATTTTATATCAGAGTGTATTAGATTTAAATCAAATTGTTAAATCATGTTTAAATCCAAAAATTGATTTTTGATAATCTGAACAAAAAGGTTTTTATTTAAATTATTTAAATAATGATTTAAATATTAATTTTTTAAAAATCATTTATTTTTATCCACCTCTTTCTATATCGATGTATAGTTTGTACCATTCATATAATGAAAACAATACAGCTTAAATTAAAAAATCCTATTTTTCACTTAATTGTGAAACTAGCATTTCAAGATATGTGAGAGAAAACAACCAGTTCGTAAAACCTGGATGTGCACTTCTTAAATGTTCCCACTTTATAGCTATAATTCCTAGTAACAACCTCTCCAACCCTAAATAAATAAAACTAATAAATAATAATAAGTTAAAATAGTTACATTGTTTTTAAAGCACAGGAATGGTTTATGATAGCTAGAAATACAGCGAGGAGAACAAATCTTACCATACCCCAATAAAGGACGTTGAGAATCACAGAATTATAGAATAATTGAGTTGGAAGGGGCCTACTATAAGGCCATCGAGTCCAACCCCCTGCTCAATGCAGAAATCCAAATCAAAGCAGATCTGGCAGATGGTTGTCCAATTTTCTCTTGAATATCTCCAGTGTTGGAGCGCTCACCACTTCCCAAGGTAATTGGTTCCATCGTCATACTGCTCTAACAGTTAAGAAGTTTTTCCTGATATTCAGCTAAATCTGAAAAAAAACTTAGACCCATAATTCTAATACAAAATGTTTGTTGCTAACATACAAGTTATCTGACAAATGTAAGCAAAACATGATTTCATCAGGATTTTTTTTTTTTAGCCAAAGATGTGAAGCTCAGAAATTCTAGCACATGTAACAGTCACTACCCTGTTGACTCAAACTAAAATGGATGATAGGGAAACCTACCACTGACTTTTTAAAACTGTCTTACAGCAGTTCACACCAATTACTGCATTGCAGTCTTCCTGGAGGCCTATACAATCAAAGAAGCATGTGAAGGAGCTTGAAAAACACAAATTTACAGTAAACTGCTTTTGCAGAAACACTTATTTGTGCCGCTCCAAAGAAAAGGGCCCACTACCTAGCATTGGTATTTTAAAAGTGGGACAGTTGTGACAATGCTTAGGTTTGTAAGCACAGAAGTAGTCAATCTCAAGCTATCAAAATTCAGAGGAATGAAGCAAGACGCCAGCCCTTCATAAACAAACAGTAAGACAACTGAATTCTAGACTACACCTTAAACCAACAGAAATGACACTTTCATTCTAAAGTTTCCACCGCACCGCTTTCACTACCAATGCAGACATTACGCAGTTAACTACAGATGGGTTATCTTTCATCACTGTAGAATGATACCATTTTCTTGTTCATATACATCTTTCACCAGCAAGTATTTTACAGACTTTTAAACTTGTCCTAATTGGAGGTACCTGACTGGGTAACTCAGTAGGTTAGGTATCTGGCAGAGGAGCCAGAGGTGGGGAATTCAATTCCTCACTGTACCTCCACGGAGAAGAGGCAACCTGCGTAGTCTTGAGCAAGGCACACAGTCCCACGATGCCCCCAGAAGAATGGAAGAGTAAATGCTTCTGCGTACTCTTTACCTAGAAAATCCTGGAAAGGGTAGCCAAAACTCAGAATCGACTTGACAGCACACAATTATTATTTTAATTGGAGATGGTAACACAGTGGTGGGCAACACTTGACTTGCAGGCAGCAGGAGTCTCTCCACATCCATTTTTGCAGCATCTAGTACCCCCCTAAGCCCCTCATTTAAAATGTTTTCAAAAGATTAAAAAAACCACACACCACATTTTGTTCAAACAATTCCACTTGTGCCCTCTAGGAGGTATGTTGAGAAATGCTGTCTGTTTTTAAAAAAAATAAAATTATTTTGTGGCCACTGGAACAAATACAGGGCCTTTTTCAATTAGAAATGGATTTTTTAAAGTTAAACTAATTTTTAAATGACCAAAAAACATTGTACCAACTTTTATAGTACCTAACAACTGTATTAATTTTGGAAAATATATGCAAATTACCTTATTTGTCTACACCCATCCATCTTTAACCTTGCATCCTTGAGAATATTGTAATAATTTATTATTTGGCTTTTAAACTTTGTTTTTTTTAACACTGTAAACCACCTTGGATCTTTTAGGAGAAAGGCAGTACATAAATATTTTAAATAAATAAATAATAAATAAATAAAAAGCAGCCATTAGGCTGCAGACAAATCTGAAAAAGTGTCCTGAGCCCAACTGAAGGTGTAACCACAGAGCAGGAAAACTGCAAATGGATACACTGTGAAATCGGCACTTGGAAAGTTGAGTTTCCTTGGGTGAATTCACTTTAGCCAACCACATAGGCATCAGCACAGAGAGAGAAAAGGGAATTGTCAAGCACTTTTGTATGCAGCTTCTTACCGTAGCTTTGTATGATTTTTCAGGAGCCACAATTATAGCAGAGCTACCTTAAGAAGCTGCGAACAAGGTTGATTGATCGTTTTCTCTTTATTCACTTGCTCACCTAGGTGCCCAATTGTAATAGCACCAAGCCTTTAAAAAAAAGACGAAGAAGAAAAGGGAAAACAAGAAAACTCAGGCAACAAGTTTGGAAAGGAAAGGATTCAGATGGCAGCCAGTTTCCCTGCTCCCCTAACTCTCTCCCTGCTATCGTAGTCAGGTGGAATGGCTTGAAATGGAACAGCTACAAACCCCTCACACTACCTGAACCAATGCAAAGGTACTTGCTACCCCCCCAAAAAAATCCTAGAAGATGCAACAGCAGAAGGAAAAAATCAGATGACTTGTACATCATAGACAATAGAAAATAATATCAACTGACCATTCCAATCCCACAGCATTTCCCATATTATTTGCCAATGCAGTTGCCCCTGAGATTGCCCCCCATCCCGTTTTTAAGGTTTCAGGAACATCTCGTGATGGGTAGGTACCCAGGTTTTCTGAATCACTGTACTATCAAGTGATAGGGGAAACGTTAGCACACTGTGGGACATCTATCATAATATTATCCTCCGCAGTACAGCGTGGAATGCTATAATCCCAAGTACACAACAAAATTCATCAGTATTTACAAGCAATTCTATCAGAGCACGTACAACGCTGCCAACTAGTGTCCAGAGCTACACAATACATGGCAATAACTATCTATATTACATTATTTCTTTGTTTCATTTTCTGCTGCTTCTCTCCCAGGGAAGAGACCCAAGACAGTTCACAAATTATTAAAAAAAAAAAAACCAACTTACTAAAAGCATGATCAATACTGCATTAAAAATAATCAAGCCTATAATAGTATTAAAAGAATTAGTTAAAACCACTGAAAAACCTCAAAAACACATTAAACACACATAAAATAATAATGCGCCCAAAAACATAACTCTTCACTGCCCAAGTAGTTGTTAAAAGCCTGTCCGAAAAGGATGGTCTTCACCTGTCAACAAAAAGGAAGGGGCCAACCTTGCCTTCCAAGAGAGGTCGTTCCACAACCTGGTAGCAACTGTGGGGAAGACCTCTCTCTTGTTCCCACCAAACATACCTGTGAAAGTGTGAAAGCCTTTCCTGAAGATTTTTAGGAGCCAAAAAGGCTTATATAGGGAGTTGCAATCCTTCAGATAGCCTGGGCCCAAGCCATATAGCGGTTTATAGGTAATAACCAGCACTTGGACTTTGCAATAACCAGAAAAGAACCAGCAGCCAGTGAAGCTGTTGCAACAGGGGAGTTATATGCTTCTGTAACTGGACCCCATCAGCAGCCTAGCTACAGGATTTTGAACCTGTAATTGAAGTTTCTGAACCATCTTCAAAGGCAGCCCTCCACAGAGAATATTACAGAAGTCCATAAGGGATGTAACTAAGGCACGTGCCATCATAGCCAAATCAGACATCTCCAAGAATGGATGTCATTGGCAGAGCAGCTTTAACTTTGCAATCAGCTAAAATCACATCCTCTGCCCAATATGGCTGCTGAATATAGGGAAAAGAGGGGTTACTTACCTGTAACCATGGTTCTTCAAGTGGTCCTCTGTGAATCCACACGAATGGGTTATTCTACGCCTGCACAGGACCTCTTGGAAGTTTCTAGAGCTTAGACACATGTGATTAATAGGACATTCCCCCATGGAGCGCATGCTCCACCCGCCAGAAGTCCCTTCAGTTCCCAAAAAGCCCACCGCTGTCAGGAAAATAGATAGAGTCAACAACGTGACGGACAGAGGGGAGGATGGGCAGGACGTGTGGATTCACATAGGACCACTCGAAGAACCATGGTTACAGGTAAGTAACCTCTCTTTCTTCTTTACCGGTTGGTGGGACATCACGTTAAAAAGGAGGTAAGAACAGTTCTTCATTCTTGGCTCTGACATCCAGCTGATAATGAGTCACAAATGTCGAGGGAGTAGACCAGGTAGCTGCTCGACAGATGTTGGAGACATCTATACCGCGAAGAAAGGCGGTAGAGGTAGAGACAGCCCTGGTAGAGTGGGCTTTAACAGTTTCTGGTGACGGGTTTCCCGCCAGTTCATAGGACAAGGTGATTGCCTGGACTATCCACCTTGATAAAGTTTGTGAGGAAGCTGGAGAACCCTTGCGAGGACCATGATAACAGATGAACAGACGAGGAGATTTTCTAAAAGATTTAATCCTGTCAACATAAAAAGTGAGGGACCGTCTGACATATAGAGTGTGGAGCATGCGCTCAAGATCCGATGCTGGAGATGGAAAAAGAGAAGGGAGAACCAAAGGTTGGTTGAGATGGAATTCTGACACGACCTTAGGTAGAAAGGGGACGTCCGGATATAGGGTAACCTTGTCAGGGTGAAACTGGAAGTATGGTGCATCAGCTCTGAGAGCTGCTAGCTCACCTAGCTGATGTAATAGCAACAAGAAACAAAGTTTTGAGGGAAAGAAGTTTGAAACTGGTAGTGGCTAGCAATTCAAAAGGAGGGTGAGTAAGAGCATTAAGGACCGTCTGGAGAGACTATTGTGGAATAGGTGGACACTGAGGAGGAAGAATGTTTTGGAGGCCCTTAAGAAATTTCTTCAAAGTAGGGTGAGAGAAAAGTCGAGCAGAATCAGAGTCAGGTGGCTGATGCGCTACAATAGCAGAAACGTACACCTTCAAGGTGGAATGTGACACACAGAAAAAGATGGAGAAGGAATGTAAGAAGGGTCTCGAGGGAGACAGGTGCTGTTGAGAGTCCCTTGGAAACAGCGAAAGCGGAAAACGTCCTCCATTTATAGCGGTAGAGAAGTTGAGTGGAAGGCTTTTTAGCCTTATCCAGAACAGCTGCTATGGAAGGTGAATCCTCCATGCAGTGAGATTGAGACACTCCAGGTCTGGGTGGTAGATCCTGCCGTTGTCCTGCATTAGCAGGTGTGGGAGGCGAGGAAGGTGAAAGAGGTCTGTCGACACCAATCTCGGGTGGGTGAACCAAGGTTGGCATGGCCACCAAGGGGCTACAAGAATGGCATTGGAGTGAAACTGTTGGAGTCTGACCACTGTCCTTTGAATGAGCGGAATGGGAGGAAAAAGATATAGACCAGTTCCCCAGTCGACCATGAAGGCATCTCCTAGGGAGTTCATGCCCTTTCCTGCTCTGGAACAATACTGGACGCATTTGGCGATTTCTTGTGTGGCAAAGACATTGAGAGTAGGAGCATCCCAACGTTGGCAGATTTGGGCAAAAACGGCAGCATCTAAGACCCATTCGTGGGTTCGAGTAGTGAGGTGACTAAGGTAGTCTGCTATGAAGTTGTCATGGGCGGCCACGTGGACCGCAACAGGAAAGACGTGGTGGGTGTAACACCACACCCAGAGGTGGATTGTGAGGTACAGGAGAGAGAGGGAGTGCGTACCTCCTTGTTTGTTTACATAGTACAGTGGACCCTCGACTTACGGAATTAATCCGTATTGGAACAGTGGCCGCAGGTCGAAAAGTCTGTAGGTCGAGGGTCCATTTCCCATAGGAATGCATTGAAAACCTATTAATCCGTTCCGGCAGAAGGAAAAAATACCCCCCTCCAAAAAAATTAAAATAACAGCAACAGTGGAGCAAGTCCCACGCTGGGACTGCAAAAAACAAAATCACCAAAAAACAAAACAACACAGAAACATACCCCCCAGCCCAAATCTACCCTCCAAAACCCACCCAGAACAACTTTTTAAAAAGAAAAAACAGCAGCACCTTACCAGTCTGAAGCCTCCCGCGCTTACTCGTGAGTAGACCCGTGCCTTTGGCAGCGCTTACTCGCGAGTAGACCCGCGCCTTCGGGTTCAAAGGTTCTCATCAGTTGAGAGAGCAGGAGCTCTCTCAACTGCGACACACCCTATATACAGTAATGGCCGACAGACCTACAGCACAAAGAAGCAGCCTCGGCGCCACCTATAGTTAGAAAGTTGAATTGCCCGCCTTTTCCCCCTGCCTATTTCTGTTCTTATGTCGATTCTCCGGCCGGAAGTCGAAGTGAAATTTTGCGGCTGGAGAAGTCCGTAACTTGAAAAGTCCGTAAGTGGAGCCGTGCGTAAGTCGAGGGTCCACTGTATAGTGTGGTCATATTGTCCGTGGCCAACTGAACAGCTCGACCGACGATAAGAGGATGGAAGGCACGAAAAGCCTTGATGATGGCCAGAAGCTTGAGATGGTTGATGTGTAAGATTTGTTCCCTTTTTGTCCACAGGGCATGGATTCTGTGGCCTTGACAATGAGCGCCCCCATCCAGTGGGGCTGGCGTCGGTGGTGACCTGGATCATGAGCTGGAGCGCAGCGAATGGACGGCCGACTGTGAGATGTGGGAGGAAGGTCCACCAGGTAAGTTGGTGAGCTAATTCAGGAGAAACTGTTAATAGTTTGGAAGGGGGGGTGTCGATCATTGGGTCGAATAGGGAAAGGTACCAGGCTTGGAGGGATCTCATTTTGAGCCTGGCATGTTGGATAACGGATGTAGTTGAGGCCATGAGGCCGAGAAGATGCTGAGCCCGATGTGCTGAGACTGAAGCAAGGGGATGGAAGGGTTTTATTGCATATTTCAGTTTGGTTATTCGCTCCTGGGGAAGGAAAGCCCTGGCCAGAGATGAGTTGAGGCGGGCTCTGATATAGTCCGCGGTTTGAGAGGGCTCTAGCCGAGATTTGGGGAAGTTGACCTTGAGCCCGAGGTCTGCTAGCGTGGAGAGAGTAAAACAAGTGTCTCTTAGGGTGCCTTGGTTCGATACGATTAGCCAATCGTCAATAGAGGGGAAAACATGTTGGCATGGGTCTAACTCCAAAGGCGGATGTGGCGTTTGCCTCTCCAGAAGCTTGGAGTCAGATTTGGATAATGAAACTTCCAAGAGCACTCTGTTAGGGAAAACAAACCTTGGAGCCCAAGATAACAAGTTACACAGAGTCTCTTATCTGGTAGCTTCAAATCCTCCCCTTTATAAGCAGAGCAAAGACGCGGACGTATAAGGAAAAAACACGCAGAGAGTTCTGATAAGACTTATAGCATAATATATTAGACTTGATATATTAGCATTGGTCAGATATATATATACATGGCATTATATACATAGGCATAGATCTCTCAGAGCAACATAACATTCACAGAAGTAATGACCACTAGACTCACAACTGAGTGGCAAAGTGCTGTTCTCACTCTCTTGCTTAAATAGTGAGAGCAGCCTATCACTGCAGACATAGCAGCTGAACATGGTTAACAAGCATTACCTAAGCTTGTTCCAGCTGCACGCCATCAGTCATCCATTGACTTGACTTTACAGGCATGACTTTGCATTCTCACTACAATATTAAATTTAACACCTTGTTCACTTAAAGGAACAAATCTTGACAAAACGGTTATGCCGTGTAGGCGGAGATGTGCAGCGACTGGTGCAAGGCACTTTGTGAAGGTCCGTGGAGCAGTGGAAAGGTCAAACGGAAGAGAACAAAAGTGGTAGGCGATGCCTTCGAAGCAGAAGCGGAGGTACCTGTGGTGACATGGATGGATGGAAATGTGAAAGTAAGCATCTTGAAGGTCTATCACAACAAACCAGTCTCCCTGGGAAAGGAGAGGAATGACAGTATCGAGTGTAACCATTCTGAAGCATCTGGGTTGGATGTATGTGTTGAGGTGTCTGAGATCAAGGATGGGACGGAGGTCTCCGTCTCGTTTTGGAACTGTAAAGTAACGGGAATAGAAACCGTGGTTCAGAACTCTGAGGATGGCTTGTTTCTGAAGGAGAAGATTTCGTCTTGGAGAGCAGGTGAGTATGGAGTGTGCTTGACAAGTCCGATGGGTGGAAGTTCTTTGAATTCGAGAAGATAGCCATGGCGAATGATAGACAATACCCAATGGTCCTTTGTGATGCGAGACAAAGAGCGGACGAAAGGGTGAAGACAAGTTTGAAAAGTGTGAAGGCTGACCTCGGGCTGAAGAGAGTCAAAGATATTGCTTGCCCTTTTTCTGAGGACGGCGAAAGGGCTGACGACATTGAGCCTGAGGTCAAAAGGTGGATGTAGAAGTGGAGGGTCCTGTAAAGGGTCTGTCCGGGACTTGAGTTTTGTATGGACGGTACTGCTGTTGTTGATACGGCTGCTGGAAGAAGGAGGGCCGACGCCATTGGGGGCGATGATATCTATAGGGTTACTGGGTAGAGTAGGATCTAGCTGTTTTTCTGATTTTGTGTAAGTTGTCCATTACCTCATCCGTTTTTTCATTGAAAAGACCGGCTCCATCAAAGGGGAGATCTTCTATGCGAGACCTGGTGAAAACTCACGGGGAAACGCCAACGAAATAGTATGAAAAAGCCTAAATAGGCAGCAAGAGAAAATGCTATCGCGATCAAAAGTTGCTCTAGTCGTTGAGATAGGTCTGACCTAAGCGACGGCTAAAAGGAACTGAGGGGACTTCAGGCGGGCGGAGCATGCGCTCCACAGGGGAACGTCCTACTAATCACATGTCTTTAAGCTCTAGAAACTTCCGAGAGGTCCTGCGCAGGCGCAGAATAACCCATTTGGGTGCATTCACAGAGACCACGAAGAAGGACATTTAATCGATACTAATGATAATGTCTATCTAGATATGCAAAACATGACTAACTGCTATGCATTGTAAAAAGAAAGTCTGAAAAGAATGTAAGAATTAAAAAATATAAATCTTAATTTAAAAAATAAAATATTTGAGCATCAATGAATTATGTTTTTTTTAAAAATGGGGAGGGGGAGAGCATCTGTAACATACTAAAAGGATAACAAGGGACACTCAACAGAGATCCTACTTCGCATAATTTGTAGAAACTTAATGTCAGCAGTGCAAGGGCCCCAGGTCTGTGGTTTCAGAACAGAACATTTCAAATAGTGGAATTTAAAGGAAGCACTCAATAATTTTTCAGTCCTGATAATCCAAATTGAACAGTTATAATCATTACAGAACAACTAGTGTCCCCTAGGGATCCTTCAAGAAAGCAACCACAAAAATGTACAAAGGTGTATTCAAAGCAAAAGCAAAATACAGCCATTCATACCTCCTGTTCTATGTAAATTCCAAACAAAAAAGCTGATTTTAATTATTACTTCCCACCTGTCTTCCAAGGTGTTCAAGCCAGCATACACAGTCCCCATGCCCATTTATACAGCATAACAACCTAATGCAGTAGACTAAGCTAACAGATGGTAAATGACACAAGGTCATGCAGAGAACATTATGGACATAACTCTCTTATCATGGGCTGATACTCTTAACTACTCCATCATCCAATTGCTTCATGCTAACTTAGAGAAGGCCCCAGTGTTGTCTGCTACAACTCTCTTGGGGAAAAAAAGGACAAAACAAAGTCCAGCCAATGCAGACTGTGCCCACAAAGGAGACTAATAATAATAATAATAATAATAATAATAATAATAATAATAATAATAATAAATAATTTGTGCTTTAAAAAAAAAAGTCCCGGCCAAATAAGATGCCTGTATTTGCAAAGTAATAAGCTTATTCCTCTGTGCAAATAAGCAAAGCCAGTATCATCAAAGTCACCCCATTTTTGTCCAAAGAAACAGCCCTTGGGCAGCTACTGGCACCATCAAACGAAAATGATGAATTCGCTAAATACTGTAGGCTACAGTGCCTACAGCAGAATCAGATCTACTAGTTGGCCCAAGGCAGTTATGAAACCTATCTGAAAGTCTGTGGAAGCTTCATTGTATACTTGCACATAAATAATCGCACAGGGACATTTTTTATTCAGTATCCTGGAGAGATTATTGAGCCATCATGCCAAAGGGCTATTTGAAACAGAGTAAAGGAACCTCTACAGCAGAGCTACCGAACCTCATGACTTAACATGAGCTTCCTAAAACAACTGCAGATGTTAGGATTGCCACCAAAGTTCACCATGAATGTTTAGTACAAAGTTCCCTGCGGCCTGCAATTCTAAGTGTTCCCCTTCTCAGATTGGCCTCCATGAATGTTGCTGGAAGATGGAAGGGTAACACATGTCGTGATGTACGTTAGATTAATTTACACAAATGTAACAGAGGGAGGAGTTATACTGCCATTTTGGCAATGCCCACTGTCTTTTGCAATACTCACTCTTCCAGCCATTAAAGATAATTCAGAAGGATGACATGCCTGAAATTTCTGCAGTAGCACAAACACCTTTATGGTTCCTTCATTTCCAGAACTCCAGTGTCCCGAGGACAATGAAATGAGCAGCACAAGAGTGCTATTGTGCAATTGTTCCGAAAGAAACTGTAGGCAACATGGGAATACCATTTGTATACATTCCAAGTAGGCACTCCACAACCACACCAGTCTTCATAAACTAGCTGGATGGGTAGACAATCTTTTTACCACACAGAAGATACTGAAATAGTTCCTTGATGGAGGAGTTCAGTATCAATGTAGTAAACTAGGCACTTCATAATTCCACACATAATTTATGATTGTGTACGTCTCAATCACTAAATCATATAACTGTACATCTGGAAAGGACCCTAAGAATCACTGGGTCCAACCCTTTGCCAATGCAGGAAATCTACAGCTAAAGTATCCCAGACAGACAGCCAACCACCTTCTGTTTAAATACCATTAACAAGGAGAACCCCACCACTTTCCAAAGTAGTCCATTCTACTGTCTAACAATTACTACTATCAGGAGGTTTTTCCTTGTTATGCCCATAATGTAATGTGTAAATAAAGCAGGGTAAGTAGTGTTCAGTTTGCCTAATCTGCATTTCCAAGATTTCCATAACATTAAAAGTTATATGGTTGAAAAACTATTCTGTTAGGATATTCTAATCTGCATCAGAAAATATTATCTATTAATACAAAATGGCAATGTGAGATTCAGAACTCCTCTCTTCATTTTGAATGGATAAATGCATTATCTCCTGTTGGAGAGCTGGTACTGTTTTCGCTGGAAGTCTAAATGCTCAGGCGTTTCGTGCTGGGACACAAACTGGTGAAGCTCATTTTTAACTGCCTACTATTAATATGCAGAAACAATTAAAGCAAACCCCAAAGGCAGAAAATAAATAGAAGTTTCGGCATATACTAAATCTTTCCCAAATATGTCTGCAAATGAAAAGTCAGAGAGTCCAGAGAGATATACTCAGGAGTTCCCTATTCTTGTTGTTTTAAATGTCTTGTCTGTCATTGCTTAGGCACAATACCACCATTATCAGCCAACAAACATGTTCAGCCTTCAACAGGTTTTCCTATTTAGCATCAATCAGTAAAGCCTGCATATATATTTGAAGTAAAAAAGACTCACTAGATGTATGATCTAATTTACCAGACTACTAAAACTATATTTACAACCTTTATGACAAATCTAGCTTTACTAGATTACCGAGTCAATAGGGTTGGATCATGAACCACATCCAAACACCCTAAACAACAAAGCAGCAATACAAAGCCCTGAATCACACTGGCCCACTACAGAGCAATCGTAAAATGCAGGGGCAGTAGGACCATGCACACATCTGAACACAAAGAGAGACACATACACTATCCAGTACATATAAGGGTGCAATTATTTGGCGGTTAAAGTCCTAAAATACTTCAGAGGGCTTACATCCCACCCCAACGCAATAGAGAATTTTCTGTTCGATTCATGTGTAAATACATCCTCACAAGGGATACATGCATGAAACCACTTAAGACTTCATTTTTTCAATTTGCTTTTTATTAAGAGTGTTCAATAATCAACTGACTCTACATAATTTTTAAGTGTTGTTGTTTCTGACTTGATGGGCTTTATCAGTTTATATTTTAAAGAACTGACTTATGCTTCGAGGTTTTTAATGGATTTTAATAATCCCAAACTTTTTTTCCTGTAAAATGGCATATAAACACTGGAATATTCTTTAAAAAACAACAACAACCCTAATTCACAGGGGAAAAACAGCATTTCTACTTGTTCCTATAATCAGGTTTTTTTTTGTACCACCACTATCTTCATCATTGTCATAAAGAAAGCAATCTCCACCCACCCACCCACCCCTCATTCAAAACTTATTTATCTTGCATGTTTGAGTATCTATGAGACAACGGATTGCTGACGGACTAGGATATGGTTTTTGGGTTCTAATTTGTTCTTACCAGTACAACTGGCATTAACTTGCTGCTCTTTTACAAGGTTTTATCAAAGGCTTATCTGCTGTTGAAGCTGGCTGGAGTCAAAGGTTAGGAGTTTGATTCCACACTGTACAAGTAGATCTCAAAAGAGCCAGTCTGTGTGGCCTTGGGCAAGCTGCAGTCCCATGCGACCCCAGAAGAATTGAATGGTAAACCATTTCCGAATAATCTCTACCTAAAAACCCTGAAAAGGGTTGCCACACGTCAGAATTGACTTGACAGAACACAATTATTATTATTATTATTATCTCTTGTTGGAGGTGTGTCATCTTTCATTTATATTTTGCACAAATTAAATGGAAATCTACCAAGCACAGGTTGTTCAGCCACTTGCCCATGTTAAGAGTTTGAAGATGATGTGTGTGTACACAGATGCAGCTTAGCAAGCACTCAGAGAGGGCTATTTCCCAGCTCTATGTCAGATGCATACCTTGAAGTGGTTTAGCTCTTCAAAGGCTTGTCTGCAGACATGTTCAAGTGTTTAACAGTAATTCTATCTCATTTGTTAAGAGGTGTCTCTTCTTTCCAAATTCATAATCTGTGAGGCTTTCCTTTCTTCTTACACCCATTTATACCAATCTTGGGGGCAAGAAATGCTAATGATACATGGGAACCTCCTATTTAAATTTTTCTGCATCAAAAACACCAGTTCACTCTATCAAAAATTAATTCCTCATTAGACTATAGCATATATTCAGTAAGGTGAAGAATGTCAAGGTATGAAGTCCTTCAGCTCATGCTTAAAAACACATATTTGTCCTCAGGTGCAGGATGAGTGAATCGTCAAGAGATTCTTCAGAATGAACAAGATCTCAGTTCAAAGGCTACTGGTGCTCATTGATGCAAGAGGCTTGGGGGGGGGGGAGCTCCGCCCTCATTATCCTCCACGTCTCTTCACACTGTGGATGGTTTGACAAGAAGAATTCGGAGAACAAACTCTAAGAGGAGCACAGTCTGTAAAGAATCTTCCGTTTGCTTGTTGACTTAAGAGAGCAAAGGAATGGTGCATCCAGGTATTCAAACAAACAGTTAACAAATAGCATATATCTTTGAAGATCTTGACTTTAAAATGTAAGATGGTTCAAGAAAGGACCTATTTCTATCCCAGAGCAATTTCCAATAAATACTTACTGAACACTAAAAAAATTAAAGAAAGAGGATGAATGACAGCTAATCCAAATGAAAAAAAACCCACAAAAGAGCCTCTTTCTTTCAGTTTTGGAGTCTTTCATAGCTTTCCTATTGAGAAAATCTAAAATCCATTAAGATTCAGGATTCTGAAACAGACAGTACTGAAATGTATGAATTGTTTTATGGATTTCCTTTATCAGGTTACCTCCACTTGACACACCTGCTTAAAGTCCTTCCTCTCCTGTCATTTCCTTCCCAGCCAGAAGCCCCATATTCAGTACTCTGAAAAATTCAGGTGTTTTTAGGTTTACTGAAAGGTTTGATATCTGTATGACCCCTGAAATGTAAGAGGGGTCCCTTGAAAGACCCCAACATGAAAGCTTTCCCCGTGTTCATCCCTAGACAACTGTATCAGCAGCAATTTCTTTCTGCTGCATACCATAACCTGGAATTATGCCATACAGATGTGAACCTGGTGCCAAAAACAATCATCACCCACTTCACCCATTATTTCTAGAAGGACATCATGTGCCTTGTAGTACAACAATGCTGTGGCTTTCCACATCCACTGCCCCAACAATCTGCGATGTCGGAAGGCCCAATACACAATATAGTGACAGCAGGACGCTCTGTAAATTGTGCTCTATCTTTTAGAGGAATGATAGCTGCCGCTTTTCATAGTAACCACATCTATTATCTGGTGCCTAAATATAGGCATCAGGGCTACCTTTCAACCCTCTTAGGGTCACATTAAATGAAATGTGCATTTCCTATTATTATGCTTTTTTCTTCCAGACACACAGTTACTCCAAAGCTCGCTGCCTGTACAATCAGAATCACAAATGAAGCCTCAGTTTTTCTTCCAATGACCAATCATGCAAAGGAACTTGATTTCCAATATGCAGAGGAGGAAAGCTCATGCTAGTTAGCTTGTCAGGGAGCTCCATTTCTAATGCTAAATGTATTACAGTGGTGCCTCGCTAGACGATGTTAATCCGTTCCGCGAAGATCGCTGTCTTGCGAAAACATCGTCTAGCGAAGCGCGTTTCCCCATTGGAATGCATTGAAATCTCTTCAATGCGTTCCAACGGAAAACTCGTCGTCTTGCGAAGATCGTCCATAGGGAAACATCGTCTAGCGAGCGCGGGTCCCCGTTGGAATGCACTGACAGCTATTGACCGCTAGTCAATGCATTCCAATGGGGAAAACTCGTTGTCTAGCGAAAATCGCCCATAGGACACCATCGTTTTGCGAAGCGCATTAGCGATCGCAAAAAGCCATCGTCTAGCGAATTCCTCGTCCTGCGAGGGAATCGTCTAGCGAGGCACCACTGTACCTGGTTTTACCCTAAAGAGTGCCAATCTGTAGAACTAGACGCAATCTTGTAGAGTTTATATAGCAATCTCATGTTTATACAGGACATCTGTCTGTAAGAGCTTACCCCAACATATTGCCCTCCAAATTTTGGACTACAATCCCCACTAGCTTCAACCAGCATGAGCAAGGAAGAAGGGAGTAGAGATGTAAAATTTCTAGAAATTTTGAAGCCTTATAAAAACGGCTTTGGGGGAAAAACGGGGAAAAAACTTGTTGTTTTTTCAATTTTTCCAGTTTTTCCCCAGGCCTCCCCATCTCTAGAAGGGAGCTTCTACCATTAATACATTTCTCATAATGTTCAGTCACGCTGTATACTCCTATAACTTCAACTGATTAGACATATTCCTTTGAGGCATTGAATACATAAAAGTAAAGGTTCCCCTTGACATTTAGTCCAGTCGTGTCCAACTCTAGGGCGCGGTGCTCATCCCCGTCTCCAAGCCGTAGAGCCAGCGTTTGTCCGAAGACAGTTTCCATGGTCACGTGGCCAGCGTGACTAGACACGGAACGCCGTTACCTTCCCACCGAGGTGGTACCTATTTATCTACTCGCATTTTTACATGCTTTCGAACTGCTAGGTTGGCAGGAGCTGGGACAAGCGACGGGAGCTCACTCCGTCTCGTGGATTCGATCTTACGACTGCTGGTCTTCTGACCTTGCAGCACAGAGGCTTCTACGGTTTAACCCGCAGCGCCACCACGTCCCACTGAATACATAGAGGTTTACAAAATTATGCATGACACATGAAGAGTAGGCAGAAAAATGCATTTCCTTTTCTCATAATGCTATTATTCAGGGTCACTCAATGGAATTAACCAGTTCAAAATGGAGCAGAGAGAATGAAGTGTTATTTTACATTCACTACCACAAGATGTAGATACAGTAATTAGCTGTCATGACATTTTAAAATAGTTGGAGAAATTAGCCAATGATACATTGATTGTTGTGGTTACATAAAACTCTACAGGCTTTGAGAAAGTAGATACGTTAACTATACTCCTCCCACAGGAGACCAGGCTAGCCCCATCTTTGCTGTCCTCCCACAGGCAGGCAAAGACCTTTCTCTTCAGGCAGGCTTTTCCTTATTGAGTGGTGGTCTGAGAGGGGTTTTAAATGGGCTGTTGTAATCTGTTGTTTTAACTGTTTTAATACTGATCTTAGTTACCAATTTAATATAGTACAGTCAACCCTCGACTTACGAACTTAATCCGTTCCGGAAGGACGTTCTTAAGTCGAAAAGTTCGTAAGTCGAATCAGCATTTCCCATAGGAATGCATTGAAAACCAATTAATCCGTTCCGGCTGTTTTTGGTTCTTAGGTCGAGGGGCGGTTTGTAAGTCGAAGCATTAGTTCCCATAGGAACTAATGCAAAGCCGGTTAATCCGTTCCTACCACTAGGGAGCAGAATGTTTTTCTTTTTTTTCCTTTTAACCTAAGATGACTTAGGTTAAAAAAAAAAAAGGAAAGAAAAGAGGGAGGGAAGGAGGGAACAGACACCTTTTCAACAGAACACCTTGAAAGTTCAAATTTCGCGCTTTCCCCGCCTCCCGCGCGTTTTTTTTTTCGGTTTGTAACTTGAAGCAAAGTTCGCAAGTCGAGGCTATATTTTACTATCAGAGCGGTTCGTAAGTCGAAATGTTCGTAACTAGGGCCGTTCGTAAGTCGAGGGTTGACTGTACTTGTTTAGTTCTTTTTTAATATCTGTATACTTACTGTTTTACCTTTTCAATCATGTTTTTGTGATGTAAGCTGCCATGGGTCCTTTTGGGGAGAAAGGCAGCATATATATATGCTAAACAAGTATATGTATATCTATATCTATCTATAAATAAATAAATAAATAAACAAATAATACAGATGGACAGTTGGGTGGAGAGGGCTACAATCTCAATACAGGCTTACTGAAAGCCTCTCTGATGGCTACCTTTGACACCAAAATAATATGTTGACTCTCATGTCCAATCTAGCAGGGCTTTTCTTATATTATTACAAGCGACATTAATTTTTCAAGCTAAAGGAGGAGCAAGGACTCAGAATTATTACATTTAAGCCTATCTACTGATTAAAGATTGTTGCATTGATTAGCATTTGCCTGTATCTAGTTAAATCCATTTAAATAAGTGTGAAAATCAACAGCACCTCAACGAGTGCCCTTTCCTAACAATGAAAAGCTTATAATTTAACAGAAGGTACTCAGTTAGTAAGAAATGCGACTTTTATTACAGTTATTATAACACATCAGACTGAAAACAGTGTCTTTCACCCAAAACATTGATTATTTCTCTCAGCCTTTTTTAGAATCTGTTTCTATGGCTAATCTCCTGTTTCAATATTTATGAACTACAACTGTGGAAGCTTCTCTGGTAAACTGATGAGATAGCAAGCTGTACGCCTGGTCATATGTGACTGGCACATCACCACAGTAGTACCTCCGCAGGCCTTGATGACTGATGGCAATTGGGTTTCTTTTCTTAATGTTTAAAAGCATTGACTGAAATCCCATTGCTTAACATGGTAAGTTGCACTAGAGTAGGCCCACTGATTCAGGAGGCATTTACCAACTCCTTGGTAAGTTCCACTGATTCAAATGGCCCACTCTAGTTGTGAATTACAATTAGAGTGGGTCCATTTGAATCAACTGGCTTTACAGAAGAGTTAACTCACTAAATCCCCGTTGATTCAATAATGGGTCTACTCTACTGCAATTTACTATGCTAAGCAACAGGATTTTTGCCATTAAGTAGCTTTGTGGTCCAACTGGGGTTTTTAAAAAACAAAATAGAAACATGCTAAGTTTGCAATATTACAGTTTAGTAAACTGACATTTTCTACATCAAATTTATTAAATGCATTCTGTGTCCGACTCTTTAAATTCATTCTTTTACCCCAAACCAAGTCTTGCTCCCTGCCACTGAGGTGATCAAAATTAAATAAATAAATCTTGGTAAGCAAACATTTTATTGAGATTTCTGAAAACAATGCCCAAAATTTTAACAAAATTTAGAATATTTCAGTTGCCTATCACATCCTTCCTTTGTCCCAATTACATTTTAAATCCTTTATCATGGTGACCAGTACCACAAAAATCAAGTGGCACACAGAGATTGTTCTCTTTTCCTGATCAGAAAACAACATTTTGAAGACTACAACTGGCAATCGGATTACATGAAGGGTTATCCTCATACACATGAGTGTGCAATGGATTCAAGAACAGAGGTGCCCCAGGCTTGCCATCAAAATTAGTTAAGCTGGCAAGCAACAGTGACAGCTCCTTTTCTATGGTGTCCCTAAATTTATGGAACTCACTCCTAAAGGACACAGTTCAGTTCCCTCCTTGTCCAGTTTCAAGCAGACTTTAAATACCATTTTTATTGCATTAACTTTTCATAAAAATGCTTAGCTGTATTTTTAATATCACTTTTCAGTTCTGAATGGGAATATGTTTTTTTCTGATGAGACTGAAACTGTTTTATGCTGCTACCTTTTGTTAGCATACTGACCTATGGTTAAATATATGTATTAGAAATGAAAGCTCCTTTGAATAAGCCATTGTTTCCAAAGCTAGCGTCTAAATTTCTAAATAAATAAAATGTTCCCACACACCAACTCACAAGTGAATATCCTCCTAGAACAGCATTGCTCTTGTGTTTCTTCAAACAATTAAAATCAGTCTAAATGAATCACAGAACATCCTTTGAATAAAGAATGCTATATGAACAGGTTATATGTTTAATTCCATTCAGGCTGTGGAATGCACTCCCCTGAGAAGCAAGGTTGGCCCTCTTCTCTTGTACTTCCCTTGTCAGGCAAAGACCTTCTTTTTCTGGCAGGCTTTTAAGTGATACGTGGAGTTTTTAGGAATGTGAGCTATTAAATGGTGGAACTATTTATAAACATTTTTAATGCAGGTTTCCAATCCTGTTTTTTTAATTGTAATTCTTGTCCTCTTAACTGATTGTGAGCTGCCTTGAGTCCCCTATGGGGAGAAAGGCAGCATATAAATGAAATAAATAAATCCCTCTCATCTCCAGTGAAAAAAGACTATGTAATCAGGTGCAAAAAAAAGACCTTTCCAGACTTTAGAAAGGCAAGACCAGTCAGAAAAGACAATACTAGTCAAGTAGCCTCAGAATTGATACAAGGCAATTTCCTACACAATTTCCTGTGTCAGAGATTCCACCATCTGAATTAGGAACTTCAGGATCTAAGCTAGTGAGACTACACACATGAAAGGCTTCTTAATGACATACAAAACACAACCATATTCTATGGGTGACTTTGCCAACAGTTTGGATACCATCAAATTGGGAGCATCCACCTTATGCTGGCACCCTGTCAAAGTCTGAAATTGTGTGTGTATAGAGTATTAAAAATAATTAAGGAAGAGGACAGAAAAAAATAGCCCTAAAAATGTATTTTTTAAAATTGAGGCCTGAATAATAGTTTACTATTGTTGTTCCAAAACAATTAGCCGGTTCTCTTCAGTGGTCCCCAACCTTTTTGGGACCGCGGACCGGCTGAGCCTCTAAGGAAGGCGGGGGCCCCCGCAGGTGCGCGCGCTCTCTCGGGCGCATGCGCGAAGCGGTGGGGGAGCGCCCACCCGCCAGCATGAGCGCTCCCCCACCCCTTTGCGCATGCGCAGGGGCGCCTGCACGCCCGCATGCCCACCCCTTCGCGCGGGCACTCGGGCGCATGCGTGAAGGGGTGGGGGAGCACGCGTGCGTGCGTGCAGGCGCCCCTGCGCATAGGGGTGGGGGAGCGCTCACGCCGGCGCTGGCACGCGCGCATGTGCGCAAAGCAGCTGTGGGGAGGGGAGTGCGTGCAGGGGGCGGGAGATCTGTCTTCGCGACCCGGTCCGGCTCAGGCCACGGACCAGCACCAGGCCGCGGACCGGGGGTTGACGACCTCTGCTCTAGCTGAGCAATGACATTGTGACAGCTGAACTGTTTATGTTACAGTTTGTAAATACAGAGATGGTGTTTGTAGATATTCTAGTTTGCACTCTCAATAATTAAAATAATCTAGCTTTCCAAAATTCTGGGATTCGAGATGGTTTATGCTAGAGATCTTTGTTACTCCAGGCTTCGCTAAATTTTCAGTCACAACAATGACATGATAGTCAAAGTGGAAGTTTGCCATTAGAATTATAACAAGTGCTAGAATAATTGGATTTCCTATTGAAAAAAATTCTTGGATCTGCAAGCCCTGCAGAAAAGGACTGTTTATAGTAAGAAGGGAATGGGAAGCAACTGAAAGAATTATAAATATAGGGAGATTTGACACACACAAACAATACCAGAATTCAACTCATTATTGAAAGGCAACTACATATCCCACCACACACACCAGATACCAACAATCATGTAGCAGCTCAACAGCAACAATAATCAACATGGATTTCCCTCCACAAATTAAAATTGGCCTGGCTGGGTGAGTAATTTTCTTTGTGTATTTCTGATACAACCAAAGGCTAAATAATGCTTTTGATTTTATATACACTTAGTTTATCAAATTTTGTATTGGGCCATGCTGTTTAAATGTGCTTTATTAGGCTACTAGATCTTGCATTTTTAGAATATAGCTGAAACATTCTCATTGTTCTTTTTTATTCTTCATATTTTACTGTATTTTGGAATGAAATCTGACTTAAATATTTGCCTACAACTTAACTTTAGTTTCCATGAATTTTTACGCATTTGTGACTACAGTGTTTTTCATAGCTGTAAGACTTTTGTATTTTTACAACTCTAAGGCATTTTTGTGTTTATGGAACACAGAAGCAATGTAGATAAATAAAGCGTGTAGAATTAGACACACTGATGTTGCCCAGAATTACTGCAGCAATGAAAAATGCATGATACGTAAATGAATTTTGATAGGATTGCCAATTGTTATTTGGTTTCATTCTGTAATTAACCCTTAATTGGGATCAGGGTGGATTTGATTTAATCACAATTTAAGTTTAACTCATGATTTAAATTAAATAACCAGATTTTGACAATTTAAATTAAAAAATCTATTTTTATTTAAATCATGATTTAAATATTCTTAAAACAATTTGATTTTTAAACATCATTGATTTTTATCTACCCTCACTGGGATATAGGCCAGCTATGATGAACCTCAGGCCTCTGATTTTTCTCTAGAGGCCTGTAGGGCTCTTAAGAGAGAGGTTCAGGCATCAGAATCCCTACTTGACAACCCAAACTATAGAACTACCTTCCAGAATATGATTCCTGGGTGTGTTCATAGCTCACTGGTTTAGGCATCTGGCTGTGGAGCCAGAGGTTGGGAGTTTGTTTCCCCAGCTCCTTTACAGGAGCTGGACTCAATGGTCCATAGGGTTCCTTCCAGATATGCAGTTCTAAGATGATGATAATGATTTAGAAAAATAAACAAAACAAACACTACACATTGAAATTGGCAGAAAATATGAAGGCTTTGTATTACCCAGACATGATATATTCAGTTTTGCTCTTGAATAGAGTAGAGTAGGACCTTCAGACAAATGTTCAGATAAAAATACTGATTTAAAAGGCCACATCTTTGAAGCTGTACATTTGGATACAACCATCATTCTCAGATTCAAGTTGACTCTAATAAGGTGATGGAAAATGGGATGCAACAGGATGACCTTAGATTTTCTGCATAAAGATACAGAGACTAAATATAGTGCGATATAATATCAAATTTGGTATGAAATTTTGAAGCATTTAATCTTTATCTACATTAATCCTTCACCTTAACCTAAGAAGGCCTTATAATTAGCACTTCCCTGGTTCTGAGAGATGTAGTATCAGCCAGACCCACGTACCACATGTCCTTAGTAAAACAGATATAGAATTGCAGGTGCCTTCTGTTTGAAAAAGACTATGCTACATTGATGGCATTAGAGACTCAATGATTTTCCCCTCTACCCTTAGGAAATTTCTAGATCACTAAACTTAGAGGTGATATATGGTACTGCTCCAATAGACAGAAGAGAGCACCATAAAAAAATGTACAGAGCCCTCATAATCTCTGCTTCAACCTTAAAACTGGTTCGATGTGAAGCTTTAGATTTCTTTCTAAACAGTGAATCCACAGCAATCTATGAAAGGAAAATAATCAATTAGCGATACTTAGGCCAGCTTCCTATTTTTGCAACTCTTCCAATATATCTCAGCAAGAAACAGAAACAATATATTCATTAATGATAGTCAACTTCTATACTTTGAGTTAACCCTATGGGCTTGGCATGTCTGAAATTCCTAGGCAACCAAACAAGATCATAGCCATTAGTTTTTACCCCACAGACAATTTCTACCAACTTCCTACTCAAAATCAGCCCCAGACCCAACCTTTGAAGTCTCTTCTGGCTATTGAAGTTGGTTCAATAACTACTGAATAATCAAACACAGAGCCTACTTACCAAACTCTAAGCCTAGTTTCTCAAATAATGGATAAACCATCTTCCACGTTACACTGAATTGAACAGAGCTGGGTGGCCACATGAAGGAATGGCCCTCCACATAATATCCCTCACAAACAACCTGTCAAAGACAAGACTTGTAGCCAGTCTTATCCTTGACGGTTTTCTCTGTGTGAGAAGAGAAGGCTGTCTCCACCCAATTTCCCACAATTTCACTCTTCATCCCATATTATAGCCTACTCCACTCAGGACAGCGTCTGAACCTCACAGGAGCTCGTAGACCAAGAAGAAAGACAGAATATCAGTTTCCATGTGTCCACTTCTGCAGGTACACATCTGGATCCAACCCATAAAAATAAAGGACATCCACTGTTAATCAGCTACAATCACTTGGTCACATTTTGACGGCTCTTGCCAACAAAATTCTTGATAAGCCATTAAACGCCATAAGGACTCAAAGTAACTCACAAACTGAGTATAAGATGTATGATAAATATTTAAACTGGAGAGAAATAACTCAATTCCACCCCCACACACACCCAAGAGAGAAGCTAACTACTTCACAAGAAAAATAATCTTTCAACCCCCTTTCTGAGTGCAACAGAAGGGCATGTGCTCACAGAAAGTAGTGTGGCCTTCTGCAATAGCCTAAGAACAGAGTCTGAAGGATATCATCTGATAGATAGATGTAGGGGGACAGAAATGAAAGGAAATATGTTACATTGTTCGTCAGCATCCTTGGGCTTCTCGACAAACAGCTTCATCATTTCTCGCAGTACAAAGACAGCCTTGGATCTACAACACATTCATTGACAATAAATATCAGAACCTCGAAGTAGACCTCTCAATGATTTGCTGCATACTTTTTCTCCATTCGTAGCATGACTATCTGATTTGTTGCAGATCAATAGGAGATGCAGAGTCCCAGTTATTTAACAATACCAACAGCAAACAGGCTTGATCTTCTCAAATTAAATTGCTAAAAGTTTGGAGAAGAAATAACCAAATCAGGAGTTCTCTGCAAAATAAATAAAAAATAAATAAATAAATAAATAAAAGGACCGCAAACTCATTTATTTATTTATTTCATTGATTTATATACTGTCCCATTAGTGCTATGCACTATTCTGGGTGGTTTACAACAGTAAATAAAACATATATGACATGTACAAATGAATTACAAGTAAACAATAAAATTAAAACATTTAACCAAATAACTCATCTGGTGGGTCCCGATCTGAATATGGGCGCAGACACACTCTGTTCCTCTATTTTAAATACGTGCATGTCTAACTTCTTCCCTTCCAAAGGCCAACAGCTTGTTCTTAAAAGAAGAGTTTTTAACCAGGTTGATTAAGCATAAGCTTTCTATGTACTAGCACATCTGTACACTTCATTCCATCGCAGCTTACACCAAGTAAAACATGTTATAGTATTTAAGCACCACAAGTTATCATTCATTTTACTGCAACTGACAGCCACCAACCTATTGGTTTTAGTTCAGCTGCTGAAACAAGTCACCACCACTAAGTAGATCCTGGAAGTTCCATGAATAAATTCCAAACCCCAAGACACTACTCAAAAGTCACAACTGCTACATGCAACTTTACAATGGATAAATCCTTGCATTTGATTACAGTGGTGCCTCGACTTACGAACGCCCCTACCTACGAACATTTCAACTTATGAACAGCTCTGGTCGCAAAATTTTGCTTCGACTTGCGAACGGAGCTTCGACTTACGAACAGAAAAAAAACGCGGGGAAGGCGAGGAAAGCGGGAAATTTGAACTTTCAGTTAACCGTTGGCCAGCGAAGAGGCTGCTTGTCTGCTACCTCGCTCGCCCCAGCGGTTAGAGAGACTTCAGACTGCCTGGTACTGCCTGGTACTGTACTGTACGTACTGTATATTTTTTTGGCTTTTTTTTTAATTTTTGATTTTTGGATTTGGGCTGGGGGGGTTATGTTTCTGTGCTCTGATGGGTCATGCAGACCGTTTCTGCAAGGGTCTGTGCTGGCTGGTTTGCTCTAAAATGGAGTTTAGACTCAAGTCTCCCCCCCCTCCAATTGTCTTCTCTCTCTCTCTCTATGCTCCCCCCCTATGCTGAGGGGGTCTGTTTGCTGGAATAATGGTTGCTGGATTCTGTGGCTCCTAGGGTTTGTGTACTGTGGTGTGCTGAACCTCTCTTTTGTTTTAAAAGGTGTTGGTGGGTGGGTTTAAAAGGTGCTTGGTTTGGTTTAAAATGTGTTTTGTTTAAAAGTTGCTTGGTTTGGTTTAAAATGTGTTTTGTTTAAAAGTTGCTTGGTTTGGTTTAAAATGTGTTGGTGTAAAATGTGTGGGTTTAAAATGTGTGGGTTTAGCATGTGTTTTAGACTCCAAACTCTCTCTCCCCCCTCCCATTGTCTTCTCTCTCTCCGTCTTCTCTCTTTTTGTGCTTAAAAGCACAAACCTTTGTCTGAGGGGTCTGTGTGCCCCAGTGATGACCTTCTTTCTTTCCTCTTTTCCCCATTGTTCCCTCCCTCCCTCCTTTCCTGCCCTTTTTTTAACCTAAGTCGTTTTAGGTTTAAAAAAAAATTCTCCCCCTAGTGGTAGAGGATGGATTAACCAGTTTTGCATTAGTTGCTATGGGAACTAATGCTTCGACTTACAACCAGTGCCTCTACATACAAACAAAAAACAGCCGGAACGGATTAATCGGGTTTCAATGCATTTCAATGGGAAATGCTGATTCGACTTAAGAACATTTCGACTTGCGAACATCTTCTGGGACGGATTAAGTTCATAAGTGGAGGCACCACTGTATTTCTCAAGACCTTCTCAATTTCTTTTTGTATTGTACATTAATTTTTATTACATTTATACTTCTCCTTTCCACTATACGATAGTGCTGAAGGCGGCTTACAAATTTTTAGTTAAAATTTCATATAAAAAGCCGCCTTTTTAGTTTGTATACACCACACTGTAAGCCTAGGATTAGTCATAATAGCATTTAAGCCTTCTATAGTGCCTGGAGAGTGGCTAGATAGTTCCATGGTTCAGGTATTGGGCTGAGGAGGCAAATGTTGGGAGTTCAATTCCCCACTGTGCCTCCTGTGAATAGAGTCCACCTGTGTTGCCCTGGGCAAGCTGAACAGTCCAAAGATGTCCTTGGAAGAAAGGAATGATAAACCACTTCTAAGTATTCTCTACCTGGAATACCCTGAAAAGGGTTGCCATAAGTCAGAATTGACTTGACGGCATATGATTATCATTATTATTTATGATTATAGTGCCTGGAAAACTTTAGATTTACCAGTGGCAGTAGTAGTAATATTCCTAATAATCAAAACATGACAAATTCTCAAAGGATGTAAAATTACAGGTGGCCTTCTACAATTATTTTCTGTAATTTTATTTTGGGAATAGCTAAGAAGAAATAAAGAAGTTGTGGCCCAAACCCCTAAGGTTCTGCAATTTTTGCTGCCTTTATCTGTAATACAGTGGTGCCTCGACTTACGAACTTAATCCGTTCCGGAATGGTGTTCGTAGGTTGAAATGCTCGTGAGTCGAAGCACCATTTCCCATTGAAATGCATGGGAACGGGATTAATCTGTTCCAGCATTTCAAAAAAATACAAAAAATAAATAAATAAAGCACACAGAAAGCCCCATCGGAAGGTGCTGGGACTTTTTTTAAAAAAAAACAACCAAAAATAAACAGAGCAAGCCCCGAAGGCTGCAAAAAACCAAAAAAAAACCACCCCAAAAATAAACATTGAGCAATCCCCACGCTGGGACTGCAAAAAAAAAAAATAAATAAACAGAGCAAGCCCCGAAGGCTGCAAAAAACACAAAAAAACACCCCAAAAGTAAACATTGAGCAATCCCCACGCTGGGACTGCAAAAAAAATAAATAAAAAAAAATGACCAAAAACAAACAACAACACAGCACAGAAACATAACCCCCCTCAGCCCAAATCCACCCTGCAAAACCCACCCAGAAGTTTTTAAAAAGCAAAAAGCAGCACCTACCAGGCAGATCAAAGCCTCCTCCGATGGCACTCACTCCCCGGCGTAGGGCAGCCGAAGCGGAGGTGGCCCTTACTCATGAGTAGACCTGCACCTTCGGCGGCCCTTACTCATGGGTAGACCCACACCAGGGATGGGCAGGGAGCGCATTGGCTTCCCGCGCCCCGCAGCGAACCAGAGCCGCCCCGCTTCTCCTTCCTCCTCCTGCGCCGCCACCGCCAGCCCCGTCCACGGAGGAGCCCCTCCAACCCGTGCGCCCCAGCCCAGGGCCTTCGGTGGCCCTTACTCATGAGTAGACCTGCACCAGGGATGGGCAGGGAGCGCACCGGCTTCCCGCACCTGGCGGCGATCCAGAGCCGCCCCCGCCTCTCCTTCCTCCTCCTGCGCCACAGGAGTAAAAAAGTTCCCTGACCCCCTCCTCTAACCGCTGGGGCGAAAGAGCTACAAAGAAGCAGCCTCTTCGCCACCAACGGTTTGAATTTCCCGCCTTTTCCCCCTGCGTTTTTCTGTTCTTACCTCGAAGCTCCGCTCGCAAGTCGAAGCAAAATTTTGCGAGCGGAGCTGTTCGTAAGTCGAAATGTTCGTAGGTAGGGGCGTTCGTAAGTCGAGGCACCACTGTACTTTGGTAAGCAGCAGGGGAGGGGGATCTTGTTGCTTTAAAGCTACCCTCAATTTGTGTAAACACCAGACAGAAATTGTTACCTGTTCCCATGGTGGTACCAGGGAAGAAAATAAGATGCATACGATGTCCAGAAATAAGAAAGCAAACTCTTATTTCTAGGGCAGATGTTCACCTCTCACTGTTTCCTGCCTCTCCCATTTCAGAGAAGGTTCTTAGTGAAATTCAACGTTCCTGCACACCCTTGGCATACAGCAGGTGGTGAGGGTAACAGCACTGACATCAAATATTTAATATTCTAACAGAAGTGAAGATTGCCAATGACTTACTGTTGCAAAATATGTTTTTTTTTAAAAAAAAATTGCCCCGCTAACCCTTTTAAAACTCCCCCACCCACAAAGCAACAATGCAGTTTCTGTGGCAACAGGAGAAATACTCAAGAGTGCAGGAATTCCTTTTTAAATGAAGCAAGCATTATGGAAAGCATTCTCTGAGAAATCATCATCATCTTAGATGTGCAGAGCTGGAAGGGACCCTATGGATGTAACATAACACCATTTGTTGTCTACTTTTGCTATCTCCTTATTTTTGGCCCCCGTTACCATGGTGTTCTTTCTCTTTTCTTTTCCTAGTTTGAATAGTTACCTCAACTTTTATCTTCTCTCTGTTGCTTTCCTTTCTCAAACAGTTTTTCCTCCTGGATACTCCCCCTTCCTGGATTTGATCTGCACAACTTCCATTTTGTTGGCCATACTGGTGCTAGTGATTTCAAAATCATAGTCGTTCGCTTTATTACTATTTAACAAGAATCTATAGGTGCAATGGAGGAAGTGCAATCTATAAATAGCAACCTGTGTCTTCGCTGACACAGAGGTATCTTACTGTCTCCTGAATGTTACGGTAAAGGATCTTAAAACATGCAACATCTCCACAAGAGATGTACTGTAACACAACAGAAGACTACGCTTTTGTTTTCAGTAGCTATCAAATCTTCTCTTCACATTATTTTTCAACTACTTTTATGCACTGTTTCCCTCAACCCTACTAGCTTGTGTCTGAATTCTGTTCTCGGTGTCTTTATGGTCTAATTTGTTAACATGTGCTTTCTCTACTTTGCTCTCAACCTCCTTTTAGACGCTAACTTTAAAATTAGACACTCATTTGAAAATGATCTTGCCTTATAGCAATGCTGGATCTAGTCCAATGTCACCACCTTTAACAGTAACTCTCCAGAATTCCAGAAAAGGTCTTTCCAAGCCCCACTGTCCAGAAGTCTTTAAACGGAAATGCCTTTAGGAAATCTACAGCAAAAGCACCCCATACAAATCACCTCCAACAAAAGAGATTCCTCATCTTCTGAGATAGTCCCTTCCACTGGCAAACAGTTCTGTTAGAAAGTTCTTCCTAATGTTTAGTCAAAATCTCCTTTCTTGTCTTTTAAATCCATTACTTCATGTCTCACCTTCTAGAACTGCAGAAAACAAGTCCTATTCCATGTGGCTGTCTTTCCAGTTTTAAGATGGCTGTCATATTGCCACCAAATTCTCTTAACTGTTCCTCACTGGATTTGCTTTCCAGAACTTTTACCACCTTGGTTACCTTCCTTGGGACACATTCCACCTTGCTGATATCCTGTGTTATCCAGAACTGAACACAGTAAAACAGGAGAGAGCTGACCAAAGCAGAATAGAGGGATACTATTGCTTCTCTTGGTCTTCTTTTGATCTAGCCTAGTATTACCTTTTTTGTTTTTTGGCTACAGCATCACACAGGTCACTCATCTTTAGCTTGCAGACTACTAAAATTCCTAGATCCTTTCTACACGTCACTGACAATTGTTGTTTCAACTTATATACCACCACCCCATTAGAGATTAGGCATCCTTCAGTCTAGAGAGACTATGGTAACGTGCTCTGTATGGAGGACTTGGAACAGCGTCTAGTGTGGCTGAGAAGGCCAATTCAAGAGTGACAATCCCTTCCACACTGAAGACAAATACAATCTGTCCCCTGTCCAGCTCCCTGATTTTGCTGCTTTCGGGACTGCCTCTTTGCCTCGGCCTGCTGGACAAGGGTCTCTTCAAAATGGGAGAGACCGTGATGCACCGCCTGCCTCCAGGCTGAACGCTCAGAGGTCAAGGTTTCCCATCTGTTGAGGTCCATTCCTAAGGCCTTCAGATCCCGCTTGCAGATATCCTTGTATCGCAGCTGTGGTCTCCCTCTGGGGCGATTTCCCTGCACTAATTCTCCATACAGGAGATCTTTTGGAATCCGACCATCAGCCATTCTCACGACATGCCCAAGCCAACGTAGACATCACTGTTTCAGTAATGTATACATGCTAAAAATTCCAGCTAGTTCTAGGACTACTCTATTTGGAACTTCGTCCTGCCAGGTGATACCAAAAATGTGTCGGAGACCACCACCCCATAGTGTTAGAGCAATCTCTGGATGGTTTACAACATAATTAACGAAGGAATACTTTGCCCCCCCGTGAGCTGGATACTCATTTTACCAACCTTGGATGGATGGAAGGCTGACTCAACCTTGAGCCTGCTACCTGAATTTGTCAGGATTGTACGCAGCTTGTGTGCAGAAGCTTGACTGCAGTATTGCAGTATGACACGGTGCCATAGGGCTCTAATAAGCTGTCTGTCACTCATCCTATCCTTGTCCATCTGTTTTTCACCTTGCCTAAAGATATAACCATACACTTTTCCCTCTTCAAATTCATTTTGTTTTGGCTGAATATCCCCTTTTTTGTCATTTTTTACCTCTCTTGCAAGTTGGAACTCATTCTAAGCCTTAGCCTTCCTGACTTTCTCCCTACAAATATGAGCTCCTTCTTTATACTTTTCCTTGGTTATCTGTTCCTCCTTTCATCTACCATACATGCTCATTTCATATCTCAGCTCACCTGAAAGCTCCTTACGCAGCCCCCCTGCTTTGTTCAATGTCTCCCACTTTTCTTTCTTGAACCAGTAGTTTGTGGGTGTGCCTTCGGTATCCCATCCTTCATGTGCTCTTTGAGTTTTTCTGCCTATAGGATCTCATCCAGTATATCCTTAAGCTTACTGAAATTAGTATCTTAAATTCCAGAACATTCATACTGTTCTCAGCTTTCTCTTCCGTTCTTGGGATTTGTATAACAAATCCCAAGAAGGCATGGTCATTCCATCCAAAGTTCACACTATTTCCACCTAACCAACCACTTCTTCTCTGTTGGCAAGGGACAGATCCAGAAGTTTTTCTTCCTACTTCCACCTTCTGGAACATGAAGTTGCCCAAAAGGCAAGTGAAGAATGTTTTGGACTTATTGTCACATTGGAGTTCCAGCAGGTATCAAGGTAGCTGGAAGTTTCTCATTATTACTGTATCTCCATTCTTTGAATATCTGGTGATCTAATCTAAGAGGGTATCACCCAAATCTTTAGAATTGCACTCACACAGTTTATACTTTAAAACTTTACAGCTTCCAAATTATCTTCCCTCATTATCACCATCAGCATCTTCACTTCACCTAAATAAATATATGGGGAACATTTTCACCCCTTCCACTGTGTCTTTCGGTATCTGGCTTTGGAGTCAGAGGTTAGGAGTTCAGTTCACCACTGTGCCTCCTTGACAGGGCCTGGATTTATGTATTTATTTATTTAAAATATTTTTATCCCACCTTTCTTCTTAAAAAGAACCCAAGGTGGCTTGATGATCCATAGGCTCCTTCCAGCTCTGCAGTTCTAAATAATAATTATTATATTATGTTATTATTTCTCTTACAGCAGTTACTATCCTAGCGCCTTCATTTCCCCCCAAGTCTTATTAGCTTATAAGCTGATAGGCAGGGCCACATCTTTTAAGATTTTTGCATGCTGCCTAATACAGAGGTAGCAGTATGCATACATAGACACACATGTTGATAATCAAGAACTGCCATATTCTGCAGCACCTGGGAGTTTTCAAAATGTCTTCAAGGGGACCCATACACAGCACGATTTTTCCTCAAGTCTTGATGCTAAAAGACATGAGTTATCAAGGTCAGGACAGGGTCTAAACGACAGATATACAGTTTTCCTTTTTCATCAAACTGGAGTTAGTGAACTGATGTCTTCCCAACTATTGGGGCTTGAACGTACAGACACAGTTTACATAAAGACCTCCAAAGACAAGGTAACCAAGGAAACCTGGACTCCATCAGCAAAAAAGTACTAATAAACTGATCTTTTTCCCATGGACTGGTTTAAGATCATGCAAATATCTGATACTGTTCATATTCAGCATGACTCGTTAGTTCACATCTGCAAGGTATATAGGAAAAATGGATTGTGTTATATGCTGTTAAATCAGTTCTGACTTATGGTGACCCTGGATTTAGGGTGACATCTCCCAAAATGTGGAAGATATTTAATGAGTGGCTTTACCACTGCCGACACCCTCAGTGAGTTTCCACTGTGAAGCAGGGATCTGAACTCAAGTCTCCAGAGGCCTAATCACTCTAGCCACTAAAACACACTAACTCTTAGAATCTCATTTATGCAACTTGCAATACTAGACAGGATGGATTCCTATAGATCAGTTGTGTTTCACCAAGATCTTGTTCCAAGCCACTATTGAGAACAACCCCTTGATTCAAGTTGTTTTTTTTCTCCTTGCCCTAACTTCCTTGACCTAACTGCAAAATAAGCCTGTTTCGAAGTTTGAGGTAAGAGATTCTTGAGTAAGTCTACTGACTTATGAGTAGTCACTTGAATACATCCTGTGCCAGTGTGTATTCAGAGTAGCAACCCAGCTTCAGGTAAGGCAGGTCATGTCACTGTTGGGGGCAATTATGAGTGTTCTTGACCATATGCCAGATAATACCATTCTTAATTATTGACACAAAAGTTTTGGTGGGATGGTTTAAAATTTTGCTTACTATCTTACTCTCTGTTTCACTGCAAGTCTGCCTTCTGTAATGAATACATTTTGTTGAACATTTTGAAGGAAAGTGCAAATGTCAAAATACTTACCATTTTACATACAAAAAAGTTGTTTGAAGGATCATCTTTGAGACTTTTTTTCCTAATCATCTTAATTACAATGTGCCATATATATATACACACACAATTAATTTGTAAGAACACTTCAGAAATAGAAAAGTACAAGATCTATTGATGTTCTGGAAGGTCTACATTAATTAATCTAGACATAATTTCATATAAGCACTGTTTGGCATAATCCATTTTTTGTTTTTCATTTTGCAAGAAAGCAAGCCAAAACCACCTTCAAGGATAAATGTTGTATTAAGCTTTCGTGAAAATGTCATCTTTGGATTTTTCAGTCTGGGCTTCATCAAAGCCAGTATCATGTGGTGGGACTTGTGAGATGCAGTGTTCAAGTCTCCACTGAGTCCTAAAACTCACTGGATGACCTTGAATTCATCACCCCCCTCACATAGCTGTGGCAATCACAAAGTGGAGACAGGTATCTATCTATTTGGATTCACCGGAGGAAATAAACCTTTTTCATACATTCTGACATGAAGAGGAAGCTGACACAAGTATGTCATTCACTCAAAAACAGGTCCTTCAATAACCTCATATCCTAAAGCTGAAGGACCCATTCAGCAATAATCCATAGGAGAATCTCACGATTTAAGAGTTCCAGTATCCCCAGTCTGTATTGCCAGTGATAAAGGAATTATAGTCCAAATATCTGAAATGCCAAAGGTTCACTACCATGGTCTAGATTGAGGTATGTGGCAGTGGCTTTCACAAGTCAAGAGAGTGCCAAATAAGTGTTCATTCATTCTATGCTTAAAATCTTATCCTCTTTATCACCACCTCCATATTAAATGATTTTCCACCCAGTCATTACTTTTCTTGAAAGGCTGTGGAATAAGTAGCTACTTTACTATAACAGGCAAACATGGACATAAACTAGCTGACCATTAGGGTGGTAGTACTCTAGCCATAGGTCTTAGCAAGTTATCTGGGAGACTGCTGAAGCAGGTCTGCTTATTCGTATCCAGACAGTTCCAGGCACAGTGGCAACCATCTTCCTCAGATCTTCCTATCAAATGACAGGCCCTATGGATTTTCACCATTGTATCTCTTGTGGTCTAATGTGCATAAAAGAACACAGTGTGAGAAAAGCACATGATTGTGCCAAACAGGACCTTCTTGGTGTTGGTGCCCCAGCTGGGAATCTCTTTTACAGAGATTTAGCTTAGCTACTTAGCTTAGCTACTTGTGGATTTAGGCAACACTGAAGCCTTATATTTTGATATGGCTTTTGAGAAGATGGATGAGTGGTAGTTTGTGTTATCACTTTTACTTTCATTCTGTGATGTGGTTAAGGTAGTTGTGCTGGTTTTAGTATAATTTTTATTTTGTATTTACTGGAAAATAGAAATATTTTTACATAAATAAACACTATTTTTTAAATAAATAATCACGAGAAAAAGACAGAGAGGGATTGGTACACCAGAAACAAAATATTCCAGTTCCCTACTTTCAACTCTCAACAGACTTCTGATTTGCAGGGCAAGAAACAGCACATGGTCATTTATCCATGTCAGTCTCCCCAAATCACTCAGGGTAGCAGCACTCCCGGTTCCAACCTACATCTTCGCTGCCAGAAGAGGCAAAGTAGAATTTCCTGTGAAGTGAAAGGATGACATATCTGTTCATCAGTTTCTCATGAAGAGCCCAATGACCAAAAGTCCTCACGTTACTTCTGAAGTGAACAAATTATGGCCACTCAGACATTGCTGAGCAGCACTTCCAAGAACTCATCGCCATGGTTTTGCTAAGGTTAATGGGAACTGCACCACAGTAGGTTACAAAGGGTACAGCATGTCCAGGGCGGATCTGATTTAAATCAAATCAACTTAAATAAAGATTTAAATTTTAAAAATTAAAATTATTTTAATCAATCCGATTTAACAAAATCATTCACTTTTATCCACCCTGAGTACATCCCTGCCCCTACTGACTCTTAAAAACCAGAGCACTCATTGGTCTATTTGTAGGCTACAACAGACAAGGAGAGTCTAATCTGACCCTAAGAAAGTTGAACTGCTGCATAGCTCAGTGGTTTATGGGAGTTCAATTCCCTAGTGTGCCTTTCTAACAGGACTTGGTGATCCATAGGGTCCCTTCCAGCTCAGCAGTACTCAGATGTAAGTCAGCATTGGCTAACACTTTTTGGAAAGAATGAGAAAGACCTAGCAATCTTTCTAGGAACAAGGGCCACTTCTACAGCTGTTCCTGGGCTGTAGAACTTCCTTCCAAGGGAAGGTAGACTGTCCTTTCCTTATTATCCATCAACCAGTGCCCAAAGACATTTCTATTTTAGCATACTGACTACAAATCAAAGGGATTTCAAAGGGATGGTGCTGCAGTTCTTTTTCTAAAGTACATTTTGGACCATTTTAATTTAGTTCTTTTAATATGATAGCTTCTGTGTATTTTAACATTATAACTTATTTTTAGTTGTCACAGTTTTCTAATCATGTTTTGATTTTTCCTGGGTCCCAGTTTGGAGACAAAGACAGGATACAAATTAAATCAATACCACTCAAGGTGCAGATGATGTCCCATTTAAAAAAAAACTACATATGAGTCCCACCCATCATACCAAGAGACAGTCTTTATCACCCAATAAGACACCCTAGATCAGTGATACTCAATGTTGGGTCCCCAGATGTTCCTGGACTAAAGCTCCCAGAAGTCTTCACCACTAGCTGTGCTGGCCAGGATTTCTGGGAGCTGAAGTCCAAGAATATCCGGGGACTCCATGTTGAGAACTACTGCCGTAGATTAACAGGGAAACATAATTCACACTGCCATCCTTATAACAAATTCAAAGATTAATAGCAGCACATTCACAGTGAACACTTTTGTCCTTAAATCTAGTAAATCTACCAGATAAACATACAGTATTGAAATTGCATGGGATGTCCTATTTGGGCTAATTTTGACATCTAGTGAAAAACAGGTAGGAGGAAAGAAGTACATTAGTGTCTATTAATTAATTTTGCCTCAGCAGCAGTTTATAATGTCACATATCCTTTCAGGTTACTCATCCTAATCTGGGAGGATGCAGCAAGTTAAAATTAATAGAAATGAGATGATCCACCCACTCACTTTTAGATCTGAGATCACACTGCAGTATAAAATTATACTTCCTAGTCATGATCAAGAAGGGATTCCTTCATTTTTCAGAGTTTTAAAAAAACTGGGTCTGTCAGGATAAGAAGATCCAAAAGAAGTTCCATCATGAGTAATTCTGCTGCTTGATATACAGCATCACATGATGGAACAGGGCAACGTGGTGCAGCCTGGCTATGAACACAAGGTTCAACCTCATTCACCCATGACACTGACATTAATTAGAATGATGTCAAAATTATCAATTGTACTATCAATTTCAATTGCAAAAACTAAAATATGTTTGCTGTAGTTCCTGTCATGCCTCAGGAATTAGCATTGAAGACAACTCTCACAAAATAAAATTGTTAGCAAGGCCAGTTTTATCAAATAAGCTGTATACTATTGTGGTAGAACATATATAAAGAATATTTCTAAAACAGCATTCACATAGAAACACTTTAAAACATACAGTATATAGATATTTATGAGTTCTGACTATCCTCACTTCTTTCCACCACCCCCCCAAAAAAAACTGTAATATGATAGGGGTTCATAAGAGGAAACTCTTAAAATAAAGCAAAACCCACTTGGTTAAAGATCCAAAATGAAAGTTAAGATTGAAAAATGCAGTTAAAAGTCTAAAATGAAAGTGTCGATCATGCTGACAAATCTAAAGATCTTAGACCTTGCTTGAAGGAACATTGGGTCATAGCCATGCCATGAAACCAAATCAGGAATGGCTCAGAGCAGCCTCCTTATGATGAAAAATGTAATATGTGACAACAACAACAAATAATTGAGTTTCAGAGCAGTCACTAGTTCTACTGCATTACATGGAACTATGGACCTTAACGCAGGCTACCATTAGGAAGACAGAACTACTTGAAATGTGGATTCATCCCAGGATGTTAAGAACTTTTTCAAGTGAGATAAGCAACCAAGAATAACTACAGTAAATGAATAAAGATCAAGAAATTGCAAAACACATAAAATGTAGAAACTCAGAATACTTCAGTCACTCTATGAGTGAAATCCCGCTGCTTATCATAGTATGCTACCCACAGAATCAATGAAATTTATGGATGAGCTGACTCACCAAATCCCCACTATGTTTACTCTAGTTGTGATTTACCATGCTAATTTCAATCTGGCTTTGGGCCTGATCATGAGATGGGGACTGCTTTGGTCACTGGGTGGTGAATGACTTAAGCCACAAACTAAACAACAGAGTGTGTCCCTGTTGGTTCTGCAGCTTTCATTACCGGGCCATCTCTCTGGGATGGGACTTGGGAGGCACAGTTGGACAGTGGCTCCATTCCTTCCTGGAGGGGACAACTCAGAAGGTGGTGCTGGGTGACTCCTGTTTGACATCCTGGCCATTGGCCTGTGGTGTCCCTTGGCATTCGTTTCGTCCCTCATACAACTTACCATCTACATGGAATCACTAGGAGAGGCTATCCAGAATGCTGGGGTTTGGAGTCACCAATAAGCAGATGACACCCAACAATATCTCACCTTTCCATCTAAATCTGATTCTAGATCAGTGTCTGGTGTCAGTAATGGATTGGATGGAAGGTGAATAAACTGAAATTTAATCCGAAAAAAAACAAGAGGTACTCCTGGTCAGTCAAACAGCAAATCAGAGAATAGGGATCCACTCTCTCCTGGATGGGGTTACACTCCTTCTGAAAACACAGGTGTACAGCTTAGGTATTCTTCTGACTTTGTCCCTGAGCCTGGATAATCAAGTTTCAATAATGGCGAGGAGTGCACCTGCAAAGTTAACAGTACTGCACCATTCCTGGAGATGTCTGATCTGGCCATGGTGGACACACGCCTAAATTACTGTAACACGCCTGATGTAGGGCTACCTTTAGAAAGTGCTTGGAAATTTCAGTGGGTCCAAAAAGCTGCAAACAGATTGTTCATCAGGGACTGGAAAAGGTTACAGGAATTGCATAAACCCTGTTACAACAACTCTGCTGCCTGTCAGTCCATTCCTGGGAACAATTCAAAATGCTGTTTTTGTCCTATAAAGCCCTAAACAGTTTGGGCCCAACTTATCCTAAAGACTGCATCTCCCTATATGAGGATGCCCAAGTTTTAAGATCATCAGGGTGGCCTTTCCCATGGTGCCACCACCTACAGAGGTGCACCTGGTGAGGACATGAGAGAGGGCCTTCTCTGTTGCTGCTCCCAAACTCTGGAACTCCCTCCCACAAGAAGCCAAGCCGTCTCCATCTTTGCTGTTCTTCCACAAGCAGGCAAAGATCAGACAATCTTTCTCTTAGTGACTAGCTGCCTAAGATGGGATTCTTATAATGGGGCTGTTGTATTTTTGTTATTCAGTGTGCTGTTAAAACTATTTTTATCTACTAGTTCTAATAATTATATCCAATTCTTATTCAGTACTGTAATGTATTATTTTTACATTTTAATACTGTTTATTTTTCGTACTGAAAGCCACCTTGGGTCCTTTATTAAGAAAAAGACGGGCTATAAATGTTTTAAACAAGCAAATAAACAATCAACAGAATTTCAGCTAGTGAAAAACAGAAAATACAAGCTGCTTACTACAGGTAAAATAAGTGGGAAAAGATGTGTAGGAATTAAAACGTCTTCACTGAAAACTCTTAAAGAGGATGGTTTAGATTCAGCACAACATTGTCATTCTGTTGCATCAGCCATGATATTGTCCAAGCTCCAGCAGGAGAGGAAGACTTGATTGCAAAAGAGAATCTGGAAGCACTGCATAGGTTGATGTGGAAACTCAGTTTCCGTCAGACACTCCTGCATAATAGGCTGATTCAGGCCACTTTCAGTATTGACACAAGAAGTTACAAATGAGAAGGGGAGTCCACACTAGTGAGCCAGTGGTGATTTACACGCAGGTGCAATGTTTGCATTAGGTTTCCATTTGCATCATTCTAGTTGACGGCACAGATCAGAACTGAATATTTTATACTTCACATGTGTGGGCCTTATGCAAATAACTATGCCCACAATAGATATCCATTGGATCTGAAGGCAGAAAAGGTGTAATCTTGCTCCTGTGTGCCACACACTGATTCTACTTATGGAGAAGTTCATATGAAATTGCTCAAACACTGATCAAGGAAAATGGTGATTATAATCTAACTTTTCCACTTGATGAGAAACTGACTAAGCAAACCCTCTCATAAAACAGTGAGTAGCCTGCTTTTCCTAAATAGGGTCATTCTAAGAAGAATTACTAAAAAAAATGTCATAAGATAGTTGTAAATTCATGTTGCTTTGTCAATGACACAGATTTGCACTGATTTCTAGAATTAGCCACAATCTGAACCTGCAACAAAAAAGAAAGAGAAAATCCAGAAGAAAATTAACCCAATTCCCAGATGGATACTTCAACTGTCCCAATCCACGTTTCTTTAAGATGTTGTTTCTTTAGATCTTGCCACATTTTTATGTACTGCAACATAGGAGTCATTTAAGGGCACCAGTCTGTGTATGCAGAATCCACATAGCATCCAGGGATTCTGAATTCTCATAAACATGGAAGCCTTGCTTTCTGCTCATTTCCTGAAAATTCCAGAATTTAGTTGACACTTCTCATCATCAGTGACCACAGCCAACTTTATGGAGAAGACTATCAATGTCTTTTAGTCATAATGGCTTTGGACGAATCCCAGGATCAGAGGCAGCCTGATCCTACATACTGACTACTGGTGAACAACAAGAAGAAACATCTGCTCCCATCATATCCTATGTCTCAGGTTTCCACAGGAATCTGGTTAGCCACTGTGGAAAACAGCACACTGGACAACATGGTCTTCTGGGTTTAATACAGCAGGTTCTTCTTATAATCTCAGATGCACAAAGTACATGTAGAGAAATATCACAGAACTTCTTATATTTAGCCCCATGACATACGTTGTACCCACCAGAGACAAAAATGGCAATAACACATACATTAGATTCTAATGCCTCCCTTAGAACGGTCCAAATTGTCAGCCTCTCAGAATGTCTGGAACTAAACTATCATAACATATCATCTTGCTTTATTGCTTGGTTCCATGAGGGGATAAAAACCTTATGACTTTTACATATCCTGCAGCACCCAACAGGCTTGGGGTTAACTCCCACGAGGATTAAAAACATCAATGCCAAAGAAAATAGTCAACCAAGATTCAATTCAATAATATACCATTGGTTTGGGGACCAATATGGCACTTATACAACTTGTCACTTAGAAGCACAAGCAGCTTAGTATTTAAAAGCACAAGCATATGTATATTCTACATATAAAGAACTTCAGCTGCCTAACCTCAAGCACGATCACTGTTTCCATTATTAGCCAGTACTTTTAGGGGCTTCCCAGCCATGATCATGAAACCACATATTCAGACATGAAAGTAATTCTGTCTCATACATGGAACATCTTAGCAGTAAATGCTTTAAACTATACGCGGACAAGTATATTCTTCCCACAGATGTTTCAAACCAGATCACAACTTTGCAAAATTACCTTGTATTATTTGAAATAGCAAGACCACTCTGATCAAACAGAATGGTTTACTAGAATACAAAAGCAAGGTCTGCAGATGAAGATGTGGAAATCAGTTCTAATTCAGCTTCCGTACACAACTATCACTATTTCAGATATGCATGAAACAGTCATTCACAGAATCCATGTTTTAAGTCATTCATGATACTGCATTCAACAGCATATGCCAGAAAGACTCTTCTCTGTTTTATAGACTTACATTAAGAGTAGAATACTACTGGTGCAATTGTAAGATGAAAGCTGTCAACAGAAATTCATTCACTGAGGTCCATAACAGGCAAAATTGGACACAGTAAAGCTAAATTCATCCCATAAAACCAGCATTGATCAGAATGTACAGGATTAGGTTCTCACTATCAATCAGCAACTATTCTCCCCCATCTATTACATACCAATCCACAATACCCTAAAATCCATAACGCTTTTTGCATTCCTTCTATTCTGCTACCATAAAATGATAAATACAACAAAAATGTGGAGATAAATGTAGGCAGCTAAAAAGGCAGTAATCCCTATGCAGTTGGTAGCCTCATCCAAATCATACACCAGCAATACTGTGGTAAAACACTATGGAGACATGTCTAGAATTATAAGTGCAACTACGGTTTTCCCTCCTTTAATCATAGCTTTTGCATTATCTAATTATATATCTTTGCAACTGATCCCTTACTGGCTTCTCTTGCAAAACGAAAGCAAAAAATAAAAAATACACCCCACAAAACATTACAGTTGCAATTTTAGCAATTAATAGATTTATCTGCAGAGGAATGACTCAGTATAAACTTTCAAATCAATTCTATTACACAGCCCCTACAACATGATGCAACAATATACAAATTAATATTCTCTACATGTGAGAAGCATGCACCACCAGTTACAACAGCAGCAGACCAATTTGTAACATAAAGGCTGTAATACCTTCTTGCAGCGCCCTGTACCAAACAGCCACCTCTTCGTCAGCACTGGCTACAATGCTATCCCTATGAAAGAATAAACAGAAAACAAACAGTATTCTCCACAAGAAAACGTAAGCTTACACTTCACCTAATTTTTCCCCTCCTGATACCCGCCCTCAACTTCGAGTTGCAGTCTTCCCTATCCTGCACAGCTAACATAGACTGAAATCCAAACACCTAACCTGCCCCCAGCGTCCATTCAATCACGGTGAAGCCATCCAGCAAAATGAGCTCTCTCTGAAGATGCAAACTTGGTACAATCAGACACTTCTCCACAAGTGAATTAGAGCAGCCCCCCCGCCCCAAAAGCTTCTTAAGACAGACACTTCCCCTTTAAAACTTAGAGCCCGCCCACACCGACTGCATATGGAGAGAACCAGAAACGGGGAGAGCGTTCTGCATTCAAACACAAAGCCCACCAAATGCGCGCAAACGACCCCTTTAACAGCGCAGCAATGGGAGATGGGGAAATAAAGCATGCTGTCCCCTCACGATCACGATCCATGCATACAAAGAGGGGAAAAAAAGAATTCATGCCCAATTCTGCATTAAAGGACTTACTGATCAGTTCCATTCTGCAGCACCGAGACGTTAAGAAGGTTGTTGGGGGGAGGGGGGGCTTGCCAGATATCTATTTCTCTCTCTCTCTCTCTCTTAAAACAGCAATGTTTTAAGATCCAAGCAAGGGAGGGGGCAAAGGATGAAAGAAAGCGGGGAGCGGAGAGAAGGAAGCAATAGAGCAGCAGCAGCAGCAGCAGCTTGGAGGTTGAAGGCGTATCTGGGGAAAGCAGTCTGAGCAGCCAGCGGTGAGAAAGCATTGACTTGGAGCAGCAGCCAAAGCAGCGAGTACATCTTATCTTGGAGAGGCAGCCAAAGCATGGAAGCAGAATACGATTGTTCCCGTGTAGCTGTAGGAGCAGCAGCAGGAGCAGCCATCCAGTCCTTGCATCGTCCCCGAGAAAGCCGCCTTCTCCAGCAGCTAGCTACCTTAATTAGAAAGGGAAGGCGAGAAGCAGCAGTGCTGGCGGGAGGTGGGGGGGTCCCCCACATCTGTGGCCGCCACCGACCCCCTAAGCCAGCGCCGCCGCCGCCGCCGCCGCCAGGGACTCCTGCTCAGCTCTCCGTCTCCACCCCTTTTTCAAGGCACCGGAGCGGACCTCCTTCGTCTCTCTTCACCCCTCGCAGCTCCAGCCTCGGCAGGGAGACTGAGGCACCACCGCCACCCTGGCCGAGAAAGACGAGCACCCGCTCGCTCTATAACGCCGCCCGCCTTCCCCGAGGCACGCCAGCCCGGACCTCAGGGCAGCTGCCTCAATGAATGCTCCCGGAGGACCGGGGAACGGGGTGTGTGGGGGGGGGGGGAAGAACCTCCTGCAGTCCCGTCTTCTCCTCTCGCCTTCACACCCACCCACTCACACAGCCTTCGTCCCCCACCCACCGCCGGCGCAAGACGCCGGCAAGCAATGCAACCGAAGCAAGGCAGCCAGGCAGGCTTTCTTTCTCTCCTCCGCTTTCGGGGCTCCCCCCCTTCCCCAAAGCGCTCGCTCGCCCGCGCACACACACACACGCACGCCGCCGCCGCCGCCCCCCCCCCCGCGCAGACATAAACACACACCCCAAACTCAGGATTCCGCGCCTCTGCTGGAAAGGAGAGCAACCCCCGGCCAGCTTCTCCCGCTTGGCGGCCGACGGAGCCTGAGCCGCCCCTGCGCCTGCAGCAACCGAAGCCCGGCCAAAACGCACCCGCCTCGCGTTGCCCCGGTTGGAAAGTCCCTGGTGCGTTGCCCCGGCTCTCTCGCTTGCTTGCTTACTTGCTCTCTCTCTCTCCCTCCCTCCCTCTCCTTCTCCCCCCCCCGCCCCACACTTCCTCTCCCGCCCTCCTAGCCCAGGCTGGAAATCCCCGGCGCGCCGCGTTGCCTCCTCTCTCTCCCTCTGCCGGCTCTTTCTACAACGGCGCAACAGCCAGGCGCGGCTCTAGACTGGTTCCTCGTCGCAGGCGAGGCGGGAGAAAGGGGACGGGCCTCCGAGAAGCTTCTGCCCACCCCTCTCTCTCTCTCTCTCTCTCCCCCCTTCCCTCTGGCTTGGCTGCCTTTCTCCCTCCTTTCTTTCTCTCCCCCACCCCCGGTTGGCTGGCCTGCCAGGCCAGCAGAGAGGAGAAGGGAGAGGAGCCTTCTTCACCTTCTTCAACCCACTCTCGAAAGCCCGGCGGAGAGGGAGGGATAGGGATAGGGATAGGAAAAAGGGCGAGAACGAAGCCCCGTCTCTCCCCAACACCCTCCCCCCCCGCGGGATCTCTTCGCTTCCCCGCCGTGGTGGCCCCTCGAGGTTTCCTTGGCACCGAGAGCCAAATGCGCCCGCCGGAGCTTTTAGCCTGTTGCGTGTCACCGTGCTTTAAAAAAAAAAAAAAAAAAAAAAAAAAAGGACGTCTGAGCATGTGCAGAGTGCTGCTCGGCTCTTTTCCGCATTGCCATAGCATCGTCAGCTTCACGGCGCATCTCAGGCTCGCTTCTGAGCGGTAGTAAGGATTTTCCAAAAGCTAGCTGTGTTAGGCTGTCGTAGCAAAAAGCAAAGCGAAGAGGCAGAGAAGAGAGCAGACTTTGCTCTTGTAGTAGAAGGACCACATTTACAGCCTGAACTTTGGTGGACCACCGCCGGTGCTATATACTACCTTTGTTTTAAGGTGCTGCTTAAATGTTTGCTTCCTAACAGATCGTTCTTCCACAATAAGGTAAATGGGGAATCGCAACAATTTCTTTTCCACAAAGGATGTGAGGAGGGAGATCAAATAGGATTTTTTTTTCCGTGTGTGTGTGTATCCAGCTTTATTTCATTCGCACTAATTGAGTGACATTTGTGTGTGAAAGATGCACCATTTTTAAAACTCAGAATTTTAAAACTTCTAAAGTTGTGCTCAAAGGCTTACTAAGGCACAGTGTAGGGTTACTTGTAACTCTCTTTTTTAAAAAAAGATGGGCTAATAAAAACCAAAATATACAGCTAAAATGACAGCAACATGACAGGCAGCATTCTTCAATAATTTCCTTGTTGCTATGTGCCCTCGAGTCATTACTGACTTAAGGCAACCCTATGAGTTAGTGATCTCCCAAAGGCCGTGTTGCTATCAGACCTGCTCAGGTTTTGCAGACTCAAGGCCATGGCTTCCTGTATGGAGTTACTCCATCTCACTTTTGGTCTTCTTCTTTTCCTACTGCCATCTACTCTTCTCAGCCATCCCATTTTTTCCAGTGGGTCTTGTCTTGTCATGATAGTAGTTGGGGTCATATACTTTCTGTCAAAATGGCCTGAACTGCAGCCCCTGAGTGGAAGCCCTACCCCTAAGGTGAAACTCTTAAGAGCTTGTCAAGTCGTCATGGACCTACAGTCAGACATTTTATTTTTTATTTTTTTATTTTATTTTTATTATTATTATTATTTATAAAATCCATCTATGCTTATTTAACATCGTGTCACCTGGGTTCAGCTTATAATCATTTGTTAATACAAGTACAATACATATTAAGCTCTTAATCTATACAACGTGCTTCGAACCATTGATAAAACAAGTTCCATGTTTGATAATATTCTGCATCTTCCTTTCCTTTGATTTTCAGTGTCAGTCTATCCATTTTGGCGCAGTCCAATATCTTTTTAATTATTTCTTGATCTGTAGGTGTTTCTTCATTTTTCCAGTATTGTGCAAATATAATCCTTGCGGCTGATAAAATATGCAGTATTAAATATACTTTTTGTTTATCACTTTCTGGTATTATGCCTAATAGAAAGAGTTCTGGCTTAAAATCTACATTTTTTAAATTATTTTAACAAGCCATATATGTATTTTTTTCCAAAAAAAATTTTGCTTTATCACAGGTCCACCAAAGATGATAATAAATTCCAGTTTTTTTATGACATTTCCAGCATTTACTTGACCTATTAGAGAACATTTTAGCTAATCTATCGGGTGGTAAATGCCATCTATAAAACATTTTATATAAATTCTTTTTATAAGATGTTGTCAGTGTCATTTTATAGTTTCTAGACCACAGTTTTTGCCATTTTTCAAAGTCAATATTATATCCAAAGTTTTTTGCCCATTGAACCATCGTTTCTTTGACCTGTTCGTCCATTTTCCAATTTAAAAGAAATTTATATATTTTCCTAATTAATTTATCATTTGATGTTAACATTATTTGGTCAATCGTTGTCTGTTCTTTATAAAAATCATACATTTTTGAATTCCTTTCATATCTAGATTGTATTTGCATTATGGGCCACCACGATGCATCTAATCCCTGGTCTATAAGGTCTACGCAGTGGTCCCCAACCTTTTTAGCCCACCTTGGACCGGCTGGGGAAGGCGGGGCACCCCCCTGCACATGGGTGCTTGTGCACATGTGCAAAGGAGCGGGGGCGCTCGTATGGGCGTGCGCATGCGCAAAGGGCGGCACAGCGCTCGTGCAGGCGCGCTCGCGTGCAGGCACAAACAGGCTGGGCAGGAGGGAGTGCGGGGGGGGGGGAGGTCTGTCTCCACGGCCCAGACCGGGACTGGGCCGCGGACCAGGGGTTGGGGACCTCTGGTCTACAGTCAGAGATTTTAAATCCCCATGGCCCCTATGGTCTCACAACAGCTCCATATTGGTCTCTCTGAGTTATGGGGCCACTCCTAGCCATGCAGATCAATAGGAAGAGGTTTGGTGGCCTTGCCTTGAAATAGGTGGCCATTTTACTTGCCCAAGCATGTACTGGGGAGAGTATGTCTGTACCTGCAAATAACCTCAGCTCCCCACAGTCTCCCCAATGCATGCCTGGGCAGGTAAAATGGCCACCTATTTCAAGGTAAGACCATCAAACCTCTTCCTGTTGGTCTGCACGGCTGGGAGCAGCCCTGTAACTCGGGTACCAATCTGGAGGACTGTAGCAAGACCACAGGGACCCTGGGGATCTAAAACCTCCACCTATAGGTCCATGGTGACCTCACAAGCTCTTAGAGCACAGCACATCTCCCCCCCCCCCCCCCGGTTTACAGAAGCTATATGTCCCTACTACTCATGATATATTTTCCTACTTGGATTAAGATACATCTTCATTTAATTGTTGTTGCACAAATACTTTAATGTTTTTTAAACAATGAGGAAAATGGCATTTTAGAATAAAACATTTAAAATAGTTTAAACAAAGAGAGAGAAAGAGAATGGTGATGTAGCAGACCCAAAATAACAGCAGAGGCATGCTGAATGGTCTTTGGCTCACATGCACATTTCAAGCACCTGTGTTTTTTTTTTTTTAAATGCCTGTTGAAAAGATCCACACTTGCAGAAATTTCACTGCTGTCTCCTTCTTTCCCAAAAAGTTAGACTTTTTTATTTTATTTATTTAAAATATTTTGAACAAAAAAAAATAGTACTTAACTGATGTCATTTATGTGGATTCTACATTAAAAGAAATAAAAGAAATTCTACTTTAGAGCAAGGAAATTTAGTTTTCTAAATCTGAAATAGGGTCTACATGGTCATTCAGATGTTGAATAGCAACTTCTATCATACTTTACTCCTGGGTAAAGCTGGTGAGAATTACAATGTTAAAACACGAAGCCTGTGCACTCGTTTTAAGACTGATCAAATAAGCTTGACTCAGTTGTTTGAGGTTGAGATGAATGCCAAATTGCCAGATTCAGTTCCAGAGTAAGCCAAAGTAAACTCCCAAATCACCTTGTGTCTGGAGTACAAATTAAAAAGAATGGGACACAAATTGCTTCATCGTACTAATTTATTCTCAAGCAAACTTTAAATGTGTCTAGTGTGCAATCCCCCTGAAGCTTGCGATCTGATATTTGACAGGTTCACTGCCTTCTTTCAGGTATATAATGTCTCCAAATTTCCTATACATTCATGCATATACCAAGGACGTTATAGCTGTTTTGGGTTTTTCAATTTACGAATAAGTAAATCAATCTTGTATAAATTGATTTGGATCAGGGCAGAGATTGAACCAAGCTAGCGTACATTCAGAAGTGCTGAATTTGGATACATATTTGATTAATTAAGTACCAATTAAGTACCAATTAATTAAGTACCAACATACTATTAAGTACCAAGACCTCAAGATAAAAACTTGGAGAACTGAGTCCACCCTTAAAAGTGAGTAGATTCCCCACCCCCAATTAAGAACTGCTGAACACTTTGTCTTCTCCCAAAAGGAAAACAGAAGTCAACCTTGTGTAAGTAGAATAAGAGAGAATGGGTGAGGGTTGCTGCCCCAACTAAGTAAAGAGACCATACAAAGACACCTTGCTGTTATTATGTGCTGTCCAGAACTGACTTTTAGTGACCCTAAGAGGGGCTTCACTAATGAACTAGGACTCTGGTAGACCAGGGTTCAAATCCCCCCTTGGCCATGGAAACTCACTGGGGGAGTGGAACTGATAAAACCACTCCTTAAGTATCTCACTTTCCTTGAAAGCCCTATTAGAGTCACTACGTGTTGGTTCCAACTTGATGAATACACACAATAGGGGCTTCAAGTTAAGTGAGTGGCTTATGGCAGAGCCGGGGAATTGAATCCTGATTCCTAGTCCTTTACTCTGTCCACAACTACACCATGCCTGGCACTTGGCCAAGGACAGCTAGTTGCTGTAAATGAATTCAGGTCTGCGGAGTGAGATGAGCTGTATCCAAGGGTATGAAAGGAACTTGTATGTGTAATCTGACCGTCTCTGTCTGCAGTGCCTATTATATTCGAGAATTCTTAGGTAGTATGTTAGGATCCTGAAGAGTATCATCCTAATTTTCAAAAGGGGGCCGTGGAATGCAGGCAACTACCACCAGCCTGTCAGTTTTGATTGCAGAGAACGTTCTAGCATAGAACATTAAACAATTGGTCTGTGAGCATTTAGGAGAGAATGCAGTGATAACAGACTCAGTGTGAGTTTCACACACACAAAAACCAGTCAAGCCAGACTAATTTTATTTCTGTTTTTGATAGCATCAAAAGTATTGTAGATGGGAATACTGTGGAAGTACTGTATCTTGATTTCTACAAGACTTTTGGCAAGTGGCTAGACAATGCTGGCTGGATAGCTCAGTGGTTTAGGTTTCCAGCTGTGTCCCCAGAGATTGGGAGTTCAATTCTTAACTGTGCCTCCTTGGAGAAGAGCCAGCCTGTGTAACCACGGACAAGCTGCATAGTCCCAGGCTGCTCCCAGGAAAAGAGAATGATAAACCATTTATGTGTATTTTCTCTAATTTGAAAAACCTAGAAAGGGTTACCTTAAGTCAAAATTGACTTGAGAGCACACAATTAATATTAATAGACAATGTGACTGCTAAGTAGCTTTGTAGCTGGAAATTTACAAAGAGTGCTCATCAACGGTTCTTACCATCCTAGAGAGAAGTGGCAAACAGGATGCTTTATGGTTCAAAATTATCTGAATAGGTTGCAGAGCTAGCCTAGAACAAACACAATGAGTTTCATCAGTAAAAAATGTGAAGTTCTACATTTAATAATAATCAGGCTGTCAAGTCAATTCTGACTTATAGCAACTGTTTTCAGGGTTTTCTAGATAGAGAATACTCAGAAGTGGTTTATTCTTCCCTTCTTCTGGGGGCATCCTGGGATTGTGCAGCTTGCCCAAGGCCACACAGGCTGGCTATACTTGCAGGAGGCACAGTGGGAAATTGAATTCCCAACCTCTGGCTCCACAGCCAGATACCCTACTCACTGAGCTATCCAGCGAGCAAAGTTGTACATTTAGGCAGGAAAAATCAGATCCACAAATGTAGGATGGGTGATAGGTGGCTTGACTCTTGTACTTATCAAAAGGCTCTGGGGTCTTAATAGATCACAAGCTAAACATGAGTAAACTGGGATGCAGCACCAAAAAAAGAAAATGAAATACTAGACTGCATCAACAGAAATACAGTGTTTAGAACAAACACTCATTCTGCTTTGGTTGGACCCCACCTGGAATACCAGTTCTGGACACTATATTTCAAGAAAGATATTGAAATGTTGGAATGTGTCCAGAGGAGAGTGACCAGGATGGTAAGAGGTCTGGAAATCAAGCCCTATGAAGAACATTTGAGGGAGCTGTGTATCTTTATCTTGGAAGAAAGAAGGCACTTGCAGAGGTGATATGATAACCACTTGGAGCAAACTCTGCAGCTCCAGAAGGCAAGACACAAAGCACTGATTCCAAACTGCAAGAAAGGTACAGAGGAAACTGATATGTTGTTCTGTTACATCTCATATCTCTTGCCTGCACAAGGTGCCCCATAGACTGCTTGGCACTTGGGTGTAGTTGACAGCCTCAGACAAACTGATTGTACTGAAATCTAATCTTGTTGCCTGTATAGGTCACATCTTTTTAAACAGCCCAAATCTTATACGCTAGAGAACTTCTGCTGAGAACAAGGGCCTACTAGAGTAGTAATGCAGGATTCCGCTTGCTGGTTTTCCTGGGAGGAAGAGCTTTCTCCCAAGGAGACCTCCTACTATTGAGAAGGACTTTTCTTCTGAGGAGTCCTCCTCTGCAGCCAAGAAGTTCATCCTTGAAGAATGTGAGGACTGTGGACACATTCAGATGTTCCCTGAGTGACAACAGCTCCCTGCTGGTTGATCCTTCTAGTCCAGAAGCACCCTTGAATTGCTCCTGATGTGAACAGCAACAATCTACCTGCATAGAAATCTTCCTGTGCTCTGTAATGTGTCTACATTAGACATGGGGACGAATAAAAAAACGTATTGCAATATTCATGAAAAATCGCTGATTCGTTAAATATTCGTCCCTTCATGTTCGTCAGTTCCAGAGACCCCGATGAATAAGAAGGGACGAATATTTCCCCATTTTTATTCGTCCCCCATAGGAAGAGAGGGAAGGGTAGCCTTCTTCTTCCTATGGCTTTCCCATTCTGCCTACGGGCCCGCAGATCAGCTGATTGGCGGGCCGATAGGCAACCACCCACCCCCACAGCCTATCCCCTCCCCCTTCTTCTCCCTACCTTAGCCACTGCCACCATCCAGCGCTGCCGCTGCGGTCTCCAGCTGGCCTCCGCAGCCATGGCCTGCAGTAAGGGACACTGGCTGCCCTTTGCAAAGATGGCGGCTGCAGCTTCCCTACCCTAAATGAAGCTGTGGCCGCCATCTTTGCAAAGGGCAGCCAGTGTCCCTTACTGTGGCAGCGCAGCAGGGGGGTCAGGTTTTTTTCTCTGTCTAACCCCCCCCCCCCCAAATTGACAAATAAATTCGTGCTTCATCGGTTCATGGGGGGGAGCTTCGTGCTTTGTCAGCTTTGACGGATCACAAAGCAGGACGACTCGCCAAAATGGTGAGTTGTCCCCATCTCTAGTCTACATCCCCTGCACTGCAGGTGCCATATTCTGTTCTCCAAATCTGGGTAGCCTAATTTGTATGATATGCAAATCTAGCACATTAATTCTTACATAGTTTTTCTAGCACTAAGTTTAGCCTTGGTAACATTTATATTAGGGGGTAATATATGGCCCATGGAAGCAGGCAGCCCCAGCACCATTTTTGCTGCCCTCCGCCCCCAAACACAACCCCAAAGATTTAAATTCTTGTTTTGAAATAGGTTTGCTTGTTTGCTTTTCCTCACATAATTAATTCAGTTTGTATTCAACCATGAACGTATTTCACACTCATTTCTGTCTTCAATGTCTCATTTCCATATAGTTTCCTGCCACTGGATGTGCAGATTTTACATAACGGCAATGTGGATTTATTTTGTCAGATCATTTAGTGTGGCCCGTTGAGTGGTTTTTCTTTCAAGGCCTATATAGGACTCATCCCAAGTCCATAACCACCAAACTATATGTGAATGATAAACAATAAAATTGTTAATTTGTTAATATTTTCAGCTGGACTTAATTCCTAGCAAATATACTGAGGATTGCAAACCAAATATGTACCTTTTTACAGCTATGAAAAATTAATGAAATACATACTTTGCCAATGAATTAAGATTTCATCATTTTGGACCATACTACTTCAGGCTCCTGACAAGGTCTCTCCTCTGTAGGCGAGTGACATCCTATGGTGGTGATGTCATACTCCTTTGCTACCTGGAATGTCCGGGGGCTTTGACCTTGGAACTTCTGGCTTCACTATACCACTGGTAACACCTTTATTACCAACTGTGAAAAGGCACAACATTCACCGTGCAAGCTTTTGGAATAGAAAACAAATCTTTTTGTCATGTAATGGGGAAAGAGACATCATGCAAACTTTTCCTCACATTAAATCCCACTTAGTTCCACCTCTGACAATACACCTGACACAAAGAGGGTTTTTTTAACCTTAAAAGCTTGCACATAAGATTTTGTACCTTTTTAGTTAGCCTAATCAATGTATTGTTTCATCAAGGATTTTTTCATCTGTTTTATGACCGATATGGCTTCCCTTGAGAAGAAACAAAGAAAGAGTGTAGAAATACAAATACAAGGAAAATGTTTCTTGCTAGGCCTTCCTCCTACTCTAGCAGTTGTATACAGTCAACCCTCGATTTACGAATTTAATCCATTCCGGATTAACGTTCGTATGTCGAAACGTTCGTATGTCGAACTATGCATTCCCATAGGAATGCATTGAAAACCCATTAATCCGTTCCGGATTAAAAATACCCCAAAAAAAGAAATGAAAAATAAAACACTTGCAGTCCCACGCTGGGACTGCAAAACACACACACACAAAAAACCCCAAAAACATCCAAAAATAAACATTTCAGCAAGTCTGAAATTTTTTTGCTGGGACTGCAAAAAAAATCACCAAAAAAAACACAACAACAAACATACCCCCCCAGCCCAAAACCCACCCAGAGCAATTTATAAAAGCAGCAACTTACTGGTCTGAAGCCTCCCGGGGGTCCCCCGCCACCACCATTGCCGCCTTCCGAGGCCTCCCAGGGCTTGCCCAGCACCATCCGAGGCAAGCCTCGGAACGGAAAAAGGCAGGGGAAAAGGGCGGGAAATTCAAAAATGGTGCTGGGCAAGCCTCTGAAAGCGGTGATCGCCGCGTGGGGGGACCCCCGCCAGTCCTCCAATGGTGCAGGGGAAGCCTTAGGAAGCTTGCCCAGCACCATCGGAGGACTGGCGGGGGTCCCCCGCCACCGCGATCGCCGCTTTCAGAGGTCCCCCGCCAGTCCTCCGATGGTGCTGGGCAAGCCTCCGAACGGAAAAAGGCAGGGAGAAAGGGCGGGAAATTCAAAAATGGTGCTGGGCAAGCCCTGGGAGGCTGAGTTTTGAATTTCCCGCCCTTTCCCCCTGCCTTTTTCCGTTCGTAAGTTGAGGCTCCGTTCGCAAGTCGATATAAATTTTTGCGATCAGAGCCGTTCGTAAGTCGAAATGTTCGTAGGTAGGGCCGTTCGTAGGTCGAGGTTTGACTGTATGTTGAGAGATTTTTATTTTATTTTATTTTTTGCATGACGGAGCATTACGCCATATGAGTCCCTACCTGGAATTAGAGGAAATATAGTTTGGATCTAAGATTATCATCACCATACATGGTGTTTCAAACAATAGATTTTTCTGCAGGAGAAAGAACAGAGGAGAAAAAAAATGAAGAAAGGCACGGCTGATGCCCTTTGGGGTTTTCCTCCCATATGACAAGATGAGAAGAAGAAGATATCCGGTAATTAGATGCCCAGCTGAAATAGTAGATTGGACTCAAAATGAATTAGAAGAATTGGATGAAAAAACACTGGAAAGTGGGCAGTTATATTTGCCACAAAAAACTGGAGGCCATGGATTACTGCAAATACAACAGGTAGTAGAAGAGGAAAACAGAAGCCTAAATGGTTATATTACCGTTTAGTAGAGAAAAATTACTTAAGGTGGTGAAAATTGAGAATATTTTGAAAACAACAGAAACAAAGACTCAATATAAGAAACAACAATTAGCAAATAAATTAAACAGTTTGAAAAATAAACCACTACACAAACAACATCTAAGAAATATGCGTAGAAGCTATAGCAGTAATACAACATGGGTATGGCTAAAAAACGAGGACCATTAATCAAAAAAAAATCAGAGGCCTGATTTTTGCTGCACAAGAACAAGCACTCCAAACCAAGGTGATGAAAGCTAAGATTCAAGGAATTACTGCTAACAGCAAATGTTGACTCTGCCAAGAAAAAATGAAACTGTGTCGCACCTTATCTGTGAATGTCCAAAGACTGCACAAACAGATTACTAAATTAGACATGATAGAGTAGCAAAATTAGTGCACTGGTCGTTATGCAAAAAATATAACTTGCCGGCCTCCAAAAACCAGTGGGAAGATCAGGTAGTGAAGGTGTCAGAAAATGACGATGTGAAGAACTTGTGGGATTTCTGGATCCAAACTGATAGACACCTTGAACATAACACACCAGATGTAATAGTAATAAAACAGAAATGTCTGGATCATTGACATTGCAATTCCAAGAGATGCCAGAGTTCAAGATAAAGAACTAGAAAAACTAACAAAATACAGAGACGTGGCAATTGAATTATCTTGCTTGTGGATGAAACACAGTTCACAGGTCCCCTGTAGTCATTGGGGTTTTGGAAACAATATCAAGAAATTTCACACAGTATTATAAGTAGTTGCAGATTACAGAAATAATACCATCAGAGCTACAAAAAACCGCAGTATTCGGAACAGCATATACACTACATCGATATTTAAAGATACTTAGGTTTTTGGTTAAAACTTGTATCTGTTATGCAATAATAGTCAGTGTTTTTATAATTTTGTTTGACTGGGCCAGGTACTTTTGAAGAATAATACCCTGTTTCCCCGAAAATAAGACAGGGTCTTATATTAATTTTTGCTCCAAAAAACGCATTAGGGCTTATTTTCAGGGGATGTTTTATTTTTTTTCATGTACAACAATCTACATTTATTCAAATACAGTCATGTCATCTTCTGGTTGCTGCACAATGCTGCACAATGGTGGAGGGCGGGGTTTCACTTAACTGGGGCTTATTTTGGGGGTAGGGCTTATATTACGAGCATCCTGAAAAATCAAACTAGGGCTTATTTTCAGGTTAGGTCTTATTTTGGGGGAAACAGGGCAATAATCTTAGAACTGCAGAACTGGAAGATGCACAGTGGGGAATTGAACTCCATTTCTAAAACATCAAACTATCTATGCTTTTAGCCAACTATATACACAGTCACTGGAGAAGTGGAGAAGGAAGAACAGGAAAAAATAGCACAAATGAATGCTAAACTGAAAAGAGAAGTAATTGCTACACAAAAAAATGTGAAATACTTAACCAACGTTATGTTATGAAGTATAACCATCTCACTCCAAGAGCAAAAGTTAAAAAAAACACCTCAGCACAGAGCTGAAGACAGAGTCAGTCAATTAGCAATACACATATTTAATATTCCCATCCCAATATATATTATCTACTTGCCATGAAAAACCAACCCATCTTTTTAAAAACATCTCATAGTTTATCTGGATGTTATAAATAATAATGGACAACATGTAGACTGGGGACAGAGTTCCTTCGCCTACCATTTTGGGGTGAGCTCCCTACCCCATTTGGTGCATGTTCTGCTATTGCCTAGTGGTGTGCTGAACACCAAAGAATTTATATATGCATCGGACATAACCTATGTGACTTTTTGGGTTTTTTAACAAAATAATGTCAGGGAAACAGCACCATAGTTCACTTACATAGTGAAAAATCACATAATTTTGTGACAGATGCTTTGTAGCCCCTATATTATATAGCAATCAGAACAGGAAGGGTTGACCTTTAGACCTCTTATAGGAGAAGCTCAAATTAGAAGCTAGAGTCAATGATCCATACGGTCCCTTCCAGCTCTGAAGTTCTAAGATTATTATGGCTTCTCCATCTCCTACTTCTAATTATGCAGTCTATTTCATTCTGTATTGACCATCTGGTGATGCCGACATGTACAGTTGTGTGTTTGGTTGTTGAAGTATGAAATTGCAATAAATAGACTGTTGGTATCAGAATTCTATGAGTTGTACTCCTGCATTGTTTGACTCTTAGGCCTAATTGTCCAACAAGATTTGGTTCTGCTTTATTTCCTACTTTTGTGTTCCAATCACTTATGATCATCAGTACATATTGTTTTAGTGTGTGATCAGTTTCCTTCTTGAAATTTGCATGAAAGATTTTGATTTCCTTCTTCAGCAGCTGCAGTTGGAGCATAAAGTTGAATGATGGTTGTGTTGATAGGTTTTTCAAGAAGCCTGATTGATTTTATTCAGTCAGATTTTTCATTATATCACCTAACTGCTTATGCTGCATCTTGGTTCAGTATTAGAGCCACTCCATATCTTTTGATTTTGTCATTTCCACAGTAATACTGTACACTGTAATTATCTGACTGAAAATGTTCTGTTCCATTCCACTTTAGCTTAACAAGCACTGCAATATTTAAATATTCCACTTCTTGCTTTACAGTTTCTAGCTTACCTTGATTCATACTTCTTATTTCCATGTTCCAAGTGTATGTGTCATGCAGCATTGGATTTTCCTTCTAGTTCTGCACATATCAGCTACTAGATATTCTTTCAGCTTTCACCTAGTTGCATCATTAGCAACAGTGATATTTGTACTTGTCCTTTCCTCTTCCTCGGTAGCTGATTGAGTGTCTTTCATCTTCCAGCACTATATTTTATTTCATTTTGGACTGTCCTCTCATAGGGTTTCAAGGTAAAAATGTTCAGAAGTGTTTTTTTGTTAAGTAACAATAACAATAATACATGTAGTGAAGCAAAATGCTCAGTCAGTTAGAGAACTGACATGTTGCAGTCTGGATTCTGTAAGAGAAGAGAAAGTTGCCAGCTAATTATGGGGATGAAAACCTCCCACAGAGGCAGGCTGAGGACTCGGAAATAGATTACAAATATGGAGGACGTTGTTCTCCTTGATGTAAACCTTACATAAAACAGTTATTTCCCCATATGGTTTCATTTTTCATGCTGCTGAAGCAAAAGAGAATCCACCAACCCTTTGTAGAAGCATAAATCCTTGTTGTTTCAACTGAGCAATCGTCAGTGTATAGCTGGAAGCCAGAGATCATTGGGGCAAACATGGAAGTGCTTCAGGAATAAAGCCCTCAAATGTTGTGCTTCTAAACAAGACATTAGCAAAGGAAACTAAGAAAGACCGAAGGCAAGTTCCAGAACACCCGCAGAAGACAGCAACAGGAAACCACTTCTAAGTACTTTATGCCTTACATTTGAGGCCTTTCTCCCAGGTTAGCCAAATTTAGGTGTCTGTCAAGTAGAAGCATCACAAGTCCACCTGGGACAACACTAAACACAGAGGGGTGGGGGGAACATAATCTGTCTGTTAGGCAGAACTCTGAGAATGGAGAATTTGAGAGTTGTAGCCCAAGGAAGCCAAAAATCCCATCCCTAGCAGCATATGCAGGGAAATCCCTTAGATATGTGTGTGTAAAGCAAAAAGGGGAAACTCCCAAACAGCCCAATGAGGACTCTGTCTGCTGAATCACTCTTAAGCAGTAACTTAGATATACCTTCATTACTGAGGAAAGAAATGAATTATGATGACTAGTTAGTGATTAGAAACTACAAATTTCCAAACTCTGAATGGCTTCAGGAAAAGTGTATTATTGGGAGACTGAGGTAACAAGGAGGTAATCATAAAGATGAGTCAGAAAAAAATGCCAGAAGACTTAAGGTCAGGAAAGAGATGTGGGAGGAAGCCAGGATTGTAAGAGAGACCGGTAAAGAAACAAAGGAAGCGAAGGAAGTGGTTGGACCAGACTGAGGAACTTCCCAGAGTTAGAGGTGCAACGGATTTCTTGAAATTTAGCTCTCAGCTGCGAAGTTTTCTAACACAGTTGCTGCGGATTTTGAGGGCAAGGTTGTAACATCGCTCTGAAACAAGCAAGCATCCACTGATGTCTGTTGTTGTTTTAGCAAAATTTGTCCACAATGAAATGTCCCTTATGGCAGTGACTCAAAAAAAAAAAAAAGTTTAAGTGTGTCTGTGGGCAGATTTGTGCCTGTCTACCTCCTTCTGGCCCCTTCAAGGATTGCTGCCTTGTCGTGGCAAAGGGGCTTGAGTAATTCAGAGAAGCTATGGGCTATACCATGCAGGGACACCCAAGACGGACAGGTCATAGTGGAGAGTTCTGACTAAACGCGATCCACCTGGAGCAGGAACTGGCAAGCCACTCCAGTATCTTTGCCAAGAAAACTCCATGAACAGAACCAAAAGGCTAAAAGATACGACGCTGGAAGATGAGCCCCTCAGGTCGGAAGGCGTCCAACATGCTACTGAGGAAGAGCGGAGGACAAGTACAAGTAGCTCCAAGTGCTAATGAAGTGGTTGGGCCAAAGCCGAAAGGACGCTCAGCTGCGGACGCGCCTGGAAGTGAAAGGAAAGTCCGATGCTGCAATGAAAAATACTGCATAGGAACCTGGAATGTAAGATCTATGAACCTTGGTAAGCTGGATGTGGTCAAACAGGAGATGGCAAGAATAAACATTGACATCCTGGGTGTCAGTGAACTAAAATGGACGGGAATGGGCAAATTCAATTCAGACGATTACCATATCTACTATTGTGGGCAAGAATCCTGCAGAAGAAATGGAGTATCCCTGCAATGGCTGTCCCTGCACGGCATAGCCCCTGGAAAAGACCCTGATGTTGGGAAAGTGTGAAGGCAAGAGGAGAAGGGGACGACAGAGGACGAGATGGTTGGACAGTGTCATCGAAGCTACCAACATGAATTTGACCCAACTCCGGGAGGCAGTGGAAGACAGGAGGGCCTGGCGTGCTCTGGTCCATGGGGTCACGAAGAGTCGGACACGACTTAATGACTAAACAACACCCCCTTCTGGAACCCAAGCCATCTGGTGTCCAGGGGAAACCAGGGGAAACTATGCAGATTGGCCCCCTTCCACACAGATGTGTGCTAGGAGGGTGTGACACAGAAACATGGTTCTACAGTAAACTTCCATCATCTTTCCATTTTTCTTTTCGAAAAACCCAGCACTAGTCTGATGTGGGGGCCCGGCTGGCTCCCTCTCCAGCAGCTCCATGTGGTGATCAGGAAGGGTGTTGGGGCATGCCAGGAGGGTTGTGGGGGGTGGTTCCTCTCTCTACGTTTATGGTTTGTAATTATATTTGGGAGGGGGCATAAGAGTTATACATGGATTTTGAACTACATGGGGGTCTGGCACCCCTTACCCCAGGGTTGTTTAAGGGAGAAGTGTATTTATGTTTCACCTTTCTACTAGTTAGTTCAATATCTGGCTCTCCTTCCCCACTCCATTTTATCCTGACAACAACCCTGTAAGGTAGCTCAAGCTGAGAGACAATGAGTTACCCAAGGCTCCCCAGTGAGCTTCATGGCTGAGTGGGAACTTTCCTTCCTCTTCTACTGGATCACCTTCCTACCCACACTGAATAGAACAAGCAAGACCTACCTACCTCCTTTCCCATCTCCATCATACTTGCTTCTACTGCCTGCAGCAAAAACAGCATAATCGGTGGAAAGGAGATAGGAGGAAAGGAGGTGGCTGGGTAGGGAGAGAGAATGGACCCTGTGATGTCCTACAAATTGCTTTGGGGTGAGCCAGTTTAGAATATGTGCGAGTACCTGGGCTAATGGAAGTGGGAAAACCAACTTCCGCTTTGCTCAAAGTGCATTTTTGCACCAAAACAAGAGGCCACAGGAGACAGGTGCCTTATTTTTTAGAGAATACCCATCCCCCTGAAATGCAATTATTTTGACAGTGCTGCCATCTAAGATGATGATGATGTTCAATGGTACATTGCCAAATTTGGAAATGTCTGTGGAGAGCCGGGGGCTACAGGAATAACCTTAGGATCTCATGCCGCCTGCAGGCCAGGTGTTGCCAACCTCAACATGTTTGTTTGTTTATATATTTCTATACCACTGGCTTAGTGTACAACACTACTCTAATATAAAAGCAATTACCCAAAACATCAACAAACACAATATAATAACCAATATAGAAGGCATTTCATCCCAGTTTCAAAGGAAGGGGCTCGGAATTACTGATAAAGTGAAATTACACTAGTTAAACTCAAAGGCCACCCTACTGTATGCCATGCAAATCAGCAAAAGCCAAACAGATATCTGTGGACCAGCAGCTGAATTGTATTTTTAAAATCAGAATTCAGAGATGCCCAGATAATTATAAGCCCATTAGGGTTAAATTCCTTAATTTCCAACAAAGGGCAGGGAGGAAGACTTGGAAATGTTCCATGCAGAGATGCCTGAAGGCAGACATTCAAGCAGAAAGAGAACCAAATAAAAAAAGCTTTAGTGTGAACCCAATAGTAGCAATTCCCAGTGTAAGCCAGAGAGTAAATAGAGTGCAGCCATTGTGACAGAGGGCAGACAGATGGACAGCAAGGTCTATACTCTGGCAACCGGAAAACAAAGACACATGACAAGTATGTTATCTTAGATGATCATCTGCAGCACAAGATTTCCAATTAAACTGCAGAAACAATTTCCCTCTTGACAAAAGCTATAAAGGGGGAAAGAAAGATATGGCGGGAGATTCCGAACATTTGTAGTTTGATTATGAGCTTGTTCACCAGGCATGTAGTTCTTGTGTGTGTTTGGACAGATGGTTCAGCAGGGATGATGCAAGCTCTCCTGCCATCTGAGGTGAGAAGAGAAGACCCACTTCCTCTACAAAGGGCCTCTTCTGCTTCCCCTTCAGTGTGAATGCTCCTACAGAGAGGTGGGAGAGAAGAACTGGGCAGTGATAATGGTGGCAGCACACACAGCACGGTGGTGGTGGTGCTCCGTGCATGTCACCAAAGAAAATTGGGGGGGGGGGGGCAGTACAGTCGAATCCTTGCTGCTCTGTGCCACCTCTCCAGCCTGACCACTGCTCACATGGCTAATCAATCGTTGGCTGTTTAAATAATGATGGCTCTGAAGATCTCCCTCAGAGCCATCATTATTTAAACAAGGCATTGTGGGAAGGGTGGCTTAAATGCATGCCTGATCACTGGCCAACTGGTTATATCTGTAACTGGGTAAGGGGAGAGGGTGAGAACCCTCCATCTTAGTTTAACCATCTTTACACTTTCCCCTCCCAGAATGATAATTAATCCAGACTACAAAATGTCTTGAATGTTTTGACAGAAAGACCATATGAGCTTGGAAGTATCTTGTGAAAAGGTATTTAATCTGTTGGGTTTAATGACATGGGAAACAACGTCACATTTTGCTGTTAATGTATGGACAAATGTGGTCATTAAACATTTAGTGCAATGAATACTACGATTTTTTTATTTCAGTATTCTTTGCCAATATCTCTGGTCAGTGATTTGAGATAAGGAGCTGTTCAAAGCCTGGGAAGATCATGCTGCGGAATAAGCTTGAGTTTGCACTCCTAGAAGGTTTTCATACAACCAAGGTTTTGGTGTGCAGACTTATTAAGTTTTGCCTGAAATAGGAGCTCTGGTTTGCTGACCACCTATGAATTCTTTAAAAAAAATCGATTCTTGCCATTTTTTTAATAACAATAAGGGAATCAGTATAATTTAGTATGTAATGTTGGACTAGGTTCTCAGGAGACCTCAGTTCAAATTCCCACTCAGCCACAGAAAGTCATGGAGTTGGCCATAGTAAACCACTCACTGACCGTCTCTCACAACCTGAAAAGTAGATAAGGGTTGTTGAAGGTTGGAAGCAATTTATTATGTGTAACAAAATATAACAATTAACAGAAGAAATCAAATTTTTTCACTACTATTGCTTTTCCAGGCTCATAATAAAATTTAATTTTTATGCTAAATAAATTAATGAATTAATAAATACATTATACACTTCTCCCTTGAATTGTATGAGTCTGAGCAGCATGCCTTTGGTTATACACAGATCGTTTTCCATAAATGAATAAATATTTAAATAAATAAATAAATAAATATTCAATGCATACTGTGCTGCTCTTAGTCTCCAGGAAGTGGCATGAGAAAGATGAGTCTTGGACTCACTAAGGCCTCTGTTATTGGTGGTATGGTTGCCCATGGTCCTATGGGGGCAGCCCGGCCGGCACCTCACCTGAAATGGCAGCTCCACACGGTGGGGCATGCCGGGAGGCTGACTTTGGTCAGGGGAGATCTGTATGTGTGTGTGTTTATTAACTGTTTATACTTTGTAGTTACATTTTTGTGACGGTAAGAGTTATATTTTTTATTTTTTTTATTTATTTATTATTAGATTTTTACCCCGCCCCCCTAGACAAAGTCTACTCGGGGCGGCTTACATACATAATAAAAACATAATAACATTAAAACATCATAACATTTAAAACAGCATAATTTTAACATTTATATTAAATTAAATCAGTACCAAGATGATAAGAGTAAAAATCAGTTATTGACTGGAGGGAAGGCCTGCCTGAAAAACCAGGTTTTCAAATGAGTTTTTAAAACGCCCAGCGAGGGTGCCAGACGAATTTCAGTAGGGAGGCTGTTCCATAGCCGAGGGGCCACTGCCGAGAAGGCCCGGTTTCTTGTTCTTTCTTTCCGGGCCTCTCTCGGCGTTAGGCCCCTCAGCCGTCCCTGCTGGCTATTCTGGGTGGTTCGGGTAGATCTAGGTGGGAGAAGACGATCTGCCAAGTATCGAGGTCCCAAACCGTTTAGGGCTTTATACGTCATCATTAACACTTTGAAGTCAATGCGGAAACGAATGGGCAGCAAATGCAAGGCAGCCAGAGTGGGAGAGATATGCTGATATTTCCTCACCCCACTAAGGAGCCTGGCTGCCGCATTCTGCACCATTTGAAGTTTCCGCATCAATCTCAAAGGCAGCCCCACGTAGAGCGCATTACAATGGTCTAATCTCGAGATTACGAGCGCATGGACAAGAGTAGTGAGGGCCTCCCCATCTAGATCTATATGTGGATCCCCATCTATATGTGGATTTTGAACTACAGAAGGATCCAGTGTTCCTCACCCCAGCATTGTTGAAGGAAAAAATGTATTTCTGTTCAGGGGAGATCTTCTCGGTCTTCTCCCCAACATAATTACAGTAATGTGGTGGGAGAACAGGACCCGATTTGCTGACTCGAGTCCCACTGTCCCATATCTGCTGGTGTCCTCAAAGGGAGAGAGAGCTGAAACAGGAAGACCATTGTACCTCTGGTGAGCAGGCCCAGCATTGCAGATTTGTGTGAAGCAATGGGAGAATAGTGGAAGGCAACGCCAAAGAGTGTGGTAGTACAATAGTGTAAATGGTGAGGGCAATCCTGCTCCCCCACCCTCCATACAACTACAACTCTGAGAGCTCAAATTTTCCAGAAAAGATTTGAGCACAAACATTCTGCCTGTAGTTCCTGATACATAAATGCAAATGAGTGCTTTGCACAGCAGAAAGCAAGCCATGACTGCAGAGGCTTTAGGCAGTCTGCACAGGCAAATCTTAAGAGGATTTAAGCTCTATATTTTAAAAGACTTTGCTACACATTGTTGCAATTAAGCAGAAATAAATTAATCGTCAGTCCCTGTCAGGATTTAGTCCAACTATGACCTATGATTCGTTTGAAATATGATGCTGGAGGAGAGCTTTGTGGATACCCTGGACTGCCAGAAAGACAAACAAGTTGGTCCTAGATCAAATCAAGCCTGAACTCTCTCTGGAGGCAAAAATATTGAATCTGAGGCTGTTCTGCTTTGAGCACATCATGAGAAGGAGGGATTCTCTGGAAAAGACGATGCTGGGAAAGGTGGAAGGCAGCAGGAAAAGAGGAAGAGCAAACGTGAGATGGATTAACTCCCTAAAAGAAGCCACAGGCTTGCGTTTGTGAGGGCTGAGCAGGGCAGTTGAGGACAGAAGATTTTGATGATTGCTCTTTCATTGGGTCGCCATACGTTGGGATCAACTTGACAGCGCATAACAACAAATCTCACAGAGTTGTTGTGAGGTTAACGTAGGGAAGAAGAGTGGCACTGAGCTCGTTGGGGAAAAGGCAGGATAGAAACAGAATAAAATAATGCATTCACCACATTTGAAAGGGATCCCTCACTGGTTCTCTTGAGTGGTACTAAGGTCTGCTGTTAATAATATATATACTGTATATATAAAAACACCAAACAAACAGATAACTACAATGTATTTGCTTCATTCAAAGATCCCAGGATGTCTGAGGTTTGTTGCAAAGTGGTGAAAACAGTTAGAACAGGCTATCCTGGGGACCAAGAGATGGACCACCGCTAAGCTTAAATAGATTATTTTCCCACTGAAACAAGATTTCAGGCGCCTCAGAAAACTGCCATTAAGTTTGCTAAAAATCAAACAGACATGCTGTGCAATGTTTTTCATGTTTTAAAAGGCCATCTGCCATTGTATAACTGGATGGCACAAACATGTATTGGTGTGACACTCATTTTCGGTAACAAATCTTAAAAAATGAAGCAGGTAGCAAACAAAACAAATGGTTCTGAAAATCAGTGCATTTTCAGTTCTTTGCAGTTGAGTGGCATCCATTTAAGTCATCCAGACCAATGATACCCACACAAAATACCTCAGAGTGACTAGGGGGAGAAACCTCAGCTTAATTGGCTATTGTATTTGAGAACGAAGAGACAAACCACAGCAATATTGCAAACCTGCTGTCCAGTGCAGTTCTTTCTATGCTATAGATTAATTGTAATTGTTTGTTTGTTTTTACCCCATCTTACTCCTTAAAAAGGGCTCAAGACCTTTCCATCCATGTACCAATGTCCATCTTGGACAGAATTAGGAAATTCTGAGCAATGGTTTAGCTAGAAGAAAGCAATTATTCCCATAGCCACCCAGAGAATGGAAGGATCAATTTGCAGAATTAATAGTGTGGTACATCTTTCCATATCTGAAGCAAATAGTTTGGAGCCATGACAAATGGCTATTCCCTTCCACATTCAACAGATGTAGAACAGATGCATGTTGATCAGAGCTGTGTATCTTTGAGTTTTAGAGCTGGAAGTGACCTTTCAAAGTCATATAATCCGGTTCTCAACCTTTAGCCCGCTTGATGTTTTGGACTCCAGCTCTCAGTTTCCCTGGCAATTGGCTACTCCCAGGTTTTGAGAGCTGACGTCTGAAACATCTGGAGTGCCAAAACTTCTCAAAGCTTGAGAGCCACTGCGTTAGCCTACCCCCTGTGAGCTAGGGCCCATAGGAAGGGCCTGCCTCGATGTCCCATTGGCCCTCCATGGGTCCCTGCCAATGATGTGCCTAGGTGGTTCCCTTCTCCAGGGTATTACCCCAGTGCACTTCCTTCCCTAGGACCAGGAGGAAGGATGGATTATTAGGTGTGGGAAGGGGTGCGAAGGACAGAAAGGTGGAGTCCAAGGAGGAGTCCTGCCAAAAGGGGAGTATTAAGGAGATTGTCCCAGGCAAGGAAAGATAAGACTTTGGAGCAGCTGGAGGAGGAGGAAGAAGAGGAGAAGGAGAGCAAGATTGAAGAGTGAGCAGATGCTCCAGACTGGAGCCCTCCTTTAAGCTACATCCTCTCATGCTCACTACTGAAAGAACTAGCCATAGGGGGACGCATCAGAAAATCAGACCGGCCTGCGATCAGTGGGAGTCATGCCTGAAAGCAGGAGGAAAGAAACTGATGCGGTGCAGCTGAACTACAGCTAAACTGGTCAGGATTTCTAGAAGTTCTCTAGTCCGAGAACATCTGGGGATCCAAGGTTAGGAACCACTGCTCTAGATGACTCCACTTTGAATGTAACCAGTGTAGTACCCAGTATTCCCAATGCACCCTGATACACCAAGTCAAAGGATACTCTTCTATCCATGGATGATGGTGAGGTGGTGACCTATCAAATATCTAGCTTCTGTCCATTTTCTGCTCCTGACTAGGTTCTCAGTCATCTGGCAGAGCATGACATAGAGGCTGACAAGTTTGGTTTGATGTCTCACAAGTAGGGATGGGAGAGAATTTAATCCAGCTGACATTTTTAAGTGAGCCTACTAAATCACACTTCCCAGTCTCATTGGAGGACTCTTATCTTTCAGCCTGTGCCTCTTTCTGAATTTTGCAGTGCAGTTTGCATTTCAAAAATGAGGACAATAAGGAAAACCATTCATATGAAAGGGGGTGTCATAGGGAGAAATGCACACAGTTTTCAAACAAGCTTTTTAAGATTGGAAAATATATATACTGGTTTGTTTGTTTGTTTGTTTTGCATACAACTCTGTGCTACTATGGCCAGTTTGTAATGCTTTCCATTTCTGGCCAACTCTCAAGAGTTTTTAATGCAGACCTGTAACAGGTTTTCTCCTAGGCCAAGGGAAAAGAATCGTGGGCTTTTAAAGGATGGGTTGTGCTTAAAGGGTCAGCACACATTTAACTCACTGTTCCTAGAAACAAAACATCCTTTGCATATAATGCGCAATACAGCCAACAGTCCTGCATATGTGTTCTGTTTCAGGTACTGTCACAATATGGAGTGGCAGAGAGCAGGACCCAATTAAAATGTTCTTTGGGGAGGATGACGTGAGGGGATTTGTTCATGCATTGTGCCCAATTAAAATGTTCTTTTGGGAGGTTGACGTGAAGGGATTTATTTATGTGTTGGATTTGACTAAACTCCTCTGTGGTCAAAAAGGAATGTTCCCCACAAGTTAAACTGTGTACAGAGGGAGACTTTGGGAAGAAGGGAGGTCACTGGACAGGAGCACAAGTTTTGGTTCTTACTCTCAGTTTATCTGGAGTCTGTGGCTCTCTCTCTGAATCCATCTCTCTAATTATGGCCCTCCCCTTCTCTTTCTCTATTTCTGACACCCCTTTACTGCTTCTCCTTTTCTTTCTTTGGCCGACCAAAGAGAATTTGCTGCCTCAAGTGAAGGTCAAAATGTGACCAATGTGAATCTTATTCATCAATGCCGTGCTCTCAGAACTAACGGTAGGACCGGCCCTATTTACTTGACTTCTATGGTCACAAATGGTGAAATTTTTTCCTAGAGCAGCTCATTGCTGCTGCTGTCAAGTCAGTATGCAGACAAATTATTCCAGTCTGGATCATTCTAGAATCTGGAACATAAATTTATTTATTTATTTATTTTTCTGGCTTTTACCCCGCCCATCTAGATTCAACGAATCTACTCTGGGCGGCTTACAGTCCGAGTATAAAACAAAAATTAAAACAACAATATCAACAACATAGAGATAGGCAAAGTCCAAGATGGTAAGACATAGAAACTAAGAAATGGAAGGGGGAAAGGCCTGCCTGAAGAACCAAGTCTTCAGCTTGTTCTTATAAACTCCCAGCAAGGGTGCCAGGTGAACCTCCAGGAGCAAGGTGTTCCAGAGGCGAGGGGCCACCACCGAGAAGGCCTGGTTTCTAGTTCTCTCCTTTCGGGCCTCTCTCAGGGTCAAGCCCCTCAGCCGCCCAGCCTGGCTAGATTGAGTGACACGAGTAGAGCTAGGTGGGAGTAGGCGCACTGTCAGGTATCGAGGTCCTAAATCGTTTAGGGCTTTATATGTAAGCATTAATACCTTGAAGTCAATGCGGAAACGAATGGGCAACCAGTGTAAGGCTGCCAGAGTGGGGGAAACGTGATGATATTTTTTCACCCCAGTTAATAATCTGGCGGCCGTGTTCTGGACCATTTGTAGTTTCCACATCAATCTCAAGGGCAGCCCCACGTAGAGCGCATTACAGTAGTCTAATATCAAGATTACGAGCACATGGACCAGAGTGGTGAGCGCCCCAACATCAAGATAGGAGCGCAGCTAAATCATGCTAAACAGAGTCATTTTGAGGTACAGTATGTCATTGGGGTGATCCTTGCCTCCACATGCAAGGATTGGCCACACCACACCTCAAATAGCCTCGTTTAGCATGATCAAAGCTTCTTTCCCTTTAAAGGGAGAGCTTCCAGTTTCTCAAGATCTTTAAGCGGTTTTGGCAAAGCACGGAACAAGAAGCCGCTTAATGATCTTGAGCAATGGGAACCTTTCCCTTTAAATCTTCCTTGCCTCTAACCTTTGGAGGGGAAGTTTTGCATTTCTTCTTGATTGTTGTAAACAGCAGTGCTTTGAGAGGGCTTTTTAAAAAGGCTGATGTGCTTGAGACAATTTAGAAGAAATGCAAAAGGTCTCCCTTGCCCTCCAAGGTAAACAGAAAGGATGCTTTCCATTTCAGAAGAGCATTAAGTGCCTTCAGGAAAGGGACAGCCAACCAGCCTGTTTGTTTCAATCCCAGTGATCACACATGCGGAAACTGAACCAAAATGGAGTGATCCCTGACTGGAAGCCAAAAAAGTGCAGGTAGGAACTCTCTCAGGATGTGCTGGCACTTACATCGTCTGGTCATTAGCAAACGGAGCAAACCATCCCATCCCCACAGCAGACCAAACAGTGGGACAAATGCCCATGCAGTCCCACCCTCAATGTTGACTTAGGGTGACCCTATGAATGTGTGACCTTCCAAAAGTTCTATCATCAACAGCCCTCCTAACATTCATTATGAAAATTCTTATTGCTAATTAAGGAAAATAGAATCAATTACCTGCACGGTTTGCCAAGTATAGCACAGCTTATACATCGAAAGTCCAGATTTTCTGTTTACTTGTAATGTTGGCTGTTGGAAAAGGCCTGAGTGAGTAGGCCCTTGAATAGCTCAGTGGCCAATGGGTTTCGGGTGATATGGTAGATAAGAGAAGCACTCTTCACCTGGCACCAAAAAGAATATGACCAGTAGCCTGTTGAGTTTCCACTGAATGGAAAGTCCCACCAGCCTAGCAAGGCAGGATCATGCCACTTAAACAAGCATTCCGTGTACACAAGCTCCGATCACCATGAAGGAAACCCTCTTCTTGTGTGATGGCAATGCTTGCGCAATGTGATCAGACACTGGCATGAAGAAGCCAGAGCCAGAAGAGCAGCAGTGCTCCTGCCAGCTCAGTGAAAAAACTAAGAAAAGCTTGCATGTTGCTCCTGGCTGTTTTGGCAGTGCACCAGGGAGCCACGGGATGCTACGGTGCACACTTTGGGAAGCTCTAGTTTAGTGGAATCTCAATGCACAAACTTTGTCAGGCAAATTTGTGGGGAGGGGGAGCTATTACAGTGCAGGGGTATTTGGGTGTACTCTTGGACGCAGCCATCTTTATGGAAGCACAAATATCTGCTGTGGCCAAGAGTGCTTTTAATCAACTTTGGTTGATTGCCCTGCAGTACCCCTACCTGGAGAGGAAATGCCTAACAACATTGATTCATGCGTTAGTAATCTCCAATACAGACTACTGCAACACCTCTCCACATAGGGCTGCCCTTGAAGTTAGTACAGAAATTTTAACAGGTCCAAAATGCAGCAGCCAGGTTGATCACAGGTACCAAGAGATATGAATACATATCCCCAGTCTTATTATGCCTCCATTGGCTTTTTGTCAGTTTCCATGCCTAACTCAAGGTGCTGGTCATTACTTGTAAAGTCTTTAAAGGTTTAGGACCTCGATACCTGTTGGAACGTCTCTCTTACAAAACAGCTACTTGCCCCAACTGCTCTTCTAAGACCATGCTGTTAAAAAATGGTAACACCTAAGAAGGCCAAAAAAGTAAATAACAGGAACCAGGCTTTTTTAGTTGTGGCCCCAAATCTCTGGAATAAACTTCCAACAGAGTTTCGCCAAGTGCCTTCCCTCTCAGTTTTTAAGGAGTTAGTTAAATCAGAATTATTTTAAAGCTGCCTTTTATTAGTGCTTGTTACCTGAGATATTCTAAACTATTTCAATTTGTTTCTTTATTTCAGATAGGTTTAGTTATTTTATTGATTTTATATTTATTTGTCTATTGTATTGTTTTATTCTTTTATGTGATTTAGTATGATTATGTTGTGAACCACCCAGAGAATGCTTGCACTATAAGGCAGTATGCAACAATAAACAAACAAACAAATGTCACCAAAAGGCCCTGTCTTCCAAAGCAAAAAGCAAAAGTGTGCTACTTATATGCCGCCCCATAATGTTTAAAGCACTCTCTGGGTGGTTTACAACTTAATTATGCAGGCCACACATTGCCCTCCCCCAGCAAGTTGGGTATTCAATTTACCAACCTCGGAAAGATGGAAGGCTGAGTGAACCTTGAGCTGGCTACCTGAATTAAACCCGGGTCTTCAACAGTTATGGCTGCAGTACTGCAGTTTAACCATTGTGCCACAATGCTCCAAGTAGCAATCCGGGTTCATATTGCTGTATTCATGCCCTGGAAGCATGTTCATGCTAGATCCTATTCCTGTGAGCAGTCTTAGCTGCCTTGATGCAAGGATACATTTTCTGCCTTTTTTTTTTAATTAGGCATCCTTCAGTCTCGAAAGACTATGGTAACGTGCTCTGTATGGAGGACTTGGAACAGCGTCTAGTGTGGCTGAGAAGGCCAATTCGAGAGTGACAATCCCTTCCACACTGAAGACAAATACAATCTGTCCCCTGTCCAGCTCCCTGATTTTGCTGCTTCCGTGACTGCCTCTTTGCCTCGGTCTGCTGGACAAGGGTCTCTTCAAATTGGGAGAGGCCGTGATGCAACGCCTGCCTCCAGGCTGAACGCTCAGATGTCAGGGTTTCCCATCTGTTGAGGTCCATTCCTAAGGCCTTCAGATCCCGCTTGCAGATGTCCTTGTATCGCAGCTGTGGTCTCCCTCTGGGGCGATTTCCCTCCACTAATTCTCCATACAGGAGATCTTTTGAAATCCGACCATCAGCCATTCTCATGACATGCCCAAGCCAACGTAGACGTCGCTGTTTCAGTAATGTATACATGCTAAAAATTCCAGCTTGTTCTAGGACTACTCTATTTGGAACTTTGTCCTGCCAGGTGATACCAAAAATGCGTCGGAGGCAACGCATATGGAAGGTGTTCAGCTTCCTCTCCTGCCGTGCACAAAGGGTCCAGGACTCACTGCAGTACAGGAGTGTGCTCAGGACACAGGCTCTATAGACCTGGATCTTGGTATATGTCGTCAGCTTCTTATTGAGCCATACTCTCTTTGTGAGTCTAGAGAACGTGGTAGCTGCTTTGCCATAAACCTGGACATTTAACTAGCAAAAGGCTTGACTCCAGAGCATTCTGGGCTTACTGTCCTTCGTGCAAGGCCAAAACGGAATCAGCGTTCATAGAAGTGGATCATTAGCAGACAGGGGGACTGCAAATTAACCTTAAGATACTGTAAAAACAAATGGCATTTTAAATAACGCAAAGGCAAGTAATATTAAAAGTTATTTGCTTGGAGCAATTTTATTTGCATGTAAAATGAGCTAGGAGTATAAATATGTCTGCTCTCTTTATTTAAGCCATGAGTAATTATTTGGTGTAGATGGGTGGTTAAGATTTTGCAACATTAGCATTCATAAAGTGAGAGGAACTCAGACATGAAAAACAAAATTAGATCAATATGTGTTTATTGCAGGGGTTCACCTACCTCACTCCCATCACAACTTTCCCTGTTCCCTTAATACTTTTCTGGAGAGTCTCTTGCAGGAGATTAATCTCAGAAACTGTGCCAACAAGGTGCTCAGTGGGTATCCAGTAACAATGGAATCAATTTCAATCAGAGCTGGAGCAAGAAAAAAAACTTCTTCTTTTTTTGCATTGGGGCCCAAATCCAATTTAGGAAGGGTCCCTGAGGCCCGGGTCCAAGAAGCGGAAAGGCTAAAGGTAGTGGTGGGTGGAGCCATGTATAAATTTTACTAATCTGAACATTTTCTCACCAAGTATACAAATGACAAGTCAACTCTGGCATGTCTGTGGAGGATTAGAGCGAGTGCAATGGCTTCCTGAGCCACAAAGAACGCTTCTGCACGTCTCCTCAGAAGTTAGCCCCAATGCCACCATTTCCTGAGTGCTCAATTCCATACGACAGCTTTCCTGCCTGCAAAGCGCAGCTCAGTTCTAAGAAACAGTTTTCCTCTGTGCAAAGCACAGCTCAGATAATGGAAGTTTTTAAGTCCTTCCTTTTTCCAATCACTCAATGGAGATAACAACAGAAGAACCTTGTGAGTCAAAGGGGGAACAAATGTGGGTCAAAGGTTCTCCATCCCCCCAAAAGACAGTCAGTCTTGGATTCTGAGTAGTGTTTTAGAGCCATAAAACATTCATATTTTGACTTAAAGGTAGCCAGGGATGGGGCCAGGCAGCTATCAGGCAGGAGTTGATTCCACAGATGTGGTGCAACTGCTGAGAACGCAAAATTTCTCATTGTTTCCTTCTGGACCTTTCTCAGGGTCAATTCCCTCAACCGCTACACCTGGGATGAATAAGTAGGGCAGGCAGAACTCATTGGAAGAAAGTGTCCAGGTATCGAGCCCCAAACCATTTAGGGCCTTATATGTTAGTCTCATCACCTTGAAGCTGGCACAGAAACGAACAGGTAACCAGTGTAAGGTGGCCAGAGTGGGGGAAATGTGATGTTGTTGTTGTTTAGTCATTAAGTCGTGTCCGACTCTTCGTGACCCCATGGACCAGAGCACGCCAGGCCCTCCTGTCTTCCACTGCCTACCGGAGTTGGGTCAAATTCATGTTGGTAGCTTCGATGACACTGTCCAACCAGCTCGTCCTCTCTCGTCCCCTTCTCCTCTTGCCTTCACACTTTCCCAACATCAGGGTCTTTTCCAGGGAGTCTTCTCTTCTCATGAGATGGCCAAAGTATTGAAGCCTCAGCTTCAGGATCTGTCCTTCCAGTGAGCACTCAGGGTTGATTTCCTTCAGAATGGACAGGTTTGATCTCCTTGCAGTCCAGGGGACTCTCAAGAGCCTCCTCCAGCACCACAATTCAAAAGCATCAATTCTTCGGCGGTCAGCCTTCTTTACGGTCCAGCTCTCACTCCCATACATCGCTACTGGAAAAACCATAGCTTTGACTATGCGGACCTTTGTCGGCAAGGTGATGTCTCTGCTTTTTAAGACGCTGTCTAGGTTTGTCATCGCTTTCCTCCCAAGAAGCAGGCGTCTTTTAATTTCATGGCTTCTGTCACCATCTGCAGTGATCATGGAGCCCAAGAAGGTAAAATCTGTCACTGCCTCCATATTTTCCCCTTCTATTTGCCAGGAGGTGATGGGACCAGTGGCCATGATCTTAGGTTTTTTAATGTTGAGCTTCAGACCATTTTTTGCGCTCTCCTCTTTCACCCTCATTAAGAGGTTCTTTAATTCCTCCTCACTTTCTGCCATCAGAGTGGTATCATCTGCATATCTGAGGTTGTTGATATTTCTTCCGGCAATCTTAATTCCGGCTTGGGATTCCTCCAGTCCAGCCTTTCGCATGATGTATTCTGCATATAAGTTAAATAAGCAGGGAGACAATATACAGCCTTGTTGTACTCCTTTCCCAATTTTGAACCAATCAGTTGTTCCATATCCAGTTCTAACTGTTGCTTCCTGTCCCACATAGAGATTTCTCAGGAGATAGATAAGGTGGTCAGGCACTCCCATTTCTTTAAGAACTTGCCATAGTTTGTTGTGGTCCACACAGTCAAAGGCTTGTGCGTAGTCAATGAAGCAGAAGTAGATGTTTTTCTGGAACTCTCTGGCTTTCTCCATAATCCAGCGCATGTTAGCAATTTGGTCTCTAGTTCCTCTGCCCCTTTGAAATCCAGCTTGTACTTCTGGGAGTTCTCGGTCCACATACTGCTGAAGCCTGCCTTGTAGGATTTTGAGCATAACCTTGCGTGTGTGTGAAATGAGTGCAATTGTACAGTAGTTGGAGCATTCTTTAGCACTGCCCTTCTTTGGGATTGGGATGTAGACTGATCTTTTCCAATCCTCTGGCCACTGCTGAGTTTTCCAAACTTGCTGGCATATTGAGTGTAGCACCTTAACAGCGTCATCTTTTAAGATTTTAAATAGTTCAACTGGAATGCCATCACCTCCACTGGCCTTGTTGTTAGCCATGCTTTCTAAGGCCCACTTGACTTCACTCTCCAGGATGTCTGGCTCAAGGTCAGCAACCACACTATCTGGGTTGTCCGGGACATCCAGATCTTTCTGGTACAATTCCTCTGTGTATTCTTGCCACCTCTTCTTGATGTCTTCTGCTTCTGTAAGGTCCCTACCATTTTTGTCCTTTATCATGTCCATCTTTGCACAAAATGTTCCTTTAATATCTCCAATTTTCTTGAACAGATCTCTGGTTTTTCCCTTTCTATTATTTTCCTCTATGTCTTTGCACTGTTCATTTAAGAAGGCCCTCTTGTCTCTCCTTGCTATTCTTTGGAAGTCTGCATTCCATTTTCTGTAACTTTCCCTATCTCCCTTGCATTTGGTTTCCCTTCTCTTCTCTGCTATTTGTAAGGCCTCGTTGGACAGCCACTTTGCTTTCTTGCATTTCCTTTTCTTTGGGATGGTTTTTGTTGCTGCCTCCTGTACAATGTTACAAGCCTCCATCCATAGTTCTTCAGGCACTCTGTCCACCAAATCTAGTTCCTTAAATCTGTTCTTCACTTCCACTGTGTATTCATAAGGGATTTGGTTTAGATTATACCTGACTAGCCCCGTGGTTTTTCCTACTTTCTTCAGTTTAAGCTTGAATTTCGCTATAAGAAGCTGATGATCAGAGCCACAATCAGCTCCAGGTCTTGTTTTTGCTGACTGTATAGAGCTTCTCCATCTTTGGCTGCAGAGAATATAATCAATCTGATTTCGGTATTGCCCATCTGGTGATGTCCATGTGTAGAATGTGATGGTATCTGTTTAATCCACTCAGTAGTCTAGCTGCCCTGTTCTGGATCTGGTGAAGTTTCCATACCAGCTTCCTCAGCAGTAGGGCTTGGATACTGCAATCCTGTAATGAATTAAAAACAATGTTAACAAATTTGAGAATGAAAATTAAGCTAAATTCTGAGCTTTTCCAATAAAACTCCCAAACTCTGGCTTGGATTAAGCAGGTATGAATAACTATAATTGAATAGAGTACATTGTTCTTAGGATGTGATCAGATGGCTGCAAAGGGATGTGCCTGGTTGCACTGGGAAGAGTCACTTTAACAGGTGAGATCCTTCCATCTGCTGGAGAATCATTCCAGCCCAGCCCAGCCCCAAAATGGACCTAAAAGGTCCAGCTTGGGCACAGGTCAAGGTTCAGCTGGAACATAATTCCCTATATGTTGTGTGAGGGCCAGGAAATAGATTACACCTGACAGTTCCACAAGTGGTCTAAATTGTGATCTATTTCTCTTTGTGATCGCATTGTTAGTTTGAGCATTGACAAGATAATAATAGTTGTGTACCATTTATGTACCAGTTATGACTTATGGTGACACTTTGGAAAGCTCAGTGGTTTAGATATCTGCGGTGGAGTCAGAGGTTGGGAGTTCGAGTCCCCACTGTGCCTCCCTGACAAGGCTGGTCTCAATGATCCATAGGGTCTGTTCCATCTCTGCAGTTCTAAGACAGATTTGTTTGTTTATTGGGTTTTTTTAGGTAGAGAGTACTCAGTAGTCGTTTGCCATTCCCTTCTTCAGGGGGCATCCTGGGACTGTGCAGATTGCCCAAGGCCACACAGGATGGCTCTTCTAGGATGCACAGTGGGGAATCAAACTCCCAACTTCTGGCTCCACAGCCAACAATAGCAACTGAATTTAAAGAAAGCTTGGAGCAATGATATCACAGTAAAGGAAACAAATATTTTTTTCCCTTCAAACCCCAATGGTTGTGCATTGTTTTTATAGTTTTTAAAACTTAACTATATTTTGATGTAACTGATTAGGCAGCCAAGAAAGCTCAAGCCATAACATCAATTTGTGATGCTCCAGGTTTTATTGGCTGCAAATCCCATCACCCCTAGCCAACACTGGAAATGGTGAGGAATGCTGGGGGATGCAGTTCAGCAGCATCTCCAAAATGTCTGGTCTTCAACTCAAGGTTGTTGTTCCTTAGTTTAGAGAGTCAATTTATCTTGCATTTGGTCTTCCACTTTTCCTGTTGCTTTCCACCTTTCCCAGCGTTATTGTCTTTTCCAGAGAATCTTGCCTTCTCATGATGTGCCCAAAGTAGGACAGCTTCAGTTTCACCATTTTTGCCTCTAGAGAAAGTCCAGGCTTGATTTGCTCTAGGAACCTGTTGTTTGTTTTTCTGGCTTACTATTCCTTTCTCCTGGGGGCGCCCAAAGACTGTGCAGTTTGCCCAAGGCCACACAAAACATTATGACAGCAGCAGTTCTGACAAGAGAGAGAGAGAGAAAGGCAGTGTGGTATAGTGGTTAGTGTGTTGGGCTGGGACTTGGACACCTGCTTTTAAATCTCCACTCAGCCATGCAAATCAGAACACCCATGTCTCCCTTTCCCTTGTCTCCCCCTTTTTCTCCCACACCATGTGCCAACAGAATTACACTGTGTGTAACGGGTGAAAAAAAGCAAGTATACATTCCAATGAGACCAGGTCAACCCAGAATTTTAAATGGCTGTCCCCTTGCATGGATCACAAGCTGCCTCTGAGGATGGACAGAATCAAAAAAATTTGGAACATCTCATATACGTCCAGGTTAGAACAGAAGGAATTAAAAGTATGCTGCTTATATAGTGCCCCATAGCACCTAAAATACTCTTGGGCTGGTTGTTGTAGGTTTTTTGGGCTGTCTGGCCGTGTTCTTGAGGTTTTTCTTCCTAACATTTCGCCAGACTCCGTGGCCAGAATCTTTAGAGGGCAGGAGTGGAAGGTGTTCCAGAGTTCTGACTCCTGTCCTCTGAAGATGCTGGCCACAAAGACTGGTGAAACGTTAGGAAGAAAAACCTCAAGAACATGGCCAGACAGCCCGAAAAACCTACAACAACCATAGGATCCCGGCTGTGAAAGCCTTCAAGAATACTCTTGGGGTGGTTTACAATTTAATTGTGCTGGCAACACATTGCCCCCTCCCCACGACCCAGGTATTCATTTTACCAACTTCAGAAGAATGGAAGGATGGATCATATCAGGTCACGAGCAGAGTCTTGACTGCAGTACTGCAGTTTAACCACTGTGCAACAAGGAATTGCCCATTGACATAGCTTCTAAGACTTCTTGGAGATTCCGCCCTTCCTACACACACACACACACACACACTCCTTGTTGCCATAGTGGCTGAGGGATTCTGGGAGCTATAGTTGAAAACAGTAACTCTCCCATGTTCTGTGAAGTCTAGTAATCAACTCTTGCCAGAGTAAGATGAGTTATGTTAAACTGCAGTGCAGGCACATACTTGGTTTTTCTTCTAAGTATACACCGTGCTATGATTAGAAAGCTAGCGTGCTCCAAAGATGAAATTAATTGGTAAGCGGCACCAGGCTGGGCAGTCCAAAAATAATGATTTATATCTATTTCAGGGAATACATATTAACTATACTTAGGAAGTAGAATTTGTCTTAGCATGACTTCATTATCCGCAATAAGGGATTCTTCAGGAGAGTGTCTAGCAGACACTGCTCTCAAGTGTGTCATTCAGATTGCTGGTATGTTTCATTACCTTTTTTTAATTGGCCAGCATGCTGGGTTTTTGAATTATGTTTAGTGTTGTTTTTCATGTGACAGAAACTGGCATTCACCTTCCAGTCAACTGAAAAGGAATACTTTTTGTGATTGTATGGAAGCCACTGACCACAACGTCTGGGTGCCTCAGAGTCTGCTTAAAAATAAACAAATATCCATGACCTCCAACATCTGACAGAAGAAAATAGATGCATTTGTTTTCCCCTCATGCAATTGTAGGTTTCAGAGCAGGGAAGTAAACAGCTTTCTTTGATGGAGTATGCAGTAGTGTAGAACGCTGAACAGATAGATGTTGCAAAGGAAGTATGTTGACACTGAGCACAATGTTGTACATATCTGCTCAAATGGAACATTCCACTGAGCTCAATGGGGCTAATTCCCATGGATGTCTTCTTCAACCAATGGCAGCCTGGTAAATCTTACTGGTTTGGGGTGGGGATTTCCAACAGCTGAAGGTCCATTTCTATTACCATGTCATAAGAAATGCTGAGGATGTCTGGTTTCCAGAGCAGTTTTTCACAGCTGTCACAGGCCGCGGTCACACCAGCAAAATATTTCCGAGTTATTCCTCATGAATGTCAACCCTTTTTTGTGGGTTCAGACAATGCAAGGACATTATCAATTCTTTTGTTCCCCCTCCGTACTATCTCCGCATCAAATCCAGCCCCCTGGGAGGCTACTACTATACTTGTTCCGTGTTTCATCACGCAGTATACTCCAAAACTAATTCATTTCCTATGCATCTGGTGTGCGTTCCCACCTCCCTGACCACATTGTCATTTGAGTCCCTTAATTTTTAAAAAAATTAATTTTCAAATGGGATTGTCAGCACACTGGTATATGTCTGCCAAATACAGAGCATCAGTTCCCCTGCTGTCTTTTGACCACCACTGCAGTTTTGACCACCACTGCAGTGCGCTGTGGGTTCTCCTCCATAGAAGCACAGAAATAGGAAGAAATAGCCCAGATCAGTACATGGTCAGCACGGGCTTTTTGCTCACACATCGATGTACCGCCCCCACAAAATTAAAAGGAAGGGTGGCAGAGAAAGGCAGAAGAAAAGGAAGGGAATATGTCTCACTTGAGGGGAGTAGACGAACGTACCACATCTAATTCACCCCAAAAAAGTGGAATGGTTAAAACATGTATGAACCACTATCACAGGATATATGCCACATGACCACAACACGTGACTATAGAGGAAACAGAAGATGCAAGAAGGAAGGGGGGCATTTCTCTAGTGTGATTGCGGACACAGTTTGCCAACTGGCCTGCCTTGTTTTGTAATTAAGTCTTTAAAAGGTAAGCAGATGTTTGCTCTGGCATGAAAGTCTGTGTGAATCACATTTACAAACCCCTTGTTGTTATGTGCTGTCAAGTTGCCTCTGACGTTCGGCGATCCTATGAATGACTGATCTCCAAAATATCCTGTCTTCAACAGCCCTGCTCAGCTCTCGTGAACTTAAGTCTGTGAATTCCTTTAGGGAGTCCATCCATCTTGTATTTGGTCTTCCTCTTTTCCGGCTGCTTTCTTCCTTTCCTAGCTTTTTTTTTTTAAAACAAAGAATCTTGCTTTCTCATGATGTGCCCAAAGTAGAACAGTCTCAATTTTCAACATTTTTGCCTCCAGATATAGGTCAGGTTTGCTTTACTCCAGGACCCATTTATTTGTCTTTCTGGTCATCCAGGTTATCTGCAAGTCTCCTCCAGCACCACATTTCAAACAAATCAATCGTTTTCCTGTCAGCTTTCTTTACTGCCTAGCTTTCACACCCATACACGGTGATCAGAAATGCAAGAGTGTGGTTAATCTTGGTCTTGGTCTCCAGTGACTCATCATTATACTTGATGATATTTTCTAATTCCTTCATTGCTGCCCTTCCAAGTCTCAGCCTTCTGCTGATTTCTTGGCTGCAGACTCCATTTGGATTGATGGTTGAACCAAGATATACAAAGCCCTAAAAGATTTCAATTTCTAATTATGTGTTGTTCAGTAGCCTATAGTTTGCCCCGAAGCTTCATAATGAATAGCCCTGGCAAAACGAACTGCACCATCTTCAGGAAAGAACAGTTCTCTTCTTGTCACATTGAGGGAACACCACAACTGGATGGATGTCTTTCTGATCTAGTCTCACCCAGCCCCCCCGTGGAAGATGTCAAATCCACCCCCTTTAATTATTATTTAATTTAATAGGATTAGATAAAATTCCACCTTCCTCCATACACAGAGGACAATGAACAAAAATTTAAACATTTCACATAAAACAAGGAACAAAACCGTAGAATAAAACTTATATATGACAACTAAAATTTAAAATGTGGAAAGACATTAACATTGAGAAGGAATTAGACAGTCATCATTGTCTAGCCAAGCAAGTCAGAACTTCCAAGAATACCCTTTTTTTAGACCACAGCTCCCAGCACCTCCCAGTCACCACAGGCAGTAGTCAATGCCAGAGGCCAAGGGACTCTGGAAGTTATCCAAAAAGAGAAAATACACAAAGCTCGGACAAGATGGAAATCTTGCGCGTGGGCGGCCCTGGTGTCAGTGGGTTGGGAAACTCCCTCTCCTTTGGGGGAGTGACTCTTCCCACGAAGAGTGAGGTTCGCAGCTTGGGCATCTGCCTAGACCCAGATCTCACCATGGAAACCCAGGTGGCATCTGTGGTCCGGGCAGCCCATTTCCATCTTCGGAGGATTGCCCAGCTGCGTCCCTATCTAGACGCAGGGGCACTCACGACACTGATTCATGCCCTCGTAATCTCAAGAATAGACTACTGCAGTGCTCTCTACCTGGGGCTACCCTTGAGGATGATGCGGAGACTTCAACTGGTCCAGAATTTGGCGGCCAGATTAATAACTGGGGTGAAGAAATTCCAGCACATCTCCCCCACTCTGGCCGCCCTTCATTGGTTACCAGTTCGTTTCCGCATCAACTTCAAGGTTATGATGATAACATTCAAAGCCCTAAACAGTTTAGGACCTAGGTACCTATCAGAACGCCTGCTCCCAGCCAGATCTGTCCGTAATACCCATTCTTCACAGGCAGGGCAGTTGAGGGCCTTGACCCCGAAGGAGGCCCGGAGGGAAAGAACAAGAAACCTGGCCTTCTCAGTGGTTGCCCCCCGCCTATGGAACAACCTGCCTATGGAGATCTGCCTGGCACCCTCGCTGGATGGGTTCAAAAGAGCATTGAAGAGACGTCACTTCCGCCGGGACAGGATGCACAGCTGAGTCTTCGTCTCCTCGCCCTGCTGAATGTAAATAAGTTGCTAAATGCCTTTTCCCCTTCTTGAAATGTGAGTAAATCTGCTTAAATCCTTTGTGAAAAGTTCAAGCAGAGATAGAAGTGCTTTTTAAACTGTAAAAGCCTGGCTGCTTATCTGGGGAATGCACTTTCGTTTTCGCTCGGAAGAACACCAGTGAAAGCTGAACAGCTAATGAGCTGTAAAAAACTACTTTGTTTTCCTGTGCTATGAATCTTTTGCTTTGCTAATAAGAAAAAATAGAGATAAGAGTTCTAAAAGTTGGATACAAGAGCCGTCAGAGAAAAAACCATCAGATCGTAGTCTCGAACGCTTAAGACGAATAGAGGTGGAATCCCCCGCTCCTAAAGAAGTTTCTAAAGAGACTTGGGAAGCTGCTGGAAAGGAGGGGGAGGGGCTACCTCTCTGAGCAGTCTTATTGAAGCCAGCATGGAAAAAAAGATTGCCGAATTAACAACTTGTGTGAAAGATCTGGCTAAAGATATACCATGCCAGATTGATAGAAAACTGGAACGGGTTCTTTAGTGAAGGAATGTCAACAGATGGGAAAGGACATGAAAGCAGTCCAGGGAGAAGTACAGGGGATGAAGGCAAGCACAGTAAAAATGGAGGACAGAGTAAAGCAAATGGAAGATCTATCAAAACAGAATGAAGGGAAAACAAAGGCACAACAACAGAAGATAGACGATTTGCAAAAGAAAGTGATTTATCTGGAAGATAGCTCAAGACGCAACAACATCAAAATAATGAATTTTGAGCTGCAAAAAGGAGCTGACCTTAAGCAGGAAGTAGTGACCTGGATAAATTCTATTATGAACTCCCAGCATGTGGCTGAAGAGGATATAGAGAGAATTCATTTTGTTGGGAACCCCAGAAATAAGAGGCCAAGACCTATAATATTGAAATTTCTCAACTATGCTTAAAAAAGAGCAATTTCTCAAGGTCACTAAAGAAAAACCGGAACTATTAGTTTATAGGTCAAACCCAATACAGATTTATCAGGATTTAAGCAACGAATCAATACAGTGGAGAAAAACGATGAAACCCATTACATCAATTCTAATCAAGAATGGACGGAGATACAACTGGAGTCACCCAGTCTTTTTAAAAAATATGGAAAGATGAAGTCCTCTTCAGAATCTTCTCTTTTGAAGAAGGCAAGGACTTGTTAGTCGCGTGGGGCCTATGGCAAGAAGATCAAGATGATCAAGGCGCAAGCAAGTAGGCCTGCAAGGAGTGGAAACATGAGAGAGAAGATATCTGGACTGAGAGAAACCATTTGATGCTTGAAGATTCCCCCCTCCCCCCTTTTTTTTCTTTTTCTTTTCTCTTTCCCTTTTTTTCCCTTTTAAAAATTTTTATACTGTCCCTTCCCCCCTTTTTTGTTTTTTAAAGGTTTTTTACACTGTCCCTCCTCCCCCTTTTGTTTTGTTTTGTTTGTTTTTTGTTTGTTTTTTGTTTTTGTTCTGTTCGCTTATTTTGTTTCTTTTTGCGGGGATGGAGAAGAGAGAGAAAGATTAAGGGATAAGGACGTTAAGAGAAATAAACAAGTCAAATGAAAGAAGGGAAGGTATTAAGGGGGGGAAACAGAGTAGGGTGAAATACGAATGAGGATTTGGCTGGGGTCCAGACTGGTGTGGGTGGCATCTCCCTCCCTCCCGGAGCTCGCGTCAAACCTTAGTGAGGTACGGGGAAGTGGGGGGGGGGGAGGAAAAGAGGTTAAGTGTACAGTGGGAAGTTAGGGATAGGGGATTAGATAGGGAACAGTGTGAATTTGGTTTTTGGGGGTTTTTTGTTTTGTGGGATGCACAACGGGACCAAAAAAAAGATGGTATATAGAACGGATATGGGGAAAAACATAAGGGTAGCTACTTTAAATGTGAAAGGCCTAGGGTCTGTAACAAAGAGGAAGAGAATAGAAACATTATTGAAGAAGAACAAGGTGGATATTGTTTACCTACAAGAGACTCATCAATCAAAGGATGGAGTTAATGAACTGAAATTACAAAATATACACATTTATGAAAAAGGATTTGGGACTTCCAAATCCAAAGGTGTAGCGATATTGATTTCTAAACATTGTGAATTTGTGGTAAAAGAAGTAGTAAAAGATAGTAATGGTAGATATCTGATAGTACAGGGACTAATGGGGGAAGAAGATTATACGTTAGTAAATGTTTATGCACCGAATGTGAATCAAGGAGAATTTTATAAAACTGTCGTTAAAGAGATGGAGAAGGTTAGAAAGGGATATGTTATTATGGCAGGAGATTTTAATATGGTTTTAGATAAGGTAAAGGATAAAACTGTATGTAAAAAAGATGAGCTGAATAAAAGAAGTACCCTATTGAGTAAGATATTGAAAACTACGGCTTTAAAAGATATATGGAGAGAATTGAAGGGAGATGAAAGAAGGTTTATGTATTATTCCTCTGTACATAATAGTTATTCAAGAATAGATTTTATGTTTATATCTCAAAATTTAATTTCTAAAGTAGTAGATACAAATATTAAAGTGATAAAAATAACGGATCATGCGTTGATGATGAAGAAGATGAAAGTTAAGAAAGATTATAGAGAAGCTAGAAGATGGAGAATTGATTCCAAAATTTTTCAGTATAGAGATGTAATGGATAGAGCTAAGAAAGAATGGATGGAAATATGGTCAATAAATGAAGCAGGTGGGAGTAAAATAGGAGTGTTATGGGACACTATGAAAGCAGTTATGAGAGGAATTGCCATAAGAGAATCATGTAGAATAAAAAAAATGAGAGAAGAAAATATTTAAAAAATAGAAGAATCATTAAAAGATTTAGAAAGTAAATATTTTATAGATAGAGATAATTATTAGAGATTCAAGCTAAAAGGAGAGAGTTAGAAAGCATAGAGTTAGAAAAGGTCCAGAGGGATTTGATATACCCGAAGAGGAATTTTTTCAAGTATAGTAATAAAAACTCATGGCTTCTAGCTAGGGTAGCTCAAACTAAAAGATCAAAAAACACAATTGGAGTGATCAGAGATAAAACAGGAAAGAATTGTAGCCTAATGAAGGAAAAATTAATGATATTACAAGAATTTTACCAAAATTTATATAAAGGTAATAGTACATCGAAAGAAGATATAGAAAATTATATTAAAGAAAATGTAAAGAGTAAACTATTAGAGAATGATAAAAGAGAATTAGAAAAAGAGATAAAGGATGAAGAGAGTACAGAGGTTATTAACAAACTAAAAAATGGTAAAACTCCAGGCTTTGATGGAATGGGATCAGAATATTATAAAGCTTTTAAATCAATACTGATCCCCAAGTTAAAAATACTTTATAAGGGAATATTGGAAGGAGAGAAAATACCAGATTCTTGGAGATATTCATTAACAACTCTTATTCCAAAACCCAATAAAAATTTGACAGACCCAAGTTCGTATAGACCTATTTCATTATTAAATCAAGATGCAAAGATATTTACTGCAATCTTGGCAAATAGAATGAATAAGTTTATTACAAAATATATTAAAGAGGATCAAAATGGGTTTTTAAAGGGAAGACAAATGGAAAATTTAACTAGGAGGGTTTTGAATACTCGTATTATATATAATATAGAAAAAGATACATCAAAGGCAGGTATTTTATCATTAGATATTTTTAAGGCATTTGATTGTGTAGAATGGCCAACATTAAAGATCCTTTTAAAGGGCTGGGGTTTTGGAAAGAAATTTAGGGGGGTAATAGATCAATTATATTTGGAGAACACTTCTGCAGTAATTGTTAATGATGGGATGACAGAGCAGATAGCTCTAGGCCGAGGCACCAGACAAGGTTGCCCTCTTTCTCCAGTTCTGTTTTGTTTGATTATTGAAATGTTAGCAAATGCAATAAGGAATGATGATTTAATTGAAGGTATGGGTGAAAATAATAAAATAAAGATTAATTTATTCGCTGATGATTCCCTATTGACAGTGAAAAACCCAGTAGAAAGTATAGATAGAATTAAAATTCATTTAGAAAAATTTGGAAAAATAACTGGATTACATGTAAATTGGCAAAAATCTGAAATAATGTTGTTTAATCATAATAAACTAGAACAAGAAAAGTTTGTTGATAAATATGATTTTAAGATATGTAAATCGGTTAAATATTTAGGTATAGATTTAGTAAAAGATACTCCAAAAATAAAGGAACATAATTATAATAAATTAAAAGGAGATATTAAAAAGAAACTACAGGAATATACTAACTTAAAACTTTCTTGGTTTGGAAGGATCGCACTGATAAAAATGAAGATTCTACCAAAAATTATTTTTTTGTTTAGAATGTTACCAGTACAGTTAACAGAAGATGATTTTAAATTTTGGCAAGCAATGATTAATAAATACTGTAATGAAGGGAAGAGAGCCAGAATTAATAAAAAGTATTGGTATAAAACAACAAAAAAAGGAGGTATAGGCTTACCAAATATAAAAAATTATTATTTGGCTAATCAGTTGAGGTTCATTGGGGAAATTATATATAACCCAGAAAGGTTAATTTGGTGGAAAATGGAATCATCAGAATTATAGGTGGATATTGAAAAACATCTATTTGGTATGATTAAGAAATATAAGTGAGTGAGGAGGAATTAAATATAAGTGAGTGAGGAGGAATTAAAGAACCTCTTAATGAGGGTGAAAGAGGAGAGCACAAAAAATGGTCTGACGCTCAACATCCAAAAAACTAAGATCATGGCCACTGGTCCCATCACCTTCTGGCAAATAGAAGGGGAAGATATGGAGGCAGTGACAGATTTTACCTTCTTGGGCTCCATGATCACTGCAGATGGTGACAGCAGCCACGAAATTAAAAGACACCTGCTTCTTGGGAGGAAAGCGATGACAAACCTAGACAGCATCTTAAAAAGCAGAGACCTCACCTTGCAGACAAAGGTCCGCATAGTCAAAGCGATGGTTTTTCCAGTAGCGATGTATGGGAGTGAGAGCTGGACCATAAAGAAGGCTGACCGCCAAAGAATTGATGCTTTTGAATTGTGGTGCTGGAGGAGACTCCTGAGAGTCCCCTGGACTGCAAAGAGAACAAACCTATCCATTTTGAAGGAAATCAACCCTGAGTGCTCACTGGAAGGACAGATCCTGAAGCTGAGGCTCCAATACTTTGGCCATCTCATGAGAAGAGAAGACTCCCTGGAAAAGACCCTGATGTTGGGAAAGTGTGAAGGCAAGAGGAGAAGGGGACGACAGAGGACAAGATGGATGGACAGTGTCACCGAAGCGACCAACATGAATTTGACCCAACTCTGGGAGGCAGTGGAAGACAGTAGGGCCTGGCGTGCTCTGGTCCATGGGGTCACAAAGAGTCGGACACGACTTAACAACTAAACAACAACAAAGAAATATAAAATAAGTGAAATTAATAACCCGTTTTTAAAGACTATGTTAAACATCTGGTACAAGTATAGAAAGAATTTATGTCCGTTTAACTCTCCATTAGGATTAGTGACTGAAATAGAGAATTTTCCTGCCAATATGAAAGTTTATGCAGAATTATTTAAAGAAAAAAAGTGATTAGATTAAAAGACTGGTTGTATAAAATGAGATCGAAAGATCAAATGAAACAAATCCTTCAAAATAAGAATATATCATGGTTGAATTTTATGCAATTAGAAAGATGGACTAATGAATGGGTGAAGAAGTATAATAAAGGTAGAGAATATACAAAGTATGAACAATTTCTATTATCATATGAAGATATTCAGATGACCGATTCAGTAAAGGGTGCAGTGAGTAAAATTTATAGATTCCTGCTTGATCTAGAAGAAGAAGAGACTGAGAAAGAAGGACTGAAGTTAGTGTGGGAACAAGACTTAGGAAAAAGAATAAATGATGAAGAATGGAGGAAGATGTGGAAAATGAGGGTTTTATTATTTATGTCGGTGAGAATAAGAGAATTTTTTCAAATTGGTTTTAAGATGGTATTTGACACCGACAAAATTGAATAAAATTAACGCTAGTTATCTGAATGTCTGTTGGAAATGTGAGAAGGAAATTGGTACATACTTTCATATGTGGTGGGAATGCGAAAAAGTACAAAGATTTTGGAAACTAATCTTTAAAGAACTAAATGACATATGTGAAAAAGATATAGAATTTAATCCTGAGATAGCTTTGTTATCAATATTTGAGAATGTGGAATATGATAAGATGACTAGAGAATTGATTACCAATTTATTAACAGCAGCCAGATTAATAATAGCTAGGAATTGGAAATCAAAGTCTGAATTTCGAATGGAAGAATGGTATAATGAAATATGGAACATTGCTATAAATGATAAGTTAACTTGTAATTTAAAGGTTAAGAAAGGAGAGATGAAAAGAATAATTTCTATGATATATGGGGCAGATTTCTTGAATATGTCCTAACAAGAGGAAAAGGGAAAGCTCCAAATCAAGAATCAATGCAGTTCTGGAGAAGAGGACAATAAAGGAAGAAGAAGAATAAATATAGAGGAAGAAGAGGATTACTGCAAGAGGTCCCAACTATGGTGGTGGAGAACACAGTCGATTTGTATTTTGATTTATGTATTTTATGTTTATGTTTATGTTGTAGTTTAAGAAAAATTTAAAAACAAAACAAAACACAAAAGAGCATTGAAGACCTGGCTCTTCCGCCAGGCTTTCCCGGAGCACTAGGATCTCGCCCTCCCTTTTTACCATTCTTTTTGCCATCCTCTCCATCACCCTTTTTACCACCTTTATTGCCATCTGTTTTAATTTCCCTAATCATGTATTAATTTATTTTTATCGTGTTTTTAACATCATTCCTTATATTGTTGTTAGCCGCCCAGAGTGGCCTGGTTGCCAGATGGTGCAGGAAATAAATTCAAATAAATAAATAAATAAATAAATAAATAAATAAATATTAGCTATATTTTGAAGGCCCCTCAGAATAACTATCATGTTATAGTTAACATTTCTAAAGTAACTCTGTGTTTTCCTGTGTCACAAAGGTAAGGGCCTGATCACACCAGCCAAATTTTCCCGTTATTCCCCAGTTAGATCGCTGCATAAATTTCCAGTCACATGATGAACAGCCATTATCGAATCATTTTCCCAGCCAGCGATGTAACTGCAGAATATTTCCCCATCGCCAGGAGGGTTGTTTTATTTTGTACTGTTGGCGTATTGAAACATTCCTTACCGGTATTGCTTGTGTGAACATCCCTACCAGTTCTTTGCCAATGACAAGTCCCATTGCCCAGACACCCCTGCATGGCTTTTCCTCCCATGACTACTTGGTGGTCTTCCATCCGTCATCTTTCCCTTCCCTGCCTTCTAGTTTGGGGCAGGGCAGTCAGTGGGTTGGTTTTTTTGTTCCCACCTTGCTGCACTGAGTGGCCACGTGTGGGTGCAGCCAGACCAGCCCAGGCGGCAGTGCGGGTGGGGAGTGTTGTTTGCAGAGCTGCCCACCCTGCTGGGGACTTTTTCCTCCAAACCCATCACATCCACTGCACGGCTGAGCTTCGGCAGCAAGGCGATTGTTTGCCAGAGGAAGGAGGCGCCCGATAGGAAGTGCTGCTGCCACCTCAGACACTGCAGCTGGGAGGACCTTTCCTCACCTACTGTCTGGCATGGGGGGGCAGCCCCTTGTGTGCAAGAGAAAATAAATCAGTCCCACAGCATAGCCGGCCATAATATTACAAATAGGAAGAAATGAGTCGGCAACATGAAAACAAGTTGCAATGTTCGCCCCGGTATATATACTACGTGACTGCGATTCGGTACAACACAGGTATGGAAAGTATCGTTAGAACTAGGGAACATTTGACTGGTGTGATCAGGCCCTAAGTAAAATAGTTACTTTCAGTTACTTTTTAAAGAAGGCATCTGAATACAAACTGAAGCCCTCTAATACAAAACTCATCCAAGTAGCCTAACAAACAGTACAAAACAGAATTGCAGGATAGAATTTTTTAAAAAAGTATAGGATAAATAAGAGAAAGATATAACAGCGTGCCTAGATCTGTTTCAGCTATCAAAGCAATTATTTGTTGTTGTTTAGTCGTTAAGTTGTGTCCGACTCTTCGTGACCCCATGGACCAGAGCACGCCAGGCCCTCCTGTCTTCCACTGCCTCCCGGACTTGGGTCAAATTCATGTTGGTCGCTTCGGTGACACTGTCCATCCATCTCGTCCTCTGTCGTCCCCTTCTCCTCTTGCCTTCACACTTTCCCAACATCAGGGTCTTTTCCAGAGAGTCTTCTCTTCTCATGAGATGGCCAAAGTATTGGAGCCTCAGCTTCAGGATCTGTCCTTCCAGTGAGCACTCAGGGTTGATTTCCTTCAGAATGGATAGGTTTGTTCTCTTTGCAGTCCAGGGGACTCTCAAGAGTCTCCTCCAGCACCACAATTCAAAAGCATCAATTCTTCGGCGGTCAGCCGTCTTTATGGTCCAGCTCTCACTTCCATACATCGCTACTGGAAAAACCATAGCTTTGACTCTGCGGACCTTTGTCGGCAAGGTGATGTCTCTGCTTTTTAAGATGCTGTCTAGGTTTGTCAATGCTTTCCTCCCAAGCAGCAGGCGTCTTTTAATTTCGTGGCTGCTGTCACCATCTGCAGTGATCATGGAGCCCAAGAAAGTAAAATCTGTCACTGCCTCCATATCTTCCCCTTCTATTTGCCAGGAGGTGATGGGACCAGTGGCCATGATCTTAGTTTTTTGGATGTTGAGCTTCAGACCATTTTTGGCACTCTCCTCTTTCACCCTCATTAAGAGGTTCTTTAGTTCCTCCTCACTTTCTGCCATCAGAGTGGTATCATCTGCATATCTGAGGTTGTTGATATTTCTTCCGGCAATCTTAATTCCGGCTTGGGATTCATCCAGTCCTGCCTTTCGCATGATGTATTCTGCATATAAGTTAAATAAGCAGGGAGACAATATACAGCCTTGTCGTACTCTTTCCCCAATTTTGAACCAATCAGTTGTTTCATATCCAGTTCTAACTGTTGCTTCCTGTCCCACATATAGATTTCTCAGGAGGTAGATAAAGTGGTCAGGCACTCCCATTTCTTTAAGAACTTGCCATAGTTCGTTGTGGTCCACACAGTCAAAGGCTTTTGCGTAGTCAATGAAGCAGAAGTAGACTTTTTCTGGAACTCTCTGGCTTTCTCCATAATCCAGCACATGTTAGCAATTTGGTCTCTAGTGCCTCTGCCCCTTCGAAATCCAGCTTGTACTTCTGGGAGTTCTCGGTCCACATACTGCCGAAGCCTACCTTGTAGGATTTTGAGCATAACCTTGCTAGCGTGTGAAATGAGTGCAATTGTACGGTAGTTGGAGCATTCTTTGGCACTGCCCTTCTTTGGGATTGGGCAGGAACTGGCAAGCCACTCCAGTATCTTTGCCAAGAAAACCCCATGAACAGTAACCAAAGGCTAAAAGCAATTATACCAAAGAATGCACGTAATATTTTTCTGCCTTGAAAAAGAACACTTACATGCTGCCTATTCCAAAGCTTGGAGGTAATGCCTTGTAAATTAGTATGTACTGGCTGAAATCTGGTTCATTGGCTTAGTAACAACTTAAGCAGATACCTTTGAATCAGTGGAACTTACAGAGGAGTTGACCACCAAATCCCCAGTGATTCAATGTGCCTACTTTAGTGCAACTGACTACACTAAACAACAGGATTTCAGACCGTGTGTTACATTTTGGGGCAATGCCATTACTTTTTGCAAAATAGCATAATATTTGGTAACATTACCTTTTTTGCAGGGGGGGGATGCTGAGTAATAGTTACTCATTATTCTTAAACTGTTGCTTTAGGGGAGTAATTGTGGGGGGATTTTTAAGTATATTTACTATGTCATTTCTTTAGGTTAGAGTCAGGGATAAACTGAAATATTCTGTTTCCTGAGCGCCCCCCACAACCTCCAAACGTCCAACCTACTGACAACAGAATTAACATGTCACTTGTGAATATTTTGTGATTTTTTTAAAAATGAAAATATACCATGCAAGCGGCTGAAAGTAGGAGATGTTGTTTACAGGTGACAGTGTCAAAGAATGATGACCTTGTAGCTCTATTCTTCTGTGGATTCTGCAACAAAGCATCTATTTTATTATTTTATTTATTTTATTTGTCTCATTCATAGACTTTCTTTCTATAAGGAGGCTCAAGATGGCTCACAGTGTTAAAAAATAAAATAAAAAACAACAAATTATGCATTAAAAGTAATTAAACTATAATAGTAGTTCAAATACATTGAATGGTTGAAAACATTTAAAACTTTAAAAATGGACTTAGCTAAAAACCAGCATTCTGGGACACTTCTAATTATTTAAAAGCATGTCTCTGGGGGACTAAAATATCTTATCCTAGTACATGTGAGGGTTAAAGCATTTTTTAAAACATAATCAAAAAGTAATGAAATGTCACGTATTAGGTACTTTTTAATGTCTTAGCAATGCATTACTCTTCAAATGACAAGTAACAACAAGTAATGTTAACAAAGCACTTTTTAAAAAATGATAGCTAATAAGCAGTGGCTCACTTATGAAAACAAATGTTCCCCGTTCTGCCTGAGAAGAGCCAGTTTCTCAAATAATTTGTCAAACAAGGAATGTCTTTTCATGGCCAAGTGACATTGCCACCTGTACTGAGCAAGGGTTCTGTTGTGGAACTTGAATACTTGTTCATGTTGTACTGCAGAAAACATGTAGGAAAATATTACAGTGAGATGACCCATATCTGCTGGGACACTTCAGCTAGAAACAGACATTATAAATACCCAATGATCAGAAGGAAAAGATTCTTAGCTACTGAAAGCATCTGAGTGCCACAGCAGGAACTTCCGTCATCTCTTGAAGTCTGCAAATTAGCATACTTTGTTTGATGGTTGGTCTTCAGGACTCAAGCACGGTATTCCTTTTAGGTCTCATTTTGCAAACCAAACACCACTGTCTATTAGAGCCTTGCATGAATGTTTTACCATGTAGTAGTCTCTGTATTCTAACTCGTATGTCTGAAAAAGTAAATAATGTTCCATGAAAACTTGCATTAAAATACAGCAGTTAGTCTTTAAAGTGCCACAATGTCTTCTTCTTCTTTTGTTTTTCTTGTTGAAATGCTAACTAACATGGTTACAACCCCCAAAACTCTGAAAGAGTGGCTTAGTCATGTATCTCCAACACTAACATCCATTCATCTCTAATTACAAGCTCTCTATAACATCTCTTTTTCTGGTCTTCTTCATCAATAATGTCTACAGCTAATGCTTGAGCTATTTATTCATTTAGATTAGCTTCATCTCATAAAAGTCGTATTCTGAGATTGCATCCTTCCTGTTCTTCACTTGGAGACTGTTCACAGCCCTTACCAACGTGACCACTCCTTTTTAGGATTTCAAAAAGCTTTCATCAAGTGAATCTGTATAGGGAATTTTCCCTTCACCATCCTCTCCCAGCCTCTAAATTTTACATCCTTCTTTGGATGCATGTTACTTTTTGTTAATAGTATACTCCTCTTTCTGTCTGTTCAGAAATAAGTACCATTCGGTTCAATTGCTTCCAGATGTATAAATATATGGAGGGTTACTACCTGAGTTGAACTGGTAGTCTTTCCTGGAGTCAGCTCATCAAACCAAAAGAATTACTTAAGTGTTGCTCCCCATTCAGCAACGGATTCAATGGGATGACTTATTAAGGCTGCGGTCACACCAGCCAAATGTTGTCTTCCTATCCCCCATTGAGTTCGTAACATAAATTTGCGTTCCCATGACGCATGGCCATTAGTGAATCATTTGCCTGCCCAGCATGCTAACTGCAGATCATTTTTCACTCAGCCAGGGGCTTCTACTTTTTTTGTTGTTGCTTTTTTGTGTGTGGATGTGTGAGTTAACTCCTGTCAAACGCTCTCTTCAAAGACAATCTCGGCCATGTGTCCTGAGCAGCCTCCGCCAGACTTTTCCCTCATCTCCGAGGTCCCCGTTCGCATTGCAGCCTCAGGATCAGAACCACCCACCCCCCGGCTGCTTTTTTCCTCTGCGCGATTCCCCCCTCAGGCCCTCCGTAAGTTCCAGCTGCCTTCCCCTTTCTTCACCGCCACAGCTCCAGGCTCCGCAGCCAAGGCACTGAGGCGGGCCCCGTGGGGGGGGGGGGCAGGACAGGGCCAAACACTCTGGCCAGGTTCATGGGCAAAGAGGTGCATGCGCCTGCATGTGTTGATCCAGGCAGGTGTCAACAGGAGCAGGAGCAGCTCCCGGAGGTTTCCCAACTCCTGCCTGGAGTGATGCAGGCGCTGCTTCCGTCTGAGATTTGTACAGCATATGTGTGTGTGGAGAAAGTCCCCACGGTGGGTAATCAGCAGCCGATCGCACAAACCTTCTCGCCTAGCTGGCTCTCTGTGCACATTCGTGTCTGTGTGTGTGAGTGTGAGAGCAAGTGAGTGAGCGCGAGATACACTCAAGGGGTGTGTACAGAATGACACCTCACCCCAATCCTACCCCAAAAAGCCTATGTGAGAAAATGGGGACATTTCGCTGGTGTGAACACAGTCTTACTTGGAACCACCAACTTTCGGCCTTTGCAACTCAGAAAGGGAATCTAATTTCTGAATTTAGGCCTCTCCCAGATCAGACGTGGGCTGGCTCTCTATGGCCCTGGAACTTCCTTTCAGGGATTAAAGGATGGCTGCTTAACATACTGCAGATTGGCACATGGCTATATTATTATGTAACATCTGACTTTCCGATTTCAGAATTCATTACATGTTTGCTGAAGGAGAGAAAAATATATATGAAAGATCCCCAAGACAGAGTGACAAAGGCACTATGGTGCCTTGATTAAAGAAGCATAGAAGTGTCAAGCTGCTGTCAATATTATTTCTTTAGACATTTCCTCTCCATTATTTCAACCGAATGATCTGCAAAGCAATTTAAACAGATTGCAATTATACAAAACAATGATTAAAAAACAAACAAACAGAATTCAGCAGTCATCATTAGTTCTCTGGGTAATGGCTTTCGCTTGAGCATTTCTGAGGGTAACCGGCCCTTGCAGCTGACCATTAAAAAAAGGTGTTAATTTTAAAATATCATTTCAAAGCAAAAGAAAAATTAAAAAATTAAAAAGACAAAAACAATGTAGCATCTTAAAGACTAACAGCTATGTTTTAATCTGAGCTTCCATGGACACTTCCTCAATAAATTTTAAAATTTATTTTATTTTATTATTTGCAGGAAAGGGGCTAAGCAAACCCTTGCAGCAGCTCCTTTTTGGACTGATAGATAAGGCCTCGCTGATCTTCCCCTTGTCACAAATTCATAGGATGAAAGAATAATGGCATTGGAAGGGGTCTGTAGGGCCATCGAGTCCAACCCTCAACTCAATGCAGGAATCCGAATCACAGATCTGCCAGATGGTTGTTCAAATTTCTCTTGAATGCCTCCAGTGTTGGAGCACTCAGTACCTCCCGAGGTTATTGGTTCCATTGGGACGTTTTTCCTTATATTCAACCAAAATCTGGCTTCCTGTAACTTGAGCCCCTTGTTACGTGTCCTTCACTCTGGGATTATCGAGAACACATCCTGCCCCTCCTCTGTATGGCATTCTTTCAAGTATTTGAAAGGTGCTATTGTATTATATGTTCAAGAAAATTGGAGATATCAAAGGAACATTTTGTGCAAAGATGTACATGATAAAGGACAAAAATGGTAGGGACCTCACAGAAGCAGAAGACATCAAGAAGAGGTGGCAAGAATACACAGAGGAATTATACCAGAAAGATCTGGATGTCCAGATGTGGTTGCTGACCTTGAGCCAGAGATCCTGGAGAGTGAAGTCAAGTGGGCCTTAGAAAACACGGCTAACAACAAGGCCAGTGGAGGTGATGGCATACCAGTCAAACTATTTAAAATCTTAAAAGATGACGCTGTTAAGGTGCTACACTCAATATGCCAGCAAGTTTGGAAAACTCAGCAGTGGCTAGAGGATTGGAAAAGATCAGTCTACATCCCTATCCCAAAGAAGGGCAGTGCCAAAGAATGCTCCAACTACCATACAATTGCACTCATTTCACACAAACGCAAGGTTATGCTCAAAATCCTCCAAGGCAGGCTTCAGCAGTATGTGGACCGAGAACTCCCAGAAGTACAAGCTGGATTTCAAAGGGGCAGAGGAACTAGAGACCAAATTGCTGACATGCGCTGGATTATGGAGAAAGCCAGAGAGTTCCAGAAAAACATCTACTTCTGCTTCATTGACTACACAAAAGCCTTTGACTGTGTGGACCACAGCAAACTATGGCAAGTTCTTAAAGAAATGGGAGTGCCTGACCACCTTATCTATCTCCTGAGAAATCTATATGTGGGACAGGAAACAACAGTTAGAACTGGATATGGAACAACTGATTGGTTCAAAATTGGGAAAGGAGTACAACAAGGCTGTATACTGTCTCCCTGCTTATTTAACTTATATGCAGAATACATCATGCGAAAGGCTGGACTGGAGGAATCCCAAAATGGAATTAAGATTGCCAGAAGAAATATCAACAACCTCAGATATGCAGATGATACCACTCTGATGGCAGAAAGTGAGGAGGAATTAAAGAACCTCTTAAATGAGGGTGAAAGAGGAGAGTGCCAAAAATGGTCTGAAGCTCAACATCCAAAAAACTAAGATCATGGCCACTGGTCCCATCACCTTCTGGCAAATAGAAGGGGAAGATATGGAGGCAGTGACAGATTTTACCTTCTTGGGCTCCATGATCACTGCAGATGGTGACAGAAGCCACGAAATTAAAAGACGCCTGCTTCTCGGGAGGAAAGCGATGACAAACCTAGACAGCATCTTAAAAAGCAGAGACATCACCTTGCCGACAAAGGTCCGCATAGTCAAAGCTATGGTTTTTCTAGTAGCGATGTATGGAAGTGAGAGCTGGACCATAAAGAAGGCTGACCGCCGAAGAATTGATGCTTTTGATTGTGGTGCTGGAGGAGACTCTTGAGAGTCCCCTGGACTGCGAGGAGATCAAACCTGTCCATTCTGAAGGAAATCAACCCTGAGTGCTCACTGGAAGGACAGATCCTGAAGCTGAGGCTCCAATACTTTGGCCATCTCATGAGAAGAGAAATCTCCCTGGAAAAGACCCTGATGTTGGGAAAGTGTGAAGGCAAGAGGAGAAGGGGACGAGAGAGGACGAGCTGGTTGGACAGTGTCACTGAAGCTACCAATATGAATTTGACCCAACTCCGGGAGGCAGTGGAAGACAGGAGGGCCTGGCGTGTTCTGGTCCATGGGGTCACGAAGAGTCGGACACGACTTAAGGACTAAACAACAACAACATTGTATCTCCCCTCAATCTTTTCTCAAGGCTAAGCATGTCCATTTCTTTCAGTCTTTCCTCATAGGGCTTGGTTTCCAGTCCCCTGATCATCCTTGTTGCCCTCCTCTGAACTTGTTCCAGTTTGTCTGCATCCTTTTTCAAGTGCAGTGTCTGGAACTGGATATAGTACTTATCTTACTGCTTATTTAAACACTTCACTCAGACTCTAGCTGCTGACTCCATTATTGTCAAACTCTAGCACACACAGAACCTTGACTGAGTTTAAAAAGGCAGGAAAAGGAATCTGAGGTAGATGAGGGAACAATTGGCTGCTGAGTGATTAACATTCAACCTCAAAAACCTCTCAGAGGCATCATGTGCAGATCGTAATAAACTGTCAGTATCTAACACAAATATATTCTGCCAATCATAGAGAAATAACACTTTTCTACAGCAATGGACTAACTTCACCTTCAGCAGGGTAATCTGTCGCCTTTCCAGCCGTACTGAAAAGCAATTACTTTTGATCAGGATGTTGATGCAGTAAAATAACTGAATGGAGGAGTCCTTCATAGTTGCAAAGTTCATATGAAGGAGTATGAACTTTCGTTCCCCACTCCCACCCCCACTTCTTGAGAAACCAGAGCCTGGCAACTATGTGCTTAGTCTGGAATTGAAATGCAACTATAACTTCTGTTCATGAAAGCTTTATGGAGCTGTTCCTTCCTACACCGATAGTAAAGAATGTCGGCTGAAATCCTGTTGTGTAAGTATACTTACATAAAAGTAAAAAGCAAAGTATGCTGCTTATATACCATCCCATAGTGCTAAAAGCACTCCTTGGGTGGTTTACAGTTTTTTTAAAAAATTATATAGGCTACACGTTGCCCCCCCCCCCCCCCCAGCAAGCTGGGTACTCATTTTACTGCCTTCAGAAGGATGGAAGGCTGAGTGAACCTTGAGCCAGCTGTCAGATCTGGTGGTATCGAATGCGGACCGTGAGCAGAGTTTTGGCTGCAGTACTACAGTTTAACCACTGCGCCACGAGTTGTAATAGCACCAAGGCAGAAGTGCTATTCATGAAGCACTTCTACAGGCACAATTGGTTGCAACAAGTACAATTGACTCATAAAGTCCTAGTTGCCTGGGCAAAATACCCAGCAAAGTTGCACCTCTGTAACTGTACATTACATAGCGACATGCAGGATTCTAGCCACTATATCTGAGGTCCAGCCTGCGTATTTGTGTTTTTAGACTGCGACTCCCAGAATTCTCCAGGCAGCACATCTTCAGCCCAGACTGTCCATGTAGCACATAGCAGTGAGCACTGAGTGACCAGAGAGATTTTGATTCAATCTTTAATCTTTCAGTTTGCTGTTTGTCTCTTAATTAATTTAATTGTTAAATTCATATGTCATAATTGCTTTGAAACTCATACTGGTTCTTATTGGAGTTCTGTACCCCAATCTTGAGATCTATCAATACAGAGCTGATTATAACTGTTTTAATAAATACATTTAATGAATGAATACTCTGGCTGGCAGTGTCTTGAGCAAGGCATTCTGCATGTGTTAAATACTCCAAACGTTTCTATGCATATGTGTGTATGTGCATGCATACAGACACATATATACAGACAGTTATTTTTTGGTCTCCACCTCCAAGAATCCCTGATCTAGGATGGCCACAGTATTTGCTAGAAGCAGTAGTCCAAAGAAAGCCGTGTTTCCAAACTCTGCTCCAAACCTGCTTCCACTTTGCCTTCCTCTGCCCAGCATACTTACAGAGCAACCCCTATGGCACAGTGGTGAAACTGCAGTACTGCAGTCAAGCCTCTGCTTACAACCTGAATTTGAGCCTCATGGACTCAGACAGCCAATTCAAGGTTGACTCAGTAAATGGAGTACCCAGCTCGGGGGGGGGGGGGGGGGCAAAATCTTCCTTGCATAATTATGTTGTAAACCACCCAGAGAGTGCTCCAGTACAATGGGGTGGTTTTTAAGTCAAAACAAAAACAAAAATCACCGCATCACACCCACATGTGTGCACCAAACATAATGTGACATACATTTTCTCCTCCCATGAGGTTTCTGAGGGTGTCTGGATGTTCTCTAGTCCTTTGGTTGCCATACAGGCCAGAAGTAGGACAAGACAGGCAAATATCCAGAGAAATGAAGAGAGGGGCAAACTAAGGGAAGAATCCAAAAGAGAGAGAGAGAAACCTCAGACGTTATGGCCGGAGCTGTTTTCTGGCCAGGGACTGCAGCACTGAGGAGACGGGCAATCCTGTAGGGACTTAAAATAATCTATTCAATCTTGAGTTTCAGGCTTCTAGTCAAAGGATATGTTACTACTTTCAGCTGCACGGTGACAGCCAGCATAAGTAGGCACTCTCATATCTAAACAGAGCCTGCCTTCCCTCTCAAAGCAAATGCAAATGCAGCTGCTCCTTCAAATAGGAGAATAATATCCTGTTCTCAGCCTTGTCTTTCCAAAGTGCTCTTTGCCAACTGAGCATGCTCAGTTCTCATTAAGTGGTTTCAGGTGTTTGGGCCCCTCCCTGTCAAGATGGTTTTTCACTTTTAAAACTTTGTTTTTTCCCCTCTGTTACTGATGCTGTTTTGGCTAGTGAAGTTGCTGAGAAGGAGCTCACTATTAGTCCACAGCAAAAATAGAGCATGGAAAATTTATCGCTTTTGGATTGAAAATCCTGGGGTTTCTAGTCCAAAAATAGAACCATTTCAAGGTCTGAAAAGGGATGGGCCATTTGTATGGGTCAAGAAGCCTTATGGGAGTTTACATCTCAACCAGTCATTGTCTCCACTGACACTGTGGCAGAATCACCACTTTTCAATATTTAAACCAGGTGTATATGGGCTCACTTAACCTTGTCTCTATTGATAATAACACACACAATAGGCTCCAGAAACTGCAATTCTATTTAAAAATAAGCCAGTCACCACCACTACCATGTACCTTGTTTACCTGTGAAAAAAAACAATTGTTGCCAACATGGTGAACCAGTTATGCGATGCACACAGGGTTGTAACAGGGGCAAGGGAATTGGGACTTTGCCCCAGGGCACCAAAATTTTGAAGGTGCTGAAATCTAGAGAGGAATGTTAGGAAAATAAACAACACTGCTGTTCATAGCTCAGTAGTTTAGGTATCTGACTGTAGGGCCAGAGGTTGGGAATTCAACTCCCCACTGCGCCTCCTGTGAGAAGAACCAGCCTGTCTATGTAGCCTTGGGCAAGCTGCACAGTCCCAGAATACCCCGAGAAGACGGAAATGGTAAATCTAGAACGAAATGGTAAAACCTGGTTGTCTACGTGGAAAACCCTGAAAAGGGTCACCATCAGTCAGAACTGACTTGACGGCACTTTATTATTATTGTGAGCGTTATGAAAATAAACAGCAACACCTCCCAGCACTCTTCATTTTCTCTTATTTGAAAGCATAAACTTTATTTTTCTTTTAAGGGGATACCATATTTGCCTCTCTGTTTTTTTTTTGGGGGGGGGGGAAGGAAGCATGCACATGGTTTAGGGTGGAGCAGGTGCCAACATTGCTACGATGTTTTTTTACCCATCTTGTCTACCCCTAATGTTTGTTGCCTGCACTTCTCAACGCATTCATGTTACTTTGCAGTGAGAAGCTTTCCTGTCCATCTGAAATGGTGTGTCATGGAAAAAGCATCCATGCTTTCTGTCAAAGATTACGTTGGAGAACAAACCTTCTCTGGAGCCCACAGCTTTGGTTACCTTGCTTCATTTGCATGCCAGCATAAATGGTGTTGTTCTTTCAGAGCAATCCTGCACCCTGATTATATGCTCTTGCTTAACATAGTAAACTGCTCTTGTTGTTTAGTCGTTTAGTCGTGTCCGACTCTTCGTGACCCCATGGACCAGAGCACGCCAGGCCCTCCTGTCTTCCACTGCCTCCCGGAGTTGGGTCAAATTCATGTTGGTAGCTTCGATGACACTGTCCAACCATCTCGTCCTCTGTCGTCCCCTTCTCCTCTTGCCCTCACACTTTCCCAACATCAGGGTCTTTTCCAGGGAGTCTTCTCTTCTCATGAGATGGCCAAAGTATTGAAGCCTCAGCTTCAGGATCTGTCCTTCCAGTGAGCACTCCGGGTTGATTTCCTTCAAAATGGATAGGTTTGTTCTCCTTGCAGTCCAGGGGACTCTTTCAGTCTCCTCCAGCACCACAATTCAAAAGCATCAATTCTTCGGCGGTCAGCCTTCTTTATGGTCCAGCTCTCACTTCCATACATCACTACTGGAAAAACCATCGCTTTGACAATGCGGACCTTTGTCGGCAAGGTGATGTCTCTGCTTTTTAAGATGCTGTCTAGGTTTGTCATCGCTTTCCTCCCAAGAAGCAGGCGTCTTTTAATTTCGTGGCTGCTGTCACCATCTGCAGTGATCGTGGAGCCCAGGAAGGTAAACTCTGTCACTGCCTCCATATCTTCCCCTTCTATTTGCCAGGAGGTGATGGGGCCCGTGGCCATGATCTTAGTTTTTTTGATGTTGAGCTTCAGACCATTTTTTGCGCTCTCCTCTTTCACTCTCATTAAGAGGTTCTTTAATTCCTCCTCACTTTCTGCCATCAGAGTGGTATCATCTGCATATCTGAGGTTGTTGATATTTCTTCCGGCAATCTTAATTCCGTCTTGGGATTCATCCAGTCCAGCCTTTCGCATGATGTATTCTGCATATAAGTTAAATAAGCAGGGGGACAATATACAGCCTTGTCGTACTCCTTTCCCAATTTTGAACCAATCAGTTGTTCCATATCCAGTTCTAACTGTTGCTTCCTGTCCCACATATAGATTTCTCAGGAGATGGATAAGGTGGTCAGGCACTCCCATTTCTTTAAGAACTTGCCATAGTTTGCTGTGGTCCACACAGTCAAAGGCTTTTGTGTAGTCAATGAAGCAGAAGTAGATGTTTTTCTGGAACTCTCTGGCTTTCTCCATAATCCAGCGCATGTTAGCAATTTGGTCTCTAGTTCCTCTGCCCCTTCGAAATCCAGCTTGTACTTCTGGGAGTTCTCGGTCCACATATTGCTGAAGCCTGCCTTGGAGGATTTTGAGCATAACCTTGCTAGCGTGTGAAATGAGTGCAATTGTACTCTTAAAGTACAATTAAACTGCTCTAGAGTAGACCTATTTGAATGCACAGAACTTACAGAGAGGTTGACTCATGAAATCCCCACTGATTTAATGGGCCTAGTCTACTGCAGCATACCATGCTAAGCACCAGAATTTCAGCCAGTATGAGGTGGTGGAGATATACTGCTGCTACGTTGTCAAAATAATTGTCATATCCTATATAAAAGCAAAGTCATAGCTAAAAAAAATAAATAAATAAAAAATAAAAACAGCAGCTAGAATCCCATAATTCTACTGGAACAGAGGAATTGCTCGCCTTTGACGAAGAACAGACAGAAAGCTTGGTAATGACACTAGAAGAGTGATGGATGTGATCATGTATATGCAGCTGAGCAAGTACATACATCTCCGTTAGATCAAAAGAACTGGCAATTAATTCCCTTTAAATCTGGTCTAAACCTACTGTTGGTGTTCATTACTGCTTGCATCTTTTCACTTCCCCAAATTAGAGAGCTGGCACCTGTTTTTCCTCTGGACAGCACATGGGATGAAGAGCTATGTTTAGGTTCTGGGGCAATGTGTGAGCTGCATCTTTAGCATCTAGGAACGGATTGCAGAAAGTTTGGCTCTCGTCTGCTTTCTCTTAACTGAGGGCAACTTGTGATATCTGAGGGCGAGGCATCCACCCATTCCCAGTCTATGAGTTGCCCCTGCAATGATCTCATGTTTATTTCATTTCATTTCCATCCTGCCTTTCTGTCTATTCATGTACCAAAGGTGGCTTCTAAAATGGTGGGAGACGGTGGGTGTGGGATGACAGACACATGCCTTAAATTATAAAAAATACAATTAAACATGTAATATTAAAAGATAATTAAACTTAAAACAATCTGAGAGCCAAAACAAGAAAAAGATGTGTATGCATTCAAAAAGGATTGTTTTAAAATAAAATAAAATGAAATGAAATAAAATAAAAGTGTAGCATCTCTTATTTAAAAACGTCTTTCTGTTATTTGCAAATCTATTTATGATGTATTTAAAATATATTTACCCTATCTTTCTCCTAAGAAAGGACCCAAGGTGGCTTATATCATTAAAACACAATTTTAAATCTGAAAATAACAAATTATTTAAATATTAAATAAATTAATAATATTATATTAACAATGTTAGGTAGAGCATTACTAAAATGGATTTAGAAGCAATAAAATGCAAACCATCTCATGTTAAAACCTCTCCTAGACAGTCTGTTACTAAAGAAAAACCTGCCTGAAGAGACAGTTCTTCTCCTGCTTGTAATTCCACTGGCTGGGAAGAGTCACTTTAAAAACTTTCTCCTAAGTCCTCACCAGACATGCCTGTGAGGGCAGTGGAAACTAGAAAAGGGGAGTCCCACAAAGATCTGGAAACCTGGGGGATCTCATCAGGGGAGATATGTTCTTTCAGATGGCCAGACCTAAAATATATAGGATTTAATATAACCAAAGGAGCTCAGATTGGGCCTAGCTTCTCTCAGAAGCCCAGTGGAGAAGAGATGGCATATGAAATAGTGGGGAAATTGATAAAAGAGTGTGAATGACATGAAGATAAAGGCTTATCTAACTCCTTCTGGTTTCAGAGCCTTCACACCCATAATTCTGCCTCAGGGGTTCTGGGCAGATTATGGGAGTCGAGGTCTTAGATTCCAAATCCCTACTGTTGTTCTTACACACTGCCAAGTCACCTCCGACGTATGGCAACCCTATGAATGAGCGATCTCCAAAATATCCTTTCCTAAACAGCCTTGCTCAGCTCTTGTAAACTCAAGCCTGTGGCTTCCTTTAAGACATCAATCAATCTCGTATTTGGTCTTCCTCTTTTCCTGCTGCCTTTCTCCTTTCTGAGCATTTTTCTCTTTTACAAAGAATCTTGTATTATCATAACGTGTCCAAAGTAGGACAGCCTCAGTTTCAACATTTTTGCTTCCAGAGATGGAACCCACTTATTCACCTTTCTGGCAGTCCAGGGTATCTGCAAATTCTTTCCTCCATTCACCTGAATCTTTCCTCCCACCCTGTCAGCTTTTTTTTACTGTCCAGCTTTCACACCCATACATCGTGATTGGGAATTCAAGAGTGTGGATGATCTTGGTCTTGGTCTCCAGTAACACATCTTTACACTTGATGATCTTTCCTAATTCCTTCATTGCTGCCCTTCCAAGTCTCAAATGTGTTCTGATTTCATGGTGGCAATCTCCATTTGGATTGATGATTGAACCAGGGTATACAAAATCTTTTACAATTTCAGTTTCTTCATTGTCAACATCCAAGTTATTTAGTTGTTCTGTAGTCATGATTTTTGTCTTAATGTTCAACTGCTATCCTGCTTTGGCACTTTCTTCTTTCACTTTCCCTAACAGTAGTTTCACATCATTCCTGCTTTCTGCCAGCAAGATGGTGTCATCATATTTTAGATTATTGATGTTTCTTCCACCAGCTTTCACTCCTCCTTCACCTGAATCTAGCCTGGCTTTCCATATGGTATGTTCTGCATATAGACTGAAGAGATAAAGGGATGATCTTTTCTGACATCTTTGCCTATAGGAAACCATTCTGTCTCTCCATATTCTGTCCTAACAGTAGCTTCTTGTCCACAATACAGATTACACATCAAGACAAAGAAAAAAAGGAATTGGTACAGCCAATAAATCTAATTCAGAAGGAGAAACTACAGTTTAAGGATGTAAGAAAATAAATTGTTTATTTCAGTTTAAAATTGTCCAACACGTTTCAGCCTGAATTTATGGCCTTCTTAAAGGACATTGATGTTTGGTCTATATTAGATTTTTTAAATTTGATCTGTACACAGCTCCAATAATTAATTAATCTGGTGTACAGATGAAATAAAGTTTTTTCCCCTTTTGCTCTTTTTCTCCTCTATTTCTTTGCACTGGTTGTTGAAGTAGTGTTCTTTGTCTTTATGTGACAGTCACTGAAAAACTGCATTCAGGGTTTGACCCTATTTCTGTCATCTTTTACTTTTGCTTCTTGCCTGTCCTTCACAATTTCAAGTGTTTCTTCTGTCAGAAGTCTTGGTATTTCTTTTCTTTTTTACTGCAGCAATTGTCTTTTTGCATTCTTCTCTAGTAATATGTGTGGTTTCAATCCACAGTTCTTCTGGTTCACAATCAGTTGAGTTTAGAAATGCAGATCTGTTCTCTATGTGGACTAAAATCATCAGGAATGTTATTTATATTATATTTTGGCACTATGATTCTTTTAGTGTTCTTTTTCAGCTTTACTCTAATGTTGGATATTAACAGTTCATGATAAACTACCAAAATCTGCTCCTGGTCTTGTTTTGGCAGAGAGAATATAGCTTCTAGATCTCTTGCTTCCAATTACATTTGAATTCTATATTTGAAACGTGTATTTGCAATAAACTGATTGTTGGCTTCTCAGAATACTTTGAGTCTCTTTCTTCATTTCTGTCCTCTAGGCCCAGTTTTCCAACAACACTGCATCTGCTTTGTTTTCTACTTTTGCATTCCAGTCACCTATAATTGTAAGCATGTCTTGTTTTTGTGTGTGATCAATTTTCCTTGGATGCTTGCATAAAAGCTTTCAATTTCACCTTCATCGGTATCTGTAATTGGAGCACAGAAGAATGGTAATGTTGATAGTCTTTCTACGGAGTCTTATTGATATTCAGTTAGATCTTGCATTATAGCCCATAACTTCCTGTGCTACATCTTGCCTTAATATTAGAGTCACTTACCATAGTCTCTCGAGACTGAAGGATGCCTACATTAGAGTCACTCCATTTCTTCTTGTCATTTCCAAAGTAGAAAACGTTAGTTGTCTGACTGAAAATATCTCATTTCAGTCCTCTTCAGTTCACTGACACCAAGCATGGCAATGTATGTATGTTCCATTTTTTGCTTTATTGTTTCCTTCTTGTGTGTGTTATACAGCATCGGACTTTCTTTTAACTTCTGTACACATTGGCCACTAAACATCCTTTCCACTTTAATCTAGTTGCGTTATTAGCTACAGAACTGTTGTCCTTTGCCCCTTCTCAGTAGCATATTGAGTGCTTTCTGACCTGGGAGTCTTATCGTCCAGCACTATCTCTTGTTTCATTTTGGAATGTCTTATCATAGGGATTTCATGGTAAGGAAAATTCAGTAGGAGTTTACCATTGCCACCTTCTACACAGTACTAACCAAAGTGCCACCACCATTACCTCCTACACCAGTGTCACCTTCAGCTACTGCTGCTGCCCAGTAGTTGCCTTGAGGAGGGTGGATGCATCTTAGTCTGGTGTTCAAGCTGTGACCATTCCACCCTGGTTGACTCTGCTAGAGGTCCAGGCTCATAATATTGTCTGGCCTCACTGACACATTCAAACCACTTCGCCACCTTAAGGTGTGCATCTAAGAAGGGAAAATCCCTACTAGGCTGTATAAATCTAACCTTCTAAAGGTGGTACAGGTGAATGTGCAAAGACAGATGCTTTCTGCAGAAGGCATATGACCACTAACATTTTTAAGACTAAAAAAAATATTTACTTTTGAAACATCACTTTTACAAGATTGGATTTCAGAGTCCTTTCCTCCAGTTTGCTGAACAATTAATATTAATACCTTCTCAAAGGCTTTCACGGCCAGGATCCAATGGTTGTTCTAGGTTTTTCGGGCTGTTTGGCCGTGTTCTGGAGGTTTTTCTTTCTAACGTTTTGCCAGTCTCTGTGGCCAGCATCCTGTCCTCTGAAGATGCTAGCCACAGAGACTGGCGAAACGTTAAGAAGAAAAACCTCCAGAAGACAGCCAAAGAGCCCGAAAAACCTACAACAACCAACAATATTAATACCGTCATTCTAATACCATATTTCTGAATTCTGTACAATGGCTGCAGAGCCAGAGTTTGGGAGGCTGGAGTTTGATTTCCCACTGTGTCTCTTTGACCGGAGCTGGATTCGATGATCCATAGGGTCCTTTTCAGCTCTGAAATTTTAAAATGATGATAGTTACATCCTCATGCTGCTCTCCTTGGAATCTTAGGTGGTATTTCAGAAGGGGAAGGGGAAAAGGAGGGAGAAATATAAACCACAGTTTGCATCAAAGGACAACCACCTCACTCAATAACAACAACAACAACACACCAGACATAGTAGTGATAGAACAAAGAAAGGTCCAGATCATTGACATTGCAATTCCAGGGGATGCCAGAGTTGAAAATAAAGAATTGGAAAAACTAACAAAGTACAGAGACCTGGCAATCGAAACATCTCGCCTCTGGAAGAAACATACTTCAGTGGTCCCCATAGTCACTGGAGCTTTGGGAACAATATCAAGAAATTTCACAACCATGAGCAGTTGCAGATCTCAGAAATCACACCATCAGAGCTACAAAAAATGGCAATATTAGGAACTGCATGAATACTGTGCCGATATTTAACAGATACTTAGTTTTTTTGTTAATACCTGTATCTATTATATAATAACAGTCAATGTTTCTATGATGTTGACTGCGCCTGGTATTTTTTAACAACAAAGACGATGACGACGACGACGACGACGACGACGACGACGATGATGATGATGATGATGATGATGATGATGATGATGATGATAATAATAATAATAATAATAATAATAATAATAATAATAATAATAATAATAATAATAATAATAATAATGTGCCATCAAATCAATTGTGACTTATGGCAATCTTTTTCAGGGTTTTCTAGGTAGAGAATGCTTAGAAGTGGTTGACCCTTCCATTCTTCTGGAGGCAGCCTGGGACGGTGCAGCTTGCCCAAGGCCACCCAGGCTGGCTCTACTTGCAGGAGGCCCAGTAAGGAATTGAACTCCCAGCCGCTGGCTCCACAGCCAGATACTTAAAGCACTGAGCTAATTCTTTTCTTCCTTTATTCCCAAACCCCAGCCGTATCTCTTGCTCTCCACATGAACCAGCTACAAGTTGAACAGATGCGATAGCTCTATTGCATCATAGTAAAAATGCTTTTAGTCTAGCAAGAGCCCTCTTTGCAACAGCAAAGACTGTGAAAAATAACTTTTTTGGAACATGGTTCCGGGGGGGGGGGGGGGCTGCCACCACTGTAGTATTCTGAGGGTTTTAGTCCAAAAAAGTAAAATTTCCTTTCTCTGTGATCAGCCATATAATTCTGGACAGGATGCAAGCAGAGCACGAAGCCCTTCTCTTTGTTCCCTTTCCATGTGTGTGTGTGTGTGTGTGTGTGTGTGTGTGTGTCCTTTTTCTGATATTCCCTGCCTTTGGGACGTGTATTTATTTCACTATTTGCTATCCCGCTGTTCAGTTCCCAAAGGGACTGCCAGAGCAGCTTACCAGGAGTTTCTGAAAAACCAGTAAACCAACAAAACAACAAACAATAAATAACAAAAATAGACAGCAGCGCCTCAGAACATGCAATTTAAAAAAAATAAAAAATAAAGATGACCAATAACAGGACAGAAGATCTAAAATGTCTGGGCAAATAAAACAATCCTTTACCTGTTGATGCCATGAAGTCATTTAAGGCTTTAAGAGTGTAAGGCTGGCATGTCAAATGACGTTTGAAAACGAACCGGGAGCTAGAGCTGTTGTAATAATAGTATTTATTTATTTATTTAAACGTATACCCCACCCAACCAGTGAAGAGCCACTACTCTGGGCAGCTACAAAAAAATTAAACGCAGGTATAGAAACAAAATGTTTTTCATAAGAAAAACATACAACCCAACAAAAACGTCTTTATCTAACAAATTACCTAACTCCCAGGATGGCAGAAATAAAAGTAACTGATTAAATATGAAACAGTAGACAATTGACTTGGGGATGTCACAATTAAAGGGGGGGGGTGAGGCTTTCAAAGGCCTTGTTAAAAAGCCAAGTTTTGATTTGTTTCCTAAAGCGCCGGGGGGGGGGCTGGTACACCTCCACTGGAAGAGAGTTCCAGTCCAAAGCAAGGCAACCACTACTAGGAAGGCCCAGTTTCTGGTTGACAGTTTCCAGGCCTCTCTTGGCATGACCACCCAAAGCAAGAAGGATTGGGAGGTGTAGGTGGGACAGGATGTCAACCTGAGGGAGACGTGCTCTGTCAGGTAGCAAGGTCCTAAACCGTATCCGGCTTATAAAATTAACATTAGCACCAAGAATTTGGCCCGGAAGCATACCAGCTGCCAGCGCAAACAGACCAGCACATGGAATGCATGATCAAATTTAGATGTATTTGTGACCAACCTGCCCACCACGTTTTAGTACTTGATGTAGTTTCTCAACCACCTCCAAGGGCAGCCCAGGTAGAGAGCATTGCAATAGTCCGTCCTGGAGATGACCAACACATGAACCAGTGATACTAAGGATCTGTCAAGAAAGTGGTGAAGGTGTGCAATCTAAGGTGGGAAATGACAGATTTGGCCATGGCCAAAATCTGATTCTCCATCAAGAGGACCACATTCATATGCACACCCAAATTATGGTAATTAATGATCTAATGGTCAGTGTTAGACATGAGCTCATTATGTAATATTTTCAGTGACAGCAGAAGAAAGCAATTTCAAGCAATATGATACACACACATCGGTGTGTATCATAAAACCAGAGTTTGGAAAAGTAAAGGAAAAATTGAAGTACAACTTCCAGAATCTTTCAGCTAATGTGGCCAGTGGCCAAGCTGGCTAAAGGATTCTGGAAGTTTTATCCTAAATGTTATTTTCCCCACACCTACCCACTATATGACACTAGATGTTGCAGAGTTTTAAATTTCTAGTTAAACTCCTCTAGCTGCTCAGGAGAAGTGCAGAGATTCACAGAGCAGTATAGCTTCAAGTTGTCCAGAGTAGTCCACCCCTTTTTCTCATCCACTGGCACTTACAATCTCAACAACTCACTCTAAGACAATAGTAGGAGAAAGAATAAAAGGTTTCATTACTTACAGTTCAACAGATCAAACAGCAGACTGGCAAACATGACTGCTTTCAACAACAGACCTCAAGAGACTCACTGCTTCCAACAGACAAAAAAGAGGGAAAGAAACATTGAGCAGAGAGGTGCTCTCTTTGAATTTAGAGGCAGGAGGAAAAATTGGTTAGTGCTGGAAAGATTGATTGACAGTCACCCCAGGCCAGAAAGGTCCCTCCCAGCCACACCTACTAAAGGCAGCATGCGAGGTTGCAAAAACTCCAACACTGGCTTCCCATCAACCGACACCAAGATAGCCCAAAGTGGGGAATTCCAGGGGTCATTCAAGCCCAAAACATCTGGAGAATGTTAACTTAGCAACCCTTGATCGAAGACAATGGTCCCCACCCTTTGTCTATATCATTTGGACTCCACTTCCAACAATCCCTGCCCAGGGACTTCTGGGAACTGAAGTCCAAAATATCTGGAGCACCAAAGGCTAAGAGACACTAAAACATAAAGGGTGTGTTGGGTAAAACTGATGTGTGATCTGAGGCTTTAGGGCCCGTATTTTTGCAGCCGTCTTTATAAAATTATCAGGTCATTTTCAGCCACTTACATACAAAGAGACAGAAAGGCAGAGATAAAAGGGCTATTCATAGCTTGCTAATACAACAGTGGCATTTCTTTCAATCAAGCTGTTCCAGAACCAGTCTACTGTGGGGGGAAAATAATACATTCACAAAGAACAGTGCAGCCCAACCTTTAATGAGCTGGGACGCATACAGATTCATTTGGGACAATTCAATCAATAACATTATCAAACAATGGTAATTTGCATTCTCTGCCTTAAAAAAACAACAACCGAAGCTAAATGTCACACTAAATGAAAAGCAGCAGCACAACATCAAGTTTTTAAAAGAGAGAGGAAGCATAGGTGAAATTAAGCAAAAGGCACAGGATTTAGAAACAGCCATGCTATTTTCATGCCTAAGATGTCACCTTAAACTTTTCTCTTACATTTCTACAAAGCACAATGGGTGGTCTCCAGAGGTGCAAGGGTTGCATGTGACTTTGGACCCTGGAAAGCCAAACTTACTCTCATGATCCCCTCCCCAATTTTTCTTACAGAAATGGGGTGCGGTACTCAAGAAGCTCACTGACGGTGTGATCACACAGGGAAATAGATCACGGTTTGGACCACTTGTGGAGCAGTCCTGCGCAATCTATTTCCTGGCAATCCCACGAGGAAGGGGGAAATGTGCTCCAGCCTGACCGTGATCCATGGCTAACCTGGATCTTTTGGGGGCTGGGCTGGAGCGATTCTCCAGCAGATGGAAGGGCCACTTTAAGGGAGCTAGCTTCTATTAAAGCGATCTTTTCTGTTGCAATCAGGTGCATGCCTTTACAGCCATCTGACCGCACCCTTACACTCTTTAGTGGCCTAAATATATAAATGCAGAAATAAATATTTGGACGTCAAGTGGGCCAGGGGTGCCACAATGTGGCAAAATTGACCCTCTAGAGCAGTGGTCCCCAACCTTGGGCCTCCAGATGTTCTTGGACTTCAACTCCCAGAAATCCTGGCCAGCAGAGGTGATGGTGAAGGCTTCTGGGAGTTGTAGTCCAAGAACATCTGTAAGCCCAGGGTTGGGGACCCCTGTTCTAGAGCAGGGGTCCCCAACTCCCGGTCCGCGGTCCTGTGCCGGTCCACGGGCTTCCCAGGACTGGGCCGTGGAGACAGATCTCTACCCCCCCCCGCACAGTGGGCGGGTGTTGCGCTCGCGCGCATGCGCAAGGCGTATAATGCACACACGCGTGACACCCCCACCCGTGAGCACGACACCCCCACCCGCGAGCGCAGGGGTGCCCCCGCTCCCTCACACATGGAGCCCGCCACCCCCAACCGGTCTGCGGTTCCAAAAAGGTTGGGGATCGCTGCTCTAGAGGACACAAGGGGACTTTCTGCGTGTTGTTTTTTTTTTAATTGAGAGGTGGGGCTGCTTCGGGGGACCTACAGGTACTGGAAGGTCATGTGCTTTTTTTACTCCAAAAAGGATATAATTTCCCCATGTCCAGTCTTCAACAGTGTTTCCCATTATTATCATTATTTTTAAACCTGCAGATCTCCATGCCAGAGGAGGGTGCGTGGGGGCGTGTGCACATGGACACGTGCACACACCTTTTCCTTTCGGATATGCAAATGTTTAAGTAAGATACTGAGTGTATTTACAATGCTGTTTTCTCCCAAGAGAAAAGAGGGAAGGAGAAGGAGCCGACCTGGGTCCGGATACACCTGAGCGTGGAATGTTATCACAAAATGGAAATACAGCCATGGGTCTATATGCAAAAGAGATATAAAGAGGACTAGGAGTATACTGCTTTTCAGTCTGCACTCTGATAACATCTTTAGTGAAGCACTTGTTGATTCCAATGGCAGTATCACTGTGAGTGGAGAGGTTATTAACAACGTAGAAATCAGGAAAAAGCAAGCAGCCCAAGAAATGCTGTTGAAGATGTCAAAACAACATGGTGGAGCATGACCCTGCTTTCCTCCCAATAGAAAAATAGGCCCAACATTCGTATGCCTAAAAGGCGGAAGTTAAAGAAAGAGAGCCAGTAGGTGTATGCACTTGGGTCCATTGTAGGATTTAGACAGCAGCTGGACACGAACAATATCTTCCTAAATCAGTGAGCTCAGATGCCATCCGTCACTGGGTGGAATGGATGTCCAGGCTTGAATGCCACTTCACATACAAAAATGAAACTTTCTTCTCCTCCAATACTGCTTACCCTGAGGTTTCTCTCCCCACCTGATGACCCAGAGAAGCATAGCCATTCCCAGTGCCTTCGGTTTAGCCACTAGAAACTGCTGGATAGCTCACTGGTTTAGGCAGCTATTGGGAGTTGAATTCCTTACTGTGCCTGCCTTCTTGACGGGGGATAGACTCAGTGATCCATAGGGTCACTTCCAGCTCTGCAGTTCTAAGATTATTCTTCTTATTCTGTCAAACAAGCCTCAGTGCAAAACAGGAAAGGGAGAGCAGTTGGAAGAGTAGAACTGAGGGGGACCTTATTCATTCATTCATGTTTATTACGAGGACCCTGCCTTTCTCCCCAAGAGAGCCCGGGACAGCTTACAACAGGGATTGGAGACATGTGGCCACCAGGCTGTTTTTTTCACAGTCCCTGCTGCCCTTCTTTCGCCATCACCAACAAACAGCACTGCTGAAACTCAACAGCAGGATTGGAGAGGATACCATCCCTTCCCCCTCCTTTCTTAGAAGGTAGGAGAGACTCTGCCCACCGTCTGGAGCCCCTCTGCACACTAGAGAGCCATCGTACTTGCCGCTGAGTTTTAGTGCAGGTGGCAGTACTGGCAGATTTGGTGTCTGCTGCTGAACGTCAGCAGTGGCAGCAAAATGACCCCCAGCTGGGTCTCGGGGGCTGATCCTTTAGATGTTTTCCACCAGCCCTGTAATAAACTGGTGCTCTCGGTTGCTTTAACCTTAGCTTAGCATTTCATGTCAGTCCATGAAAAGGATGACACCAAAGTGCCCTGCTAGAACCAGCACTAACTAGCTTAACTAAGTATCAGAGCTGTCAGCATTTTTTAAGCAGAAGAAGAGCCAGTATACAAAGCCAGCATCTCATTACCCGCTACAGTGGTTTTAGCACAAACCGGCACGAGTGGGCAGCTGTGTTTCTCTTCATTCCAGCGGATTAAATGTTGACTTTCATTTCAGCAACATTGGCTGCTGTAGGGGAAAATGGGAGGTTGTGTGATGCTTATCCTTGTGTGCAAACAATATAAGTAAATGACAAATAAAGAGCACAGGGAAAGCCATCTTTCAGCTGACAATAAGGTATGTCTCAAAGGCTGAAAGGGGCTGCTTCCTCGTTCTTTGCCTCCACATTAGTTTGCGAAGATGGAGTTACTGCCTAGCTTTCCAAAATAAACAAATACATAAGGAAAATAAAATAAAAAATCTACCATCATAAGAAGCCCCGACGACATATGTACTTCTCATTGGGGTTGCTAATATTAATCAGCTTTCAGGAAGACTCTGCTCTCTCGCCATTCTTAACGTGGCTGAAAGCATTCCCAACACTGTACCATGAAGCGGCAGCCTGTTCATTCAAGAACAGCAGCCCTTAGGAAAAGAAAATCACAGAGATCAACAGCGTTTGCACCAAAGCTGCTCTGTATATTCTAATCACACCTCATTGCTGCCAAGTTCAGATGTATAGGAGGAGGAACAGCTGAATCAGAAACGCCACCCAATGCGAGCAGAACCAAGCTTTTGCTGCAAGGTTGTGGAAATCCTGCAGCAGGTTTTTACTAATTCACCTCCAGCTCCGCAGTAATAATGTGGCTCTTTGCAACCTCCAGCCTTTCAGAGGGAGGTGCAGCGGGACGGGGGGGTGGGGGGCAGGATGTGTAAGTCAAGAGTCCTTGGTTCAACTCTAAGCCGCACAAGCCAAAGAGACAGGTTTCCAATCAATTCATTAAGCAATTCAGCTTGAAGCCATAAATGCTGCGTCTTGTGTGACACTCAGCCAGGTTGTACACCTTGTGAAAAGATTTCCTGGGAGGGGTGGAAAGATATGTTAGTCAGGCAGATGATTTGGGGGAAAGATTGCAAGATGGCTGGCTTTTAAGACTTTTTAAAGAAAAATTAGAACACAGGAATACACCTTATACCAGGTCAGATTGTTTATCTGTGATATCCAGAATTGCCTTTTAAAATGAACATCAGCTCTTTAGGGTCTCAGCCAAAACCACAGCAGTTCGTTCGTTCATTCGTTCATTCATTCATTCGTTTGTTCATTCATTCATTTTTAGGCACCTTTAACTGGAAAACAACTCATGGCAGCTTACAACAAATTGCAACCTACAAAAATTTAAAACAAAAATACAAGAACGATAGCTGTAATGAAAGTCAGTATGGTGTTACAGATAAGATTGTTGGACTCAGAAGGCCTGGGTTCAAATGCCTGCTCAGCCACAGACTCTCACATGGAGGGAGGGGATAGCCATGGCAAATCACTCCTTGAACATGTCACATGCCTTGAAAAAATTGTTAGGTCGCCATAAGCAGGTAGCTTGACAGTCCATTAACAACCTATTTGTAATACAACCCTTCTGAATCACTGGGAAAAAATATCAGTGTTTAACAGTGAGCTAATCCCATGCCAATAGATGCTGCTCCTTTTCAGTGGAAGTGACTGGGATTGAACCTGAACCATCAGCATCCCAAGCTCCTTCTCTGCCACCAAAGACAACTGTTTTGCCTCCCTGTTTAGGGGATTTATTTTTTGTTTGGGAAAGTTGTTGAGGTTGGGGGTCTGTGTGTGTGTTTGGAAGGACTGTGCACTTCCATCTCCCATGCTAGAGTGCACAATTTGAGAGTGATCATAAATCCCAGAGCTGGATCTGTGTTAGTGCAAGTGTAGCATTAGGGAAATCTTTTAATTATCTAGAACTGCTTTACACTTGTATTATGGAATCCTGAAGTGTGCAGTTGTGGTGATCTAGAGCTTGTTAGACTACAGTTCCCACCATCCTTCTTCACTGGCTCTGCTAGCTAGGGTGGATGGGCGCTGCAGTCCAAAAACTCCCACAGTGATCCATCCCAAAGAAAAACTTCAGGGATTACAATGCACATCAAACCCAAGCATGGCTTGCTTTCTCAAGTTCCACCTACCCCACCCACCTGTTCTCAAGGAAGCTTCCTTTGGTGAGGGCCATTAGCCCATCCAAAGTACATTGACTAGGTGTGAACCTTTCATTATGCATCAGCTGAACAAGCATTAAATCCACATGCAAGATCGTGGATGTATCACGGGAGAGAATTTTTCACCCTTGCTAATTTCTTGCAGATGCACAGCGTCTTCTGTTCCGTTTGTTAAGAGCACAAGTGTGCACAACCATCAGTCTCTCTCAGCAACTGGCCAGTGGAGATTAGGGGTATTATTATAAATGACGACATTTTCGGCTCTTGGGGAGGAGAGGAGATTTTTCACTGCAGCTCTTTCTTCTGGATAAGAGAGCTGTGTGAACTGCATATTTAATGTCCATAAGAGCTTTTCAAAATGTAAAGGGCAGCTTATTTGTTCTTGGTTAAAATGATCAGACATGGATCTGAGGCTTTTCTGTGGGCACACATTCCTGTGGAACAGAGGTTGATTTCCAGTTAATCGTAAACTCTGCTTGCGCATTTGTCTGAGCACATGGCACTGCACGGCAGGAGAGAAAAAGATGGGCCCCTACCACCTGTGACCCTCTGCCTGTCTGCTCTATTGTGGAGCAGATAGGTCTGAAAAGGGTGATCTGCTTGTGTTCAAGTAAATGGGAGTAGAAGACTCTGGACAAACAGGGACCCTGCTTTATCCAGGTCCCCAAATACACAGAGCATTCAGTTGAAAGAAAGTAGAGTGTAACACCTGGGAACGTTTCAGAGCCATCCACTGATAGTGGAACCAAGTCCCAACAGCCAGTCTTCTTAATCATCATCATCTTAGAACTACAGAGCTGGAAAGGACCCCATGGATCGTTGAGTCCAGCCCCTCTTAAGGAGGCACAGTGGGGAAGTGAACTTCCAACCTCTGGATCCACAGCCAGATACCTATTTCCTGATCCAGTTTACCTCTGAGAAAACTGTAGGCCAACAGTAGTGCAATATGCAGTCCTCCAGATTTGAACAACAGCTCCCATCATCCCTGAGTACTGGATATTCCAAAACAGGATGATACGACATGGAGTGCAAAAATATCTGCAGGGTCATATATTTCCCCATTCTTGCTATCGGTCACCATGGCGAGTATCCCATTGCTAATCTGAGCTACAGTAGACCCATTGACTCAATGGGATTTATGTCAGTGTTGACTTCCCCTTTGGAAATCAGTTCAGTGGCTATACATTTAGTTGGACTAGCTAATAGGATATTGGCCCCAGTCCCAGTTGCTATGTGCACACACTGCTGTCTTCTGTCCTTCACTCTGTTGTGATTCAAATGAAGTGCAGGCTTCGTTATCATCTGCTGTAATCAGTGAGAACTGAAAATTAATCACCCTGGTTCGATGAGGATCCACGTTTTTTAGCTCCAGAGGTCCATGGAGTCACTGGTACCAGCCTCCAAAAGCAGCTTCTTTTGCAAGGTGGCAAATAGACAATTAACTCATGGCTGTTCTCTTCAAAACAAGAAGCATGAGAAGCAAAGCTTCCATGCCAGGGTGAGTGGCAAACTGCAGCAAGGATTCTTAAATTACCGAATGTGTATTTCTATGTCGGAGAGGTGGGGTGTGTGTGTGTGTGTGTGTGTGTGTGTGTGTGTGTGTGTGTGTGTGTGTGTGTGTGTGTCTAGAAATAAATTTCATGCATTTCTGACTGAATATTGTTGCGGCCGTATCCTCCTTTTTCATAACATTTAATTTCCATGTGCCTAATAACTGCAGCGTTAATGTAATCTAGTTTCACTGACTTTTTTTAAAAAAGGAAGTAGACTAAAGAGGAAAAATATAACTTGCAGTCATTAGTCTGCATTTGCAATGATATATTATGTTTTCAGTGTCTAATTCTATCGTTCTCCTGCATGAAAATGAAATTAATGCAGTCATTTTCAGGATGAGTCTTATTTCAAACACAATTTCTTAAAATGTCAATTAAGCAGCTGCTTATTGAGCAGAGAAGCCTTAAATAAATAAATAAAAAGGATCTACCAATGGCAGAATCCTTTCAGGCCATTGAGTCAAACCCCCTGCTCAGTGCAGGAATCCAAATCAAAGCAGATGACAGATAGTTGTCCAGGTTTCTCTTGAATGCCTCTAGCATTGGAGCGCTCACCATCTCCTGATGTGATTGGATCCATTGTCGTACTGCTCTAACAGTTGAGAAGTTTTTCCTGATACTCAGCCTAAATCTGGCTTCCCATAGCTTGAGCCCATTATTATGTGTCCTGCACTCTGGGATGACTGAGAACAGATCCTGCCCTCCTCTGTATGACTACCTTTCAAGTATTTGCATGTAGCCATCTTGCCTTTTCATCTGGCCTTCTCCAGAATCTGTTCTATAGTTTTTCAACTGAGCAGAAAAGTGGAACAAGCATCTAGCAGGAATACGTAGAAGCAGCTCTGACTACCTTATCTCCCTTGTAGTATTTAAAGATAAATGTGCCTTCTCTGGGAGAGAGAATGTGGAAAACCTACTAACAAGTGTCAAAGAACACCCCACATATCTTCCCCTCTTGCTAATTTCTGTTCCTTTCTCAAAAACACCACAAAACTCAGCACTAACTGGAGACCAACACTAGGGGCAAACTATGTATTACAGATAACCAGCCCTGTAGTTTGCAAATTACCTTGCTTTGTTCTGTGATTGGCCGTCAGAACATTGGCACAGTCTATATTTGTGATTGCTCAGTTAGAAAGGTTTGCCTGAATCATCAATAGGGATGGGATTTTCCAATTTCTTGAACTTCAAATCCCATAATTCTCAATTCTGAACGTTCTACCTGACAAACACCTAAATGTGGTTCACCAAAGGAGAAAAACCTCAAATGGAAGGCTTTGGGGCTGAGCTAAACCTAGCTTCACCTAAGCGTTCTGCTCCTGCCCCAGCACTAGAGAACATTCTTTCTGAACCAGAGGCGAGGTGGAGCCACGCTTTCGTCTGTTGAGGCTTTTCTCCTCGGTGAGCCACATTTAAGTGGTTTGTAGCATATCTTTCTGTTAGGTATAACACCTTGAATGGAGAATTATGGGATTTCTAGTCCAAAAAATCCAAACATCCCATCCCTAATCATAATGTCTCTGGAACTCTAACAGATTTCAGTTTCAAATGATAGTTAAAGATGAATAGTTGAGTCTGGCCCTTAAACAGCAGTCAAGTTGATAAACTTGTTATGAATTGGGCTAGCGTATCTTTCTGTTAGGTATAACACCTAGAATGGAGAATTTATTTATGTGTTTCCCTCCAGTTCCATAGTGACTGATCAGCACAATGGAAGCAGTGCTATATAATGTTTAATATAATAATCATGTGCCATCAAGTGAATTCCAACTTATGGTGATACATTTCATGGTTTCCTCAGTACAGAGTACTCAGGCATAGTTTACCAGTCTCTTCCTGTGTGAGTGCTCTGGGACCATATAGTTTGCCCAAGACCACACAGGCTGGCTCTTCTCCTACAATGCAGAGTGAGGAATTGAACTCCTAACCCCTAACAACTGATCAATGCAATTAGTAGGTTCATTAGCCTAACACAAGAATTCACCATGAAAATGTTTCCAGATAATACTTGCCAAGGTTATGTTAATCCTGAAGATTCATGCAGCAAACACTAAAAATGGCACCTGTAGGTGACACATCTGGGCCACAACGACTGTAGATTGCCTTCAGCAGAAGAAGCAGTTTGCTTCTGAATGCCAGTTATTGGGCAACAGTAGCAGATGGGTGTCCTCCTGCTAATGTTCAGTTGGTTTTCTTCCCCAAGTCATTAGTTGGCCACTAGGCTAGGTAGGCCTTTGACCTGATCCAGCAGGGTTCTTCACATGGGCAAAGTTACTCTTCTGGACTACAGCTTCCAGAATGCTGCCACCATAGTAGGATGGCTGCTGCTCCATTGCCAAAAAGAAGGGCAGACCTTAGCAAAAAGGAGGGCATCAGCAAAAAGGAGGCTAAGGAATACCCAAACTAAGGATGCCCTTCACACTTTTCCATTAAATTGCCTAGGCCAATTTAAACTAATATATGCAAATATATCACAATTAGACATTATTACTATAAATTTAAGTGGAAACGCACAACTGCTCAGCCTATTCCACAAGACTGTGACTAGTAACCACCTTGGGACACAGCATTAAGAGAGAGGTAGGATATAAATCATAGACTCATTGGAAGTGGCCTATAAGGTCACTGAGTCCAAACCCTTGCTCAAGGCAAGAATCCAAATCAAAGTATATCTGACAGATGGCTGTCTAATTTTCTCTTGACAGCCTCCAGCATTGGAGTGCTCATCAAATAAATAAGGCATAGAGTTTAATAGCTCTCTGAAATACTCTGTGTCTTGCATTTTCAGAATACTGGAAATGAATATATATAGAAAGAAAATAAACAGAGGTCACTGTGGTTTTGTTGAAATAATAAGCTAGGCAACAATCAGTTATTTCAGAGAAATAGTGAATAGACACGTTCTAGATGGGCGGTATATAAATCTAATAAATAAATAAATAAATAAATAATAGTCTGAACAGTGCTTTCAGAATGTCCACTCCTGGGACTGACCTCACAGCGGACGTTCATAAAGAACTGGTATGCCACGTTATATCCTTCCTTCCTGTGTGTCTGATTTGCATCTTTTATTTCAAACCCCACCCCCCATAAACACAATTTTTCCTTAAAAAATGAGAGAGGGCAGATTAGATACCTTTACCAATCAAAGCCTCTACTTTCCCTGCTCAGCCAGGGAAACTCACCAGAGATGGTGGTAGCCACTGACAGGTCACCAGAAAGGAGGACATGCATCACAAAAAAGGGGGACCTCTTTTGAAATGGACGACCTTCCCCCCTAAAGAAGGACATAGGGCCACCCTACACTGTTGGCAGCAGCTGTGCTGGCTAAGAGATCTGCTGGATTCTGGGAATTATAATCCAAAAGAGTAATTTGACCAAGGTCGGGTGAAGTGTTTATTTACACAGCACAGACTTTACCCTTTGTGTGTGTCGTAGAACTCCTAGGAATCAATCCCATTAGATTATCCTAGTTTCTCAAATTATGCGATGATTGTTGTTGTTGTGTGCCATCAAGTTGCCTCTGACCTATGAATGAGAGATCTCCAGAATGTCCTGTCCTCAATAGCCCTGCTCAGCTCTTGCAAATTCAAGCCAGTGGCTTCCTTTAGGGAATCCACCTCGTGTTTGGTGTTCTTCTTTTCCTGCTGCCTTCAACGTTTCCCAGCATTATTGTCTTTTCCAGAAGATCCTGTCATCTCATGATGTGCCCAAAGTAGGATAGCCTCAGTTTCATTATTTTTGCCTCCAGAGATAGTTCAGGCTTGATTTACTCTAGGACCAATCTTTCAGGGTATCTGAAAAGCTCTCGTCCAGGACCATATTTCAAATGAATCAGACTTCTTCCTGTCAGCTTCCTCTACTGTTCAGCTTTCACACCCATACATACCAGTAACTGGGAATACAAGAGTGTGGGAATACAAGGGTGTGGTTAATCTTGGTCTTGGTCTCTTGTGACACATCCTTACAGTTGATGAAATTTTCTAGTTCCTTCATTGCTGCCCTTCTGAGTCTCAGTCTCAGTGACAGAAGGGGAAGAAATATCTCTGCCTGCTTTCTCCAGATGATACAGAATTTTATAAAGATTCTCGAGAAGTCGAGTCCAGTTTTGGCCATAGGGAAGTATCTCAACTGATTAACATAAAAGAGGTATTTATCTTTCTTCTCTGGACTGGTTTTAAATAAGTAAAATCCAAAGCATTATTATTCAGTTGTTACCTTGGAAAGTTCTTTTAACAGTTGGGCCCAGTCCATCCTGGTGCAACTGTCCTTGGTTAACGCTGGCCGGATAAATGCTCTGATATCCAGAAACTGCTGAGTTAGCCTTTATGAGGATATTGGACTTAACAGCTTTAAAGGGTCAAAACCAACCCTATAAATAGAAGGTTTGAAAGAATCAGCTATGTTAATTGCAATATAAATGAGCCGTGCTTGTCTTGTGTACACATATATACTTGTGTCTAAGTTTACTGTAAACCTTAGGTTTCCCTGTTCTGCCTGAGTCTTCCATGGAATTCTACCATACACATTCTGAGGTCTTCATCTCTGTTATCTGCACTGTAAGGTAAATAAGTCAGACGTGTTGTCAGTGGGACTGGCCCTGTTGTTGGGCACAGTGAGGCTGTTACCTCAGGCAGCTGATGCTATGGAGGAGAAAGAAATGAAGTGCTCTGGTTAGTCTTCCTGAGCTACACAACCACTTCCCTCCATTAAAAGACAAAGTGATGTGCCTGACACATCTTGTCCCAATCTTCTTGACCAGCATGCAGCCCTCCAATGAAGCGCTGAATGTCATTCTCCCATTGCCAGCACTGGAATAAGATAGTAGTTCAGTAAGCTTTTGTATGTGGGGTGCAAAAGAGGTACTATTTAATTCTTCACCTTAGACAGCAAAATGTCTTGGGCTGTTCACATTTGTTAGACACCATAAATAGCTTCCAATGCTGACTCCAAGTTGAATGGAGGTCAGGAACAGTAGATCTGAAAAGCCCAGACATGGGAGAGGGGGTGGCAAGCAGCAGGTTAATGTTGAGAAGAATGTCCCAAGACCCAACCCTGGATATTATCAAAATCTGGAGGTGCAAAGCTCGTGCACGTCTCAACAGCTTTAGTGATTTTTATGTTAAGGCTACTGATCAATTATTTCAATTGCTCATATGAGATGTGTACATAGTATGGTGAAAGTTGTGTAGAGTAACAGTGAAAGTGTGAAGGTACCTTTTCTTATTGTGGGTTGCCAGTGCTTGGGGAAAAAAACCCATTTTAAGTCTACAGTTCTCAAAATTCACAGTCAGCATGGCAATGCCATCATAGGCATTTTATTTGTTTGTTTGTTTGTTTGATGTGTCAGGTTTCTCTTCACTGGAGACCGAAGGCAGTTCACAACAATTAAAATCTTACAATAATAACAAGTTAAAAATCCCATCCAAAACTATATTTTAAAAAAACAAACATTGGTCAGGATTAAAAACAATTTTGAAAATATTTTAAAAACATTTAAAAACACTTAGATTTTTTTTAAAAAAATAGAGCACTCATATAGAGCATTCCTTGGAAGCGATTGCTTAAAAGCCTGCTTGAAAAGGAAGGTCTTTACCTGAGGATAGAAGGACAAGAGGAAGGAGCCAACATGGTTTCTTGGGTCAGTGCATTGCAAATCCTGGGGGCAACCACTGAGAAGGCTCTCTCTTAGGTCCACATCAACCTTTGGTAGGTGGTGGAACTAAGAGAAGGGCCTCCTCAGAAGACCTTAAAAGCCTAGTAGGCTTATATGGAGTGATATGATCCTTAACATTTCTTGACAATAAGAGCTTTTTGACAATGGAACAGACTCCCTTGGAGAGCAGTGGACTCTGGTATTCACTGGAGGTCTTTCAAGAGCTTAGGTAGCCACCTTCCAGGGGTTAGGGATGTTTCAGCTGTAGAACTCCCGCTCCGTCAGTGGTTTCCCTTCAGTGACCCATGGGATATCTTCCAGATCTCCAGTTCTAGGATTATTTGACTTTGACAAGACAAAGCGTGAGAGCACTTCTTTCTGTGTGCCCTAGTGCCTCCTTCCATGCCATGCTGATTTCTGAACTTCCTTGGTGTAACATAGTCCCGTCCTGGAATGCTTTGGTGGATCAAACAGAGGTTTGATCAGCATTCATATGCTTTATGAATGCTGATCAAACCTCTGTTTATGGGTCTGTTTTCTCCCTTAAAACTGCTAAAGTTTGATTGATATCCACAGAAGGTATATCTCCATTCCTACGTTGTTGGCATGCACATACCTAAATCCCATGGGGAGTAGACCCATAAACTCACCTGCTGAATGGTGAATCAACACTTGAGCACATCCCACTGATTTAATGGATATATATACTAAGGTTGGGACTATCATTTGGGCTCGGCCCCGTGTGTGAGAAAGAAAGACTGGTAGTCCAGTGGGTAAAGGCTCAGTGGCTTAGGAAGCTGTGAGCTAACACAGTCATACAAAACTTTATGTCAGAAAGAGGACATAGTGTGAGTTTAGCCTAAGCAAGTGAGAATGGCCATTTGCTTGAGGTTTCTCTGCTCCAGCTGAAGACAGTTTATGGTAATTTTAAGAGGGTATTTATAGCCAGCTTTGATGAGTTCCCTGCAGTATTTCAAAACTCACTGCAATCATCTGGCATCTTTAATGACACCTCCTTCTCTCCGTTTATCCTCTGTTCCTATCCACTTGCTTGAGGAGTCTCCTCAGGGAAATGTTAGATATTTGTTCACAAATAAAAAGAAAAATAATTTCTAGGGAGAAACCACAGTCTGAAAGCACAAATCTTCACTTGTGACTTCCAAGATTACAGAATGTTGGGATATTTAAAGTATTTTTATTCTCACCTTCCCATGAACAAAGCTGCACCTGATTGTCATGTGGGTTGCCTCTGACTTATGGTGAACCTATGAATGTGGGATCGCCAAAATGTCCTGATCCTCAACAACCCTGCTCAGCTCTTGTAAGCTCAAGACTGTGGTTCCTTTAGGGAGTCAATCTGTCTCGTATTTGTTCTTCTTCTTCTTCTGTTGCCTTCAACTTTTCCCAGCATTATTGTCTTTTCCAGCAAATCTTTCCTTCTCAGGATGTGCCCAAAGTAGGACAGCCCTCCAAAGTAAGTTCAGGCTTGATTTGCACTGGGATACCTTGGGAGTCCAGGGTATCTGCAAAGCTCTCTTCCAGCACCATATTTCAAACAAATCAATTTTTTTCTTGTCAGCTTTCTTTTTTGTCCAGCTTTCACACCTGTGTATAGTAAGATGGAAAACAATTGTGTGGATGATCTTGGCCTTGATCATGAGTAAAATGTCCTACTGCTAGGCCAAGTGAGTGGCTGCTTTAGGCTGTAGATCTGAGAGGTCAAGAAAGGGCAGCAAATTGATATTAAACTTATTCTTTCTTCATTTTGAATTAAGTATTGAATCCTCAGCTAGGTACATCCATGAACAACAGCAATACTGTTAATCTGTGATAGACCATGATATACCACATTTTAAATGAATGTCTACTTCGCTCATTCTATTCCTTTCCCGTTCTAGTGTTAATATCTATAGGTTTCTTGTAAATACTGTATCTATCTAAATATGAAAGCCACCATTTTTGGGTTGTTGTGTTGTTGTTTTTAGCATTAATGCCCTCCTTCTAGAATCATACCAAATATCTTCAATAGTACAAGTGTGAGATGCCAGTTCTGCATGTCAGGTCATGACCTACCCATTTACCTTGGGATTTTCCTGACTATATTTTCTAAAATTGTTACACTCTTTGTTACCTTTGTTTTTCAAATGAGTATTTTTAATGGATTTTAATGGTTTTATTCTTGTTTTGTTCTTTTTTTAGCACATGGCTCTATTGTATTTATCTTTGTAATAAACCTCTATGGGATTCTTTAAAAATGAAAAGCCTACAAGAAAATATTTTGGAATGAATAAAAAGTAAATAAATACATAAAGATAAAGAAGTAATAAAATGAAATAACTGACAATAAATGAGGAGTAGGGGAGAAAGGTTAAGGAAGAGGGATCAACCCTACCGTTAGACAAGGTGATGTGGCCTGCCTAAGGCAGCAGACTTTTAAAAAGCTTTTTATCTTTGTTAAGTTATAAAATTATATAATAAACAATAAAAATACATTGGTTTTTATAAAGCAGGTATCATAATGTGGTCCTTTCAGTCTACATTGAATCAAGTTCAGGAATATTCTCGGAATAAAGTTTAGTGTTGCTAATTGCATGGTCAATCCCTCGGCTAATCTGCGCATACATCTTTTAACAAACGTTTTCCCAGAATAAAATGTGATGCACTGGAGGACCTCTCCTAACCCATTTGTCTTGCACATGCAAAATAAAAAGATTTGAGTTGTTTCAAATTTCAGTAAATTATTCTGATTATTCCTCTAGCAACTATGAATTTATCTGCCAGCTGAATTTATGTGCACAAGGCAGTACTCAATATTCCATGCAGTCCCGCAAGGGTTTGTATCAATCATCCAGTGTTCAGATAAGTCCATTCTTGCAGCAGACGTCATTATGGAAATCAAGTCCTTATGCAATACATTTTCATTATTGTTTATAAATAGTGATAGAAGTATACGTTTTGCTATGTTAAAATCTCATGCATTTAATTTATTATATCTTGCAAGATTAGTACTATTTTGTTTTGTGCCCCAGGTAACAAGGTATTTTAACGCATTGCAAGAAAAGAAGAGGGATCAAGGACAATTTGATTCGTGTGCTGGAAAGAAAGAAAGAAAGAAAGAAAGAAAGAAAGAAAGAAAGAAAGAAAGAAAGAAAGACATATTTAATTCTCAAGGCACCCAACTCTATTTTTAGTTCTTGAGCCAGCTTACACGTTCTAAAATGTGATTGTGGTATTATTATCTACCATCATCATCAACAACCTCAACCAGAGTTCAATGTCTTAGTAATGCCATATTCTAATGGATAAATCTCCTCCACGGCTTCAATTCAAATGAATTTGAAACTTCAGTTGAAAAACTATAAATCCGCAGAGTGACTTTTAAATAAGAAAAAAAGGGGGGGGAGTAGTTTAAATAATCACACCCATGAATTAAGACAGCTTGGGCAGACTCATAACCTATGAATTACAGCCTGCTACGTGACAAGCATAGTAACAGAGCTTCCTGTGCTAATAATTTTTAAAGTAATTCTTCCTAAAGTTTTGGATTTTAATGAAGTCACTGTAGACAAGAGGCCGGTATCCTTGGGATTCTAATTTGAATTCTCATTTGTGAAGATCTAGAAGGCCATGGCTTTGCTCCCAAATACAGAAAGTATTTGTTCATCACTATTTGCCCGTTTATTGCTGACACCAAAATGAGAGGCCCAGTTTCTTGCCATGTTCTTCCTTCTCTTTTCTAAACTGTCTTGCTAAGTATCAAAAGTTAGATAGTATAATCCTTAGAGCTGAACCTCAGCCTTGGACTTCCAAAAGCAGTCCATCATGAAAGAATCCTGAGTGAAAGTAAGACAACAATATGTATATCTTTGTAGTGGTTCAATATGACTTTAACTGCCATGGTTCTATCTTAAGGAGCCCTAAGATTTGTAATTTGGAGAGGTATTTACAATTGTCTGCTGTAGTTCAGGAAAGTTTATTAATATAGTGGTTCTCAATCTTACATTCCACCAATCACTCCATGAAAGAACCTGGGTCTTATGGATAAGTGAGTAGGAGATGGTACATCATACTTGCAGGAGGATCCTGGGGTTTGAGATTATGTCAATTTTTAGTATCACACCTAGACTTTGTTTTTGTTTCACTGATGGTGTAGATACCTCCAGTTGAGAACCCTTGTATTTGAGCTCCGTAGCAGACAATTCCAGTCCCTCGCCAAATGACAAATCCTAGGATGTACTGTGTAGATACTCAGATGCTCCATCTACTGGGCTGCATCATGTGAATGGTGGAACCAATTTAGAACATATCCAGCATCCTCTGGTGACTATACTTTTCAAGAGTGATGGCACTGGGTTAGTTATCTTTTAGCAAACATTGCCTACTATGATTGATCTTCTGTTTCAGGAGCCACCAGAAGAACCTTCTGGTAAAAGTGTAAGCAATTTAATAAACTCCTCACGATATGGATGGCTCCTTTTTGTTGTTCTTTATCGTTTGATCTTGGTTTTGATATACTAGAATGGTAGAAAGACTAAAAATAAAATTGGGTGCCTTAAGAACTAAAAATGGTCTTTCTATCTGTCTTTTTTTATTTTTTGGAGACATCTCTAGTAATTAACTGGCTGTTCAAGAAAGGTCTTTTAATGGTGGGTGTTACACACTTTCTTCTTTGTTGTGTTTTTAAGTGGTTTTTAAAAATGATTTTAATTCAGTGTTTGTAATCAACAACTTATTTAATTAGGTTGCATGTTTTATAATTTATTTTGTTGCATTTCTATATTATAACTTATTGGCTGGTTAATAATCTAGCTAGTATGTCATGTGTCCAGTCGCACATTGCATGACAGACACCATGCAAAAGGGCGCAAACCACATGTGTAATTACCACACAGGTGTGTGTGAGTGCTCACATGCATGTACACATTTCTGACCATAGGTTTTTAAGTTGTTTCTGTTTTCATTTTTGTTCTGAACCATCTTGGGTCCTGCAGTGTGGGAAAAGCAGGATACAAATAAAATCAATAAATAAGAAAAAATATTAGGAGTGATCTAAAATACACTGGCTGTAGTATGAAGCAAAACAAATGCAAAGCACTGATGTGGGTTGGTTTTTTTGTTTTGTTTTTTGGTTAAATAAATATTGGGCTTTATTTATTCATTTATTTTTTTGGCCTTGTATCAGCTGCTGTAGACATAAATCATGACAGGCACTGTGTAGTCTAACTCAGCAACAAACCCAGGAGAATCATTAGTACCATAAGGTAAGATTTGAAATATATGAATTGGTGACCTTGTCCCAGTCACAAAAAATTGTCATCTCCCCTACCATCTCCACTCGTACTGACTTTTCACGTTACATTTCAGGATATGAACCAATTAATCATAAAAGAGGTTGGAGGGGCACAAGCGCTGTGGGTAATGTATCTCAAGAAGGCCAGTCAAAATTAGAGCCGCTAAAAACCTCCAGCCTAATTATATGAGCCTGAATCTCAGAAAAGAACTGGCACGAAACCATTCAAAAAAGAAATTTTCATCTCTTCAACTCTGCTCTGATTTGTGTGGGAAGATACCTTCCTTTTATCTTCGCTTTTGTCTGAATCCATCTGAGCCGGCATGTCCACGTTAAGTCATTCTCTAAATCCTCCCTTATTTTTTCAAACAAATTATCAGACCACATTACTTACTCCACTGAGATAATGACACTGGGGTGTTTGTCCAAAGTACAATTTCATGACATACTGTAACATGGCTTCTGGCAACCAAATTCGTGAGGATATCTGCTATCAAAACAAGTGCTCTAGTTGCAGCAAAACAAACTCTTGATTGATTGATTGATTGACATCTCTCCTTTATCCTCAAAACTGAGGCTCACAGGCAGTCACAAACAGTGGAAGTGAATAAGTATGGATAAAAATAAAGGCTCCAGAAAAGACCAGAATCGTATGGTGTCCTTTGGCCGGATCCTGCGGCTCCTGCCAGAATGACTGATGCCACTCCCCTTTGCACCTTTCCTTCCACATCCTGAAGGCCTGGTCTGGAGAACTGGGGAACCCTCTGGAGAAGGTTTTGGCAATGCAAGTGGCTGAATGGGGAGCTGGGGAACTCATGGTTACACTGGCACTGGCTACAGAGACACATCACAGAATCTTGGCCAAAAAATTACTATAGATATGTAGAGGATGTTGCAGAGTTCTGAACGTTAGTGAAATCCCTCTTGACTGCAAAGCAGAAGTGCAGGGATTCACAAAGCAGAATAGCTTAAAGTTCTCCAGATTCCACCCCTTTTCTCATTAAGAGACTTAGAGTCTCTATAACTCACTCTGAGACATTAGTAGGAGAACACATAAAACTCATTTTCTTTACTTACACTTGTGAACAGATCAAATGCAAACTGACAAACATGGCTGACTGAATTTCAGCAACAGGTCTCAACAGACTGACTGCTTCCAGAGAGGGAAAGAGATATACTGAGCAGAGAGGTAGGGCTCTCTTTGAATTCAGAGGAAGAGGAGGTTTGGCTGGAAGGGACCTTTCTGAGCTGGGATGACTGTCAGTCACTAACAGCACTAACTAATAGGGTCCTGGTTCCCTGCTTCCATCTGAAACTAAAGGCAGCATGTGAGGTTGCAAAAGCTCCAGCAGTGGACTCTGGCTGAAATATGTATTCTTATTTATTAGTGCAATTTATATACTACCCCATTAGTGCCAATGCACTATTCTGGGCGGTTTACAAAGGATTAAAAAGAAAACTACACAACAGAACACTAAAATACAACGCAAAAAGCAGTCATGTGGCAAGAGCATTTAAAAAAAGAACCAGTGGCACCAACAAACTGTTTGCTTAACAAGGGTTAGGCCTTTGTAAGCCTGCCAGGTGTTATGTCTGCGGCAGTCCAGAGCACTCAGTTAACTCCTGTTCAAAGCCCCTTCCTCAGCAACCAATCAGCTGCCATTGCTCAAAGCTCCTCTGCTTAAAAAGTTGTTTGCCTGCTTTAGCAAATAATTGCACTGAAGATGGACGCAAGAGACTACATCCTCACTCAAGTATCAACTCCAGTGGGAACCAGAGGTTCTACATATATGGGCCACTCCCATTTGCCTTATGGACCAGCCTATACTATCTCAATACACTAGCCTATCCACCCACTGAGATATTCTTTGATATTCTTCTTCATTTCTGCCCACCATCCAGGGTGAAGTGGTGAACAGGCCCACACAAGGGAACGTCTGGATTGTGCATGCTGTTCCCAGAAGCAGCTCACCTGATGCCTTCTCTGATGTTCTTTTAGGGCCAGGAAGGCTGACCGCCGAAGAATTGATGCTTTTGAACTGTGGTGCTGGAGGAGACTCTTGAGAGTCCCCTGGACTGCAAAGAGAACAAACCTATCCATTCTGAAGGAAATCAACCCTGAGTGCTCACTGGAAGGACAGATCCTGAAGCTGAGGATCCAATACTTTGGCCATCTCATGAGAAGAGAAGACTCCCTGGAAAAGACCCTGATGTTGGGAAAGTGTGAAGGCAAGAGGAGAAGGGGATGACAGAGGACGAGATGGTTGGACAGTGTCATTGAAGCTACCAACATGAATTTGACCAAACTCCAGGAGGCAGTGGAAGACAGGAGGGCCTGGCGTGCTCTGGTCCATGGGGTCACGAAGAGTCGGACACGGCTTAACGACTAGACAACAACAACAGCTCCATTTTATTTCCTGAGCCTTTAAAACTTTTCTGTTCTGATGGGACCGTTTCAACCTCGTGATTTTCATCTGCTGTTTTGCTGTTTTCGTTTCAGATTCTGTATTACTCTTTTAAGGACATTGTTGTCAAAAGGACCATATAAATATTTAAAACAAATAACCTGTATTTCTTGAGTCAATGTTGTAATCTGCTCTGGAAATATTTCTGTCTAAAGATTATATTAATCATTCTATTAAATAAGCAAACAGACAGTACGCAACTAATGAGATGGAAATATCTGAGGAGCTCTTTATAGGAAAACTGTTTATAAATTTCTGTATCAGGGTGGTGTAGTGACTAGAATGTTAAGCTGGGACTTTGGGGAGATAGTGCCAAGTTCCTACCACAAATCTCATTGGGTGACCTTGGGCAAGTCACTTTCTCTTAGCAAAATTCATAGTTATTGTGGGGAAGAGTAGAGTCATGTATGGTGCCTTGACTCACCAAAGGAAAATGCAGAATAGAAATGTAACCAATTAAAGGGATAAATAAAATCAGTAGGACCTGCCACATTACCAGCTATGTTAATTTGATGGGTCACCTTCTCTACTGCAAATAAATCATCTCTTTTAATTACTAATAGAAGAAGAAGAAGAAGATTAGAATATATTTGTATTCAAGAAGTGCAAAGAAACAGCCACAAGCAACGCACCAACATATGTGCCATAAGACTTGCAGCTGAGAGACCTCACTGACAGTACAGAAGTTCTATATTAGTCAAACCTGACCTCCGAATATCATCTACTGCTGTTGCAGAACAGGATGACACAGAGATAATAACAGTGAAGCACTGTAAATTGTACGGTATCCTCTGTCTATAAACCGCCTAATGCAACCTTTTCCTTTGAAATCTTTACAATTTGCATACTCAAAAAATACATTTTATAGTTGGAGACTTCAGTAGCCACAGTAGTGTCTCAGGATAGGCACTTGATTACGATGAAAAAGCGGTGCTAAAACGGGGAAAACCTCCCAACTAGCCCTTATTCATAGTACCAAATTTCTCCACCTTTCAACCAGCAGCAGATGGCAACGTGGCTATAACTTGGAATTGGTATTTGCTAATGAGCTTAGTACATAAAGTCAGTTTGTGCCCCAGTTACAAATAGGCAGCACCAACTCATAGCAACAGTGCAACCATGAGTAGTGTCATTCTTCAGGGAATATATATTTTTTAAAGCTGATTGGCAAAATTTCAATACACCAGTGGATGGAATTATATCAAAAATTTTCCAGTCCCAGAAACCTATGAATAGTTTGTCAAGGCAGTAAAAAGGTCATACCAACTGTCCATATCCTGAAAATGCAGAACCAACTATCTCCAAGCTCTCATTTCAGAAATGGTTGCCTGAATGAATATTTATATTTCACTATTTCAGCAAAATCCTTTGAACAAAGAAACTATTTTGGCTGGGCAGCAATTAATTGCTTTGGTCTCCGAAACTGCAAGAATTAGTAGGATAAAATTCATGGAAAATATATATATATTTCAAGAAACAGTCAAAAGACCTAGAGATTATTAAAGCTACTCAGCAACAATGCAAACATTTACAGCAAATCAAATCACCTATCAGCTCCTCATTAATGGCAGATCTGAACATCACCATAGGACAGCGATGGCGAACCTATGGCACGTGTGCCACAGCTGGCACGCGGAGCCCTTTCTGCCGGCACGCGAGCCATAAGTCGCCGGATCGCTACTCAACCCTCCCCCCCGCAGCCAAACCTGAGCAGGCGGCTGCAACCTGAGCAGGCCGGTGCTGGTGCCCGGACAGGCGGCGGGTCAGGACCCAGAGCAGCTGGTGCTGGCGGCGGATCCGGAGTGGGGTCTCGAGGCACCTCCGTGCCCGGGATTCCCCCTTCCGCCGCCACTTCCGGTTCCGCCACCACCACTTCCGGTTCCGCGGCGGCAGCGGCACACTGCCCCCTGTTTTTTCCCCCCCCAGTTTGGGCACGCGAGCCCAAAAAGGTTCACCACCACTGCCATAGGAGATTAGAACTGACACATGAAAGAAACAAGAAACTGATACAGTTCAGCCCATGCCAAACAGGTAGATGTAGCACTCAGTAAAAGTTGTAGAATCATTACCAGATGCTTGAAGCCAACCCTTATTGAGAAAATCAGTTATCTAGCAAGCATTGCACCTGGTGACATATGGAGATAGGTAGAAAGACTCAAAGCATCTCCATCAAATGCACATCCACCCTTCGGCTACCATACTACCCCACCCAGAATAAAATAAAGGAAGAGGGTTGTTGTTGTTTTTTAAAAGAACATCTAAAATTTTTGAAGTAACAGTAAAGAATGCCAGGACTATAACGTGGAAACAAAGAATTATACACCTCTTAAAATGGATGGTACCCCAGGAAAGCCCAGCTCCTGAGAATTGGGTTACTTGGAAATCACTTAATAGGCTATGGGCTGGAGTTGGCAGAACCAAAGTGAACCAAAGAAAATGGAGTTTTTGCACCTACACAGTCCTTTATGAGTGCAGGAAAAAAAATCCAGCAACTTCACACTTATGTCAGTGTACTCTATGTCCCTCAACATGCACTATAGAAGATTTGATGTCAGCTTCCCCATATGCAGTTATCTGATAGATTTATTATTTGTACTGTGGTGATTCTGACCTGAACAAAGAAAGAAAGAAGAAAGATCTCAGAAACAGACTAGTTTTTGAGCCCTGGAGGGCTCTTCATCAAGCTTGACATTACAGAGATTGTGGAAGTAGGGAAGAAACAGAAATGTTCCCCAAGATTATCTTGGCCAGATGTTGAGGCCAGGCTGCCTGGTTGAATTTCCAAAATGGAGTTCAGAGCCTTTTATAGTCAGCTTTTGGTACCAGGTTTCACCTCAGGGAGTGTAGATTTCATTGTCTGAAATCTCAGTAAGACCAGGTTCAACTATCTCTTCCTGAAAAACAATAATGTGTATCTTTCGCTTTTCATATCAGTTTGAAATCATGGGCATATATATTAAATATATGTAAAATGAAAAACAAATTAAAATGTTAGGATAATTAGAGTATTTTTAACCAGAAACAAGCTAATTCAATAGCATCATCGGCTATTTGCTAGGTCTTCTTTTGTACACATGGTAGGACATAAACTGAATGCACATAAGTGTTGCCTTGATTGAATTTCTCCTCAGTCACAGAAAAGTTGTCCTGTATCCAAGCGACCCCATTTTACTTGACTATTCTTTTATCTTCCTACTTCTTTGTGTTCTATCTAAAGTCTTGTCCTGGTGGTAGATACTCTTTAGCATTCACCCATTTGGCAAGGTGTGTTGTTTTTGTTCTCCCTAGGTTTAGCCTAGCCTCTTCTGGTTTAGTATTTAAAGCTTGAGATGTGTGCAGAAAACTTTTCCTTGATTTTAGTCATTGTCTAGGAGGTACAGGTGTCCATGACGTGGATGGGTTTGGTGCTGAATTACCTCATTTCATTCATTATTTGCTAGCACTCTACTGGAAGGGCAATGCCAGCCAAAAAACAGACTTTTTCAATGGGGGTAAGTTTCGGGCAGCATGATTAATTAAGAGCTACATCCACTTGTTTGGCATGTGCTGATTTAATGTCTCTGCATTATGGACATACCTCACAGGGATGTTAGGGCTTGGATAAATTGAATTTGATGCTGTGAAGAATGGCTTGTCATTTTACACTTGACACCAAGCTTTATTATTATTATTTTTTATGACAGCCCCGGTTGCTTCTTGCACACAGTTCTGCCCTAAGAAACATTCAGCACAGCATATTGCTAACTATGTCCTATGGAAGGACAGGCTGTCTTAATGCTGTCCCCATGCGTGTGGGGAGGGGGGGGGGAAGGAAGGGAGAAGATACCTATAAAACAACACACGTGGTGATTACTAGAAGCTCTGGAATTGGGTTGGAATTATATTTTGCTCCCTTTTGAAAGCTTAATTTGTCATCTCTGAATGTTGTACAGTATATATGGCAGGATGCAGCTAGAGAGCTGAATGATTGCCTTCCTGCCAAGGCAGCGTTTAAAGCCCACAAGGCGGAAGTAAATTCTGCTACTGCAAAACAAAGCAGTGTTTCAGGAACTTCGGGCCCTAATCTTCACCTAAGAGAAGATACAGTGCTGCTGCCTACAGCAGTCCATTTGATCAAAGTCTTGCTCCACCCTGGGTTTCAGAATCTAAGCCTTATATCCTAAAGAGTAGCTCTCTGAAGGTCAGACTGGATGATACAGATTAGAAGAAGCTAATAGCAACGTTATCCTTTAGGAATGCACTTCATTCAAAGCTCCATGTCTGAGCAATCAGCCTTGCAAGGCTGAGTTTACCTCCTGATGACCGTGCTAGGGTAAGCAGGGATCTTTCACCTTTTAAGGGGACTCTGCTTCTAGTAATGTGCTAACTGTATATTCTAGCTCAGCGGTTCTTAATTTTTTCTTTACTACGAACCTCCTTTAAATGTCTTTTCTTGCCGCGAACCACCAAGGCTTAAGTCAAGATTTAAAACCCTAAAGTGCATCAAATATTTATTTGAAGTTTCTCATGAATGGTCTTCAAATTTGGAGAGAAGGCAGAAATAAGTTAAACAGTTAATGCATGCACTCCTATTACAATATTTTTATTGGTGTGATTCTATACAAATTTATAACAACAACTACACCGTGAACACAAAAGTTAAAGAACTGACAGAAAGGGGATATATCTAAAGACTGCAAAAAAATCTTAAAATCAAAATTGAATGGTGGAAATACAATCAAAGCCATAAACCCGTGGGCAGTTCCAGTAACTAGATACCCAGCTGGAATAATAGATTGAACCCAAAATGAATTAGAAGAATTGGATCAAAAAACGTGGAAACTAATGCATCATGAACTGCATCCAAAAAGTGATGTGGACAGATTATATTTGCACAAAAAAATGGAGGCCATGGATTGCTGCAAAAACAAGCCTACATAATTATATCAGTACAAGTAGAGAAAAATTACTTAAGGTGGTGAAAATGGAGAATATATTGAAAACTACTGAAACAAAGGTTCAATATAACAGTGGTCCCCAACCTTTTCCGAACCGCAGACCGGTTTAGTAGACGGGGAGGGGGGCATCCGTGCATGGGTGGGCGGGCACCTGTGCATGTGGGCGTGGGTGGGTGGAGCACCCGTGCATGCATGTGGGGGGGCGTGCAGGTGTCCGTGCATCCGTGAGCAGGGCGTATGTGCATCCATGCGTGTATGTGGGGGGCGTACGTGCATGCGTGGAGGGGCGTGCGTGCAGGGGGGTGGGAGATCTGTCTCCGCAGCCCGGTCCTGCTAAGGCCACGGCCTGGTACTGGGCCGCGGACCGGGGGTTGGGGACCCCAGCAATATAAGAAACAACTATTTCAAAATGAATTACATGGACAACACCTGATAAACATTGATGGAAAACATGATAATAATTCAACATGGACATGGCTAAAACTGGGGACCATTAAGAAAGAAACCGAAGGCTTGATTTTTTTTTTGCTCAAGAACAAGCACTCCGAACAATGTGATGAAAGCCAGGATTCAAGGAATTACTGCTAATGTCAACTCTGCCAAAAAAAAGATGAAACTGTGTCACACCTCATCTGTGAATGTCTAAAGATTACACAGATTACAAAATTAGACATGATAGAGTGGCAAAATTAGTGCACTGGTCATTATGCAAAAAATATAACTTGCCAACCTCCAGAAAAACCATGGGAACATCGGGTAGAGAACGTGTCAGAAAATGACAATGTCAAGATCTTATTGGATTTCCAGATCCAAACTGATAGACACCTTGAACACACCAGACATAGTAGTGATAGAATGAAGAAATGTCTGGATCATTGACATTGCAATTCCAGGCGTTGCCAGAGTTGAAAATAAGGATTTGGAAAAACTAACAAAGTACAGAGATCTGGTAATCGAAACATCTCGCTTGTGGATGAAACACACTTCAGTGGTCCCCATAGATTTGAGAACAATATCAAGAAATTTCACACAGTATTATAAGTAGTTGCAGATCTCAGAAATAACACCATCAGGGCTACAAAAAACCGGCAATATTAGGAACAGCATACATACTGCACTGATATTAAACAGATACTTAGGTTTTTGATTAAAAGTTGTATCTGCTATATAATATCACTAAATGTTTTTATAATTTTGATTGACTGTGTCTGGTATTTTTGAATAATAATAATTGTCTTTAATTCTTGCTGGAAAAATTAAATTACAGACACATAAAATCATTAATATGGCATACCTATACAAAAGTCACCTGAAAATTAAAACTAGAAAATTACATGAATATAATCTGTACAAAATTGTACCTCATTAAACACAAGCTGGGTGGGAAAAAAGGGAACATATTATATTCATATAATTATAATTAATGAGAAGGCTGGTGCTGCATTTCACTTCCAAGCCTTGTTATATCAGGCTTAATAGCTGAAACATGTATTCTGAATTCTGACTCTACATTTTTCATGCGGTTTCTATACTTATTTTTAAGATAAACAAGAGCAGAGAATGATTTTTCACACAAGTATGTTGTTACGAAAGGCATCAATACTTTCATAGCCCTCTTTGATAATTTCAGAAAATCTGCTTGTAGGTGAGCCCAGAAATTTGGAAGGGACTGTTCCTTGAACTGCAATTTCAGAACACCATCTGTGGATATTTCTATGAGTTTGTCTTCCTCTGCTGCTGTGAGCCCCTCTAGTTCATACACATTAACTGAAAATGGATCTCTAATCCAGCTTTTGCTTGCATCAGAAACAGGATAATATTCACAGAAACTACACAGCAAATCTTCCAAACTCCATATGATAAGTGATGTGTCCTCCTCAGACAACTCTTCATCAGTGGAACCAAGAAAGTCTGTGAGGTTTGGAAATGTATCATGGTTACAGTCTGATAGGCGATGATGCCACATTTCCAACTTTTTGATCACTGCTTTGATCTTGTCTTCAGCTTGAAAAACTGAAACCTTTTCTCCTTGAAGATTCAAGTTGAGCATATTTAAACAGGTGAAGATATCTGACAGATGTGCTAATTTGACTAACCAGGAAAAATCTGTCAGACGATCACTGAGGTAAAATTGCTTCTCCATGAGCAATAATCTTATCTTGTCTCTCAAGTACCAAAAACAAGACACAACCTTGCGTTGTGATAGCCAACAAATTTCACAGTATAGCAAAAGTTGGTGGTGTTCATTGTCCATTGTCCTTTTTGAACAAAGCTGTTCAAAAATTCTTGAATTCAGTGATTTGCTTTTTATAAAATTCACCATTTTGACTGGTTCATTTAAGGTCTGTTTTAGTTTTTCTGGCATCTTCTTAGCAACTACAGCTTCCCTATGTAGGCAGCAATCATACAAAGTCACTGACAGTCCAGTAAGCTTTCCAGACATTGCTCATGCTCCATCTGTGCTAATCCCAACCAATCCACATCATGAGATGTTATAAACTAATTTAAGATGTTAAATACTTCTTCAGCTGTAGTGTGTACCAATGAGATGATGAACAATATGTCTTCGAAAACATTTCTCTCGTGCTCATATCTAACGTAGCCCAGGAAGGTCACTTTCTTATGTCTGTGCTTTCGTCCAACTGCAGTACAAAGTAGGGGGACATGTGAATTCTTTCTAATAATTGTTTCTTGATATTGGCTGACAAACTGTTTGCTTCTTAACTGTGTCATTTGACAAAGGTATTAAGGAAAGGTCCTTGGCAGCTTTCTTGTTGATCAGTGCAGAAACCATGGTTTTTGCAGCAAGTGATATACCGTATTTGCCGGCGTATAAGACGACTGGGCGTATAAGACGACCCCCCAACATTTCCACTCAAAATATAGACATAAGAACAGAAACAGGCAGGGAAAAAAGGCGGGCAATTCAACTTTCTAACTATAGGTGGCGCCGAGGCTGCTTCTTGGTGCTTTAGGTCTGTCGGCCATTACTGTATAGGGTGTGTCGCAGTAGAGAGAGCTCCAGCTTTCCGAGTGAGCCTGTGTGTGTGTGTCTGCAAGGAGGTAAGCTGCTGTTTTCTCCTTTTAAAAAACTTCTGGGTGGGTTTTGGCTGGGGCGGATATGTTTCTGTGCTGTTTTGTTGGTGGCTTTTTTTCCCTTAATGCCTCAGCAAGGGAGCTGAGTTTACTGTGTGTTGTTGGAAGTTTCCCCCCTTCTTAAAGCCTCAGTGCCTTCCGTTTCTTCGGCCTGAACGGATTAATTGGTTTTCAATTCATTCCTATGGGAAATGGTGCTTCGACCTACGAACATTAAAAAAGAGGACGAAATGGCTGAAAAGCCTCCAGGCAGCCATGTGGCTGCGGCCATTTTGTCTTCTCCTCCACTCCTCCCCCCTCCCCTCTCCCGACGATCAGCTGATGGGCAGGCTATTAGGAGGCTTCCTGAGGCTTTCTCTGCACTGGAAATTCAGGGGGAAAAGGTGGAAGCTACCGGTATGTCTATTCCAACTGAAGTGCACCCGGCGTACAAGACTACCCCCCCACTTTGAGGCATGTATTTCAGGGTAAAAAAGTAGTCTTATACACCGGCAAATACGGTAAGTTCTTCAGTTACTGTGTGCATTTTTCCAATGTTTGCTGTTTGTTGAGAAACTTCACTTGAGGCTCTCACTGCATTTTGATTGTTATGACCAGTTGGTTTTTTTTTTTTTACCATTTTCTTACTTTCCCAAAGCTCATGCGCCTTACTTGTGAAAAAGCCAATGCTGCTTGTGCCATTTTCTTTATGTTTAGTATTGAGATGTCTTCACAATTTTGATGGTTTCATGGCCTCTATCTCATAACACAACATGCACTGTGGTAGTTGCTTGTCTTCGGGATGTGTACATGTGAAGCCAATTAACAGATATTCCTTGTTATAATGGTGACACTTTTTAAGATGACTGGAAGAAGCTTCATTTTGCTTTAAACAGGATGTGCCTTCATCAACAGCATCAGTTATTTTACATTTCACATTCAGCCAGTGATCCATTTTGAGGCTCAGTCAAAATATATTGTTATGAAATTCACTGTGATAATACTGGAAGTCACTTTACCTGACAATAAACGGTTTTATTAGTAGAAATTGAAGAAACATGATCACGAACCCTGTCCAAACACTCACACTGACGCTGACTGACTTCGACTCTCATTTCCCGCGGCTTCTGACTGTCTGCGCAGTAGCAAGAAATGTCACATGCTGTCTCTCGGCCACTCAGCGCCATTCACTTGCATGTTCTCACTGTGTGCGGAAATATCAAACAGTTATTTGCTATCAAATAACTGTTTGATATTTCCTAGAGACATCCAAGATCCAAGCATTGGCATCAGCTCGATTTGATCCTCACTAGACGTTCTAGCCTTCCTAGTATTACGATCACACGCAGCTACCAGAGTGCTGATTGCGATACTGATCACTCCCTGGTGTGTAGTAGAGAACAAAGAGATTATATCACACGAAAAAGGAAGGAAGACCACGTATTGACATCAGCAAGACTTGCGATCAAAGAAAAGTGGAGGAATTTGCCCAAGCGCTTGAGGAAACCCTTCCAGGCCCGGCTGATGCAAATGCACCTAAACGATGGGAACATTTCAAGAACGCTGTGTATAACACCGCCTTGTCCACATTTGGCAAGAAGACCAAAAAGACGGCTGACTGGTTCAAAGCCCATTCGGAGGAGTTGATGCCAGCCATCGAGGATAAGAGGAGAGCTCTAGCAGCATACAAAGCCTGTCCTAGCAAGTACAACTTGCAAGTCCAACAGGCTGCCAGGAGATCTTCCAACGATTATTGGCTTCAGCTCTGCTCTCAGATACAGATAGCAGCGGACACAGGTAACATCAAAGGAATGTATGACGGTATCAGGCAGGCTTTAGGTCCAATACAGAAGAAATCTGCTCCCTTGAAGTCTGCTACAGGCGTGATCATCCAGGACCGAGCACAGCAGATGGACCGCTGGGTGCAACACTACTCTGAGCTGTATTCCAGAGAGAATGTAGTAACCGAAGAAGCATTAAATAACATTGAGTGCCTGCCTGTCTTGGAAGAGTTGGACAGCGAACCAACCTTAGCAGAAATAAAAGCGGCCTTGGATTCCCTCGCCTCCGGCAAGGCACCTGGAAAGGATAACATCCCTGTTGAAGTGCTGAAGTGCTGTAAAGAGACCATCACTACCGAGCTGTATGAAATCTTTTGTCTTTGCTGGAGGGAAGGTGGAGTACCACAGGACATGAAGGATGCAAACATCGTCACATTGTACAAGAACAAAGGAGACAGGGGCGACTGCAATAACTACCGTGGCATCTCTCTTCTCAGCGTTGTAGGGAAGCTGCTTGCCCGTGTTGTGCTGAAGAGGCTCCAGGTGCTCGCAGACAGAGTCTATCCAGAATCACAGTGTGGATTTCGAGCTAATAGATCCACCACTGACATGGTATTCTCCCTCAGACAGTTGCAGGAGAAATGCAGGGAACAACAACAGCCACTCTTTGTCGCCTTCATAGATCTCACAAAGGCCTTTGATTTGGTTAGCAGGGATGGCCTTTTTAAAATCCTTCCCAAGATTGGATGTCCACCTCGACTCCTTAAAATCATCAGGTCCTTCCATGAGGGAATGAAAGGCACTGTAGTTTTTGATGGTTCAACATCAGATCCCTTTGACATCCGAAGCGGAGTGAAACAGGGCTGTGTCCTCGCACCAACCCTTTTTGGGATCTTTTTTGCTGTCATGCTGAAGCACGCCTTTGGAACTGCAACAGAAGGTGTCTATCTCCGGACTAGATCAGACGGAAAGCTCTTTAATCTCTCTAGATTGAGAGCGAAGACCAAAGTCCAGCTGAAATGCATGCGGGATTTCCTCTTCGCCGATGATGCAGCCATTGTTGCCCACTCTGCTCAAGACCTCCAACAACTCATGAATTGTTTTAGCAAGGCCTGCCAAGACTTTGGACTAACAATCAGCCTGAAGAAAACACAAGTCATGGGCCAGGGCGTGGACTCACCTCCCTCTATTACCATCTCCACACAAGAATTGGAGATTGTTCATGACTTTGTGTACCTTGGCTCAACGATCTTTGACACTCTCTCTCTAGATGTCGAGCTGGATAAACGCATTGGCAAAGCAACTACCATGTTCTCTAGACTCACGAAGAGAGTATGGCTCAATAAGAAGCTGACGACATATACCAAGATCCAGGTCTATAGAGCCTGCGTCCTGAGCACACTCCTGTACTGCAGTGAGTCCTGGACCCTTTGTGCACGGCAGGAGAAGAAGCTGAACACCTTCCATATGCGTTGCCTCCGACGCATTTTTGGTATCACCTGGCAGGACAAAGTTCCAAATAGAGTAGTCCTAGAACGAGCTGGAATCTTTAGCATGTATACATTACTGAAACAGCGACGTCTACGTTGGCTTGGGCATGTCGTGAGAATGGCTGATGGTCGGATTCCAAAAGATCTCCTGTATGGAGAATTAGTGCAGGGAAATCGCCCCAGAGGGAGACCACAGCTGCGATACAAGGACATATGCAAGCGGGATCTGAAGGCCTTAGGAATGGACCTCAACAGATGGGAAACCCTGACATCTGAGCGTTCAGCCTGGAGGCAGGCGTTGCATCACGGCCTCTCCCATTTTGAAGAGACCCTTGTCCAGCAGACCGAGGCAAAGAGGCAGTCACGGAAGCAGCAAAATCAGGGAGCTGGACAGGGGACAGATTGTCTTTGTCTTCAGTGTGGAAGGGATTGTCACTCTCGAATTGGCCTTCTCAGCCACACTAGACGCTGTTCCAAGTCCTCCATACAGAGCACGTTACCATAGTCTTTCGAGACTGAAGGATGCCTATACTGATTTGCTATCAAACAGTTATTTTCACAACTGATTTTTACTCTTGTTTTTAATGGAGGCGGTAGGTTAGAAAAGCCAAGTTTCAAACAAAGAAGCCAGGGAAAATAAGATTTTGTTCTACATTTCCTTTTCCTTCTTTTCTTCTTTCTTTCTTTTTATTCATACATTCTTTCTATTTCAACTGCACAAGATCATAACATTTCTTCAAGCCTTTCCAGACCCCTTGTGAGGACAGGGTGGCCCCCTGGGGGCCTGCAGACCACAGACTGAGAACCTAGGCAGTAGAGCATAAATGTTCATAGAAAATGCTGCACTAAATCAGCTAAGAAATGTCATTTACAATCTAAGATATCTATATCCATGTCTATACCCAACAAAAATGTTAAAGACCATTTGGCTGCACCTTTATCAGATGTAGACATGTAGTTAACAAAAGTTTGTGTCAGTTGCCAGATAAAACTTGTTAACCTTTACAGCACCTAAAATTTTGTGTACTTTTGCAGGAAGGCTAACAGAGCTACTCACTTCTGAGAACGTAAAGTGCATTGGGTACACAGGAGATTGTTCTAAGTGCTACACTTTGAAAACAGACTGAAGCATGTGAGCATCATCATCATCATCTTAGAACTCCAGATTTGGAAGGGACCCTATGGATCATCGAGTCTAGCCCCTATCGAGGAGGCACAGAGGGGAATTGAACTCACAACCTCTGGCTCTGCGGCCAGGTACCTAACTCACTGAGCTATCTAGCAGTTATGTTGTGTTCCTTCATACATCTCATCTTCTCCAGGCTTCACCTATCCTGTTCGCTAACCATTCCGTGTAAAAGCTAGTTGTCTATCCTGTTGACTGGGAACACCCGTCTCAGGCCATGAGCCACTAGTACTGTTGACAGCCTCTCTACTTGTTCCATTTATTTCTATGGACTACAATTCCCAGAATCCCTCAGCCAGCATGGTTAGTGTAGCCATGTTGACTGGTGGTGGTTCTGGGAGAGGTATTCTGAAAACATAACTCCCCTCAACTCTATTATTCTAACTCTTGTAAGAGATTATTATGCTTCTTCACTGCCCCAGATAAGCATTTATCTCACATAAACAAGAGAATTTCCTGGGATGCCTGCAGAGAGAGAAACAGAGAAGAAAGAGGAAAAAAGCAGTGGTGTCACTGAAAGCAATACAAAGAACGAGGCAAACATTTGCACAGGGGAGAATACTTGGTTTATAATGCAGCATTACCTTTATTGAACTCAGTAATTCTAAGCTGAAGCCAGTGTGAAATTTATGAATCCTTCCATTCTGGGCATATTTCAGGTTTGTGTGGCACATTTTAGACACAAGGTTTCGGAACATGGCTTTCTTCACAAGAGTGGTGCAACAAATGAAGCTAAAACCACCTTCAGGTAAAATGTTTTTCCTGCAGGTATATTTAAAAACCAATGTATCACTGTGGATGGCCTTCAAATTACTGCCATACAGAAGCATCTTCAGTGCAACAATTTCATGTGCATTTATTTATCTTGCCTTTCCTCCAGTGATCCCAGTGGTATAAATGGCTTTTCTCTTCATTTTAACCTCACAACAGGAACCCTGTGAGACAGGAAACCGTTAAAAGGCCCAGATCAACTAATGAGATTTCATAGCACAGTTGGGGATGGAAGCCAAATCTCTGAAGTCCCACTTTGACAACCGACCCACAACACTGTCCTAGCACATACACGTGAAGTCAAATCCTTAAGAAGATGTTGTGGCTACATACCACACAACAGGCTCCACAGTTCAATCTGCCTCATACATGTGTGCTGGGAATCTTGAAGAGTGTACATTTCACACCATCTCTTTGTATATGACCCAGGTGAGATCCCGAGTTTGCAAGGGTGGATTCCTCTTTGAGACCTGGGCAAGAAAATGTTAATAGAATACGAGATATTCAAATCCAGTACCTCGTATAATGCTGGCTGGATAGCTCAGTGGTTCAGGTATCTCACTGCTAAGCCAGATGTAAGGAGTTTGATCCCCCAGTGTGCCTCACAGGAGAAGAGCCAGCCTGTGTAACCATGAGCAAGCTGCACAGTTCAGATGCCTCCAGAAGAAGGGAAGGGTAAAACCAGTGAAAAGGTTTAAACCCAGGGAATACCCTGGTTTAAAACCAGGGTATTCTCTACCCTGAGTGCTCACTGGAAGGACAGATCCTGAAGCGGAGGCTCCAATACTTTGGCCATCTCATGAGAAGAGAAGACTCCCTGGAAAAGACCCTGATGTTGGGAAAGTGTGAGGGCAAGAGGAGAAGGGGACGACAGAGGACGAGATGGATGGACAGTGTCATCGAAGCTACCAACATGAATTTGATCAAATTCCGGGAGGCAGTGGAAGACAGGAGGGCCTGGCGTGCTCTGGTCCATGGGGTCATGAAGAGTCGGACACGACTTAATGACTAAACAACAACAACAACAGTCTCTACCTAGAAAACCCTGGAAAGGGTCACCATATTATTATTACCTCATACAATAAATATAAATATGGACTATCAAGTTAGGTGACCCTCACAAAGTTTTCTAGGTATAAGGAATTCAGAGTGATTCACAAGTCCCTCCTTCTGAAAGTGCTCTAACATCATGCCATTTACCCACGGCTCCATAGAACCCCAACAGCCACACACACTCCAGAAGATCTGGGTTAGCCCATCTCCTGGATTAGACAGCAGGGACTTGAACTCCCAGTTCTTGGCTCTGAAGGCAAGTGTTTCGACCCACTGATCTAATCTTTAGAACAGGAATTCCCAACCTTGGGTCCCCAGATGTTCTTGGAGTGCAACTCCCAGAAGCCTTCACCACTAGCTGTGCTGGCCAGGATTTCTGGGAGTTGTAGTCCAAGAACATCTGGGGACCCAAGGTTGGGAACCACTGCTTTAGCATAAGGACATCTTTTTGCATGGAAATAGATCTATTTAGGAACTGATCAATTTCTTCCCTTCTGTATCACCTACAGTGAGAGAGTAAGCACACACACCTTGCTCATTTTTTTCACCCATGTGTTGACACTCCAGACCTGCTGCTGTGCCCTGAAATTATACCAGCAGAGGGACAAAAAGCTTCAATTTACCTTTGAAATAAGATGTCTGGGAAGTGTGCGCCTTGTTTTCAAGTTGAAAACAGGAGTCCCCAGCTGACCCAGAAAACAAGGCACATGCTTCTTTCACACTGTGATGTAAAGGTAAATTCAGTGATGTACTGGAGCGAGGAGTCACAGGGGCAAAGCCCTGGGACATTCTCCTAGCTGGTTTTGTGACATCGTCTGCTACTCACAACCCCCTGAGGCTTACCTGTTCCCTCTGTGCTTAGCTGCAATCCTCACAGCAGCTGGAAGAAACATTGACCTCCCAGTGGATACTATTACTAACTAGCCCTATTGTATTGTAACTACTTGAGAGTAGTTTGGTTTTGAATAGACAATTAAGAGCAATTAATTTTACAAAAGACCTGATCCCCCATTTGTTCATACAGACCAATCCAGTTACCTGCATTTGGGGACTCTCCTTATTGCAAGGGAGGGCTGGACCCTGGACTTCCAAATTTCCCACTAGGTATGTTGCACTGACTTCAGTCTGTTTATATAGCCCCAGTGCAATTTAAAAGTTTGTATTGAAGCCATTTTTAAACTGCACCAAGGTTTCCGTCCCAGCCAGCCAGTGCTGGGAGGCTCCCCAGCTCCTGAAAGTGCCAGGTTAGGGCTTGACGTGTTGCAAAAATTGCACCCCTGGAGCGGTTCCTCAGGCAAGAACAGTGTCACTGCCTGGCCAGTGCCAGGGAGGTTTCCTGGCCACCTGGGTGGCCGGCAATGTTGTTTTCTACCAAGGATGTTGGCAAGTCTTTGGGTCCGAATCCCAAGTCCGAGTCTTTGGTACCAAGCCCCAAGTCCAAGTCCCTATTAAAAATGAGCTTTTACCCCAAAAAAAAGGGAGGGGTGGGCGGATTCTGAGTTGCAAGTCGAGTCAGAGTCAAATCACTGGTGCAACTTAAGTCCGACTTGACAGTGAGTTGGCAACTTGAGTCCCCATCCCTGGTTTTTATCAGAGGTGGTCACAGCTCCAGTGGCTCCTATTACCCTGTAAAGCAAGTGGGTGAGGCTGCCATGATCTTGGCACGGTCAGTAGCCTCAGGAAGCCTCCCGGCACTCACCAGCCCGTGGGCCAGGGACTGCTCCATGTCCTGCTTGGATGTGAGGATTTCCATTAAACCAGGATATGTGAAACAGGCAGTTTCATACTTGTTTCCAGATAACCCACAGTTTTAAAAAAATCTTACTGTGGGTTACCTGAAACAGATAGTTCCTGCCTGAGATGCCTTCTTGCCCCAATGATCTGCTCCAAAGGAGACCGAACAGGGGCAAGAATTTCTCAGGAAAGTGGAGTGCACCAGTTGTGGGTGTACCAGTTTTGCAGTTCCAAAGACTCAGCAAAATGTCTCTTACAGGCCTAATAGTAAGAGAAGCATCAGCATCAGACCACCCTTCATAAATTCTACTTAGCCACATGCGGTTATTTAATCTATGGAGTTGCCAGGGTTTTTCATGCTGCTATTAATGGGGAGATCTTCTCAAAAGCCTCTGTTTATCAGCAGCTCCAAAAGCTTTAGAAATTATTCCACCGGGCTCAGGATCCTTTCATCGACACAGGTGCTAAATAACATCGTGTGGGACATAAGTTGTGAGCAGTGGGTTATTTCCAGATGAGGATTTACTTCAAAGAAAATTCAGTGCAACATTTTTAACTGCTCCTGACTCTTGCCACATCTGCTCACTCTCTTGGTCTTAGAATTATAGAGATTGTTCTGGACCAGATTTATGGGCCACTTATGTGCACACCCTACAACTTTTATTTTTAGATTTTCAGCTGCTCTGTAATACTGAAGAACGCTTGCTTTGTACACTTTTGACCTTAAAAACTTGTGGCAGGTTAACAGGCTGGCTAGTGAACCCTAGAGGAGTTCTATCTGTTTATTGCTCTATGAAAATCAGTAAAATAAAAAGCCAAATGAAAAAGCACAGTTGGAGTGCAACTAGACAGCCAAATTGGAGTGGGTTGCTTAAATACGGTTGTTTAAGGTTGTGGGTTGTGACTCGGACCCACTTTTCTGAGTCGTGTTTTTGAGTCTCTATTCTTTTACTGGAGGACACTGTAAACCCAGAAGAAGCCTTGTGATGCTCACCAGAAGATGCAGGAGAGGCAGGCAAATGGCGGCAGCAAAGGTAGCAATGGGGAGGGTTTTCAAGAGAGTGGGAGGGTGGAGGGGTGAGGGAAAGCAAGGCAGGCAGGGCAGATGGGAGCAAAAGTGTGTGGCTCACAAGCCTCTGACCTTCATACACACCACAGATCCCACCCACCTCCTCCCTTTTTTCTGCGAAAAAAACCCTGTTTTTAATAGGGACTCAAACTTGGGGCTTGGGGCTTGGTACCAAAGACGTAGACTTGGGACTTGGTACCAAAAAGACTTGGACTCGGGGCTCGGACCCAAAGACTTGCCAATATTCCTGCCTCTCCCCATCTCTGCAGACAAATGGCTTATAGGAACTACAGGCGTACCTCAGTTTACGTACGCCTCGGTTTACGTAATTTTTGGTTTACGAACCGAAATCCGTAAGAAATAATGCCTCGGTTTATGTTTTTTACCGGGGTGGTGTTGCTGTACGAAAAGGACACATCGTGCCTGGAGGTTTCTAGCACCGCCCCTGTTGCTATGGCAATCCGCCTTTCGGTTTACGTAATTTCCGCATTACGTAACGTCCCGGATGACGGATTAATTTCGTAAACCGAGGTACTACTGTAAACAAAGGAAACTGTTTACTAATTGCATTTCAGTCAAAGCACACGACCCCTGTGATGGCCATGTAACTCAATGTATTTACCCAGAGTTAGAAGCACTGAATTACATGGTAAAAGCTGGAGGTTAACTTTAGGTCTTTAAAGTGTTCTCTTGTACCAGGCATCACTCAAGAGGACTTCATTTATGCTAAATTTCATGTCTGGAACCTAGGCCTTTTTTTCTTTTCTTTTCTTTTTTCCTATCATTTTGCCTGCTACTCCCGGAATCCTCCAGCCACTGGTTGGGAGATTCTGGGAGTTGTATCCCAAAAGAACAAACCACTCCAAGCGCGGTTCGGAGGTTCATGCCAGTTCATACGCACAACACCACAGATACTGTGCATTCCCTTCCCTGCCTCCCCAGCCAATGACCCAGTCACCCGTCGGAGTGTGTTCCTCTCCTCTTTGGCTGTTCAACCCTTCCCCAGCAGGAGCATGGGTTTGCCTGTCCTGCCTCCTTGTCTGAGTGGGCTATCAGCCAAGGAGTTGGGGCAGGGAAGCCCGTGCTCCTGCTGGAGGGTCGAACAGCCTAAGAGGATGAGGAGAGGAGTGCAGGTCGGCTGGTGAGTGGGGGATCCAGCTGAGGAGGCAAGGGAAGGGAAGACGTGGCACATTTGTGCCTGTTCATACACATGGCACCACATCTCCAAAAGGAGGTTCATGCCCATCTCTAGCATATACCCAAAGTGCCCTCAAAAGTCCGGAATGGGAAACCAATTCTGAGTATTCTCTACCTGGAAAACCCTGAAAAGGGTCACTATAAGTCAACATTGACTTGACGGCACATGGTGATAGGATGATGATGATGAAACTGTTCCATTTTAGCGGTTCCCTGGCAGCCTATGATGTTGGTTGGCTCCTGGTTGCTGCTGGATGCTTTTTGCTTCTCCTGCATTGAACAACGATAAATGCTTACATTATGGAACATCATGAAATGCAAATTGCTTTGAGGGTCACTAACAGGATACATCAACACCAGTACAAATAAAGGCAATTTTTGCTGCCCTAACAGCTACCAACCTGGGTTTTTTTAAGAAATGAAGGCAAAGGTTTACAGAAAACTAAATGGTGCACTAACAGCTTACTGTGCGAGTGTCTTGCATTTTCACAAGTGTACACTATGCATGCAGGGCTCCGTGTAGCTGGCCCATGCCAAGCCTGCAACTTGAGAACAGGGTTTCTGGGCAAGATCAAAAGCCCTGGCTGTCTCTCCTTTTAGCAATGAAGCATCCTGTTAAAATCAGTGCACAAAAAAAACCTCTATTGGAGGCAGCCACAGAAGCCTGCAGAGCGGGGGCTGTGAAAGAGAACACAAGTGACAGCAAAGAAAAAGGGGATCAAGGTATAGCTGGAGACAGACGTGCTGCATGGTAAGCAGATGGGCTTTCTCAGCTACCTGAAGATTATCAGTTCCTGAGCCTCTTTCCAAGGTAAAAAAACAAACAAACAAGCTGAACACAAGCAGGAAATACACAAATAATGAAAACTGTCCTCTCTGCGTAGGCAGAAAGTAAGAGGCTTAGCTGATAAAATAACATCAAAACCTTTATATTACTGGTTTTGAAAAACATACTCCCTTCCCTTTCATCTCTTCTCTCTCCCTTTTACTCTCTCTGCACATCTTCCCAATGACTCCGATCCAGTTGCTGTTGTTTCCTTGGGAAGATGGAGCTGGGATTTTTAAATCTGCAAAGACCAGACCAGCAAATTATAGGACGGCATGTTTTCCCCTTTGAGTTTTCCCCTTCCCCTTGCTCCATTGGTGGCCCCCAGCCACCTCCCGGGTGGCCCTCAAAGCCAGAAGGACCTCACATCTCCTACTACAACCATGAGACCAGATGTTTCCAAGAGGAAACAGAATTGTCAGTTACATCAGAGCATGGATACATTGGACTACATGTCCCACAATGCCCCTGCAAGCATAGCCATTGACTATGTTTGCTAGGACTAATGAACAATCATTTCCAAGTCTTGAATTAGACAGAAGAGAAACCTGGTCTGGTAAGAGGCTTTTTAAATAGTTCAGATCTAAGAAACAAAAGCAACTATTGATATTTCTATTGAATGGTTTCTTCCCCCCACCTCCATATTGCACTTAATGCATGAGGATGAAAATGGTCACAAAAAGTAACTAATGTTGCTCCACGGTCTCCTGCAATTAAAATCTGCCCACACTAATGAGTCAAGCTTGAAATTATTCACCTACTGATTAAACTTTGCATCCTTCGTATTTTAAAAGCTTCTTTTAATTACTTATTACCCCAACAATACCCTGCCTTCTCTGGAATGAAGACACAGTAAATGAGTTGAACCGTGGGTCACAGCTTATTAATTTGCACGTCTGGTGCACAATATTCTTCACCGGTTAAAACCAACTTCTGCACACACCACGTAGGAAGACCCGTCACTGAAGCAAGAGCCGGGTGCTGTCATTCCGGCCAGCCATCTTCCAGGCCCGCTGCATCCTGGCTCCAACCATCCCAAAAGTAACCATAGGGCTTGATCCTACTGACAACCCCCCCCCTTTTTTTTGTATCGTGTTGGGCTGAAAACAACCTGATTTAGATTTAAGCATACACACAAGGCACACGCATATGTGGCCTACTGTGCCCGCGGAGTGGGTTTTTCTGCTTCCTCTGGCAGAAGTCCATTTATTTTGAGATGCATCGATTCATTGGAATCAATTCCAGATGTGTATATGCCCCTGCCATTGTTTTTAAGTTCCTACTCTCTGATACAGCGCTGTATGAGATAGCAGGAATTTTTTAAAAAATTAAAGCCAGCCGCATTGCCCTCCCTTGCCTGCCCAATCACACACACACACACACACACCATTGCCTGTCCAATTGCCCACCCATTGCCCATCCTATTCCCCCCACCCCAGATCTTTCCCCCATTGCAAATCCGATTGCCCTTCTGCCTCCGACCAACCTTGATCACCAACCTTGATTGTCAGATTTGGCCGCTTTATTCCAGCAGTGGAGATCTGCCTTGCCAGTCATTTGGGATGTCAAAGCTATCTTGTTCCATCCTTATGGGGTAAAATGGAAAAACAAAACAAAACAAAACAAAAACACGGTTCCCCTCACTGTGAGACAGTAAAAATTTGGTTTGTTGGTTTCATAGAGATTTTGCATGCTTATAAGACTGGTTTTTCCACATTTATAAAATGTTCAGAAAATGCAAAAGTATTACCATCCTAGCAGAGTTTGGGAATAGCTCGTTAGCTGTGACATCATTTTCTGTAATTAGGCACTTTCTGGAAATAAGTAATGCAATGACTAATTACAACATTACTTTTAAAGTGTAACATGCAACACCTTATTTATGTACAAATAGTTCCTTTCAACAGGCATTTTAGTGCATTTTAAGACAAACTTTGTAATGTTTTATGCCATACTTTTATGAGTCATAGGTGATGAGGGAATTATTTGGTTTTGTCTTTTTGCAAATATTTCCAACATGCGATATCTTCATTGATCACAGTGAAAAGCAAAAAGTGTTTTTCCTGTAGTTCCCAGGTCTTTTGGTAACAGAAACACCACATGCAACACAATACATTACTTGTATGATTGAAGTAACAATAATGATAACAGGAACCTAGCTGCCAAGAAGACATTTACGTCTAATTCTGGCTTCTTCTTCTTTTTATGTTCTGGACTTCCCTTCTGGAGCCAGAATTAGATTTATGCTAATTCTGTATCTAGAAAGGACCTTCCTTCAAGATCCAGAACATCTGATTGTCAAAGCACGTTAATCCTCCCATGACATACTTTGCATTTCCCAGCTTTGTTTCTCTCATATGAGCCTGTTGTCCCGCTTCTCTGTTCCTCAAGATAGAGAGAAACAACAGATTGTCAGAAAGCATCAGTGTTCCCATATAAGCAGGCCATTCCCTACAGCAGAGGTCCCCAACCCCCGGTCCATGGCCCGGTGCCGGTCTGTGGCCTGAGCCATTTCAAGCTCGCTGCTGGTTGCAGTCCCAAATCTCGGCCCCATGCCATCCTGGCAGCATAATCTGCCGCCCAGTGAATGAAACTGTGACCCAGCAACAGGATCCTCAATTGCCGTTTGGGTCGCCTGGAATGCCAACGCTGACATCTTGCCCTGAATAGAGCTAGGTGCCATGCCCTTTCGAAAAAGAAAAACACCGAATTGTAGGTGATCAACTGGTATGGACCACACCTGTTCCAACTGCTCGTGAACTCTAAATTGTCTAAACTCTTTGCAAACTGCAAAGTAACCCCGCTGAGTACTTGGGGCAAGAGCCAGCCCTATTGCTTGTAGTGCCTCCCGCCTCCAATCTGCCATACCCCTTGTGGGAGGACTTCTGGCCACCTGCAAACTCCTGGAGCCAACGCCCTGAACTGCTCCATCTGTTGACGGGACAGGGCATCAGCTATATTGTTGTCTATGCCAGGGATGTGCCTTGCATGAAATACTATATTAAATTGTAAGGTGCATAAGACAAGCACCCTCACAAGCCTCATGACCCGTTCAGATCGGGATGACATGTTCTTAATGACATGCACCACTGCCATATTATCGCACCAGAATCTGACTACTGAATTGGCCCATTCCTCAGCCCATAACCAAGTGGCACCGAGAATGGGGAAAAACTCCAGGAATGTCAAGTCCCTGGTCAGGCCTGACCTTTGCCACTCCTCAGGCCAAGTCCCTGCACACCAGCAACCCCGGAAATAGATTCCAAAACCTAATGACCCTGCAGCATCTGTTTGAACTTGGAATTCATTCTGGAGGGGTAATTCCGCTCTCCAGAACGAAACCCCATTAAAATTGTCCAAACATTTTTGCCACGTTTTCAGATCTTGTCTCATGCCTGCTGTAATCCTAGTTCTATTGAACGGTTTGTGGAGACCCTTCATGGCTGCCCAGTGTCTGCGGAAAAAGGCCCTACGCGGGGCAACTACCCTACAAGCAAAATTCAAATGGCCCACTGTCTCCTATAACTCTCTTAGGGTGGTCTTCTTCTGCCTCAATAGATGCCCCAATCTGGCCCACAAGTCAACCAACTTTTTGTTAGGAAGCTTGCAGTTTTAGTGGCAGGTATCCAACTCTATACCCAAGAATGTGATGTTAGGCGTTGGCCCTTCCGTTTTTTCCTCAGCCAAAGGAAGCCCAATCTCCAGAGGCAATTTCTCAAAAGTCTCCATCAAGTGCCTACAATTCCTAGAATCCTTTGCACCACAAAAAAGAAAATCATCTAAATAATGGGCCGTGCTACACAGCCCCTCCCTACATCTAAGTTCCCATTCCAAAAAGGAGCTAAAGCGCTCAAACACTGCACAGGATACTGAACAACCCATGGGTAGTGCTCTATCCATGTAGAAGGCACCCTCAAAGGAAAAAACCTAACAACTCAAAATCCTCTGGGTGAACTGACAGCAGACGAAAAGCCTATTTTACATCAGCCTTGGCCATCTCTGCCCCTATGCCACATGCCCTAATCATGTGCGCTGCCTCGTCAAACGATGTATAACGCACAGTGCAAAGCTCCTGTGGTATGCCGTCATTGACAAGAGTCACCTTCTGGGTAAGAGAGGTGATGTATGAGCCTGAATTCACCTGGGGCCTTTTTAGGTACAATCCCCAAAGGAGATACCCAGAGATGCAGGACCGGTGGCTGAAGAAACGGACCTAACACTCTGCCCTCTCGGACCTCCTTCTCAATTTTCTGTCTAACTATTTCCTCCATACCTTGAACAGACTTCAAATTTTTGGCAAATGTTGCCTTGCGTCTCCCCAAAACTGGGATACCAAAACCTATCAAGTAAATATGCTGCCACTACCTTTAAAGGGTAGTTAGCCAACAAAACTGTAAGCACCTCCTATTTAATAGGGCTGGGCCCAGCTGCTCCATCAGGCTTCCTGTTACTGCCTTGTTCCTTGCCGACTGCTTTTGGTGACCTCCCTTTAAAACATTTTGAATTGGAGTGGGCTGCACCACAGGTGGCGCATTCATGCCTGTATTGGCATGGTTTCTTGGAACAGGAACCCCGTGAATTGAAGTCCCAGCAGAGCAGGCGGGGTTGAACCACCCACCCTGCTCCAGCACGGGAACTGTTAACCTGCCCTGTCTTCCTAATAAGGTGGCCACTGTCGAACCTCTCACCCTGCAGTGGCCGGGCAGGCGTCATGGTTTGAAGCCATAAGCCCAGGTGAGGTTCATCCCAACGCATGTTTGCGTGTATTGACGCTCTCATGCGGAAAGTTTGATCATAGGTCAGCCATGAATGACCCGGGAAGTCCACGTAGGCCCTGTATATCAGGTCCAAATACTGAAATAAAGGCAGTGCATGCCAAGGTTGTGCCTTCACAATTATACCTGCATAAATCAAAAATCCTGGCAACCAATTGGCCTAGGTGCACTCTGGCTTTTTGCGCCGCCTCCTCTCTTTCTCTACCTCATCCTCCGTCTACCACTCCTTAGCATTCATGTTTCTATTTAGTAATTCAAATAGATCTACGTATTTACCCCTTCATATATGCTCCTTCATAACTGGTGTCAAGTGATCACCTATAGGGAGAGTATAGTCTCCGAAAGGCAAAGCCCGAAGGGGAATGGAATTATACCCAGTGTCAGGTACAGAAGGGTACGGCCAAACCCCAACTCCCACCGATGCCCCTGTAGGGGTGGAGAAAGGTGTTGGGGGATAAGGGGCCCACCAGGTACCAGCGGATGAATCCAAAGGCACCTGACTTGCCGGCCAGTCCTGCGCGCCCATGGTCAACTGCTCCTGCACTTGTGTTCCCAGCCCCCATGGCCACATTGGCAGGGCTCCACTAATGTCCGGTGCAGCAGCGAGCTCACCTGACATTTGAGTAGCGGCTTCATCCCAGCTGGTTGAAGGCCTTTCACCATCTGACCTACTGTCTTCGACCACTTCCTGCCTCTGGACCCTGTTACTGCCCAGGCATGCACGCGCACATTCAGCTCTGCTCTCGACCTGGCTGATCAATTCTGCTGGCTGGTGTTCCCTTGACGAATCTGCAACTCCCAACACACCTTGCACACCAGCCTCTAAAGTAGCAAAATGGGACAAAAGATTATCAGCAAGGGCTTTCAGTTTAGCACGCTTGTGTGCCTTGGACTCCCTTGCTGAGCGCCTAGGCTGATTGTCCTTAGCCCCCTTACGTGCTTGGCTAGCCTTCCGCTGCTCCAATGCTGCTATTTTAGCCTGTATTTCCACCCACACAGGCCACCCCTACTTGTCTGATGATGATGATACAACTGGAGGGGACGCCCTGGGATCCCTGCGCTTTTCAGGTTGTTTGCCTTTGCTATTGCCACGACCCTTTTTTGGGGACGTGGCTGCTAACAAAAGCTCCTACTAAATAATTGACCCGCTAGCCAGGCAGCCAACCCTTACTAATGTGCTCCAATTGTAAAAAAAAAAAACACCCTACATTGTACCCTTATTGTTTGCCTATTTATTTAGCTATTAATTTCTAATAATAATTCTTTTTTTTTTCTTTTAATACAAGCCCTCAGGACTAGCTAACCAACAACTGGTAGTTGCTCTAATGCAACTATTCCTGTTGTTATTATAATCTTATTTAATTTTAATTTTAATTTGAACTTCTTTATTATTATTTTATTTATTTATTTATTTATTTATTTATTGGGTGTGTGTGCGCATGTGTCTGTAAGCGCACCGCTTCCAATTAAATTTAAAGAAAACCCAACAAACACACAACCAAGTAATTAACCGTGTGTATGGGGGGGCATAACTGTCCCCCAACTGCATTTAGTGTGTGTTTGTGGAGGGGTTGTTTGCCCTGTCCCCAACTGCCTCAACCCAAGGGCCGAGCCCAATGGGGGGGGTTACCACCCGCTTAGTCCTGAAGCTTATGGAACCCTTTTCCCACTTGCTCCTATTTATGATTTTATTTAAATAGATAGATAGATAGATAGATAGATAGATAGATAGATAGATAGATAGATAGATAGATAGATAGATAGATAGATAGATAGATAGATAGATAGATAGATAGAGTAGACAGACAGACAGACGGACGGACGGACGGACGGACGGACTCCCTCCCTTGGGATTTCTTGTTCTCCAATTCCTTCTGCCTTTTTTTAAAAAACAAAAACAAAATGGCTGTAAGCAGGCTCTGCCGGAGATCAAGGCTGATCCCCGACACTACACTCCAACCTTGGGGAGTGCCGATGCACCCACCACAGCTCCCTCGACGCTGTTGGTTGCTACGCAGCAAAAAAATCCCTGCAGTGCTGAACACAGCCGCTGCCAGGGAACGCAAGCCTCGAAAGAGGTTGAGCAGGTGGGGGAGCATCCTTTTAAGGATGCTCCCCCCTCCCCCGGTAACTACGAGAATAGCGCGTCTCCCGCTATCCCAAGGGGAGGGCAAAGGAGCAAGGGTCACTATGCACTTCTGAAACTAACTGACCCCTGAAAGATTAAAGGTGGACCTTCAACTGTAGGCCTGAAAAGCTGAAGATCCACCTTTTCAGACAGGTTTTTAACAATCCGAAAACAATCAGTCCCAGAATGCCATTTTTTAAAATTCAGTATTACTTTTTGTGTCTTTAAATCTACTCTTTTTAACACTGTGAACCGCCTTGAGCTTATCAGGAGAAAGGTGGCCTACAAAGGAAGGAAGGAAGGAAGGAAGGAAGGAAGGAAGGAAGGAAGGAAGGAAGGAAGGAAGGAAGGAAAAACTGACCTGCCCATCTGGTAGAAGTGCAGGTGGTGGTGGTGTTTTACTTTGTTCTGTACCTCAGACAGCAAAATCAATCAATAAAATTAAGAAAATTAAGAAACATTTTTTAAAAAATCTTAGTCAGGCCTCATACAATCATTTGCTACCTAAAACAGAACAGGTGATTTTGCCCTCTGTTTGGTTGGTCTCTGCACCTTTGGAAGGAAGGGCAATGAAAGCTAAGGCAGTTTGGCTTCACTGTGGCAGAATGGCACAGACTGATTTCTGAGAACATAAGCTTAAGCGAGCATGCAGTCCCATTTTGGAAGCCAAAGGAAATGAAATCCAGGATCATTGTTCCAGTTGCAAGCCTTTTTAAATTGTTCCCAACAGGATCTGTGTTTATGTGTGTACTTAGTTAAAGCATACACAACAGATCATTAGTGCAGTTTTTAATACAACATTAAGATGGTGGGGGCCCAAGTAAAATTAGACATGCATATGTGTTAACTAATCAGCTCACATTCAGCAGAGCACTTAATGCATCAGTTTGGAGGGAACGAAGGCTCTCAACTCCTGACCTGAAGCAGACATCTTTAATTTCTAAGGGTCATTGCTCAGAACTGACCCTGCCTTGACAGGGTAAGAGCATTGGGTATTTATGTTAACGGAATGCAGCCAGCTAATGTTCAGTTTTGGCTACTGAACAAAAGCAACTACTTTGGACTCTCATGATTAAAGTAAAATTAGAAAATGTTCAGGAAATATACCAGGAACAGTGCAGGAGAAAGACCCCTAAAATTTAAGTAAGTAAGTAAAGCAAATCTATTTGTGTATAGCTGTAGCCATTACAAAAAAAAGTTTGAATAGGATAAAATATCAAATATAGTATACAAATCAAACCATCTAAAAACAACATTATCATGTGAAACAGTTCAATCCTCAGTTAAAACATGATCATTATAACTACAAAACCTCTTTCTTAAAACTGTTGCTCTAAAAGCAAAGCCGGCTGCCTTTTCAGAAATGTATGGCACCTTATCCCCTAGTAGAAAATTTATCAAATATGCACCAGATCTATCAAATGTGAGACCTAACTCTTGGAACAAAGCTACACTGTTACCGTGTTTTTGTTGCATCCAATTCTAAGATCAGTGATATCGTAGTGGTGCCAGAACTTGCAAAACAGGCTTTCTGAATACCCAAATGATGGCCACTCCCCTATAGACTTTTTAAAGCTTCAGTGGAATTCTCACAGTAGATGGGAAGAAAATGCAATAAATAAATAAGTGGATTTTCCCAGAAATAGTATATTTTGGCAAGTTGTCCCAGCTTGAAGGTGATTTGATCTTGGCAGAGAAAGTAAGACCCATTGGCTTTACAAAATATCCTCTTTGGAAATAGACGAAAAGAACTCATTTGTTGATATGGATCAATTTGCTTCTTGCGTTTTTGGTCTCTCCTGGCTGGGGGTGGGGTGGGTGGAAGCTGGCTATGGGGGACTCTCATGATGAGAGTCCATGATGATGCACATCATTTATCTGTACACCACTGCCCAAGATTTCATAGAACTATAGAATAACGGAGTTGGAAGGGGCCTATATAAGGCCATCAAGTCCAACACCCTGCTCAAGGCAGGAATCCAAATAAAAGTATATTTGACAGATGGTTGTCTAATTTTCTCTTGAATGCTTCCAGCACTGGAGCGCTCACGATCTCCCAATGTAACTGATTCCATTGTCCTGCTGCTTTAACAGTTGGGAAGTTTTTCCTGATATTCAATCAAAACCTGGTTTCCTCAAACTTACTGATATAGGGTAGAATATGAATGTTGGCCAAAATCCCATTGCATATTTACTTGCAAATTGCTGCAAGTAAATAAGTCAGTCATTTGCTATTGTGTGTTGAAACTGTGCAGCAACAAATGCCTATGCTGAATTCTTAACTTGCAACAATTCAGCACTGAGAGTTATGCTGTTTGCATTACATGACCTTAGTCTAAATAAACAATTGTTTTAAAATGTTCAGTTTTCTGAGCCCTCATTCATGCATGCATGTATTTCACTTCTGTGTTGCCTTTCCAACAGTATTATGTAGAAGCTTCATGACTCTTCTTCTAACTAAAAGCCTGTCCACATTGGCATATAGTTATGTTATATGGTTCCCTGATAGCATGGTTTGGCACAGAAAAAAAAGACCTCATCTACTTGTGTTTCCCCTTAAAATTACCCATACTTCCCTTTTAAAGCTGGATGTATTTTTCTGGCACTGTTGAGCATGGAAAAAAAATGCCTTGTCTGCTTGTATTTCTGTTTAAAATGATCCATCCTTCTCCTTTAAGAGCTGGCCCGTATCTTTCTGGCGCAGGGCTGGGGCATGCAATCTTTTTGAGATGATTCATTGAAATGCAAATTAACTCTTTGTTCTGTATTCATGGACGGGTACTTGAGTTAAAATAGGTGGTTGGAACAGCAAAACATTTGAAAGCACTGGCTGCCCCCTTACCTGCCCTGCCATTTTCTCACCTGAGCAGCACCACTTACGAGTTTCAGCTGTGAAGGAGATCTCTGTGGGAGAGGTGTTGGGTCAAAAATGTAACTTAGTGAGTTTAGTACCTGGCTGCAGATTCCCCACTGTACCTGCCTTTGTAGCCTCAGGCAAGCTGCACAGTCCTAGGATGCGCCTGAGGAAGGGAATGCTAACCGTCTCTCAGTATTCTGTACCTAGAAAACTCCACAAAGGCTTGCCATAAGTCAAAATGGATTGGGCAGCACATAATGATCGCTACTAAACAAATAAAACAGGGCAAGCTGCCTTGTAGAGCATTGGTCCATCTAGACCAGCATTGTCGGTTCTGATTGGCAGCCACAGCTCTCCAGGGTTACAGCCCGGATCCTTTCCTTCACCTAACTGGAGATGGCAGGGCTTGAACCTGCCACCTTCTGGATGCTGAACATATCATATCATAGAATCATGTCATAGAATAGTTGTAGGGTTGGAAGGGACCTTGGAGGTCTTCTAGTCCAACCCCCTGTCCAAAGGGGTTGGACAGATGGCTGTCCAATCCCAGACAGATGGCTGTCCAATCCCTTCTTGAAAACCTCCAGCGATGGGGCACCCACAACATTGGGAGGCAAGCTGTTCCACTGCTTAATGGAACATGTCCTCTTCCACTAGAGTAACAGCCCCTACCCAAATATATAAAGAAAGGGATTGAGGGCACTGCTGTAGTAGACCACAGAAGGGTTCTACGAGTATTTCCCTTCCCCTTCTCCAGGAAAACTAGTCTCAGATAGAAGCAGGCTGTAAATTCTTTGACGGAAGCTGAAGTTATTTATGTTATGACACCCAATTAAAAACAACAACAACTCCACCTCTTAAGACCTTCACTCGTCTCTGGTTCCATCACCAATCTAAGAATAATCCTTCATTTCTGACAAGCTTTTGATTTACCTGCAGCTTAGCCATGTTATTTGTTCCTTTAATAACTCTTCGTTGCATTGTTTACATGCTGTTTTTAGGTATGTTTTTTGTGGCTTATCATGTACTGTATACCGATTCATTGTGCAAGCTAGGTTAAGTCTTCTCCTGTTGGAAATGGAAAGGCAGGGTAGACATTTTTTAGAAAACAAATTAAGATAATTGAACTCTTAACTTTATGTCACTTAAGTATTTGGGACTGGGTATTATCTTTAGGAGAATAGAAACAAAGTCCCCTACGAGCGAATGCTGACTGCCATTTCCCCTCCATTGCACATGCATCCTTGGCATTCAGATCACAGCCACATTAACCTTGTCTTTCGCTTTTGGTGCAGCCTGTAACGTGCAGCTTTTCTCCTGCTACAGTAATGACCCTGGATGCTGACAGGTATTCTGCAGAGCTCACAGCCTCCTTTAGGACAACTAAAACAAATTACTCATGGAGCTGGCCCTGCTTAAAGGATCTGAGAATATTTCTTTCCCAGTGTTTTGTGGCTTCCCTTATTACGGCTCGAGTATTGTTATTATTATGCAGTTTCACAAAACTTATCAAACAGTTGTTTGAGGACAGGTATGTTCACGTACACCAATAAGTTAGTTATGGGATTTTAAGCTGTCCAGTTTTATCGTGCTGCAGCCTATGTATGTCAGATTCACAATCATTTGTTGGAGTGTTTTGCAACCTCGCATGCTGCCTGGAGAAAGTTTGGCTGGGAGGGACCTTTCTGGGCTGGGGTGACTGTCAATCTATCCAGCACTAACCAATCATTCCTTCCGTGCCTTTGAATTCCAAGAAAGACCTGCCTCTCTGTTTTAGGCCTTTTTCCTTCTCTAGACTTTTGCTGAATGCAGTCATGTTTGTCAGTGTGCAGAACAAAAAAGTTCTTATGGATCTTATGAGAAACTTTGAAAGAGTTCCATATGTTTACCCAACAAAAGAATATTAAGGAGAGTTATATGAGTAGCTTTCAGGTATCTGAAGTGTTATCACATGGAACATGGTTCAAAGTTGTTCCCGGTTACTCCAGAGGGCGGGCTAAGAAGTAAGAGGTAGAAAGCTACAGGGAAGCCAATTTCAGCCAAACTTTAGGGCAATGTTTCTAACCTTAAGAGCTGTTCAGCAGTAGAACTGCCTGCCTGTCCACGTATCCTGCACTGGAGATATTTAAGCATAGACTGCAGGGTCATCATCTCTTGGTAAAGGTAAAGGTTCCCCTTGACATTTAGTCCAGTTGTGTCCGACTCTAGGGGGCGGTGCTCATCCCTGTTTCCAAGCCGTAGAGTCAGCGTTTGTCCAAAGACATCTCTTGAGGGTGCTCTTGTTGGAGTCAATGAGCAGGCTGATAGTCTATGTAGTCACCAGATAATTAGGATAGCAAATAGTCTCTTAGAGATAGAAGTTAAAGAAGTAAGCCACACACACAGGGATGTCTGCCAGCAGTGCTCCTGGTGGGCGACTAGTAGAAGAGGCAGAATAACACCGAATGGGTTCCCAATGAATTCTGCCCTGCCCCCAGGAGAACTGTGCTTTTATTAACCTTACAAGCTCACAGATAGTTGACAGTATACAGATAGTTGACAGAGTTCAGATAGGACAATGGTTACATCATGCCATTATAATTGGCCTAAGGAAAGGCTCTATGCAAGCTCTCTAGCATCTATGAGAAAGAAGAAGAATGGTGGGCAGTCATGCCCCGCAGAAGCAGCTGTGACGTCATCCAGGAGGGTTTGCCCTCTACTGTAGATTAAGCCAACAGCTTAGCAACTTTGGGAATGGCACCCCCACATGCTCTATTCCTATTCTGTACTCTAGAGCCTTCATTGAGAAGACAGCCCCAATTTCATGCATAGAATTTAATGAATCTGTAAAATAACAATAATAAAAAAGAATATAAGAAGCAGGCTGGGCTAAAATCTCTCCCTGAAAGCTGCTCCAGTTGCATGTTTTGTTTCACTAGGTCTCTACTGAGTCTTCCCATCATCTGAACTGCCACAGCTCATTTTATTGCTACAGAATTCTACCACCTCTTTCTCCTGCGTGTGTTGACCAGACCCAATAGTGCAAAATACCAGCCAAAAAAGCCCTGATTCAAATTCTGTCTCAAAAAATAATAGAATTGCCACCCAACTCTCATAAACATTATATGGCTGCTACAAGATTTCTTGAGCAATTGATTTTTATAAAAAGAACTGATTTCAGACATGGATTAGCAGTGGGTGCCTGCAGTGTTGAAAGCTCTCAATTTAGTGCTACTCCACTTAAACAAATCAAAAAGCACCAGAACAATCTAGCAGAGAATATCACTTCTAGCATTTCCTCCAGATTTTTGTTTTTGAAGATAACTAATTTAAAGTGGATTAGCAGCCTTCGAAAGCTTTCTACTTAATCCTACCTACTAAAGCAAAGGAAAAAAGGGATCTGGCAGACAAGATTATTTTAAATAGCTTTTTTAAAGTTTAAAGAGTTTCAAGAGCTCCTTCAAAGATTTCTTAAAGGCCTTTGAAAGATTTTTTTAAAAGACATGCCTTAAAGAAATGCTGATTTCTTTAAAGAGAAGAACAGTGGGTGGGAAAATCCTTAGGAAGAGGCTATGATTGTAAAGTTACAGTTTAGAAAGCAAAAGAGAATTAGGTAAGGAAGGGCCATTTATTTCTTCAGAGTAGAGACTGAGCCATTGTGACCTTGACTTAGGTAACAGAATGTCAATACATGTGTACAGAAAGGGCTATAGAAGGGCAGATCCACCTAGTACAATAGTTCCCAACCTTGGGTCCCCAGATGTTCTTGGACTAAAACTCCCAGAAGCCTTCACTACTAGCTATGCTGGCCAGGATTTCTGGGAGTTGTAGTCTAAGAACATCTGGGAACCCAAGGTTGGGAAGCACTGATCTAGTAATAGCCCGCATTTGCCCATTCTTGAGATTTATTTTAGAACCGTAAAGATTTCAACTCTGGAACTACCTTCTTTGAGCCATGGATCTTTGTCCCAGAGGAAGGAAGAATGAAAGAGCCATCTTGAGATTTGGTTCCTGACATGTTTGGATTAGTGAGATTTCTTGGAACTTCATTTTCTGTGATTCCTGCTCCAGCACCTTGTTTGTACCCGAAACTTATGAGAATATGTATTTTTACTGTCACACCCAATTTGGGTTGAGTTTGTATTATTGCTGCTGTTCTTGGTATTTGGTTTAACATTTCAAATCTTTGCAAAGCTTACTGTGTCTGCAGAAGGAGTTTTCATTTAGAAAACAGGCCCATAGATCAACGACAACCATACAACAGCTCTAAACAAGGATGTTGTGTTGCAACTAAAGCAGTGTCTGAAATTCCTCACCCAACTGGCTTTTCTGCACATCTTCTCCCATTTAAAACTCTCTGGAAACTTCAGCTGGTCTAAAATTATTCAGCTAGATTGTTGGTAACAGCCAGTTATAGGGATCTTATCCATGTTACATCAGCTCCATTGGTCTCTTTCCAGGCCCAATTCAAAGTGCTGGTTATGACCCATAAAGCCCTATATGACTTGGGTCCAGATAATTTGAAGGAACCCACCTCCCCACACTAGCCTCTCCATGTTTTAAGATCTGAGGGCAAGTGCATTTTCTTGGTCCACTGTCTTCACACACACACTTAGTGAGGACTCAAGGGAGGGCCTTTTTAGTGGCTGCTCCTGGGCTACAGAACTCCCTTCTAAGGACAGAAGGTTATACCCTTCTCTGTGGTACATCTATTGATATCGAGGAAAAGGCTGCAACATGCCAGCTCTCCTATTTACTGTGCCTTAGTCATCCAGACAGTAACAATCCCTCTTTTTTTTTCATGCCACCCACCAGCAGAAACCTCATCACGAAGTCTTGCTTTTGCATATGCCTCCCCCATGTGCATTTTCCCTAGGGGAGTTCTATTTCAATAACTCAAGTGAGTTTTAAAATGCTACATTGCTATTGTTTTGACTGATTTCACACACAGGGTAGAGAACAACATGGTTAAAAGCAGACAGAACTATGAAACAGGGAACCTAACTGTATTATACTACTATCTTTATACTGTAGGTCCACTGTCTTGTCTAGAAGGATTGATAAACTGATAAACTGGATACTTTGGAGATATCTGCAGAGTAGATCATCATGAATCCTATTCTGTAACAAATGCTTCTGCCTGAGGCATTTTTAAAAAAAACGTTATCTGTTTGTATTGCACAATCCTCTGGTAATGTGAACCAGTTGGCCCCTATGGAGTGGGGTGGGATGGGATGGTTTATTGGAATTCTTGGACACGTAACAATGGGCTCAAGCTACAGGAAGCCAGATTTAGGTTGAATATCAGGAAAAACTTCTCAACTGTTAGAGCAGTACAACAATGGAACCAATTACCTAGGGAGATGGTGAGCACTCCAACGCTGGAGGCATTTAAGAGAAAATTGGACAACCATCTGTCAGATCTGCTTTGATTTGTATTCCTGCATTGAGCAGGGGGTGGGACTCGATGCCCTTATGGGCCCCTTTCAACTCAATTATTCTCTGATTCTATGAATTATAGTCTGGGAAGGTAACTCTTCAGAATCCAATTCAAATTACAGTAGAAATAAAATATATTTTCATTCACATTCTAACCATTCAGGAGCATATAGCCTAAACAGGCTCATTTAAAAAACAAAGGGCAGAGCATACAACTCTAAAATACCAAAGTTCTTTAGAATAAAAAATATTTTGACGGGAAGTTTGGGCAAATGGTTTTCAAATTATGATTTTTAAAAAGTAAAACTGTTCCCCTTCCCCATTCAGAAACAGGAGACCCTAAACAATCCCAGGTTAAAAACACATAACATAAACTGAAAAGACCCATCTTGCTTATCTTGAAAAAGAATGGTTGGTCTTACACACTTTTTTTTTAATTTTGGAAAGAATCCAGGCTTCAGGGATTGAAATGTTGATTCTCCAAAATGGTCTTCCAAAAGGGAAAACAGATACTTTGTTATAAGGCTGAGCATGCATGGTACAGGCTACCCAGCAGAAGGTTTATGAAATAAAATATTGTATACATTCATAGGTGGGGAGGGAGATATTTAGAGAGAAAGGTCAACAGAAACAGACTGAGAAGACTTTACTCTTTATAGAGTAAAAAAACCCAAAAACTTTGCTTTAAAGAAAGTAATGGAGTGACGGTCCTCCAGAAAGGGAGATATTTTGCCACCTATCTTCTGTAAGCATTCGCTCAGGATTTCTGAGACCAGTTTTATCACATAGGTTTTCAAAGCTGAAATGAGCTGAAGGTCTGGGGCAATCTGAACTTTTGACCTTGTCAATCAGGATTCAATTAGCTGACCCATAGCTAACTTTTTAACTAATTCCTGGCCAAATAGGTTTATCAGAATCATCCTTGCGAGGGGATTCTGTTTCTGATTGTAACAATGGAGACAAAGAAATAATATTTTAAAAAATACATATCTTGAAAATATTTTAAAATATATATTTTAAAAAGAATTCAGGACATGTGTTCAGATGCTTCCTCGTTTAAGCTATGAAATTATTGTTTTTTGCTTTGTGGCTTACTTGATGTTACTTGAAGTTAGCAGAGCTTTGGTGCCTGCTACCCTCTTGTGCTCACTACCATTCACAAAGAGCCACCACAAAAGAAATCCCAGAACCTGACTCCTTTTTTCATCAGTTAACCATTTCTCACCCAAACAAAGCAATTGTCAGGGCTGTTTTTCAAGTTCTCTAGGTATCAACATGCCTAGAAGAAATGGTAGTGAGCACAAGAGGGTATCCTGTAGACCAGGGGTCGTCAACCCCCAGTCCGTGGCCATGGGCTTGCCGGAACTGGGCCGCGGATACGGATCTCCACCCCCCCCCCCGCCCGCACGCGCGGTGGGCGTGTCATGCTCACGGGGGGGTGTCACGCTGGCACGGTGGGCATGTCACACTCGCAGGTGTGACACGCCCACCGCGCAATTGTGACACACCCACCGAGTGAGCGGGGGGGTGCCCCCACCCCCCCCCCCCGCGCATAGAGCTTGCTCCCCCCAACCGGTCCGCGGCCCCAAAAAGGTTGGGGACCGCTGCTGTAGATCATCTTGACTACTGACATGGGTCTCATCAACATTCAGGTTGCCCTTTGCTATGTAAAGTTTGGCATCTTTTTCCCTGCTAACAATGTTGGCTCATTATTGTGCAGCAATATCAGGCTATTTCCTGGCATTCTGAAGTGTGGATAAAGAAGCACAATATCACACATTCATAAACCAGAGGTATCTGAAGAACTGAATTTCCCCAACACTCACCAGTAGATTCACCTCTAGATTTTGATGCTCCCATCTTAAAAAGCAGAGACATCACCTTGCCGACAAAGGTCCGCATAGTCAAAGCTATGGTTTTTCCAGTAGCGATGTATGGAAGTGAGAGCTGGACCATAAAGAAGGCTGACCGCCGAAGAATTGATGCTTTTGAATTGTGGTGCTGGAGGAGACTCTTGAGAGTCCCCTGGACTGTAAGGAGATCAAACCTATCCATTCTGAAGGAAATCAACCCTGAGTGCTCACTGGAAGGACAGATCCTGAAGCTGAGGCTCCAATACTTTGGCCATCTCATGAGAAGAGAAGACTCCCTGGCAAAGCCCCTGATGTTGGGAAAGTGTGAAGGCAAGAGGAGAAGAGGACGACAGAGGACGAGATGGTTGGACAGTGTCATCGAAGCTACCAACATGAATTTGACCAAACTCCGGGAGGCAGTGGAAGACAGGAGGGCCTGGCGTGCTCTGGTCCATGGGGTCACAAAGAGTCGGACACGACTTAATGACTAAACAACAACAACAAGTTTTCACTTGCCTGAGGCAAAGCCCCAGTTGCTCCCCCCCAAAAAAAATTATAGCCCTGATGTGAAACCTGGCAGCGCTTGGAAAAAAGTTAGGTCCCAGAAACTCTTAAGCCAGCATAATCTTTGACCAGAGAAATACAAACAAGAAATTGTTCTAAGCTCTGACCTCTAGCTGCTGTCTCCCATGCTTGCCCCTTCTGAAGAATTAATTGCTGGTTAGGTTCCTTTTATCCATAGAATCATAGCATTGTACAGCTGGAAGTGAACCCCAAAGGTCATCCAGTCCACCAGCTAAAATGTTCCTGACCGATAGCCATCTAATGGCTGATTAAAAATAAAGGTGAGTCTGCTACTTTTTGGAGTACATAAGAACATAAGAAGAGTCCTGCTGGATCAGGAGAATAGCCCATCTAGTCCAGCTTCCTGTATCTCAAAGTGGCCCCACCAGATCCCTCTGGGAGCACATGAGACAACTAGATACCTGTCTCCTGATGCCACTCCCCTGCTTCTGGCATTTTGAAGTACCTTCCTTTTAAACTTGGAGATTATATATCCCCATCATGGCTTGTAACCTGTGATGGATTTTTCCTCCAGGAATCTGTCCAATCCCCTTTTAAAGGCATCTAGGCCAGATGCCATCACCACATCCTGTGGCAAGGAGTTCCACAGACTAACAACATGCTGGGTAAATAAATATTTTCTTTTTTCTGTTCTCACTCTCCCAACACTCAATTGGAGTGGATGTCCCCTGGTTCTGGTATTGTGTGAGAGGGAAAAGAGCTTCCCTCTATCCACTTTATCCACCCCCTGCATAATTTTATACGTCTCAATCATGTCCCACCTCAGGCACCGTTTCTCTAGACTCAAGAGCCCCAAATGCTGTAGCCTTTCCTCATAAGGGAGGTGTCCCAGCCCAGTCATCATTTTAGTAGCTCTCTTCTGCACCTTTTCCAATCATTCTTATTTAGCAGGAATCTCTCTCTCTCTGGTCATTTGAAAGTTATAAATACATGATTTCATTGGAAGGTTTTGGTGCATTGAACCAAAACCAATGTGTGCTCTATTATTGTTGTTTAATGTCACTTAATATTATATTTAATCATCAATATTGCCAATTTGATCATAAAACCAAAATGTGAAGGTAATATTACTGGCAGGAATTATTTACTTAGGCTGAGATGTTTTGAAATGAATTGCTACAAAGCTGCCCATTGCAAAGTTGTATTTATAAATATTATCGCTTTTTGCTGCTGTTCTTCTACTGTTGTTGAATTGATGATCTGACATACCTCAAGAAAAGCTGCATAGAGGTTAAAAATGGTGACAAATGATGATGGAGTCTGCCTGTGAAACTGTAGCCTTGGGTGTACCCCAAAACCAGTTGTGGAGGATCCCCCTCTTCTCTGAGTGGTATTGTCTGGCAGGATATAGAAATACTTAAGACTTTCACCTGAGATCAAAATAAAAGCTTCTCCACCTGGATTTCTTTTTAGCTGCCCAAATGAAAGCCACAGGGTCACCCCACAAACATTGGTTCAACAGCCATCCCATTATCACCGTCATGGACTGAAAAAGCAGAAGGTTGAGAAGAAGCATGTTGAAGATTGGATTCCATTCCTTTCTCAAATCCTACTCAAAATCTCATCACCTTCCCGCCTCCTATATACTGAATAGCACCTCTGCAGGTAAGTTTGATTGCATCACACGAGCACAGCCAATGGCAAAGGGATCTGTTAGATCAGCTGGTAATCTCTAGCCACTGTCTTTCCACAGCCTAAAATAATTTCAAGTATCTGTTGAAAACTATGACTGTCCTGGTGGTTCCTTAGCGAAAATTCTCTCTCTCTTTCTCACTTACTCACTCATTCACTCACTCACACACTCATTAATATGTGTAGAAGTCAGCTGATTTATATAGTAAACAACATGACTTTTTAACACTTCAGAACCCAAAGTATCATCTATCATCTATTGCTTGGAAATCTTCTGTCATACTTGTGTGATGCTGCAGGTAAGACCTGAATGTGAACAAGACAAAGCACATAAGAACTGTTGTAGGGCTATCTAACAGCCTGCCTTCATATCTGAGCTAGCAAAAGCCTCTGGAGTTTTTCCAGCACAGGCATCCTCTGCTTGTTTGTCTTGTCCTGCAAACCATCTTCTGACACCAGCACTACTTCCTTCCTCCATTCCCCCCAAAAAGATCAAGAAGAGATTATGATATTCCTAGGATACATCCTTGACTGAACTGCTTCCTTAAATTCCAGTGAGCAGCCATTAACTTCTGTAGGGAGAATATATATATATAATTGTATGCTTATTGTTCTTAGCTTTAATATTGCCTTTTAATGATGATAGGTGCCTCTTAACTCTTTTTCTTTTAGCTTTAAATATTGTCTTTTAATTATGTTAACCAACATTGTATACTCGTTTTCTTTCACTGTTGTAAGCTGCCTTGGGTCCTTTTTGAGGAGAAAGGCGGGGTAAAAACATATTTTAAATAAAAAAATATATAATTCTGTTATGTGATTGCAGATGGACAATCTAACAAATTGTGCAATTATTGTTACATTTTTTCCTAATCTGTGTATCCCTGAGAGGATCTTGGGGGATATAAATTGGATTTGGCCACCTCTGTTCTATCTGGAGATTATCATAGAACATTCCCCATAGAAGGCATCTATCATCTCTCCTCTCCATCCACAACTCTAAGCCCTAATGGTGTGCAGATTTGGGTTTTCAAAATGCAACAGGACTGCTGCCTGGGGAATTCTTGGTGTTGTAGTCCAAAAATACAAATCTGGATGCATCTATCAAACACACCAGCTCAAATGCCTGCACAATCTACCAAAGATCAGGGTTTATTAGCTCCCACACAAACATTGCATCAGCTAAGTTGCCAGAGCACTGAGAAGGTGGCCAACTCTGGCAAGAGCACAATAACCTCCATCCAACCAAGTAGAAAAATGGAAATTGATAAGGTCTTTAGTGATGAATGGAAGAGTTGTGTTGAAAATATCACGAGTATCTCCAGTGGACAAAAGGCTTCCCAACTCCACCAACCCTTTGTTCCACACCAATAACTGGGATCCACAGTAGTCCTTGTAACCTACTTGTTAACAGCGACACAATCGATGGAGAAAATAAGGAGGTACTCCCATGAAACTTTTCTAATTGCCTCTTAATGGGCCAAAAGCCAGTCTGTTCCCATAGCCATTGTTTTGCTCTGTTTCCAGTGTGAATAGAGACGTTAGTTACCTGTAACTCTGGTTCTTCGAGTGGTCATCTGTGAATTCACACTATAGGGTTTAATCTGTGCTTGCACAGAGGTTTCTGGAATATTCTAGAGCTTTATGACGCATTCGACAGGACCGCCCCCCCTAGTGCACATGGTCCACCCGTCCTGGCAATTGCCTCAGTTCCCAAACAGCCCGCCGCTAAATAAATGAGACAGACGTGACAGACAGAGGGGAGGACGGGTGGGAAGTGTGAATTCACAGATGATTACTCGAAGAACCAGAGTTACAGGTAAGTAACCTCTCTTTCTTCTTCGTGGTCTCTGTGAATGCACACAATTGGGTGATTAACAAGCTTACCTATCTGGAGGAGGGACGTCACAGAAGAATAGATGACAGAACCGCTCGTCCGAAGGCCGCGTCTGACTTTGCTCTGACATCCAGACGGTAATGAGAGGCAAAGGTCGACGGTGTTGACCAGGTGGTGGCCCTGCAGATATCAGGAATAGGGACGCCTCTCAGGAAAGCTGTGGAGGCAGCTATAGCCCTCGTAAAATGTGCCTTAATGCCAGCGGGCAGAGGCTTTCGGGCAAGTTGGTATGCAAGGTGCTGAGGTGATAGCAACTAGGAAAAGGGCCTTAAAGGAAAGAAGACGTTCCGATGTCATGGCGAGGGGTTCGAAGGGAGGAAGTATGAGACGTCGGAGGACAGTATGTAGTGACCATTGCAGTGGAAGAGAGGGTCTGGAAGGTCGCATGTTAGAGACCCCTCTGAGGAATTGCTTCAGCATTGGGTGACGGAAGAGCATGACAACATCAGAGTCCTATGGCTGATGAGCTACAATGGCGGATATATAAACCTTGAGAGTAGACAAGGAAAGATGTCGACTAAAAGGGTGAGAGAGGAATTGAAGAAGCGCTTGAAGAGTCATTGGAATAGTTGGGAGTTTGTGCTGAGATGCAAACTTCTGAAAGGCAGCCCATTTGTAGGTATAAAGCTGCATGGTAGTGGGCTTTCTAGCATTAGCTAGAATGGTAGCTACAGAGGGTGAATTCTCCATGCTGTGAGGTGGAGAGCGGGAAGGTCGGGGTAAAAGGTCTGGCCTTGGTGCTGGGTGAGCAGGTAAGGTGTGTGTGTGTGTGGGAAGGCGGATGAAGTCCCTGGAGATTGAGCGGAGCATGGTGAACCAGGGTTGTCTGGGCCACCACAGGGCAATGAGAATCGCGTTTGAGTGCTCCTGACGGAGTTTGACGATGGTCCTGAGGAGGAGAGGAATAGGAGGAAAAAGGAAGATTAGGTGTGGCGTCCACTGTGTCATGAGTGCGTCTCCGAGGGAACCTGGACCAATTCCTGCTCTGGAACAGTAAAGAGCACACTTTGTGCTTTGAGCCATGGCAAAAATGTCGATGTGTGGCTTTTCCCACAGGTTGGAAAGCTGGCGGAAGACGGCGTCGTCGAGGACCCATTTGTGCATCTGGCTGCGAAGTCTGCTTAGCGAATCCGCCAGCTGGTTGAGTTAAGTCGAAATATGGACTGCTATCGGGAAAAGATGGCGTTCAAAACACCATTCCCAGAGTTGAACAGTGAGGTATAGCAGGGGAAGAGAGTGGGTGCCGCCCTGCTTGTTCACGTAAAAAAGTGCAGTGGTATTGTCTGTAGTTACTTGTATGGCTGCACCCGTAACGAGTGGTTCGAAAGCGCGGAAAGCTTTGAAAATGGCTAGGAGGTCTAGGTTGTTGATATGAAGGTATTTTTCGGAGCGAGACCATAGGGCATGAATGTGAAGGCCATTGCAATGAGCTCCCCAACCTGTGAGATTTGCATCTGTGGTAACCTGTATGGAGAGTTGAAGGGGTGCAAAGGGTCTTCCCATGAAGAGATGGACTGTTGTGTCCCACCACAGTAGTTGGGCTGCGGGTTCGGGAGTAACTCTTAGCTGTTTTGTAAGTGGGTCGGACATGGGGTCGAAGAGGGACAGGTACCACGCCTGCAGAGAGCGCATTTTTAGGCGAGCATGCTGTATGACTGATGTGGTGGATGCAATGAGGCCAAGAAGTCACTGTGTCTGGTGTGCGGTGACCATCGCATGAGGGTAAAAATGTTGGAGAATTACGTGAATTTTCATTGCACGTTCTTGGGGAAGAAAAGCTCTTGCCTTTCGTGAGTCTAGAACTGCGCCTATGTAAGTCACTTTCTGTGAAGGAATCAGTGTATGTCTTTGTTGATTCTTAGGCCCAGATTCTCGAGGAGGGAGAGAGTGTAGTCTATATCGCGTAGTGCTTGAGAACGTGAGGGGGCTACGAGCAACCAGTCGTCGATGTATGGGAATTAATTTATATCTTGTTTCTTCCCAACATGAGACCCAAGGCAGATCACAGTATAATTCATAGACAGTGCAATTAAAAATGATTTGTTATGAGTATTAACATACCACAAAAATGATTATCATATTAAAATAACTCCAATTAAGAGCATTTTCTAAATCTCAGTTAAAATAGAACAGTAAACATTACAACAGCCATTCTCAATAGGGGCATTTAGGCCCACCTGAGGGGTTTTCGCCAACTTTCCTTCCAAGCTGGGAAAGGTGTGTGGCGGTGCAGGGCTGCATTGGTGCTACGCACCTGCAGCCAGTATTGCCGCCCATTTGCTTCTTAGTGTGGCCGGAACCTCACACATATGGGGTGGAACCCCCACCCAGCTCTAGCAGAAAATTAGAGGGAATGTTGGTTCTGGCACATTTGAAGGAGACCAGGGACACACACCATCCTATACAGTTCGTTATGAGACTTGTACAATCCTGATTCAGCCTATACTTCTTTTATGAGATGTTTATGGCTGTGGCCAAAACAGGGCGAGAACATGACACTAGAACATGACAGCATATTAATCTGTTGCTGAAGGCCTGCCTGGATAGAAAGGTTTTTGTGTGCCTGAAGAAAGACAATAGAGATTCTATTAGCAGGGAGTTCCAAAGCCTGAGTGCAGCCACAGAGAAGGCCCTCTCTCACATCCCCACTAGACACAAGCCTCAGAAGGTGGTGGGAAAGACAGAAAAGTCTTTCCTACACAGTTCAAACTTGAGGCAGGCTTGTATGGGAGAACCAGGTCTTCCAGACACCTGGGTCCCAAGTCGTTTAGAGCTTTGAATTGCACTTTTGCCATATTTTGAGTGGACCCCAGTACTCCTGGCCCTCCTGTGCCCCTTAAATTTGTCAAGTTAATGCCATAAGCACTCACTGCTTGTGATACTTAATACATTTTAGATTTTGTGCTAGATGAGCAATTATGGGTATGTGGTAGGTATGCACATCTTTAGACATACCAAATTCAGAAATCAATAAAGACCTTATTGTTAATCTCACTCTGCCACCTTTGTTCTGCCTCATAAAACTGAGCCCAATGTACCAAGCATGCAGTAACAAAATATGGCAAGACTGACACATGTAAACATTTCAATGAAGAGGATGACAAATGCTTTATTTAAGTGATTTGGGCCTCCTTTGCTGGCACCACATAAAACATGACTTACTCTTGTAATTTTATACACAAATGCAAGGCACAAGTCCCTCTGAATAAAATAGGTGTTACTTCCAAGCAAGCATGCATACTTTTTAAAGCATTTTTCTACTTTTTTCCCCTTCCAAATCACTTCTCCCATTAAAAGTGAGAAGAGGTTCATATGAATTGGGAAAGAGAATTGAATGTGCCGATACTGTGCAGTTACCATACTGACAGGCAATGAGTATGTTGAACAATATTTTCACGCTCTGCAGATTCCAGAATATCTGTGAAATCCATCCACTTCTGTGAAACAAACTGGGCTAAATCCTTCTTTGTAACTGAATTATATAAATCCCATTTTAGAATACACTGTCAGAAGAGAAAATGGGATTAAGACCATATTGAGAGGACTCAGAATAAGCGCCCATCTTTAGAAGCAGTAAGAGGTAAAAGACATTTGTTATCCCAGCACAAGATTTCCTGAGATCCCCAGGTTGCAAAGTAGTTTCCTTTTGTTTTCACCATTGGGTGATAAATGGGGGGCTTAATTTACAATTGTGATTGCTCGGGAATGGCAGCTTTGAAGAAATGTGTCTCTGGAGGGAAAACATTTTATCACCTTTATAATTTGATTATGCCTGAACAGTGCAGTAATAAAAATGGGGGATGCAGGGGGAGTCCAAGACAGACATCCATAGACTTCTCACAATTTAAGACACACCAGTTAATGTGAGTAACCTGAAAGCAGGATATTTTGAAATTTCAGTAAGACAGTATTTTTACTACTTGCAAACAATGTTTTCATGAGATACTGACCGATATCCCATTACTTAGCGTAATAAATTGTGCTAGAGTAGGCTCACTTAATTAATAGGGATTTGATGAATCACCTCCTCTAAGTTCCATTGACTCAAATGGGCCTATTTTAACTGCAACTGTAGCATAGCAAGTCACAGTTAGCGTAAGCCCACAGTAGCATGATTTACTATGCTAAGGAAAAGGATTTCGTCCCCTGTAAGACTAGAATTGACACCTTTTGAACCAATTACAAAAGCGTAGCCCCAAATGGCAAGCTTCCAGTATGTGAGATTGGATTTCTAAATGGGAAGGAAGAAAAATCACTTTCTAGTGGCAGATGGATGATTTGTCTAGGTTGCATCTTCTTTGTATGTAAATGTTTTTAAAATGTTACCCAAGACAGTATTATAAATGAACACTGCTCCAGCGTATACTGAAAATATAATCAATGGGATGCATACTTCTTGTATGTTTCAGGGAGGTGTAAATAGGTTAAAATTTCTTGGGGAAAAATAGTAGGTAGGATACAAAGGATTGCTGAACTTCTCTTCATTCAGATATACATTTTCTTCCTGACCTGCAACGCTCCATACTGGAAAAGAGCCAGCAGCTCATTTGGAATCTTCCAACAATTGCCAGGATAGCCTTCTTTTAAGTATTCACAAAAACACAGGGCTGCCTAGAATGGCTGACACTCGCTGGAGACATGATGTAGATGATTAAAGTGACTTACCATAGACCTAGGAGAAAGTGAAAGGAGAAGAAATCCTTTGATGACATTTCAGGCCTTTCTGTGGTTGACTGGAAGGCCCCTGAAGCATTATCATACGCTGCTCATTAAAGAGAGAGTGAGTGATGAGGTTTCACGGACTCAGGGAGCAAGGAATCCCTGAGATTAGGACCAGGACTCTCCCGTGTATTTTCGCTGTTGGAGGCACAGCAGTCCCCCACCCCCACGAAGGCAAAGTACATATTACCCAAAGTCTACAAAGGAGCGGTGGCAGAAAATCCCATCTCCTCCTATTCCCTGGCAGCAAGATACCACCATAAATAACTAAACATATGCTGATTTTTCTTGATGCCCTAGACTTACTGCCTGAGACAGCTGCCTCGGTTTGCCTCCAGGAAGAATCCTGAATTGGGTACACATTAAGACACCATGGGTGACAAAAGAGGACTGGAAAATTGGGCTTCTGACAGGCCCACTGTGATTAATGCTATGTGCCATCAAATAACTTCTGACTTACAACAACCTTATGAATAATTACCCTCATGTTTTACAAACTAAAGGCTACGGATAGCTCATTGGTTTAGGTCTCTGCCTGTGGAGCCACAGGTTTGGAGTTTGATTCCCTACTGTGCCTCCTTGACAAGGGCTGGACTTGATGATCCATAGGGTCCCTTCCAGCTCTGCAGTTCTAAGATTCTTCCTATTTCACATTTCATTTTTGGTTGACAGGTGAGAGAGGCTCTGGGGATTTGTAGAAATTCATTATGATTGTGTTTTTCTCCTGAGTTGGGACTGGGACTCTGAGAACACTGTGAGGCAGATCAGGGTCGCTTTATTCAGAGGGCAAAGTAGGCATTTGCCCAGGGCCCACTGCCTGTAGGGGCCCATGGGAAGAGGGGAATAGAGCAGCCAGAGCAGCAGCAGCAGCTGGCCAAGAGCCGTTGGGGCTGCAAGGGCGAGGGTGGCACGTGGCGGTGGTGCCTTGGATGCAGGTGGTGCTCCTGGCTGGTGAGCCATGGGGGTTGGATGGTGGGCAGATGGTGCTCAGTTCCTTCACACACCACATCCTGCCCCCAATGGCCCTGCCGTTGCCGCCATGCCTGGGGAAGAGCTGTGGGACCCTCCAGCAGACATGCCACCGTCCTCTGCCTCCTCTCTGTTCCCCTGGAGGCCAGGCTGTGGCTGCCGTGGGCACCGTTGGGGTGACTGAACTTCCTGTGCCAGGCGGTGTTGCTGTACTTTTACCATATGTACACATACAGAAACTGTCACATACTATACAAACATACATACATCTACACATACAATAAAGAGTGACTATAAACTGGTGTTGTGTAGTTTCGGTGGAAATAAATTGGCTCTTGGGGGGAAGAGTAGCATAAATTAAAGACCAGCATAAATTATGGCAGCCTTCCTTCTCCCGTTGCTGGCAAAGTGTGTTGAGTAACAACAGCTACCAACTTCAGCCAGCATGGCAGATGGATTCTGTGCTACTGTGCCACATATTTTGTTTTCATTTTTTTTTTACATGGATCAGAGCTTGATATGAATTTGTTGTTCTTATTGTAAAAGCATGTCAGGTAAATTGTTCCTTATAGAGCAGAAAGGGTTGAACTTCAGAGAATTCCCTTGGCTGACAGCAAATAGGTCCGGAATGCCATTAAAAGACCACCTCCCACTGGCAAAAATGAGATGGCGTTTTTATCGTGCTCCTGGCTGCAATGGAATGTCTCTCATTCTAACAGCATATATTTTATAGCATCTGTGAAAATCCAGGGGAAAATGGTGGTTTCCCATGCTAAAAGAAGACCTGTAATTAGAATATGTAGGCAGTTTCGGGACATTTTTGAAATGGTGAAATATCACTTGTGGGAAGCCATGGCATGGGGCAGAGGGGGACGTGCTCTACTTCATGACCAGTCATGGGCGCATTCTGTCATTCTACAGTGACCAGAGTTGCTCATCAATATTTGTAGCTGTATTTCTTGTACCTGTTTAAGGTGAAAAGGAAATGGGAGAGGGGAGTGCTGACTGGTCTGGAAGCATAATGCAAGTAGACACGACAGGAAGCATGACAATAAGGAAAAGACCTACGATGAATTCAACAGAACCCAACCTATCAGGTGAGGGGCCAACAGTGTTGGCAACCAGACAAATCCCGATCCTATCCATTTGGAAATGAGGAGACGTCCAAAGACACATCATGTTACATCAATGGCTTGGTTTTCTTTTTAATTTCATGTCAGCAAACATTGGAAATCATAGAAAAATGAACTGTGTCGAATTTCAGAAATGAATTGTGATCTCCCCTTCCCGCTATAATTTCTCTTACAGTATATTGATAATTTCATAAAGAGAAAAAAGTCCCCAAACTTAACTTTCTGTGGCTAAGCAGTTTTATAATTCTATGGACATTTGTCACAGTAAGTGTGCTAAATAATAGGGTGGGGAGGAACAGGCAAAAAATGGGGAGAAGACATGAAAAATATTACTTACAACATCATTATTATTACATACTTATTTTTAAAATTAAAAAAAAAAAAGCCCTACCTCCCAACGCATAATGCTTTATCACTTCAAAGGCTATACAGAATGTTATCATATTTGCAAACGTAACATTATACATCATAGAATCTGGGAGAAGGGAAAAAGAAACCTTGAAAATTATCTATGAGAATTTAACAAAGTTGATATAATCTACATAATGGAATACTATACACTCCAGTATAAATTTAAATTTGAGATTATGAATGTAAACACTCATTAATATACAACATGCATAGACATATACTGACCTTCTTGTCTTTAGAAGTGTAGCTTCTGCTGTAATTGTGCTTTAATATCCACAGTGACATCAATCTGATATGCACTGCTATATACAGCTTCTCTCTGTTCCACGGATGCTTACAACTGACAAGCCTCTATACAAGCTCCCTTGGAACGAACAGAAACTCTAAAGCACCAGTGCATGGCAGGCTGCGCTGAGGAAAAGAAAATGTAATAAAGCTGCACTGCTCCCAGGGAGTAGCGGAAAAGATACAGGGCATAGGAAATTGTACAAAGTGACTGGGTTTCAACAAACTAAGCACACTATTTGGAAATTTTTAAAGAATGCTAATTTCCCCCCCATTAAAAATAGTGACACTCATTTTTGAGCCTGGTGCACACCCTTTTATTTATTTATTTATTCATTCATTCATTCAATTTATATACCGCACATCTAGCCAATGGCTACTCCGGGCGGTTTATAATATAGTTTAAACAGTTTAAAAAATATAAGCTCAGAACAACTTTTTTTCCCTTTTTTATACTTGGTCAAAACTGAAGTTTAGTATTGTTGTTATTGTTATCGGTCTTGTTATGAAGCCCTTACACTTCTCTATGCACTAAGGTGCCCAGGTTAACATACCATGTGGCTCACCTGTAGTGTTCAAGAGTGCCTCCATTCTACAGGGGGAATCAATTTTAACAGGAGGAGAAGACAGTTAAAATGACAAGGAGCATGTTTTAGTTGGGTTTCAAAAGATGTCTAAAACAGGAAGCTGGTTTGTACAAGGTTGATTTTTAAAATGTTCTGTTAAAAAGAAAAGGCTGAAAAAGACCTCTTGCCATTTTAACCAAAGGCCAAAGTGCAGATAACAGTAAAAGTAGTTTCCAGACATCAAAGCAGCTCAAGATTCTCTTTTATCATGCAGGTCTCTTTTTGCGCTGGATTGCCTTTTAACCTAACTCCCCACATTGACAGGGCAAACATCACATAGGAGTATAAGCAACTCATAAATCAGTGGCCAGAATCCTAGTGAAGATTTATGGTTGCAGAAAGAAAATTCTGTAAATCTTGATAACAGATTGCTGCTCATAAATAAGATGCTGCTCATGTTGCTGCGTGCATGCCCGATCAGGCACATGCCTCAAAACACAATTAGCACCTTGCTAATAATGGGTAATTTGCTGCTGAGACTTAAGTGATTTCCCTTATGCAGACATAAATTGGCAACAAGATTCTGACCAATGTTTTCCAAACTAGGGGGAGATTTGATTCGACCCTACTGCTTTCCATTAGGTGTTTTGGGGATGTCCTGTTGCCAGCCACTTGAGGTTGCAGAAAGGGAGGAGAAAGAACAGTATTATTTTTTTTTTTTTTTGAGACTCAGGCACGGGGATAATCCCCAAAGATCTGTTTCCATGATCTAACCTAACAATTGCATGTGTGTGTTGGGAGTGGGTGGACAGGTGCCACCTGAATCCCTGGGAGTCATGCAGGCCCAGCTGAATACCCAGGCAGAGAACACACTAACTAGCAGTCTAGAAGACAGAGCTTTCATAGCTTCCTTCCTTGGATTTACTAACTGTATGGAGTGCTGAGCTTGGAGAAGTTACTTTTTTATACTACAGTTCCCCAAATCTTCCAGCCAGCATGGGCACTGGAATAGTGGTTACTGGCCCTGGTCCGAATCTCTGTGAGTTCAGTAGAAGACTGGCAGGGAACATCTACAGACATACATGAGAAGGGCTATTCCATGTGATCAAGCACTTTGATCATACAAGGGTTCCTGATCACGATGAAGACTCCATGGATGTCTAGAGGAGTAACCAGCTGTGCCACATGCACAGATATACTCATCATGCTTTTTGAGGAGCGCCTAGCCCTCCCTCTTTCCATCATCACTCCTCCTGTGTGGAGGTAACAATTGAACATCCCCCTTAGCTGTACACAGGTAGTTGCTCCATTCACATCCTCCACAGAATGCAAGAAAGGATGGGACAGTAGTCACTTGAAGTTTAAGGGGCAAAGATCATGCCTACAAACCCTCTTTGCCACCATATATGGAAGGAGAATATGAAAATGATTATAGTACACACTTAGCTTCAAAAGGGGGACTTTGCAAAAAGCATGTAAAAATCCCTGAAAAATATAGATCTATATCTATGAACAGCCCTTCTGGCCACATTATCAGCTTTAGCAACTACCAAGCATATGATTGTACAATGCTATCAGAAGCTATTTAAACATTATATATTATATATGTTGCTTCTTCCCTTGGTTCTAGATTATAAAAATTTGATCACTGTGTTTCAGACCAGTTAGTATACAATATTCAAGTAATAAGGTATTTTTATGGATAAAGCCGGGAGGAGGGTGAAACAAACAAACATAGATGTATTACCATGTTGTGCAACTGTATTTAAAACTAAAATAAAACAAATGTGAAATTCTGGCGCATACACAACACATTTGTTTTGATTTTAAAAGTACCACTTTTTTGTAGCGATACCATAGGTTATGCACAATAACTTATACTAGGAAGAAATAAACATTTCTCATCTTCCACAACATACATATAATTATAACATTCACATTAACAGTTTAAGGAAACAAAAACTTAAGTGAATATTACATGATGGAACCATCTTTGTGGACCCTTCTAATTCAGAATGCATAGCCTTGATTAAAATAATGCTTGAGCGACCAAAGTGAAACCTTTTTATACAGAAGAACAGATTTAAAAATACAACAAAGGAAGCCAATAATTTCTTCCACTTCACAGTGGAACAGTTAAAAAGGGAACAAAATATTATATGCATGTTTTCAGTAAAGTAGTACTGAAGAAGTAAGGGAATATATATGTACATAATTTCATTTTCGTCAAAAAGAAATTCTGTGCTGATTTACGCAGGGGATGGAATTCTTTCTGTGCCCACACATTTACAGGAAAGCATAAACCACCCAGGCTCTTGGCTTGTACCAATCCGGTAGGTAATCAAATGTTAGAACTCTCACAGATATTAAATAGGGGAAAAAAAAGTATGGATCACCAATACTTTATCAAATGCTTACCTCATTAAGCTTCTTATTAAGCTTTGCCCTTCCAGACAATTAGATTTGTATCCTGTAAGGTCATTCCACTCACTATCAGGTGGCATTTCTGCTCATGGAAAGCACCTCCTCCTAATCTCTGGGAATCCCTCCCCTCTTCCTTCTCAGCCACCCCACTGCCACTCACTACTTGCAGGAGGGGCCTGCTGTGCAACATGTGGAGAAGAGATTCTAACTGGAGAGGATAAACTCCCTATTGCATGTGTGTACCAGACTGGAAGGTGCTATTGTTCTCCTGTGGGCTTCCTGTGTGCAATTAGCTAGCTGCTTCTATGAAGAGAATGCTGGACTAGAAAGGTTTTTGGCTTGATGCAACATGGCTTCCCCTACTTAATTCTTGTTCTTTTACTTTTTTTGTTTATTGCCCGCAGAACAGGGTCAAAGTATTTGCATATATGTATCTTACTAGGATTAAGAGAAAAATGATGCGTCAGACAGGATGGGCCAATAGAGAATGTTACTGACATAGTAAAGATATCAGAGTATGAAGGAAACATAATGGTCCAGTTTCTGATAATGAAATTAGCAGAGAGGAAAACTTGATTATTTTGGAAAGCCTATGAATCAAAGTTGAAACATTGCCTTAGAATATGACATGTTTTAAAAACTTCAGTAACAAATCAGGGTGATTTAGAAATTTATTTATCAAGTGTTTGTTATGCACTGTCAGTGCACTATCTCTGCCGAAACTACATTAAAGGGTCTTTTGTTGTCATTATTTGCAGTTCATGTTTCTTGAGCAAACAAGGGTAATCTAAACACTGTGTGTCTGCAGATCTGTAAGCAGCATGGAGTCACATGCAAATATACTCTCTGTGCACAAACCTCGCACAGTTAAGATGTTCTAGCTGCGATTTCCTCTCTAACAAAGATTTTCTGCGTATACATGGAGGCTTAAATCCTGTTGGTGCAGCTCCACACATGCAAGGCTGATGACATAATCTTAAATATCCGGGACAGAGATCAGCAATTTTTGAACATTAAAGACTCCCCTCCATTCAAAAGTTTCCCCAGGATGAAAGGCACCCCTAGGGAGTCTCAGAAGCTTTTAATTAGTGATAAAATGCCATTGTAGATGACATCATTAGCAATGCGTGCATGGAGCTGAGTCAACAGGATTTAACTCATAGGATTTTTTTTTTAATGTAGGAGGGTTTTGAAATACCCTGTTTCCCCGAAAATAAGACAGGGTCTTATATTAATTTTTGCTCCAAAAAAACGTATTAGGGCTTATTTTCAGGGGATGCTTAATTTTTTTCATGTACAATCTACGTTTATTCAAATGCAGTCATGTCATCTTCTTCTGGTTGCTGCACAATGGTGGAGGGCAGGGTTTCACTTAACTGGGGCTAATTTTTGGAGTCGGGCTTCTATGATGAACATCCTGAAATATCCTACTAGGGCTTATTTTCAGGTTAGGTCTTATTTTCAGGGAAACAGGGTATTTAGTATTCAATCCCTATCTATAGTCTAAAATGGTACAGTCTGGCAATATATATTATTATGTAAAACAATTTTTTAAGGTCCCAGTTACTATAAATTTGAGGGGGACCATTCAAGCCATATCCACCTGATTCTTGCATCCTTTGCTAATAAAGGATGTTTACGTAGAAACAGTTGTAATTATACACAATTGTTTCTTTTTTTCTTTATCTGCTTGCTGAGAGCATTTATTGTTGATTTTCATTTTTTAAAAAAATTCTGGACAAAAACAGGCATCATCATGCTAAATCTGCATGTGTGTGGAACAGAATGTAGAAGAGGTAATGGAGGGGGTGTACCGTTCCTGCCCCACAGATAAATTTGAGCCTATAATGAAATTAATGATTACTGTATTCCAGCAAGTGTGGCCCTCACCAAATGTGAGGCATGCCAACTCCCATCATCCCCAGCCAGCACAAGCTCTGCTAGGGGCCATGTAGTCCAGCAAAATCTAGGGTGCACGTTTTCCACAACCCTCCTCTGAACAATCTGGGCAACACAGACCAGTGGTCGGGCTATTGTTATGCACAGTAATTGAAGTCTGTCTCTGACAAATGCCTAATGTCCTCCTCTGATTCCAGCTGTCAGAAAGGCTGACACAGCACAATTCTTAGAAAACTGATTACTGCTTCTAGCAGTATGACAATGGAACCAATTACCTCAGGAGGCGGTGAGAGCTCCACTTCTGGAGGCATTCAAGAGAAAGTAAGAAACCATCTGTCAGATCTGATTTGATTTGGATTCCTGCAATGAGCTTGGGGTTGGACTCAATGGCCTTATAGGCCCCTTCCAACTCCATGATCCCATAATTCTTTTCACCTCTGAGAACTGGCTAGAAAATTCTGGGAGTCATCCAAAAAAAAAAAAAGTACCTTTCCAAAACAAATTTTATAACACTACTATAAATATTTGGTTCTGATTTCTCATACAAGTGCAGCTTCCTTCCCCAATCCGGAAAAGATTCAGAGCAGCTCCCAAAGCTTTTAATTGTGCTTTTGAATGGTACATATTTTAAAATTATCAAAATGGAGGAGATTAGAAAATTCCAAGTTTGCTTTTAAGAGAAAAGAAGGTAACAACATGCTGAAGCTACCTGTAACTGCGAGCACATCCAAAGCATCTGGATAGCTCGGTGGTTTAGGTCTCTGGCTGCAGACCCAGAGTTTGGGAGTTCAATTCCCACTGTGGCTCCTTGAGACGGTCTGGACTCGATGAGCCATAGGGTCCCTTCCAGCTCTGCAGTTCAAAGATTGTTATTATTATTATTGTTCTGCCAGTGTTCAGTTATGGGTAGCTTCAACATGCCTGTATATTCTTTCTTCTTGAAAGGAACTTTTTGGGACTGCATTTTCATTATCTAAAGGAGCATAGCTACGGTGTTTGGTATTCTAAACAAAACATATACCAGGGTTGCAAATTTGAATTGTAATCCACAAAAACTAACACTGTAATAAATCTGTTAGTCTTAAAACATGGCATAAGCCTTTTTTGTTTTTTTTAAAATACCCACTTTGGGGTCAATTTTACTTAGTGAAGACAAGCTTTAAGCCGTTTAAAAATAAAGGGCACATAACTTATTTGGGCAGGTTTTAGGATACACATTAAACGAAATACTAAAGATAGCTCTTCTGCCTGATGATGAGAATGGTACCTAAATTCACACTTCAGTTTCCAGTACGTTCATAGAAACCTATTCTGAGGTTGCTTTTTTATTTAAATTTAGTTTCTACATTAAAAGGAACCAACACTTGATTGGGAGTAAGTAACGTCTGGATAGCACTAGCTAAAATATTAACTAAATAGTACATTATTACAGCTAATTCACTGTTAAAAATATTTTAAAATGCCTCCTTCCTACCTCTTTCAGAGGGAGGATCACTTTGGGCATTACGCTGATGAGGTCAAAGGTTATCTGGAAGGAGCCACTGCCTCTTCTAGTTTCCAAGGCCAGCAGCATCTCAGATACTAGGAAGTGCAATGCTAGTTTGGAAAGAACTACATCACTGCCTGTTAGAGCAGCAGTCCCCAACCTTTTTGGGGCCGCGGACCGGCTGGGGGGAGCGAGCTCCATGCGCAGGGGTGCGGCCCCTCCGCTTGCAGGGTGGGCGTGTCGCGCCTGCGGTGGGCATGTCGCGCTCATGCACATGCACGGCGCGCCCATCGCACGAGCGTGACACACCCACAACGAGTGCGACGCGCCCCCCGCGAGCGTGACACACACCCCGCGCGGGGGGGTGGAGATCCGTATCCGCGGCCCAGTTCTGGCAAGCCCACGGACCGGCACTGGGCCGCGGACCGGGGGTTGACGACCCCTGTGTTAGAGGAGTGGTATCACACAGGCTCTTGAGGTGGAAAGAGAGGGAATGGAACACTGAGCAGCAGGACTATTCTGGATATTCAAAAATTGAAATCTAAAGGGCTGAAACTCCTTGTGCCATGTTTTCCAGTTGCACCGCAGTGGCATGGCCAAGCAAGACATTAACCAACCAAAAGAGCAATTCATCAATCCCAGCTGGTATGCAGCACCCCGCCACTGTGAGGCATGAGTTCCATACCTTAAGAAGAGGGGAATATTTTCAAGATGTAACCCTCCCCCACCTCTCTTTGGGTAAAGGATGCCAGTTTTGTCTTGATCCCCTGGACAGTCAAAGAAACTCACCTGTACTGGCAATTCAATCAATAATACAGAACAGAATACAAAGATGCTGAATGCTACTACGTGGGAGCATATGTGTCTTAAGTATTGATTACTTCAAAGCAGATTACACACTGGCATTTCCTTCTGCATGAAATAAAAAGGTCCAATAATAGTTATAATAATCTTTAAAAAAAGAAAGAATCACAATTAAAATCTGTACGTGTCCTAAAATGGAGCTGAATACATGAGAAAAAGATTGTACATGCTAGAAGGCTGGTGATCCTGGAACCCTGAAATCACATTTCCCCACTGTTATCACAGAAACGGACAGACCAACTAGCATACGCACAACATTTTTCTTTATACAAAGCCCACTCATTTAAAAACAAACCAAAAGCATTGCCTTACGAGTAATGATTACACCAGAAAATAAGTCGAAATCACACAAGGTCCTGTGGAAATACATACTAATACCCTATTGGGGAGCAGGTTACAGAAACACCTCTGCAACACGTCAGGAGGTTATCTCTGAGCCTGGGAAGGTAGAGAAAGTTTCGCTGATCAAGGTGTACAGACCGGCGTGTAGATGGTTTGAAGAGGAGCAGATGCTGTGAAGTGAGATGTTGCAGAAAACCAAGACCTTGTCCTAGGAAGCATTGAAGGATAAATAGCGGCCCTATGGAGGGATGAGGAGAAAATTAAGGCAAATGTAACACGGGAACCAAAGTGTTTGCCTTTTGTTTGAGATCTGTCCGTTCTCTCTCTCTTTTTTGGTAATAGCTGCTTGTCCACAGAGATAGGATGAAGATGGCTGTCTGAGATTTTGCTAATACCTGATATCGTAGATAACACAGTAGTCAAATCATAGAATTGTTCTAGGCTGCCTGAGTTTCTCATGAAGCAGACGGGTATCTGACATCCAAAACAGGAGTTGCCTGGAAGAGAAGAGAGGGAGGAGGCAGGAAAAAAACATCATTTAAAAAGATGTTGCATTAAATGGGGGTAACTAGTTAAAAACAAATTAATGGTTGCATAGCCAAAGCTTGGGAGTTCAATTTCCCACTCTATGAGAAGAACTAGATTCGATGATCCATAGGGTCCCCTTCTAGCTCTGCAGTTCTAAGATTATTATTATTACCGTATTTTTCCATCTATAAGACGCTACTTTTTCCTAAAATCATTACCCTAAAAATTGAGGGGCGTCTTTTACACAGAAGTAAGCTGAGAAGAGAATAAAACGGCACATATCTTGCCTCTGTGAACAGGCCTCCTTCAGCCACCAGACTGAGTTTCCTCCAACCATGAGCCTTATGGAACTGATGTCAGCTGATCCTGAACAAACCAATTGGAACACACCTCCTTGGAGGTGGAGCCTGTAGGCTCAAGATTCAACAGAGACAAAATGTCTGACCTTCTGAGATCAGAGGCTGAATCCTCAAAGCTAAGTTTTCTTAATTTTAGGTTAGAAAATTGGGGAGGGGGTGTCTTATAAATGGAAAATATGGTATTTCTTTAATTAATAACTTTTGCAATAAGTAAGTCATTAACTACTTATAACTACCTTATAACCTGGGTTAATTTCATTCCTTTTGTTGTACAACTGTGTTTTATTATTTTTATGGTTACAAGAAGTCTGTGGCATTACTATATAGATCTCTTTTGCACGATAGGCCAGCATATTTGTAGCATTTTGGGTTCTCCCCCCCCCCCCCCAAAATAAGTACAAGTAACTACTTTGGTTATTTTTGAATAATGAGAAAGTAAAGTGTTGCCTTTAAAAAACTAACTTCTCAAGCTTGACACACATTTCAAGCCTCTTTTTTCTGTCCTCAGGGAAAACCGAGTGAGGCAATGGAGAATCAAAGATAACTGATGTGACAGCAACTGTTCAGGCGCTTCCATTCATGGATTTCTCAGCCAATATTCATAAACAAACAGAAAGCTGAAACATCCAGCAGTGGAGCCCCATTGTCAATGCTTAACTTCCAGTAAAATGTAAGTGAAGAGGGAAATGAGACAGAAACGTCAGCCTCATCCCTTGGGTTTCAAGTTTATATCTTTCTATTATGTCTCATTATACAAATGAAACACTGTACAACAGTTGCAAAATCATTTAAGAACCAATTTGTAGGTCTAATCAGAGTAGTCCCATTGAGCAGACCCAGTGATTCCACTAGATTCATATACATGTTGACTTATCATTCAGTAGACGGATTCAGTGGTCAACTCTAGTTCAGTGGGACTAATAATAATAATAATAATAATAATAATAATAATAATAATAATAATAATAATAATAATTATTATTATTATTATTATTATTATTATTATTATTATTATTATTATTATTATTATTATTATGCTGCATTTCTCCCAAGTAGACCTTTGGTCTAGATGGGCGGGGTAGAAATCTAATAAAATAAATAAAATAAATAAACAAGGGACCTAAAGCAGCTCACAACATTAAAATTCACACAATTAAAAACACAATAAGTTAAATATTAAAAGACAAATGTAGCAAGAACATCTGGGGATCTGAGGTTGGGAACCACTGATCTAGCCTCTAGCATCCAAACCTAGAAGCTTAAAATGTGGAGCCAAAAGCTACAAAGGTGTTTGTGCGGTGACACACAAATGTAGCCATTCTTTCTACATCTGACCTAATCCCTCAATTTAGAGAATACTGAACAGAGCTCTAGCTTCAGTTGTAAATGGGAAGGGGAGTAAATGGGGTACATACTCTCCAAGATACACTTGTTCTAAGTGATCAGGAGATTGAAGGATCAAGCGTTTGAATTTCACCTGGAAACTAACCAGTTATTCACATAGTTGGTGCACTGGCTGACCCCCTACGTTGGAGCAGTGATCAGGTTCGATGGGAGTTGTAGTCAAGCAACATCTAGAGGGCCATATGTTCCCAGCTTCTGAACTGCAGCTCCTGAATAGTCTATCAGAGTAGTCCTGCACAAAGGCTGAAATCCTATATAAACTGCAGTAGACTCACTGAATCAATGAACCTTACATAGATGTTGACACGCCAAATCCTCAATGATACAATGGGCCTACTCTAGTTGCGGCTTACTCCTAGATTTTATCAGAAAATCCACAGATGTTGCCCAACTACCGAAAAATAATAATAAAAAAGTCACACCTCCACAACAGAAAAATGCACTACCATCATAATAATTATGCAGGGTTTCCCCCCTCCTTTGTCAGGCTCCTTATATAGTCAGTCACAAGACCAGTCATGCAAGTGATGGTGTTTACCAAGAGGGAAGAAACACTTAGGTGGTTGCTCTCACATGATTGTGCAAGTGAATAGGATTCCAGCTTAAGTATGCATATTCGACACCCAAGAAAGTCACCTGAATTTCTACCGCCCACCCTTAAAGGTATATAAAGTGATTGCATCTTTTGAGCTGAAAACATGACCCTGAAGAGTCTTCTAACTGACTCTTGGGGAGTCCTATATAATATTTGGATAACATTGATAATTATTTTTTTCTTCTATTGTTGTAATTTAATTGAAACTTCTGTTCTTTTCACCTTAAATTTTTACCACATTCGAGAACAACAGCTGCAAAGCAGGCCACACATTTGTCAAATCAAACGACCAATTGATCATATAACTGCGGCAATGCCATTTTAACTTTCTGAAGTAAATCTGAGAAGCTAAGACAGTCAATATGTCGGGCTGGAGAACATGGACTCCAAGATGTCCTTGAGATTCAATACCCATCAACCCTCATCACTGGCTACGCTGCCAGGGCCAGTGAGAACTGCAGCATGCAACATCTGGAAAGCTGCATGCTTCTCACTCTCACCACCTGCAATAACTTAGCTATTTCAGCCTCGTGGCCCATCCCTCCCTAATTAAGCACAATCCACTAAGTGAGTTTAGCCTCCATAAAAGGAAGCTCTTTTTGCAAGTTAGTTTCAGATGCTGTGATGTCTTATTCTCAGCTGCTGATTTTACAATGGTTTTATATTTTTATTGTATTATTATTGTTCTAAATATTTTAACAGATAGTGTACTGCCCAAGATATGTGGTTACTGGGTGGTTCAAAAGTACAATAAATAAATCAGAGTTATTAATATACTGCAAAACCCTGGGCCCATATTAATAAGAAAAAAGAAAAAAGAAAAAAAGGGGGGGGGAAGCTAACTAACACCTAAGTATTTCAGACAAACAGATCAAAATCTGAGGATGGGAATCCTGAAATTAAAAACCCTGGCTTCTACTAGTCCAATGAAACTAGAACAAGACGTAGACCAACCCTCCAGAGCAAGCATGCATTCATTCCATGATGCACAATGCTTTCTGCCTCCACAATCTAAAGCAGAACACACATTTCTTTCATTTTGCTGGCCTCAAGACCATTCTTGACTTCACTGAATATTTGATAACAGCCAAAATCCTATTATGTTTTTAATGCCACAGTAATGCAATTGACATAAATCTTGCCGGTATATTGCTGCAAGCTAAGATTTCAGGATCGGTACCTGCTTTTGTAGCTAAGTATGCAATAGCAAATGCCTATTTTATTTATTTATATATTTATTTTTAAACACACGCACACCCACACTGCCCCATTAGCACTATTCTGGGCTATATATAAAACAACAAAATAACACTGTCAAACACAATGTAAAATTGGACAGCAAACAAACTAAAATAAACCAGATGTTAAGTCCAGATGATGCAGCAAGTCCAGGGGTGAGCAATTTCAAAAGAGGCTGCCACCAAAGGCCTCTTGAAAGAGATGAGTCTTCAGCAGAATTGGTGCCAGCTAGGCTGATGCCTTAACCTGCCGGAATTCATCCGTAATATTTACCTCGACCATGTTATGCCTGTGGATATAACTAACTAATATTGGAATATGTCAAGATCATGGGTAATTATCATTGATAATTTATGGCTGGCCCCACTCCAAACAGAATGGCTAAGCAATGGAGTTACTCAAGTACTTTCTGAAGATGGAACTGATTTTGCAAACCATTCCAATTTGGCAAGTATATGAAGACTGATCTCAAGCTTTAAAAAACCAAACCAACACGGAACAAATACCTCTTCTTCTTCTTCAGACACTTTAACAGTATTATCTGGTGATTTTACGGGTTTCTGGGTATTGGATCCATTCATCTCCTCTTTGCCATGTTCCGCTTCCCACTCTTGTAACACTTCATCTATGTTAAAACGCCGCCGGTAATTTACAAAAAAGTTTTTCACTTGCACCACAGACTTGTTTCCAATCACATCAGAGATTGCTTGAAAGTCACGCCCGTATTTCCTGATTGCTACAGAAGAAAAACAGATATTCAGACTTTATGAATGCAATCATCAAATCTTTAAAATTAGAGAGACGCCACACTTAATAAACCAGTGTTGTTGGGGCACTGTCTCCTACACACTGGAAGACATTTCTATCTTTCTTTTACTCGAGGGAGCTCAGAGTAGTATATATTCATGCACTGTAGTTTAAACGGAGTGGTCTGCATGACTCAGTAAGCTTCAACAGCTCCCTAGAATTCTGAAACCCAGTCTCCCTGATCTTCATCTGACATTTCATCAAATACACCACACTGAACCCTCTGTCTTGTCGGAAAGAAAAATGACGGGTGGCTGGTGAATTAAACATGGGACTTCTTGTATCAAAAATGTCAAGGTTGCAGAGCATTCTATGCATTGGGAATGGGGAACGGGTATGAATGGAACAACTGAATCATATCACAGTAACTACGCAGAACTTATAAAGTAGGCAAACAGATTGAAGAAATACATTGAGGAACAACTAATAAGAACTAATCTCTCTCAAAATGTTTTTTTTTTTAAAATTCTGCAACACTGTCCATTTGAAGAGTTGTGAACAATGCCTGAGTTTGAAGCATCTATAGTTTGCCTTTAAAAAAGAAAGAAAGAAAGAAAGAAAGAAAAATTGGTGGGGATAAAATTATCCCAATAAATCTAGTGGGTTTTTTTTTTCTGAAGTAGGTTGTGGTTTTTTTGGGTCCCTGGCAATGTGAAATATGTATTGTACATTATGGTTCACTGAAAAACAACACTCCATTCTTGGAGGAACCCCTCGGCAAATCCAGGAATCAAAAGGACTGTACATTAAACCTTTACCCTAATGACAACTCTAACCCTATTACAAACTCTCAAAGCAGTTGAATTTTCATGCAGTCTGAAAATAACCCACAACTCACTCAATGCAATTAACAGAAAAATTCTGGTGGATGAGTGTTAAAATTGTCTGCTGACAAGATCCTACAAAGAGTACTAGCGAGTGAGCAAAAAGTGAGCACCACCTTGGTGCTCAGCCATGCTCATACTGGAGGAGACAATTCCAATTTTACCTAAATTACACATACACTGACCCAGTATTGTGCTTGTTTTCCAAAAGGATCATGAAAACCATAGGCAGGGGGTGGAGAGTTACCAAGAAAACTACTTCCATCAGACTGGCTGCAGCGTGTGAGACCGCACCAGGTATTGCTGCAAAGGTAGAAGCTAAAGTGACCACAGAACAATCTCAGCTGCAGATTGTAAAAATGCAAATCTTGAGACTCCCAACTATCTAAACCAGTGGTAGGAAGGCAGCGAAATTCCTCATTGCTCAGTTAAGAACAAAAGAATGTAAGAAGAACCATGTTGCATCAGACCAACAGTTTATCTAGTCCAACGTTTTGCTCACACAAGGGCGTATCTGTTGCCTACTGGGAGTCCACCAGAAGGACAAGAGTTGAACTACATCTTCCATCTCACCTTCTCCAGCAACGGATATACGAAGCAAACTGCTTGATAGAGGAGATGATAAGACAGCCATCCTGTCAAGGAGTCACTGTTAGCACTGACCTCCACCAATTTAACCAATCCCCCTTTCAAGCCATTCCAAACTGGCAGTCAGCCAGAACAACATCTTGTAGCAGTGAATTCCACAGTTTAACTACGCCCCGTGTGGAGATGTTCTCTGTTATAAAGCAACAGAGAGTCACTCTCTAAGAAAGAGGAACAGATCTGCAGCCCCATTTCCATCCATACCTTGCACAGCTAAAAGCTGCTCCTCTGTGGTCCAGCGTGCATTAAATTTCGATGTAACCTACATGTCATGAAAAATAAATGGAATCATTTACTTAGGTAACAGATCTGTTTTCAAAGCCCAGGCTGACAACTGTATACAAATGAAATGGTGAACAAATGGCTTGCGGCAGAAGAGGGAAACAGTCATTTGTTAAACAAAGCCTGCATTATTTCTCACAGCGCATTAAAAAAAAACCTTTCTTCAGTTAAATGGTAGACGCAGTTCATTATTTAGTTAACAGCAATATTTTGTTAATAATGGCAGGAAAGAAGAATGGGATAGAGGGAGCAGCTGGGTGACCCAACCACAGAGTTAGATATTGGGTTCCCCATTTTTTGGCTTGCAAGCTAAGAAAATAAATGTATTGCCTCTCTCTTTTTTTGGCTAAGTTTCTGACTTTGAATTGTGCTCCTCTTTCTACTACAGCTCCAAGATCTGAGCTGACCTCATCCCTGTAGTCAGTTTGGAAAAGTTACTTTTTTGGTCTAGAGTAGTGGTTCTTAACCTTTGTTACTCAGGTGTTTTTGGACTGCAACTCCCAGAAGCCTTCACCACCAGCTGTGCTGGCTGGGGTTTCTGGGAGTTGCAGTTCAAAAACACCTGAGTAACAAAGGTTAAGAACCACTGGTCTAGAGCAGGGTTGCAGTCCCCAGAAGCTCAGCCTGTCGTTTTGGCAAGTCTTAAAAGGAGTTGCTAGCAGGGCCTTGCAGACGCTCCAGAGTAGCAGCCAGGAGTGCCTGCAAACCAGCTCCAAATCTGGGCAAGGCTTATTTGGGTGCAGGACCTCCTAGCACCTGGCCAGCCCAGGGCCAAAAGGGCAGCTCTTACGCTCTGGATGCAGTGCCGCGTGGAAACCAACCCCTGCCTCCTTGAAGGTTAGAGGTCCTTCTGACACACTTGCCAGAAACACTCTCAAGAGGCAAGCTGAATGAACAGCACTGAGGATCCCTATTACGGGAGTGGGTGGGGATCCAGATTAGTTTCTCTGAGGCTTCCTCCCACAGACAACGGACAGCAGGACTGGCCCAAGACATTTTGCTAGCTGAGACACAGAATAAGATTGTGCTCCTCAGTGCACATATAGATGCCAGCTGGCCCAGCAAGTCAGTCTTATTTCAGCACTGGTGATGGGAAAGACCCTGCCAACATGGTGGAGGCATCAAGCTTACTTTAGGGGCCCCAGAACAAGTTGGGTGGCAGAGAGGACAGCTGTGGAGTCCAGGATGAACAGTTTTTCCTGATCAGTTTTCCTGATGCAGTTCCTCCTGGATGCCACTGCAGTCCCCCAGGATCTTCTTCCTAAAGAAACTGCTACACTCTGCCTAAGGGTAGGGCCAGCACCAGAAGTTTGCAGAAATCAGTATCAGTTAGCATTTACACAAGTGTTCAAAGCACTGGTTCCTATAATAAGCCTGAAAGGGCGAGCAGGTACCATTATTTTGATACTAAAGGCTGACTTAGTCTAACCTTAGTTCCCAGCTGTGAGACTGGAATCACAACACCCCAACACACAGCTGGCACTTCAGTCACTTGACTATGTCATGCAAATTCTTTGTAATTAGCAAAGGACCAGTTCATTACAGGCCTGATTCACAAGTATGGTGCTCATTTTCCATAAACAACCATTGCTTCAAGGTCAAGTGTAGCATACAAAATTCAACTATTTTGTATGGAGGAACATGGGCCGTTTGATTGGTTTTGATTGATTACATGTATTGGAAAGCCAACTGATGAACAAAAACAAAATAAAATGTTTAAAAAAATTAAATCCACAAGAAGCAACCAACTGGATCAAACTAAAGGCCCATCTGGTCAAGCATTCTGTTTCCACAACTAGCAGTTACATGCCTATGAGAAGCCCCCCCCCCCCAAGAGAAGATGAGCATGACAACCCAGTCCTAATTGTACTGTCCAGCAACTGGCATTCAAAGGCTGTTGCTTCTGATACTGGAGGTCATATGCAGTCATCTTGACTAGTGGCCACTGAATCCCACATTCTTCATGAACATCTTTCAAAATGATGGCCATTTGATAACACATTCCACTGTTTCACTATGCAACATATGATGAAGGACTTCGTTTTGTCTATGTTGAGACTCCTACCATTCAACTTCAGTGTATGGGTTTTAGAGCTGCAGGTTGACTACCTGACTGAGAATTAAGCTTGATTTGGCAAGTTTAAACATCATCATTTCCACCTGTCTGCTGAAGGAAAATCATGGCAGGCACCTTCCAAGAGGAGATTAAAGAGATTACAGAGAGATATGTGTTTACTAAGTAGTAATTTAACAACCCATGTGGTATGCCCCTTAATCAGCCAGTCAACTGCACTCCTTTTGCAAAAGTTCTAAACTGTGGAGAAGTCGCATATAGGAAGGGTAATGGAATTACATTCATGTGGCCATATATATATATATTTAAACTAACTTTCTGTTGTTTCATTTTCTCCATGGCCATCTATCCACTGAAGACCTCAAAGTCGGCCATGTGATCCTCCAGCCTCCATTTCATTCTGACAATAACCCATTGCATTAAGTTTGGTCAAGTCATATTTATTAACCTAGATTTACTCAGTGACTAGGGACATGAAATTAGGTCCAACCCAATCCTCCCCCCAGGCCATGGTCTAATAGTCCAATCGAAGCAGCATGCTTGCTCTATATATAGCAAGTCACACTGTTGCCCAGGCTGGCAATGAATTCTCCATAGGTTTAGGCTACATATGAAACCAGTCGATGTTATCTCAAGTTTATCCATCACTCACAACTCTGATCGCTCATAATCAGAAGGACGAACTCACAATGTCAAACTGTGGCTTAGCTTTACATGCGGAAAGCTGTGTTTCTCTCTCACACACTCTCACATGTGCATGCACACACAAGCAGAATCAGTAACGTTGCTGAAACCCAGAATCCTCAAATCAGCAGATAAGAAACCAGCAACCTTCCAGCAGTACCACCACCCGTGGACTCTTCTGTACACTTCAGGATGAAGAGCAGCACAAATGTTGCATTACCATACATACTTACCTCTGGCAGTCTGTACTGTTCTATCCCCCCTTCCAGCTTCTCTTTCAGAGCACTGTTTGTTTGCTTGATATTTTGAATCTGAAAAGAAAAATTCTCCTATTAGTACAGATAGCAGCAAAGGTACCATTTCCTACAGAAAAAGTCCATTTAAGCTCTGATCTGAAATTTTTTGCAAGGCTTTCTTGTCTCTCTAAAAACCAACCACTTTCTCATGATGCTTATATTTTTGCCACTGCTGTGAGAACTACAGTTCCCTTCAGACCAAAAGACTCCAAGGAAGAAATGAGAACTTTGACTAATATAAGAGGCCAGCCTGTGGAAGATCCAAGCCTTTCTAAATCTTTAAACAGAATAATAATAAAAAAAGAGTAAGAGAATTGCTAAGATTGGAGTGTGCAGGTCAGGAGTATTCTCAGAAAAGGTTCAAAGGACAGAAGACTCAGTAGGGAATGACTAGGGAAGAACCCTGGCCTTTGAATTAGACAAAATGTTTGCCCTCCATGACCTTTTATGCTGAGCAGCAATGAAGAGCTAAGCGCAGAGACATTTAAAGGCACCAAGTGCTTGCCCACCAAACAAAGAAGTGAGCACAACATCCTGCAAAAGAAAATAACTCCTTGTTTTCGACTTAAAAAATAGATTAAAAGAACACAGGGGTGGCCTGTCTTGAAGCATTTTCAGCAGTCTGCTGATGCTGTCAGTTTTAATATGCTTTAGGAACAGAGACATGGGTAAAAGATACAGAATCAGTTCAGAGCAAAAGATACTGCAAGAAATTGGGGAACCTTCTTTCTTCTCTCACACTGCCCACCCCACTGAAATATCTCATAATTCTAGCTGCTTGAGAGCAACCCAGAAGATGTCTCTTTCCTTGGATCTGACTGCAAGTTTCCCACAGGCCAGCCTTCCTCACCCTAATACCCTCCTGGATTGGATTACTACTATCCCTTTACCCTGAACAAGATGACATAACGTGACACCCTAATACATCAGAGGGGCACTAGAGGAAGGCATTCATAAACCTCCAAATGGCCCGGGGTACTGACGTAATTAGTTACAGATAAGTGGCATCAGTTATCGGTGCAGGTGAGTGTGACAGACATGGTAACAGTAGCTGAATTTAAGCATTTTTATTCAGACGTATGATGGTGTCTTTACTTCCAAGAGGATTACAATTATAGTCCAGATTCGTTTAAACCGCAAAAATGATTAAATGCATCTTAAATGACTGCTGCCTCCTCCACTCAAATTTATAATACATCAGAACTGAAAACCCGACCAAATAACAGGTCCTAAAACTTTATTTTCTACAGCTGAATGTCAAATCCGGGAACTGAAAATTGGTTCAGACGCTGCCTAGTGTCCAGCAATGATGTCAGCGGCAGATTACTGCTAACTGAAGTGCTCCTTTTTGATTTGCACCCTGAAATTTAAAAAAAGGAGCTCTTTAATTAGCAGTAATCTCCTGATGCCACAGTGATGTCATACATTCTCATTGTACTTGCTGAGCTATGCAAAAGCACACACTATTAAGACATTTCATTGTTGAGATTATCGTGAATACAACTAGACAACATGGGGACATACATTATCTCCACAGCACTGATTGGGGAGAAGACAACAGACAATCTATATCTTGCACCAATAGGGAGTACGTATAGATTTCCCTTGTCAATAATTCACACCTCTGCCATTAGCTGATTCATAATAGGAAACAGAGATGGGCACGAATCGGTTCATCCCGGTTCATCAAGGTCGCAGCACAGGTGCTGCTGCTCCCCTCCCCCACCTCCTCAGCCAATCACCAGCCCCACCTTGCTTGCTTTTTCCACCTCCTCAGCTAATCTCCCAGTCACAAGCAAGAGAAGAGACTTCTTTGCCCCGCCCTTTTATCTGAGTGGGAGATCAGCCAAGAGGGCGGGGCAGAGAAGCCTGAGCTATTGCTGGGACAGGAAGATCAGTTGAGGAGGAGCAGGAAGCTAGCACGCTGGGCCTGGTGAGTGGCTCATTGAGCCAGAGGAGAGGGGAGCAACAGCACCTGTGCTGCCGCCTCTATGAACTGGGACGAACCGGTTCGTGCCCATCTCTAATAGGAGAACATCAGAGAGCAATCCCTTGAAGAATCACTTCATGTAGAGGTGTGGCGGAGGCAAAATATGTGTGGTATAGTAGTTAAAATCTCAGGTTGGGATTTGTGAGATCCAAGTTCTAGACCGTGACCCCAGCCCCGAACCATGGAATTACTTTGGGATCTGGAGCCAATAATTTATTCTCTCAGCCTGACTCATCTCACAGATTTATTATGAAGAAACAATGATGGAGAAGACTGCAGTGTAAGCTCTCTTGCACTTACTAGAAGAAAGGCAGCATATAAATGTAATAAATAAACCAGCATGAAAAGTAACAACAAAACAAAGAATGAAGCACTGAAAATAATGACACAGTTGCAGGCAGGCCACCATGTGCCACATGCAAAGCTTGTATAAATACAGTTTTGGAGCAGGAGCACCAATTGCACAAAAATAAATGCTGTCTTATTCTTACTTCTGGCTTTGAATGGGTGGAAACTTTTGCTATACAAATGAAAAGTCAGAGCTGGGAGAAGGTCATGTAACTGAGAATGTAAAAAATTAAGTAACCGGCCAATATGAATGGTCTCCAACATAAAAGTTAGTCCAAGGTAAAAAGCAGCACAGAAACTGTGATTTATAGAAGTCTACCACAGCATCTCAGAGAAGAGGTTGGAAGCTGGCAAACCACCTTGCTGCACTGTAAATAGGAAGCCAAGCTGAAATAATTCCGTTCTAAAACGCAATGTTCAGCTGACAGCTTCTTAATCAAGCCTCATCCCGATGCAACACATCGTGTCCAAGCCATAAATCCCTCAGAGGGAAACAAAATTGGGGCTGATGGCAGCTCCCTTTTAAAGATACGTATTGGGCGGATTAAAAATCAGCCCTGTTCCATTGCAAGGGGAAAAGAGAAACGGCCATACCTGTCGTTTGATGGAGACCAGTTCCATATCCAGTTGCCTTAGCAAAGTGGTAGCAGCCGTGGCGTTGGCGGAGACGGCCTCCACATCTTCCTGAGAAAGGAACATGCCTTTGGGAGGTTTCCTCTTGGCTCTGTTCTTGGCTGCCTGGCTACTGTGCTTCTCCTTTTTCACCTGAGGAACGGCTTCCGCCGGGGGTGCCTGCAAAGTAGAAACCTACCACACATAAGCTTGGATGCAGCATTTCAAACACACAACACATAACCAATGCTACCTCTTCAGAAGAGGCCTCCAAACCCGGCCATTGTGAGTTGCTGAATTGCAATGGCATGCAAAACACACCCTTGGCCTCATTTGAACATACCGAACACGCAACAAAAATTGGCTGTATAGACATGTGCTTCAGTTTGTCTCGTTTGACACCTCTGCTGCGGATTACAAAACCACTGGTAGCCCTGAATATGAAAGCAGGAGGTGATTAAACCAGAAAGGAACCCTGAATGTATGGGGTGCAGAGGATATCCTTGCTTTCTGCTTTCAGGCCTGGTGCCAGCACTACTTCTTATTCAGGGCAGTCCCCTGGTGGCACTTGAAACACCTGGTGGTGAAAGATAGGATCTCAAACAAGCGCTTCTCTTCCACTGGCCCTAATTTTAGTGGAAAGGAATGCCCCGTGAGAGAAGACGTGCTTCCAGGCATTTTTTTCCAAGTTAAAAGGACAAAACCAAAGGGAACAAAATCCAATCAACACTGCAGCAACAGGTGACACCCAGGAATCTAAGAGGCAAAGCAGATCACGGATGGTGAACCTGTGGCTCTCCACACTGTGGTGCAACTGCCAAGATCCCTCGACACTTGGCTATACTGTTTACGGCTGATAAGATGTTGCTGTAGTCTGGCAGCAACATCTTGAGGAGCACATTTTCTCCAAACACTGAAACAAACTTGAAACAAACATTTGAAAATACACGATAAGCTGTTTTGTCCCAGTATCTGAAAATACAATTATGTTAGCAAGCACTTGCACCTTTCTGGGGGAAATATACGCCTATAACTGGGCCCATAACCAAGTGCTTTCCCTATTAGATGCCTACCTTTTTTCTAAAGGAAGAGGTACGCAAAGGCCCTCAGCAGGTGGTCTGAAAGCACAGACAGGCTCATGGTTTTTTGCTTCCAAAGTGATTTGGATGAAGGAGACCTGGCAGACTCCTGCTTCTTTATGTGCCAGCGACAGAAAATGTTCTCTTCTTTTTCTAGCACTACAATTAACTCTCTTAACACAATTAAAAATCCTCCTATTCAGTATGAGGCTGAATGCACATAACTGCATGCAAGGATTGCCACACAAAGACAAAAAACAAAAAAACAAACAAAAAAAACAAAGCATGCTGCTTATATACCACCTCATAGCACATAAAGCATTCCGGGTGGTTTACAATTTAATTATGTGGGCTACACATTGCCATCCCCCACCAGCAAAATGGGTACTCAGTGTACCGACCTCGGAAGGCTAGAAGGCTGAGTGAACCTTGAGATAGTTACCTGGGACTGAAACTGGGTTGTGAGCGGAGTTTTGGCTGCAGTACTGCAGTTTAAGCACTGTGCCATGAGATTACCTCAAGCACCTGTAGAACATTTAATTGGTGCCAGATAGCCCTCGAGGTTGATGACTGTGATGTGAGCAGTGAGTCCATCCTGGACTTTAGTCCCCAAATTTTATATGAGTTTCCACAGTGCTGAACCCTCACACCAGAGTCAACAGCTTCCACATCTGGGGAGCCTACAGGGTCAACCCCAACATCAAACCAAGTGACATGCCGGTCTCAAGAGCCTGGTGTTGGGAGGTCGTGACAAGGGGCTGCTGCATGAGAGAGAGTTGCGTTGTGTGCTAAGTGGCATCCCCAAAGATAAACTGGTTTCCAGTGTGGTGTGAGATGTTTTCCTACCACCAGTGTGGAAAAAAGATTCAACTCCTAATAACGTAGGGCTCTGTACAGGAAATGGGAACTTCTACAGTGGTTGACTTACAAAGTTTCCATTGTTTCCCATTGGGTTTACTTTAGTTAGAACTAGCAGTTATTTTTAGGCCCACATTTTAAAATTTATTTCACCTCCATTTATTTATTTAATCGATTTTCAATTTATTTAATCCATTTTTTTATTTAATCCATTGTCTGCCTTCCATCCATCATGGAACCCAAGGGAGCAAATGTGGGAGTCCCCAGAAAGTCTCCAATCCAGGAGATGGTTGGGCCACTAATTTTTTTAGCTTTAAAAACATGGCTTCCTTTTATGCCCAAACCATTCTGAATCTGAATTACATTTCCAGCAGCAGCAGGAGAACACCAAGACCAGTCCAAGAAGTTCCACCATGTGAAATGAAGAGCATTTCAGCAGAACAGAAGGACATTCACATAACTGGGACCAACAATTGGATTTTGCGTTGGAACAGAAAGATGCCCCAAATTTCAAAAGATCTAAGGGACACTCCTTTAGAACAAACCAACAAACTGAAACAAACAAGCATATTATTGCTGTTAAGCATGGCCTGGCAGGGGTACTATACCAATACCCTCTGAAACAACCACTATACACTCAAAGATGTGCTTTCAAAACATGGCACTCAAAGCTATTCTATGGTTTTCCAGGCCTGGCACCAGTGTATCAGATTACTTCTGCACCAGGAATAAAAGATTCTGCTTGTGGAGTGAGTATGTGGGTGGTTGAGTGAGAGAACAAGAATAGAAGAGTAAAGTTTAAGTTTGATAAGCAATTTCCTGTATGTCAGCCAGAGGGGAAGAAGCAGAAACTAATTTAAGACAAAACATGAGAGGTCAGATGATTGCGGAGTAATCCTTAAACTTCATTCATTTTTATACAGAGCACTGCCAAACGCAAGAGATAAAAGATTTTTTTGCATGGGTATAAAATTTGCCCTGAAAAAAAGGTCTTTTCAGGACAATGTATTGCACCGACTATTGCAAAATATGAGTCTGGGGTTTTGTTTCCTGTTTCTGCAAAAGAAGCATTCAAATCGCCCGCAGCTCCAATACAGATTTCTTTTCTTGTTTTCAAAGCATTGCACTAAGTTCACACAGCGGAATGTTACTGGATCATTCAAAAACATAGATGCACATATACACAGAAGTACTGAGATTATTTTATTTATTTATTTATTTATTTATTAGATTTGTATCCCGCCCATCTAGACTACGTCTACTCTGGGCGGCTTACAGTAAAAAACAACATGTAAACAATTAAAACGACAATTTAAATCAATAATATTAGTGGCATTCAAGATGGAAAAGCAAAATGGGAATTAAGATAGAAAAGAAAATCAGGTAGTGACCGGAGGGAAGGCCTGCCTAAAGAGCCAGGTCTTAAGTTGGCTCTTAAAAACACCCAGCGAGGGTGCCAGGCCAATTTCCGACGGGAGTTTGTTCCAGAGTCGAGGGGCCGCTGCCGAGAAGGCCCGGTTTCTTGTTCTTTCTTTCCGGGCCTCCCTCGGCGTTAGGCCCCTCAGCCGCCTTTCCTGGCTATATCGAGTGATTTGAGTAGATCTAGGTGGGAGAAGGCGTTCCGCTAGGTATCGAGGTCCTAAACCGTTTATCACCTCTTTCCTTTCCTTAAACAAAATGATCAAGTGTGCAAGGGCCATACTGCAATCTCTTCCTCCTCTGATGGAATATCTATTTCTTCTGAGAGTCCCCCTCCCAGCAATACACATAATTCTAGGGTGACTGGTGGTAGGTGGCCTCCCTTGGTGTCTTCTATGGGCTGAAAGACACCTCTTCTATGGGAGGTGTCTTCTGTGGGCTGAAAGCCCAGTGACCTGCAATTAAAGTTGCTTCAGGAATTCAATTTTTATAGATTCTAAGGCAAACAGAGTTGACCTGTGCCTCCCAGATGAATGTGCAGACTGGCATGTAATTATTCTTCAGTTTTTGCACTTTTCTGAACTTTCGGATGAGATTTTCAGCAATCAAACCCCAAATGCATTTTAAAATGTGTATTCCAGGATAAAATGCATGCATTTATATTACAATATGTCTAGAAATATGTACTTTGTAAGAAAAACTAATTCAAAAACATGCATTTGAATATACGTAGGATGCCCCTATCCGTGGGATCAGTATCTGCTGATTCACTTATCTGCTGGCTGAAAATACTAAATGACCACACCCCCTGAAATAAACTGTATGTATTTCCAGGGTGTGTTTACCATAATTGGCCACTAGAGGGAGCCAGAGACAATGCAATATATAGTGTTCGATACTTCCCCGTTTTTCAGCATCTACAGGGGGGGCTTGGAACAGATCCCCTTGCAGATAACACGATCCTAAAGCATGTTTATATATGAATATTTATGTGGACTTTAAAAATTACACATTAATGCAGGGAAGGGACATACGCAATCGACTTTGGACTGTCCCCAGCCTCCTCATCCTACAGATGTCCAGCTGAGAGAAACGTATATTAAACTATCACATAAAATGGAAAACTGGTACATCAGTAGATATGTTTTATATGTCAGTTATTCATTTACCATACTAGGATCCTGTCTTTCCTCCAAGGAGTTCAGGTGGCATAGAGTGAGCTACCCCATGTTACCCTTGCAACCATTCCTGTTAGGCAAGTTAAGGAGGAGACATCAGTGATTCAACCTGGTTCAAATATCAGCTGTTGCACAGAAATCCCAGTTATTTTCCTCCTCCTTTCCACACTTTCCTCCTTAGTGATGGCTGGTTTTTTGTTCTGTTTTGTTTTGTTTTTACCTTGAAATGTAAATGGACAGAGCCACCAGTACCTCTGACAACAGTTAGGTCTCAAACTTGTGATTGAAACTAGTTTGCTCTCAAGCCTGTGAATCAAACTCACTCATGATGACAGTCACAATTGCTTGATTTGATCCCACTTTCCAGAGAGAGTTCAAAAATACTGCACTGATTTGATCCATATCAACTGATGAATTCCAGAAGTTTCTGTTTGTACCAGGAGCAGGTCTTGTGTACAACTAATGTCTTGTAATTGCTTGTCAAGAACAAACAATCCCACTAATAGCTACCATGAAGAATGCAGTAGAGGTCAGAGGAAAGAAAGAAGCCTGAAATGGTATGGATGGTGCCTTGATCTCTGCTACTCAGAAAGTTTCTGGACTTCAACCTGTACACCCTGGCTCTATTACAACACTCGCGCTGCATTTAGGGTGTCAGAGCATAGTAGCCAAAACAAAATGTGGTGATAATCAAAATGAATGGAAAATAAAAGTAAGAAAAAAAGCAGAACCAAACATTGTTGGAGGATTTGGTCTAGGAAATAGAAATAAAGCAGGAAGGGTCTACCAGAAGAACTGAGGACTGGAACCAGAAGTATAATGAAAGAATAATGCAAAAACAAAACAAAACAAAAACCCTATTCCTGTAGTTGAAAGAAAAGGAAAGCTCAATGGATGAGTGATTAAACTCTTAAAATACCTAGCAACAAACAAGAAGCAAAAGTAAGAAATGGCAGAAATAGGTTCAGAATTCTAAAGCCAATTTTTAAATGACTTGCACATAAGGGCAAAGAGAATTACTATCATAAATACTGCAAAGAAAGAAAAGAGGACAACCGAAAAGCAAAAACAAGGAAATCATTTCCATGCAACACAAGAAATCAAATAAACCACCAGGAGTAGATTCAGAGACTGAATCTATCAGTCCTAACATAAATGTAAAAGCAAACACAAAAACAAAACAATGACCCACAGACAAGAAATGTTCAATACATATTCTGATCCCCATGAAAGGAGATAATGAAGACTGCAGTAACTATAGGAGAGTTGCATTAATTTCCCATGCAAGTAAAGTGATGCTCAAGATTTTGCAGAAAATACTCTTACCATATATGTAAATTTTGATTTGTTAGAAATACGGTGCTGGAAGAGAACTTTGTAGATACCCTGGAACGCCAGAAAGACAAACAAGTCTTTCAAACCAAGCTTGAACTCCCTCTAGAAGCAAAAATAATGAAACAGAGGATGGCAAACTTGGGCACATCATAAGACATGACTCACTGGAAAAGATAATAAAGCTAGGAAAAATTGACAGCAGCAGGAAAAGAGGATGACCGAATATGACATGGCGTCCCTATGAATGACCAATCTCCAGATTGTCCTGTCCTCAACAGCCCTGCTCAGCTCTTGTAGACTCATGCCTGTGACTTCCTTTAGGGAGTCTATCTTGTATTTGGTCTTCCTCTTTTCTTGCTGCCTTCAACCTTTCCCATCATCATTGTCTTTTCCAGAGAATCCTGCCTTCTTATGATGTGCCCACAGTAGGATAGCCTCAGTTTCAACATTTTTGCCTCCTGAGATAGTTCAGGCTTGATTTGACCCACTTGTTCATCTTTCTGACAGTCCAGGGTATCTGCAAAGTTCTTCTCCAGCATCACATTTAACAAATCACTTTTTCCTGTCAGCTTTCTTAACTGTCCAACTTTCACACCCATACATGGTGACCATCCATACAAGAGTGTGGATGATCTTGACTTTCGTTTCTAGTGACCCATCCTTGCACTTGTTGATCTTTTCTAATTCCTTCATTGCTGCCCTTAATCTCAGTCTTCTAATTTCTTGGCGGCAATCTCCATCTGGACTGATAATTGAATCAAGGTATACAAAATCTCTAACTATTTCAATTCCTTCATTGTCAACATTAAAGTTTTTAGTTCTGCTGCAGTCATGATTTTTTATCTTCTTAATGTTCAACTATAGTCTTGCTTTGGCACTTTCTTCTTTCACTTTCCCTAACAGTAGTTTCACCTCATGCCTGCTTTCTGCCAGCAAGATGGTGTAATCTGCATATTTTAAATTACTCATGTTTCTTCCACCAATTTTTACGCCTCCTTTAGACTTAGAAGTGGAAAATTCCAATGGATAATTGCATTTTGATTCATGCATTGGGATTTCTCAATTGCATTTTGTAAGGATATATTCCTTAAGCATTCCTGACAACACCTGAGGACGAAATCTTCAGAACATCAAACCCAGAATCAGAAACCCCTCATATGCTTTTAGCAGGAGGAGATACAGAAGATTAGTTTTATTCCAACACTTTGGGGGGGGGGAATTGAAAGGTGCTGAAGAGACTTTTCTAAGCAACAGTGAATAAAATTACAAGAATAAACAGCTAATGAGAGAGGGAAGGGCAGAGAATTCACTCTTTTACCATGTTTTAAGGAAATGAAATGTGACTTGAGAACATGGCGTGTGGGACTCTTTTAAAAATTTCTTCCACGGTCCCATTAATTTTTAACACCATTTAACCGAATGACAAAGTGAAAGAATACATTTTCATCAGGTTTTTAATTAAAATAAGGTGGAAGGGAGAGAGTAAGAAATGTGGCCATGTCACGTCTATAAAAATATGACAGTGAAGGGGGAAAATTGTATACCCTTTTACAGATTAATCTCGTAAGATAATTTTGGGATTGTACTACTGAATGACTAGGGACACGTAGGCTGATTAACTGGACTGGTTGTTCTGGTTTCCAGCTTCCCTCTTTATTCATGCTGGGATAGGAGAATAACATTTTAAAGTGACACTCTTTGCAAAAGCAAATTTGCTTTAAAAGTTTAAGAGAAACCTTTTAGGGGAGCTGTGTGATGAGTGACTGGAAATTAATATATTGATAGTGTAAATTTATTTAACACTATTCTGCCTAACAGGACTTCCAAGAAATATGCAATAACAGAGGAAAGGGGGGTGGGAAAGACCTATTGAAACAGATTAGAAACCATTTTAAAGAAACCATTTTGAAAACCAACCAGAGAGAACCAAAGCTATTACTCCACATGGTTAAATGCACAGGAGGAATCTGCATGTGTTGGTGTGGTTTAAAAGAGAATTAGAGGGCATGAAAAGTGTTGTACTCTCTTTTCTTCTGACAACTTTCCTGCTGGACTTCCTCCCATCACACCCAGACAACCCTTTCGGAAGAGGGAGAAACACAGACGGGTGAGAAATACCCGTCTAAGCAGCCTGCTTAGCACTACCATAGGTACCTAGAAATGAGTGTGCCACTAAATCTCTATGCCAGTGTTTCCCATCCTGGAGGTCATGACCCCCAAGGGGGTCGGTCGCAAAATGTTTTCTAGGGGGTTGCGGGGTCACCTTATAGGTGTTGTAGCCCTTGTCAAATAATCTCTTCTTTGACCTTTCAGAGTAGGATAGGAAAGTTAGCATGTTTGTGTATGTATGAGAAACAGTCCCTGGGGGGTGGGAAGAAGCCTTTACTTTCTGATAAGGGATGACTTGACCTCTATGGTGGTGGTGGTTGTGGTGGGGTCTCAGGTTACTTGTCTATCATCAAAGGGGATCACGACTTGAAAAAGGTTGGGAACCAGTGACCTAGGTTCACTCTGCTTTGGACACAAAAAATACATGTAAGCACACACATTTATAAAAATGCCCCCACAAAAATACATATCAGTGGCTCTCTGGCCTTGTACAGCTTTACACTTTCAGTGATGAGGTGAGCTGAGGGGAAACGATGGCACATATCAGTTCTATTAGAGTGTGAACAACACGGGCATGTGATTCAACACAAACCGTCTGGCTGCAGGGAGGACCCAAAATCAAACATCACAGCCATCTGTTTCTTTTTGGAAAGCACCTCTGATACAAATTAACTTTGACTTTCACCATGCACTGCTAAGTCCAGAGTTCCTGGCTGCCACAGCCAAGAGCCGATGGCAATCAAAGGCTTTGGGGGATCAGGCAGAACCACAGCGGACATTTGTCATCAGCAAATCCTGTCAGAAAGGTTTCAAAACTTCACCTGACTGCAAAGACCTAGCCAGTAAGATCCAGCCAGCCCAAAGAGCCACAGCCTTAAGGATGCCAGAAAATGGTCAATACAACGGTATGATGGAGCTGTGTTTCCTTTTATTAAGAACTTTCAGCAATTATCTTACAAACCCTCAAATGTCTGCTTTTATACCCCCCCCCCCCCCGCAGTAGATACACTCAAGGTCAAAAATTGGAAGGCATGCTTTTCGGGACAATAGCTCCCACTATCTCCCAGTTAAGATGAGTCAGTGATCAACTCTTTCAGCACAGCACACCTAGGAACAAATCTTACATGGTACTGGTCTGCCTTAAACCAGTTTCCTTCCCAGCTGGTACTTTTTAGTCACACCCTGGGTTTGAATGTGGGCCTCATCTGAGCATCATCTACCACTACACCATTACTATAACACTGGTTGCCCCTCCCTGTCTTAGGCGATGTAGAATGGTGAACTCTGCAATCACTACACTCGAGTGTAATCTGCTGCCCCTCTTGGCTTCGAAGATCTTGGGAGGAAGGAATAAGGAGGGGATTGTGCAAGACCTACACACAGGAAGGTGGGATGCTGTAGCATCTATGGGTGGATGGGGGAAATAAGCCTTGTTAGCTATATATAAAATACAGTGCACACGTAAGAATTCCTGGACTGAGGATCTGGCAGGCAGGCAATTTAACGGAATCTAAACTGTATTAAATTTGTCTTTAATTACCACTCAATGTCACGGTAAACTCCCAAAGTGGAGGCTTCCTCCAGCATTACTTCATTAGGTATATCAGATAAATTCATCCATCTGCCACTTAAGAATTAAAAATAATTGCTAACAATTATGGAAGGATTCTGTCAAATAAAGAACGTGAGGGCACAGGAAGCACAGCCATCTCCAGAATTCAGCATTAAGAAGCATTCTATCAAAAAACAAAGACCTGCTTTGCTTGCTTGCTTGCTTATCCATTTATTTCAATAATATTCTGACTTTCTTCCAAGGTGCTCAAAGCTACGTGGCCCTCCATACCCGCTTTCCCTCCGAACAACAAATCTATAAGGTAGACTGTGTTTGAAAGGGAATGATTTACAAGGTCATTCAGTAAGTTTCACGGATCAGTCATGGAGATTTTGGCCTAGTGAAGATTCACCAGATCTCCGCAGCATAAACCCCGTGGAGGTAACCATGATTTGCATAGTTATCTAACAAGCTAACCACACATCCCTAACAAAAAAGCATTTCTGGAGAAACTGGCATGTCTATGTAAATATGTGGTCCAATTCAACCCTATGTGGAGGCTGCATGCTCTACCACAAGTGTAGACAACTGTGGCCCTCCAGGTATTTTTGGAAGGCGTTTCCTCCTTGGTCCTCAGCATTGGCTATGCTAGAGCTTCTGGCAATTCTTGTAGACCAAAAACATATGGTGGGTCATAGTTGCAATTCCTTACTTATCAGTCAGGAGCAGCACGGGATGGCAACAACAACATGGATGAGCATACTCTGAAACAGGGCAATGGTAACCCTTTAGGTATTTTTACACTGTAGCTCCCACAGCCTCTTATCATTGATTGCATGAGCTAAGTAGCAGGCTAAAAACATCTTGGGAACCACAGTAGCTAACCCTGATCTCAAGTGAGTAAGGCTGCTGAAACGTGAAATTGGTTAACTCTTAACTGTTTCTAGAACAATATAATGTATTCCGAAATGTATTCACTTGGCTCCTGAAATGTATTTGCTTGGATCCAATAAACCTGATCGTGTTGTAATTCAGAGATTACTGAGTTCATTGTCTGAATTTTCTGCACCATCACAGTCAGCATACATAAGCAGCCAATGAAGCTTCACCATCTTGATTTGTGTTCATTTCTTTATTGTTCTCACCCTTTGGTTACAAGGGAATAAAGGGAAAGTCCCATTTACAATGCTCAATGTGCAAGAGATCATACTTGATCCCTTTAGCTGTCTTTGCTAGAGTTCAATTGGGTTCAAAGTCTGGATCAGAAACCGAGCAACAATTTATCACACTTGAAGAACCCACAACACTGATTTGCAGTAGATGTGTGGTTTTGTGTTTTTTGGACTTGAACCCCTAGAATTCCCTGGGGGAGGCACAGCCCCAGGAAACCACAGTGAAAAAACAAATATACACACTTCTGAAACACAGTGATATTCTCAGAGATAGAAACCTACTCTTGATTCTACACAAGTGCAATCCCACGTTACAACATCTCCAGATGAAAGGAAAAAGCTGTTGATATGTGTTATCAAGTTACCTCCAACTTATGGTGACTCTATGAATGAGTGACCTCCAAACACTCAGAGATAAAGCACAACTTAAATGACAGCCAAATCAAAATGTCTATTTGACCACAATCACCTGAACTACCCATTACCAATGGCGAATGACAGCTGTAGTCCATCACATCTGGAGTGCACCTGGTTCAGGGAAGCTGATATACAATTTAGCTATGGCCTTCCAGTAGCCAATATATTTTCATCATCTTTGGTACTGAACAGTTGCTGACAGGTGCCTTTGATGCAATATGTCACTTTCGGAGCTTGTAAAATGCTGTTTCCCACAAGATATAAGGATGGTATCACAATTTTATTTTATATCTAGTGTGTCTCCTATTGAAGTCAATGTTATCCCTTATGCCACCAGTATGCTGGGAGCAGGTTGACAGGGTATTGACCATAAACTCACTCTCTCTCTCTCTCTCTTATAGCGTGTCCGTCATAATCATTCAAGAGAAGGAAATGATTTGGTTTTTAAAAAATCCCCAAACTTCTCAGTCATTCTCAGACACCTGCAGGGAATTTACTTGTGTAAGACTGAGTTTAGTTCTACTGTTTATATATATATATATTTTTACTCACACATTTTAATTTTTTAATTTAACTCAGTTTAGGGGTTGTGGGCTAAACGTCACTCTCCTCCAGTCATTTCTCAATACTATTTATTCCACTTAATCCCAGACTGCTTTATGGGAATTAGTACCTGTTACACAAAAAGGATAAAGTAAGAACAACCTATGTAATTGAGCCATTCAAATTCCAGAAGCAATTTTTAAAAAACTTCTTTTGAAAACAGCCGTAACTTTCTCATAAAAAGACATCTCAGTTTTGACAAGCCTGAGCAACATCTGCAACGCACCAGACCTATCAAGACCCTCCAACCATAAACAGGAAGCGTACAGGGGCTTGAGAAGTGGCCTGTTTTTGTCCCTGGCCTGCCTTGCTTGCCTCGTCTTGCCTGGGAGAGCAAAGACTGTTGAGAGAGTTGTCAAGTGCCTGGAAAGTCCCAGCCCGTGACCGATGGGGAGCCTTCAGCCTACTTGTTCTCTCCTATTGTGGTGCCCTAACTCAAAGGTGGAGCGCATGCTTTAACACAACTGCCCTGTCTCTCAGCAAGAATCCCAAACAAGCAAATATCAAGCTGTACTAGATGCAAAGATGTCAACATCATTTGCACGTACAGGCAGGCTCAGTTTTATTTTTAAAAGTGACATCAAGAGCCGATCTCCTATAATTTATCATGCTAAAAAGCTGTCCCCTAATCAGCTATCACCTTAAATGTCCAGATCACCCTTTCTTCTGTACTGGCTACGAGCCATGTACAAATATTTTGTTAACACCACTCTAATGTGTGCTATAGTGTATGCTCTGACCACTGTTCCTTATTTATTATTTTTAGATAATTTAAAGATTTGTTTCCACTTTTCCAAAGACACTCAAGGTGGCTCACAAAATAAAATTATTTAAAACAAAATAATCACATGGATGGAGGGTGGTTTTTATAATGTCATGAAAAGTTACACAAATAAAAAATAAAAATGTATTGGCCAAAGATTTGCTGATGACTTACCCCAGTATAAGTTAAATTTTGTAACTCACTGCAAGTCACATTGCTGGTCACATTGCAAGGGGTGCTATGGAGAGTGCAATAAACAGTGCAACATCTCCCTCTATGAGCCTGCCTGGGCATTAAGATCATCAGCAGAGACCTTTCTCTTGGTCTCACTACCTTCACAAGTGCGTTTGGTGGGAACACAAAAGAGTGCCTTCTCTGTTGCTGCTCCCAGACTTTGGAACTCCCTCCCATAGGAGGTCAGACCGGCCCCATCTTTGCTGTCCTTCCGCAAACAGGAAAAGACTTTTCTCTTCAGGCAGGCTTTTTCTTAATGACTGGTGGTTAGAGATGGGCTATTCATATTTGTATCCCTGGGGATACAAATACGAATATCAGCACCAAAGGTGCTGCAGAAATCCAGTCCCCTCTCCCAAACTGGCTGATCCACTCTCTGGGTGTGTGGCCATTGTCTGCATTGAAATGCCACACTCTTGGTCCCACCTCCTTGCCTGAGTGGTCAGCTGCGTGGGGAGGTGGGGAAGCACTGACCAGGCTACTTCCACAATTGGTGCAGTGACATGGATGACAGCTATGCGCACTGTGCACGACCACAGAGTGGACTGGCCGGTTCAGAGGGGAGGGACTGGATCTCTACAACATTTGTGGTGCTGATATTCATACGAATAGCCAATCTCTACTGGTGGTCTGAGAGGGATTTGTCAATGGATTGTTGTGCTCTGTTGTTTTAAATGTTTTAATATTGATTTTATTTACCATTTTTAATATAATACTTGTTTAATTCTTTTTAAAATAATTATATATTTACTGTTATCAGCTTTTGAATACTGTCTTTTTAATGATGTGAGCCGCCTTGGGTCCCTTTTGGGGAGAACGGCGGGATAGAAATATTTTAAATACATACATACATGCATACATACATAGACAGCTAATAATGTGTTTGGTGCCTCATTAGTTAATGGCAAAATGGTAAGATGAGTTATGCACTTTAGGTTATGCACGCATACATCACCAATGGAAGTCTGCCAATCATGAAGAATAAAGTGAAACAGGAAGGGGGAATGCAACCTCTTTTAGTTAGTTAGTTAGCTAGTTAATATGGTGTCACAATAGATTTAATAAATCCCTCTAAAATAGTCCTCAGTATCCAGAGTATGGGAAAATCGTACTGGCGGTTTACATATAGGCAGGTGAAAATGCAAAAGTGATGGCAGCATATCAAGAAGCTGGTTGCTTTCCAGATTGTGTGCCCAGTTGTACAATGAACCAACAACCAGGAACACAACAGACACCTTGTTAATTAGTGGCAATTTGCTACTGCAAAATACTCAATTTCAGTTATGCGGGGGAGAGAGAAATTGACAATAGGATTCTGGCCTATACTTTTCAAATAATGCATAATAACACTAAAACTGTTAGAACTGAATTATTGCAGAATAAAAGCTAAAGAAAGAACAAATAAAACCAAGCATTAAAGTAAGTGAACGGACAGTGCGTTTTGTTTCATCTTCTTTCCTTAATTCTTAATATACTAAAGCTTTATTAGGGAAAATACCTCTTTTTTGCTCTCCTTGTTTTGTTCAACTTCAATATCGATGGGGTTAGTTCCATTTGCTTCTTCTATTTCATCCTCACTAGAAGATAAAAAAAGAAAGCAATACCAGATTATTTCTCTACAATCATCTACAAGCAAGTACAACACAATGGAGTAAACAAGAGAACACAGCACTTTTCATGCATTCAGGTGAAGCTCTGAATCGGGCTCAGAAGGATCCTCTGAAGAACATACAAAGGAAAAGGTTGAATTATAGAAACGATATTGATCTCTGATTTAACAGCAGAGATTCATATCAATGATCAATATGATTCTGCATTTGAGAAGGTTGTTTCCTTTATCTTTTCTAAATCTATTTTTTCACAATGCCTATTAACCGGCTACCAAAGTGGACACAACCTTTTACAATGAAGATTTAATCTAATCTATCACATCCTAGAAAAACCGTAACGAAATCAGCTGGGTTTAAAGAGGCAAAAGAGTTCATGGGTCAAGCTTTTAATTACAGCTGACATCAAACCTCTAACTCTCCAAAATCTTTTTAAAAAGCAAATAATTGTTTTTGCTATTCATTTTCTTGCATGAGCTTCACTACTATTATATATATATGTACAATATATATTATGATTTTATTTTTATTTGTAAGCTGTCATGGTATTTTTTTTAAAGGCATGCTTGTAAGTATTTATCCATTTAGTGTACTTTTAAAAGTTGCTTTCACTCATGAGCACTCAGTGTGGTTTACAATTAAACCAGGTCATGTGCAATGAAAAAAAAATGATTTAGAAGGAAATATAAAAGTCATCACGAACCAACACAAAGCAAACTGATTTACAACACAATCTGATGCTTGAGTACTTAGAAGTGAGTCCCAGTGAGTTCAGTGGGGTTTACTTGCAGGAGGCTGTCATTTCTGGCCAGGTGACTTCCATGTGAATTTTCCTATGTACAGTATTAATATCATATGGTCCTATTTTTTTCAATAAAAAATAAAGAACCAACAGGTGACAGATTATATCTGCCAAGCACAAGGCAACATATGCTCAGTAATCTGTACAAGTATGTGTTTTAAATTCCAGTGTGAGTAAAAACGCATACTGTCAACTGCAAAATAACAAATAATAGACATCAATCTGGAATGGCATAAACAGCCTATGATGTAACTCAGATTTTTTAAATTCTTCCCTAAAAAACAAACAAACACATATTTAACCCAATCCATTCCATATCCACATAGCTAATGATAATTTTGAAAGAAAACCTCTCCATTGTGAAATAACGAGCTATTTCATTTACTAGCAAAGTATTTTAGGGTAACTCGTCGTCATCATCAACAAGGACAACTTTGCATGCATTTTTCGGTGGGTAAGGACTACTTGCCCTCCAAATCTTAAATGTATCTATTTATTTTAATGTACACAAAGCGGTTGGCATCCCAGTTAGACTTGTTCTCTAAGGACTGTTGTGGGTTTTTCATAGAAGCAGCATCCAGTTCCAAAAGAACATTTGTACAAACCAAACTTCAAGAGATGCAATAATCCTTGCCCGTCAGCTGATGTTAAAAAGTGGCTAATAGTGATGTGAAAAGTAAAATGAACAGTTAACTCCTCTAGAACCCCAACCACTCATTAAGGGCACCCCACTGCTATTTTCTTCAGTGCGTTTACCAATGTTCCCATGATGTAGGAAATCATTCTAGGAAATATGCACTCTTTTCTTAGCAAGTCTTGCAAGACTGTCAAGTGTGTAATGAGGGCGGTGATGTCAAAAAATACTCAGTACATTTTTTTGTTTTGGTTTCCCCCCATCCTGAAAGCCTGTATGATGTTATAGTTAGAGTGTTTGACTAAAACTTAGGAAACTAGGATTCAAACCCCACCACTAATTAGCCATGAAGCTTCACTGGCTGACCTTGAGCTAACCCTATTATCTCCACCTGACCTACCACACTGTGAAATTATGAGATAAGGTGGATATGAGGAGAGCCATGTAAACTTCCTTGAGTCCTCTGGAGAAAAGGTTGAACAGGAAAATTACAAACAAACAAATAAATAAGGATGTTCTGACTAATATATCTCATTCCACATAAACCTTTTCTACATTTTATTATGCCTTTTGGGTTCCAAATCACATCGTCGTAAAATCTGTGAAGACTTTCTTTCCACTGTTTATAGACTTTTTTCACTGAAGGTGACATTAAGGCTCAAAGCACAAACCCTGTTTCCCCAAAAATAAGACCTAACCTGAAAATAAGCCCTAGTAGGATTTTTCAGGATGCTCGTAATATAAGCCCTACCCCAAAAATAAGCCCCAGTTAAGTGAAACCCCGCCCTCCACCATTGTGCAGCAACCAGAAGATGACATGACTGCATTTGAATGAATGTAGATGGTTGTAGATGAAAAAAATAAAACACCCCCTGAAAATAAGCCCTCATGCGTTTTTAGAGCAAAACTTAATATAAGACCCTGTCTTATTTTCGGGGAAACACGGTATGTACACATCTAAGAAAAATGCTTAGGCATGTTGCAAGTGGCATGAGCTATGCGTATACACAATTCTTACACAGCACTATGCCACTTTTGCTCTCCATCTGTCCAAAAGCATTCTTAAGTACCACCTTTGTAACTATGTAAGTAGACATTCCATGCCCAAGTGAAATTCTTTGTAAATACAGAATTAACACACTCTCCTTATGATTCACCCATTTTGAGTGCAAACCTCTGATTGCCCCATGTTGAGAATAAAACAGTAGATTGTCACTGCAATGCCTAGATATAGAGCTTCCCAGAAGGACAGCAGGACCACGGTATCCGTGGGGGATTGGTTCCAAGCCCCCACGCAGATGCCGGAAACAGCATATAAACGAAGCACTTCCAGTTTCTTTGGTGTCTGTACATGGTTGAGATAGGGAGCCCTGGCCCAGTCTTGCCGAAGGACTGGGTTTTCTGCCAGGGAGGCTTTCCTGAAACTGGCAATTGCCGCCTCCCCCTGCCCCCCCCTCAAATGCAGCTGCTCCATTTCACCGGAAGCTGTTTCCCTCAGAAACGTCAGGCCATGAGTGCATGTCCATTAAGCCACCTGGATTCAGAATAGTCTCTGGTTCTATCTAGTGGCTAGTCCTGTTCCCTACACATTGGGAACATGTATTTCTGGGATTGATTGATTGATTATTGATTGTTCAGGCAGTGGATAAGTGAAACCACAGGTACTGATCCTGCAGATACAGCGGTCCTATTTTATCTGTCCTGGTAGAAGCAGCCTTCTTTTTCCTAAGTATGAAATCTGCAAGTAGTATTGTAGCTCATTGTTGCTCAGGAAATAGTTTGAAGTATAAAGCAGCTTCCTCTGGGCGAAACCAACGATGGAGAACACATGGTCGGTCCTCCAGATACTGGATTGCTGTTCCCATTAAATTTAGACAGGGCAGCCAAAAATGAAAGCTCATGGATCTGCAACTTTGCAACATCTAAAAAACCCACACCTTCTCTACTATTGATCTAAACTCTTCCTTAAAATGCAAACATTCACTTTAATGCAATTAAGATAAACAGTGCCCTCTGGAACTCACTGCTGATACAGTTTTGCCAAAAAAAAAAAAAAAAAAAAAAAGGAGTGACACATTATATTAATATTTTCCAGAAATGTTTAATTACTAAGTACTACGCAGCAATGATACTGCAATGAATAAACCCTGCCTGCAGGCTCACAGCCTAAAAAAGACAATGCTACAGGAAATGGAAGAGGAGATGTATTAGCTAGACGGTAAATGTAAAGGTAAAGGTAAAGGTAAATGTTCCCCTTGACAATTAAGTCCAGTCGTGTCTGATTCTAGGGACTGGTGCTTATCCCCATTTGTAATCTGAAGAGCCAGCATTTGTCCGTAGACACTTTCCATGGTCACGTGGCCAGCATGACTAGACAGGGAACGCCGTTACCTTCCCACCAAGGTGGTACCTATTCATCTGCTTGCATTTGCATGCTTTAGATCTGCTAGGTTGGCAGGAGGTGGGACAAGCGACAGGAGCTCACCCTGTTGCATGAATTCAAACTGCTAACCTTTCCATCAACAGCCCAGTGGCTCGGCAGTTTAACCCACAGCGCTACCGACACCCCCTTTATTAGCCAGATCTACAGGCCAAACTGAATTAGAAGGGTTGGCTGTATTTCCATACCTACTGAAGTTCCACGAACCTCCACCATCTCTGGAAGAAACACAGAAGGCCACTAATCAACTTTCCAGTAGAAAAAGCCCCATGGGCAAATACAATTCCAGCTGAGCTCTATAAAACAAATTATAAATTTCTCCACAGCTGATAACACCTATTTAAAGAAATGTGGGCAGAAGGCAAAATCCCTCAGGACTTCAAAGATGCAACAACTGTCTGCCTTTATAAAACGAAAGGCAATCATCAACTTTGTGACAGCCGCTGAGGCATCTTACTTCTGAATGCTGCAGGGAAGATTCTGGCAAGAATCCTTCCAAATCATCTCAGAGGGCCCTTGGAGAGAGGCCTCTTACCAAAAACTCAATGTGGTTTCCGTAAGGGACAAGGGACTGCTGACATGATCTTTGTCATTAAACATTTACAAGAAAAGTGTCAAGAGCAGCATGTCAACCTCTACACAAAATTCATAGGTCTGACTAAAGCTTTTGATACAGTGTACAGAGATGCTTTAAGGAAAAACTTGAAGAAATTTGGATGTCCTGAAAAACCCACACATATATTTTGAGAACTTCACAATGGTGTGTGAGCTTCAGTCATTGACAACAGCATCCTCTCCGATCACTTTCTTTGTACAAACATCATAAAACAAGGGTGTGTTCTTGCTCCAGTTCTTTTTTGTCTTAGTTTTCTGCAATGCTCTGGAATGCTTATAGAGGAGAAAATGCTGACCTTAGATACCGCTCTGATGGGAAAATTGTTCAATCAGTGGCTTCTGCAGGCCGTAACTAAAATCTCATTTTCCACAGTTCGTGAGCTTTTATTTGTTGATGACAGCATGCTTAATGTAACCACACTTCTGGATATGCAAAGAAGTCTTGATCGGTTCTCCTTCACTGTTAACAATTTTGCTTTGAAGATAAATGCTGATAAGGCACTGGTGATCTACCAACCTGCTCCAGGTGTACCTTTATAAGGAAGCAGCTCTCAAGGTGTATAGGCACCCCCTTACTACAGTAGACAGGTTCACGTATCTTGCCAGCTGCATTCTCATTGATGATGAAGTGAGTTCATTAATCTCTAAAGCCAGCTTTGCTTTTGGAAGACTTCGATCCTCTGTGTGGAATCAATTTTTCCACTAAGCTGAAGATGTAAAAACCTATTGTTCTATCCTACATTGGGGAAACAGCTGATCTCTGAGGGACCACAGAGCAGAGGTCCCAAGAGGTGGACATCGCCTCCCCAAACTGTACCATCTAAGATCAACCCTTGAGGAAAGACTGGAACTATGGAAGAACAGAGCCCTCACATCCTAAACTCGATAACCATCTCAGAAGGATACCATGATGGATGGTATCAAAGGCTGCAGAAAGATCCAGGAAAGCCTGCAAAGTTACACTTCCCCTGTCTGCCTCCCTCAGGAGATTGTCTTGCAGGGTGACCAACGCCGTTTCAGTTCCATGGCACGACCTAAACTCTGACTGAAATGGATTTAGGCTATCCATTTCCTCCAAGAATACCTGCAACTGGTCGGCCACACCCTTTTGATCAAATTGCCCAAGAATGAAATATTAGCAATGGACCTATAGATATTAAAATAATCCATTGCTAAATTTGGTTTCTTTAGAATGGGCCTTATACTGGTCTCCTTCAAGCGGGAAGCTAAATAGCCATCCCATAGAGACTCATTAATAATGTGCATAACCCATTCCATGGCCAATTCCTTTGCTGAGTCACTGAGGGAAAGCTTGCCTGAAGAGAAAGGTCTTTGCCTGTTTGCAGAAGGACAGCAAAGATGGGGCCAGTCTGGCCTCCTGTGGGAGAGAGTTTCAAAGTCTGGGACCAACAACAGAGAAGGCCCTCTTCTGTGTTCCCACCCAATACACCTGTGAAGGTGGTGAAATCGAGAGAAAGGCCTGTGCTGATGATCTTAACACCAGAGCAGCCCCATAATGGGATATGTGGTTTTTGAGATAGCTTGGACCCAAGCCATTTAACATTTCCAACCAAATACCAGATTCTAGTTCACATTAATGTCACATCTCCATCCATGACTCAGCATTACTGCAGAAATGGCTGGTGCCCTACAGGAAGCACACACAATATTAAGAAAGTTATTGCTTCTGTTTTTAATACATGCACAAGGCTTCATATCCAATTAAATCGGTATACCTTTCCAACTACCCATGAAATTAAAAAAAGAAAAAAAATACTGCAGAAGCCCACATAAAATAAACTTGTATTTTTGTCTCATCTGTTTCAGAATTATTTCCACAAAGCCCTGGATTTGCACCTGTTTATTGCATTACTTTAAAAAAACACACACACAAAAACACCTTTCTTACTCTGGGTATTATAAATCCAAAGAAAAAAGAAAAAAAGAAAACAAACCCTACCTTTAATTACTTGTGCAGCATTTGCTGAAAAGGCACTGGTTAACTAAGGTGCTACTGTACAAACATGCAATTATGCAAAGCATGTATCCAATAAAGGCTTCATATGGTGGTTGTGGGTTTTTTTGTTTGATTGTTTTTTTTAGTACAGAAGATATTTCAGTGAAGTGATCCAGCAAGTGATCCATATCTGAAGCGACATCTTTGATTACAGTACAGCATGCATTTCACTGTTTGTACGAATGGTGTAAATGGAGCCTTGAATTTTGTAGCAGAGAGTTAGCTAAAACTTACAGCCAGCTGTCACTATAGTCTGTGAAATGAAACAATTCTCATAAAACAACATTACATCAATTATATTTCTTTCTTGTCTTCCCTTCAAGGTAATCTACACAATCCCACATGTGTGCTATCTTCACAACTCTATGATGCAGGTTAGGCTAAGATGGACTGACAAGTTTTATGGTTGAGTGGAACTTTGAACCAGGTGCCCTGACCCTTGATCAATAAAATAATCATACCACCATACTGCTCCAATTTATGGACAGAAATACATGTATTTACATCTAGCTCTGTTGTTATTACATGTTATCACATCTCTTCTTACAGGGTTTTCAAGGTACATGAGAGTGGTTTCCCACTGCCACCTCTGGGAGCTTCCATGGCCAAGCAAGGATTTGAACCCACATCTCCTGAGTCCTAATCTGACACTCTTATCCACTATACCACACTGGGTCTCTCACCTAGCTCTAGATACAGAATATTACTTAGGGTTCATTATCCAGTATACTGGAAGGGGATTTATGAGTCATTAAAATAAGCAAACAGGCCATTTATGTATTTATTTATTTGTCTCATTTATAGGTTATTTATTTATTTAATTAGATTTCTACCCCGCCCATCTAGACCAAAGGTCTACTCTGGGCGGCATGTTGCCTTTCTCCTGATAAGGGGACTCAAGATGGTTTAGCTGGTTAGCTCAGTAGACTGCAGATCCATAGGTTGGGTGTGCCTTCTGGGAGAACAACCACCCTGTACAGCTTTGGGCAACCAGCATGTCACAGAGTGCTCCCAAAAGAAGGGAATGGTAAACTACTCATGATTTCTTTGTACCTAGAAAACCCATGAAAGAGTTGTCCTAAGTCGGAATTGACTTAATGCCACATGGAAAATATGACATCATATTTGGTTCCATATGCCCCTCTCCAAAGATCTACCTAAGTGGTAGGTGAGGCATTAGCACATTTTGATAGAACTGGCATAATCAATGCAAGGGAACTATGTCATGTAGAATCCATTGTCACCATATGACAATCCTACAGAGTGATATAAGTCATTAATTTTTCCATGCAAGATATATGTTTGACTCTACACCCACTGCATTTGGGAAAAGGAAAGGACCGGCTCTTTTCCACTTTGAAGTGATCGCCAATCTCACCGCTAAGCAAAGAAAGACAGTTAAGTCCTTGTGATGCAGACTGGCATTACTTCTTACCGAAAGCAATAAAAGTCGCAGTGAGGAAGAGAGTCATTTTCTTTGTTTCATTATTATTTCATTTTCTGAAAAAAAAAAATCTAATTCCATCAAAGGATGACTGATGAGCAACTCCACCACATGTGAAAGTATCAAATGAATATAGTAGAATAATGCTAGAAAAAGAGAGGTTGCTTACCTGTAACTCTGGTTCTGCGAGTGGTCATCTGTGAATTCACACTAATGGGTTTAATCTGCGCTTGTGCAGAGGTCTCCGGAATATTCTAGAGCTTTATGATACGTTCGTCAAGGACCGCCCCCCTAGTACACGTGGTCCGCCCGTCCTGGTAATTACCTCAGTTCCGAAGAACAGCCTGCCGCTGCATCAAAGTTGATACAGAAGTGACGGACAGAGGGGAGGACGGGTGGGAAGTGTGAATTCACAGATGACCACTCGAAGAACCAGAGTTACAGGTAAGTAACCTCTCTTTCTTCTTCGTGGTCTCTGTGAATGCACACTAATGGGTGATTAACAAGCTGACTTACCGGAGGTGGGACGTCACGGAAGAACAGAAGAAAGTACAGCCCTTCCAAATGCTGCATCCTTTTTGGCTCTCAGATCCAGGCGATAATGGGTGGCAAACGTAGACGGAGTTGCCCATGTAGCAGCCTTACAAATGTCTGGGAGTGGTACTCCATGAAGAAAGGCCGCAGAGGTAGCCAGGGCTCTGGTAGAATGAGCCTTAATACCGACAGGTAGAGGCTGTTTGGCGAGTTGGTACGCCAGTTTTATAGTTGCAACGAGCCAACGGGATACAGTCTGAGGTGAAATATGAGAACCTCTGTGAGGGAAATGCGGTGTTACAAAAAGTCGATTTGATTTGCGGAAGGAAGAAGTCAGTGAGACATAGAAAGCAAGGGCGCGTCTAACGTCCAACATGTGTAAAGAACGCTCGAGGTCAGTCGTAGGTGACAGAAAAAAGGTAGGTAAAACAATAGGTTGGGAGAGGTGGAAATCCGACACAACCTTTGGTAGAAAGGAGACATCAGGGAAAAGGGTGACTTTGTCCGGGTGAAATTGAAGAAATGGAGGATCGACTCGGAGGGCAGCAAGTTCCGAGGCTCTACGAGCGGAAGTAATGGCAACCAGGAAGAGCGTCTTAAGGGAAAGGTGGTGCTCTGATACGGTAGCAAGTGGCTCAAATGGAGCATGGGTAAGCCATTGAAGAACAACAGGTACAGACCATTGTGGAGATAGTGCAGGTGCAGAAGGACGCATATTGGAGACTCCCCAAAGGATAGTTTTAATGTGGGATGACGAAAAATCAAGGCGGCATCGGAATCTTGAAGTTGAGGAGCTATTATAGCAGAAAGGTAAACCTTGAGAGTAGAAAGGGAGTGTTGTTTGCGAAAGAGATGGGAGAGAAAATGAAGGACAGCTTGCAGAGTCATTGGCTTGGTTGGACGATGATGCTGAAGAGCAAACTTTTTGAAGACAGTCCATTTATACGAATAAAGCTGAACAGTGGCAGGCTTTCAGGCATTTGCTAAGATGGCGTCTACCGAGGGTAGAATCCTCCACGCCGTGAGATGGAGAGTGTGAAGATCTGGGTGGTGAGTCCTGCCTTGATGTTGCAAGAGGAAGTGAGGAATGAGAGGCAGTCGGAGGTAATCTGTAGCGACGGAGAGCATGGTGAGCCATGGTTGCCTTGGCCACCAAGGGGCAATGAGGATTGCGTTGGAGCGATCGTGACGGATCTTAGCTATTGCTCTGAGAAGCAGAGGAATTGGGGGAAAGAGATAGGTGAGATGTGTGGTCCAGTCTGCCATCAGTGCATCTCTGAGGGATCCGTGTCCCATGCCTGCCCTCGAATAGAAGAGGGTGCATTTGGAGTTTTGGGACGTGGCGAACATGTCTATGTGTGGTTGACCCCAGAGCTTGCAAAGGTGGTGGAATACAGACTGGTCTAGAGTCCATTCGTGCATCTGGGTATGTAGTCTGCTGAGAGTGTCCGCTACAAGATTGTCTTGAGTAGCAATATGTACTGCTACGGGAAAAATGTGGCATTCTAGACACCATTCCCAGAACTGGACAGTGAGATATAGCAGTGGAAGGGAGTGGGTGCCTCCTTGTTCGTTTATGTAAAACAACGCGGTGGTATTGTCGGTTGTGACTTGAATGGCAGCGCCGAGTATGATGGGTTTGAAGGCTCGGAAGGCCTTGAAATTGGCTAAGAGCTCGAGATTGTTTATATGATGAGCTCGCTTGGTGCGGGACCAGGTAGCATGAATATGTAGGCCGTTGCAATGTGCAATCCAGTAGGGCTTGCATCGGTGGTGATCTGGACCGATAGTTGAAGAGGAGCAAAGGACCGTCCGATGAACAGGTTGGATGGAGTGTCCCACCAGAGGAGCTGAGAAGAGAGTTCGGGGGTGACTTGGAGAAGCTTGGAAGGTGGGTCCATCATAGGATCGAAGAGGGACAGATACCATGACTGTAAGGAACGCATCTTTAGCCTGGAGTGCTGAATGGTCGATGTGGTGGAGGCCATAAGGCCTAGGAGACGTTGAGTCAAATGTGCTGTGACGAATGAGTGAGGAAGGAATTGTTCGATGAGCGTGTGAAGTTTGATTGCCCTCTCTGGAGGAAGAAAGACTCTTGCCCTCATAGAATCGAGGACCACACCTATGTAGATAATCCATTGTGTGGGAGCAAGAATGGATTTTTCCTTGTTGATTTTGAGGCCCAGATCCGCGAGGAGAGAAAGGGTCAACTGGATATCTTTTAAAGCTTGAGAACGTGAAGGGGAGACTATCAGCCAGTTGTCTATGTAGGGGAAGATGGAGATTCCCAGAGTACGCATGTGGGCTGCTACAGGTGCCATACATTTGGTGAATACCCTTGGCGCTGTAGAGAGGCCGAAAGGAAGGGCTTTGAATTCGTAGGCATGGGGTCCTACGGCGAATCTGAGAAATTTGCGATGGTCTTGGCGAATGGTAATGTGGAAGTACGCATCGCTTAAATCTATAACTGCGAACCAGTCGTTTTGCTGAAGAATGGGTAGGATTCGTTCTAACGTAACCATGCGAAAGTGTCTCTGAATGATGTAATAGTTGAGGTCCCGAAGGTTGAGAATAGGACACAGACCGCCGTCTCGTTTTGGGATGGTAAAATAGCGGGAGAAGAACCCTGGATCGTTTTATGAGGGATTGACAGGTGATATGGCATCTTTTAGGAGAAGAGATTGAATTTCTTGTTTGAGAGCAACGGACGGTGAGGTTAGAACGATCCTTGGTGGAGGTGGGCAGATGAATTCTATGGCATAACCTGTAGCGATGGTGGTGAGGACCCAGGAATCGGTGGTGATAGATGCCCAAGATGGAAGACGGGCTGAAAGACGAGTGACGATAGAAGGAGAAAAGTAAGTTAAGCGGATCTGGGGGATGGAGAAGCCAAAGATTCTGCTTTTGTTTCTTATCAGGGCGACAGAAAGACTGTTTGGGGCATTGACGTTGCACCGCGTGTCTAGGTTGGAAGGAAGGAGCAGGCTATGAAGGATACCTATTCTTGTCAGTAAACGATCTGGATTGTTGGTAAGAGTAAGGGCAGCGCCACTGATATCGTTGTGGTCTGTAGTATGGTTGGGTGTTGTATGATCATGCTGTCTTTCTCAATTTCTGCAGGTTGTCCAGTATGTCATCGGTTTTTTCATCGAATAGTCCAGTACCATCGAACGGTAAGTCTTCGATTCTCATGCGAGCGTCATCTGAAATATGGGCGGATCGTAGCCAGGCATGTCTACGGAGGGCTATAGCAGTAGCCATGTGCCTGGATGACACTTCGATAATATGTCTGGCCGTAATACGCTCCTGACGTGCTAGGGCCATGGCCTCCCGGTGGAAAGCAAGGCCACAGGGTTTTTATTCGCCTGAAGCTGATTGAATTGATGGGAGAGCTTTATTCCAAAGATAACAATGATAAGCTCCCATGGCCGCAAGAAAATTAGCAGCACGGAGGGTAAATGAGGCGAGGGAATAGATTCTACGCCCAACAATGTCTAATTTCCTTCCTTCTTTGTTATTCGGTGTGGTATTAGAGCGGTTTCGCGCTCTGTTCTGGGTAGCATCAACGATGACCGAATTGGGAGGCGGATGTTTGGATAGAAAGGCAGTATCGTCTCCATGTGTCTTGTATAGATTCTCAACTTTGCGAGACATTTGTGGAACAGAGAAGGGCTTAGACCAAGCTTGTTTAGTGAGCTCTAATAATGAGGGGATAAAACTCATACTTAGAGGTGGAGTCTGTTCCTCATTGATGTCTTCATACACCTTATCTGATTGAGGTTGAGCAGGTTGCTGAACATCTAGTTCCACAGCTTTGGCAATTCGAAGAACTAATTGAGAATAGGAGGAGAAGTCATCAGATGGTGAAGGAGGATTGGTCTCAGCAACATCCGAGTCTGGTGTAGGTAGATTAGGAGGGGATTCTTGTGCTGGTAAAGAGTCAGAGGCATCAGAATAGTATGATTGAGAAGACGAAGTTTGAGAAGTGAGACGGTACCGTGGGATGGAAGTAGCAGGAGGTTCCGGAAGAGCAGGCTGAGATTTAGAAGGAGCGTGTTGGGCCGGTACGGAAACAGATTGATGTTTCGAATGTTTCTTATGGCGAGATTGAATGGTACCGGGAAGTAGAGGCGGAGGTCCAGCGTAAGTGGTGGTCGCCTCTACTGAGGGAGCTCGCAGCTGAGAAGGAACAGAGGGTTCTGCAACACGTGGCACTGTCGGAGTGGAGGTCCGGGACCGTTTCGGTACCGTGGGTTGTTCTTGGAGAGGCTCAGGATGGGCTCTCCTGTGAGATCTGTGGGACTTCGGTACCGGAGGGAGCTGTACGGAGTCATCATCCGATGAAGAACGGTAGTAGTAACCATGATACCGTGGTTGGTATCGAGGGGAAGGCGAAGAATCAGAGAAGTCGGATTGGTAGTAGTATCGACGTCGAGGATGCATAGGGGCGGTATAGAAGTCGAGCTCGGGTTGGTAATACCGATATGCTCGATGTCGAGAGCGCTTAAGTAGAGGGTCGAAATACCGCAGAGGCTCATAGAGCGTGACCCGTTTCGGGTGGCAGTATCGAGTGGGAGGCTCTCGAGATGCCAGAGACCCAGTTGGAGTCATGGGTCGTACAGGATCGGCATCGGAATGGCACGTCTCTGGCATGTGATGGGTCTTCCTTAACCGCTTGTGCGGAGGTGATATGTCGGGTATAGGATACACCAACTCGGAATCGCCCATAGAGACGCCCATGTGGACATGGGGCTCGACTGTGCCGATCGAGGAAGGATGGTAACCTCAGCTGAATTGAACACAGAAGATGGAGACTGTGCAAGTAGCGGAGATGGTGGTTGACCAGGAGGAGGAGGAAGGGTCTCTTCTGGCGAATCAAGGCAGACCGTAGGCTGGTCCTGTAATGGTGTCAGGTCCAGTATCGGCCTCTGTCTGGAATGACGAGAATCGGTGGAAGACTTCTTCGGGTTTTTTTATTTGGAGTGTTCCGATACCGAAGGGGGGTTCGGTACCGGGGTGGACTTTGCTGGACTGGAAGATTTAGGCTTCGATTTCGGTTTAGTCTTGGAAACCGGACTTAACTGTTGGAGAAGTGGTAGTTGCACCTGGAGATTCTTTAGGGGGCTGGGATGTTTGGGACAGTTCCATAGTCTGAGCTGGTTGCAAGGAATGTTCCCAGAGGAATGACCTAAGACGCTGTTGCCTGAGTTTAAGGGCTTGTTTAGTGAAGTTCCTGCAGAACTGACAAGTAGAAGGCTGGTGAGATTCTCCCAGACAAAAGAGACAGAAATCGTGGCCATCTGTGAGGGGGACTTTGTTGGAGCACGAGGTGCACCTTTTAAATGGGGGAAGAGGGGCCATAAATGGAGGGGAGGGGGGAAAGAAAGGGGGGCGGTAGGGGAAAATGGCTCAAAAAGTCTCTTACAATTTTCCTTTGATTATATAGAAGCTGGAAAGAATCACTCGAAAAGTCTTTTACAATTTTCCTCAGATTATATAAAAGTTGAAAAAAGCAATGATGAACGGAGCTCAACGAGAGGAGAGACCTCAGCGGCGGCAAAAAGGAACTGAGGTAATTACCAGGACGGGCAGACCATGTGTACTAGGGGGTGGTCCTTGACGAACGTATCATAAAGCTCTAGAATATTCCGGAGACCTCTGCACAAGCGCAGATTAAACCCATTAGTGTGCATTCACAAAGACCATGAAGAAGAACTTTTATTTATACTATCTCTATATAACCACTGTAGATAAAAAGGCAAGATAATCACAGTTTCAGCCCCCACCCCCAAGGATGCTAAAATTCCAAGCAAGGATTATGAAGGACCAAAAGGGAGACCACTTTACTATTTACCTCTCTGAGGCCACAGGCAAGCAGTGTATGATTTTATACATAAGAGTATAGGTGCAAACCATAAAGTATGTAATTGCCAGCAACCTTCCTTCAGGAAGGGTCACTTGGTTGTAGTGCTTCAAGACAGGTGAATGCCCCCTGGCCCAATCAGGAAAGGGCTCATTTCACATGGATTAATGAGACCAATTCAAATCCGTTCCCAACAGCTCTTCATTCAGCTGATACGAACAGCTTTCCTCTCCTTATATACTTCCCCTCCCTCAGAAGCAACCTGCCAGAAAGCTGTTTTGTACATGTGTGCAAAGCAAGTGAGCTGCCTATAAACTGACCCATTGTGCTTAAAGCACTCTCTGGGCAGTTTACAATTTAATGATGAAGGCTACACATCGCCCCCTGCTGCCGCCAACCCCCAGTGAGCTGGGTACTCAATTTACCATCCTCAGAAAGATGGAAGGCTGAGTCAAGTTTGAGCCGGCTAATGAACCCATTTGGATTGAACTTAGGTTGTTAGCAGAGTCTCGGCTACAGTACTACAGCTTAGCCACTGTGCCACGAGGCTCCTTAAATGCCTTGTGGCACAGTGGTTGAACTGCAGTGGCCAAACTTAAAATCTGAAAAGCACTGCAAAGGTTCACAGTAGCTGTAAGAAGCCGGGGAAATGCAGATCCCATACTTTGTTGCACCAACTGACATGTCCAATAGCATCTCTCGTGAGTTGGGTGAAGGGGTGGCAAGGGTCAGTAGGAATGGCTAGTGGCACAAGAATACAGGTCCTCACTCAACATAAGTGGAGGCCTTAGATACCGTCTGTCTCCTATTTATCATGCTGCCCTTTCATCCGTCCCCAGAAGGATTAGGGACACTTACAAGAAAGATCACTGTTAACGACCATCAACGACCCATGACAATGGGTGGAGAAGGACTGCAGAAGTGGGATTATTCCTCACCCCCAGGCCTTTGTCCTTCCCAAAGAGTCTATTCAGATCAGGGGGGAGTGAAACCAATGTGGAGGATATATCAGGGATCTCCCACCAACTCTCCTCAGACTGAAGAAGTCACTTGGACTTGAGTCCAGTTGCCATGACTCAACTTCCAGCTGGATGACTGAGAATCTTCACAGATATATAGCTACAGTTATAGTTCCAAACCTATGGTCCCCCATATGTTAGTAAAATATCCCAATGACTATTTATTTAATTTATTTATTTACTTACTTACTTACTTAACCACCCAAAAATATTTTTACTCCACCTTTCTCCTTAAAAAGGACCCAAGGCGGCTTAAGTTCTCGAAAGACAATATTCAAGGCTGTAAAAACCGTTATACAACTGTGGTTTACATCATTAAAAGACAACATTTAAAGCTAAGAACAATGAGTACAAAGAGGCAGCTAACCTTCTGGACCCTCAAAGGTTGAAGTAACTAAAAAAGTTGAAGCTATACTGCAAAAGGAGTGAAGCTATTACTTGCTGAGCTACAATTGTTATGAATCCCTTAGTAACTGGGGAAATTAATTAATTACAAGCAACTAGTTGTTAACCAGTTATTTCCAAGGCCTGCATCCAAGGCCCTCTTCTGCACATGCCCCCACAGTCAGAACTGAGAGGGGTGATGCGGAGAGAAAAAGATTATTCTGAACAGTACCACTCTGTTTGTGTGGAACTCCCTTTCCAGGGATGGGACATGCTTCTTTTCTGTCTCTCTCTCTCTAGAACTCACAGAAGCCTGTGGTCATCATGGACACTAACCTTACTGGCTGTCAGATTCTGGGACCTGTACTTCAAAGAATAAACTTTCTCCATCAACGCTATCTTCTTAGGGAGGGCAGCCCTATTGTCTTTCTAGCACCAGCTAAAGATCTTTTTATTCTCCCAAGATTTTAACTGCTACAACATCTTTGCAGCTACCCACCACTTTAATTTACGGTTTTCCTCACTTCGCTATTTTTTGCCATTGTTCTGTTTTATAGAAGGACATTGCCCTGAGAATATTCATATGGAAAGGCAAGAGCCCATTTTACCAAATAACTAATGGAATACAATGGAAGGTGAGAATGTTCAGCCGGGAGTGTATTTTCCTGCACGCCTGTTTCAAGCCAGGGACTGTAGATGCGTCCAAGCACTTCTCTATTTATTTAATTTATATGTCCGATAATTTTATATAGCCTTCAACTCCCCTGTGTTCTCAGGGAGGAAAGCAGGAAGAAATAAATGAAATGTACCAACACAAAAATAAAATAGCACACAAAAATTCATTGAATACAATAACAACACCTTTGTTTCATGGTTTTTAAAGGTAGAAGAAATCCAGGAAGAATAGAAATCCACTTCAAAGCCTGGGAAATGAACAATGGCTTTATCTGATGCCTAAATGATGTCAGCATGGGCCTGAGACATATCAGGCCCTAGACCGGGGGTTCTCTTCCATTGTAGTTAGCTCATTACAGCTCCAGGACTAAATCAGACATGTCAGAAAGGATGTAAAGGACTGTTTGCATGCCTGTTCAATTCTTTTTGGCTGTAATATTTTAAAGGCAGCCTTCACAAATCTGCCCCCCCCCCCCCTTCAAGAATAGGTTTGACTAAATCTATAGACCTGAGAAAAGTGGCCATGCTGGCTGGGCAAATACTGGGAATTTTGTCACTGAAAAAATGAACTTTTCCAGGCTCTGTAAATCTCCCATCATCCATAGCGAGCACAGCTGCTGACTTCATGGCTGGTGACAATCGGAGTTCTGGTTCTACAAATCTAAAGGGTGGTTGGTCGGAAAGGGTTGTATTTGAACCAGAGAACGCAAAATCCAGCAAAATGACCCGGAAGGTCTTTTACTTGTTTTAACAGTCTTTTATACCTTTGCTTTGTCTGGTTCTACATGACTGTAGGTGTGTCAGCTCTACCTGCTCACCACTAAGACTCATTCTAGAGTGGGCATGTAAGTAGGGCTACCAAGATAGAAATGTTTTTGCTATATTAAAAAATACCAATGAAAAGGTTAAAAGAAGAACAATGTTTGTGGTATACAACTCTTTTCAGCAATGACTGCACCCATGCATTGCAGGCTGCCATTGTGAAAGAGCAAATGTGCCAGTTTTGTTGTACCTACTCAGAGAAAATGGCATGTTTGCTCACATTATTTTTTAGAAGGAAGCAGAAGCTGCAACGCCACTTGCTGTCTACAAATCAAAAGAGGGACATCTATCTATACCTCTCTATCTATCCATGCTGGCAGGATTATCACAGTGATTTATTTTAAACATTTATATGCTACCTTTCCAAGATTTATTCAAAGTGTCTCACAAACCAAGAACAATCTGAACCTCCAGTTTATATAGTTTATGAAAGCCAAACATACATGCACTGGCTTGCCCCCTTCCCTAAATTCTACAAGTGGAATCACCATCACCATAGCAACAGGCTCGCAGACTATTTTGAATCAATATTCCTGCATTGCAAGAGCACTGAATTAATGCAAAATCTAGACTCGAGCACATCTCCATAAAACATTCCTACACACCAAACCTTAGGAGAAATTTCCTGTAAATCAGATTAAAATAATGTGGATGTGCTGGTTCCACTGAATAAGCAGGGTGCAGAAAAGGCAGAAGAAATAAGAACAGGAAATGGATTTATTGGTCTGATTTCTGCTTGGAACCGTGTCTGTTCTAAAGCTTCTGGTCACATGGTAGCATAGCAAGCAACACAAGTGGGAAATCAAAAGAAATAGTATGCCTTTAAACTATCCAATGTAAACTTTCTGAAAGAACAAAAGTTTAATCTCTGCAATTTTAATTTTATGTTTGCTTGTACATATAAAATGCATTCAAACAATCTGATTTCAGCTTTTTAACAAATCTTCTGTTTGCACTTATTTTAAAAAGCATCTATAAGAGGTCTATAAAACCATTGTCTCCAACTAACCACAACCTTTTCAGTTCATCCAAGCCAAGAAATTATGTTTAGTTTGTTGTTGTTTTTAATGTCCTGGCTTCTTCTGAAGCTTATCATCCCTGTCGGCTGCTTTGGATGAGAAATTTTCACTTCACCAAGGCATAGTGTAGGCGAAGACATGGTAGGCATGGTCAAAGGCTCAGTTGTATCTCATTTTATTAAGATATGGTTATTGGAATGAAAAACACTTTCATAGTCCTGAAACTTTACAAACTATAGTATACACTGACGTCTCCATGACAATGTAGAACATCTCCCCTCTTTGGGTACAGAATTCACAATATAGTAGCTTGAGCAGGAGACAGGGAAAAGAAAGTCCAGAGAAAAGATTCCAGTTACTCGAAAATTCAATTTCACAAGAAGGAATTAGCAGGGAAGCTACATTTTCTTGTAAGCTTATTGGGCCAACCCCTTCTGGCAGACAACAAAGTGATTATGAACGCCAGTAACATTGACCCAAAAGACATGCCCAATAGATTTACAGGGACCTCAAATCATTGGATCTAGCCAGAGAATATGACACAATTTCTTGGAAGTCTTCACACTAATAAATTAAAAATATAAATTTCATAAACTTTTCAGGCATGGCCTTTATTTGACCCCTACATAGCAGTGATGACTAACACGTTATCATTCTTGCACCTAGGTCAGATATTTAGGCAAACTCTGCCTAACTGATGTATTGCCACAACTTGGAAATTACTTTTTGTATATCTCCAGACATTCTGACTGGGGGATCTTGGAAGTTGTTGTACATGAGAAAGAAAAACACACACAACTTGCTCAAGCCCACAAAGCAGCTAGTACAAATTCTCTTTTTTTAAAGAGATGGTTTATTAGTTGGTTAGTAAACAAGGTTTCTTTCTACCCTGTGTGCTGGAGCAGATCCCTCCTTCTGTTTATTAACTTACTTTGCCTCTCTCTTTCCTGTGCCTTCCTCCTTGGCCAACACAGAAACTAAACAGGCTGGGGGCAAAGAGACAGTGTGATATGCCTCCTTAAACCAGACCACACAGTTGCCTGAACAAAAGTCCTTGTTGTGTTTGGCAAACAGGCAAACAGTGTTTTTCATGTCTCCTCAATATAGCAGGAGGATTCCACCCTCCTAAAAATCCTCCATTAGTGAATCTAATTAGGGACTCAGACATCTTCCATCCTGCAGTCTTAGTTACAGACTTACCTTTCTTCCCTTTCTCTTTTCTGTTTCCGAGCGTGGCGATCCATGACGCTTGTTTTGGTTCTTGTCTTTTTCCAAGAGTAATAGAACTTCACCAAGCTTGCTATCGATTTGTCAGGAAGCTGAGAAAGAGAGAACACTGGGATTGCTCAGGCACCCCAAAATACACACAAATCAAATTCAGATCAGATAATGAAAGAAAAGAGCCCAGGTCCAAAGTGAGCAGAATCTAGCAATCACCATTCAGGAACAGAAGGATTTGCTGCTCTCGGAGAACTACTTCGGAAAACACGAGGATTTTTTTTCTGCCTAAATTTGCAAAAGCAGAAGGCAAAGCATCAAGGCTCAAGTGCATGGAAACTCTGGCACTGGCACATCAAGGTGCTATTTCATGAATTGGGTGCAACTCAACTGGTTCCCTGGGTGAAGTTCTAGACATGATTCCATTTCTATCCCAGTACTAGTGATTTGAATTGTTTATCCTCAACTGGAGGGCGGGGCCCAACTTCATAGCTACAGTCTGACCTAAGATGGGCTGAAAAAGCACCACTATTATCATACAAATAAACTGTATGTGTATACAGATACATACATCCTCTCACACACATGTACCCAGGGCACCAAATTTAAGGGACACTGAAATCTAGAGGTGAACCTACTGGTGAATGTTGGGAAAATAAGCAACAACATTTCCCATCTTGTTCACTTCCCTTTTTTTTTCTTTTTTTTTTTTTTTTGAGAGAGCATAATATTTTTCTTTCTTTTGGGTGGGGATCCCATATTCTTCTCTTCCTTTTTCATGGGGGCTCACGCACATACACATCTTACAGCAGATACCCATTTCTGGGTGCTGGTGGGGGGGATGGTGCTACTTGTCCTGGGTGCCAAAGTGGCTGATTCCTGAACTCCTTGATAATGCTTCAGTGACTTCTTATCTATTTTGTTGCCTGGCTTTCAGGGGAAGTATTGGTCACACAGCCAGTCCGCATTTCAAATGCCACATTTTTCTTTTTCCGGTCTGCATGCTTTTGTCCTTCCCTCCAATGCTACCTCAGCTAGATATGTTGTACTCTCACTTAAACACTAATTACATTATCAGTAGTTCTGCTTTTGTTGCTAGACAAGCCAAGCTTTAGGAAAAGCAATTTGCAATTAAGGGGCTGTCTTTCTCTTTGATTGCTTTTAAAAAATGTACTTAAAATGTGCTTTAGAACTTGCAAGGTATTTAAATTTTACACACTAGTTTAGGAAGCTGGTGTTTCTCCACTTTTCCCAGTGACCATGATATAATATCCCTAACATCATATTCACAAAACAATGTAAACTCTACGACAGGGTGAGTCAGGAGATCCTGACCCCTTTGGCTTCCCTGCTAATGCTCCAATACCTTTGTATGTCTGGTTTACATTGTAAATGAAGATAGACTCTGAATATATGTACATAGTAGTTGCATCTGCATGCCATGCTGAACCATGGCTTATATTAATCTAGTTAATTAAAATGAAAGTAAAACCATGTCAAACCATAGCTTGCTTTCTCAACATTTTAAAACCTTGATTAACCACTGTCCTTTACTGTCATGTAAACAAGTGGAAAACTGCCATATTTGCATTGCCATGGTTTATATTAGCCATAATTTAGTGCTTCAGTAATGCACTGCCTTGAAGATAATAAAACAGGCCACAGTTTCTTAAACCATTTCTGGCATGGTTCTCTTCCACCCCTTCTGTCAGCTATCATTGCTGGAGGTCGGGGGGGGGGGGGGGAAGGTAGGGAACAGGGAGAAGTCATGATTCTGGGTCCAAGCATGTACATGGACAAGCCATGGTTTAAACAAACTTAATTTCCTAAGCCAAAACAAACCATGGTTTCTTTCTAATAGTGGTTTATCACATGTTTGGACACAATAGTAAGACAGAATTCAACAAATTCAAAGAACCCTAGCGTGGCTTGGCTATGTGGGATGGGAAATTCTGAGATATGTAGTTCAAAAAACTACCTTTCTAAGCTCTGAATATTATACATTAACAAACCCCCATGTCAGTGTCCACTCTGTGTTTCTTAAACTGCTAAAAAAACACCTTTAAGGTTGGCACATAGTTGCAAGAAGCAACAGATACAGAGGCAAGTGGAGCCCCTCTGTCATCATAAGGCATGTTATGGATGGACCACGCCACTCCTTATTGACCCACACTGGATTTGGGGGATTTATTATTGGCCTTGATTATTGGGTTTTGGGGGCTTATTATTGGCCTTGCCACCCCAGCCTGGTTTAAGATGAGCTGTTAGTTTGGTGGTTACTTTTATAATTCACTGCTTGGCTTTTAATGCATGGTTTTGGAGGAACCAGTGATGCCCTCTTGTAGTTCTCATGAGTTCCAGTGTTCCATTTAGTCCACAGATTTTTGCACAGCAGCAGCGAATATCAACAGCAAGCTACAGTCACATAATTGCACATGAAAACCTTTGCTGTAGAAGAAATGGTTGGTTCCGGAGCAAGGAGAAGTAGGAAGAAGAGCAGGGTTCTGAGGAGGGAAAGAGCAAATCCTAAAAGCTTCTGAGAAATGTTAGCCTTCATAACAGAACATTAAGTGCCACAATGGTTAAACAGATCTCCAAAGCTGCAATGCACACGCTCATTCTGCACAAATGTTCTGCTCTTATTTCCCATACCAGGGAATTTGCTCCTCCAGAGCAGACAAGTCAGGGTCTTCTGCTCTCAGGCAGGTCTGCCTTTTCTTTGTTCTCAGCCCCTTTTATCTCCCTCGCAACTAAAATCTAGATCATCAATTTGGAGCCTCTGGGCAAAAATCTATGCTCTTCTTTTGCTTTATGTTATTGCAGAAAGTGTCACATACATCGCTGGTGCTACGTAAGGAACGGGAAACAACTTCAAAGGAGGTTGCAGTCATTATTGGCTCCCAAATGCCACAAAAACGAATTTGTAAGCCGAGTTGGGAAACACCATTTCTTTCTGAAAACCTTACATACACAGCACCCACACTGATACCCTTGGTATTCCTGGCTAGCTTGTTTACATTTTTGCTGCAAATCAATAGAGCTGACACAGAGAAGTCCTAACTGCATATCCTGACAGATCATCTGTGCTGGCTGAGATCCGTATAAATGCAGTAGTCGAAAGTCTGAAAATGTGAGCAGGGAGGGAGGAAGGCACTGTCAACTACACAACTGTCAAAATAGTAACTCAACGCAGACAAGCCTCCAAATCACAGCTCAGAGGAGTTTTAGGCATTCTCATTTCCGTTACGAATTTCTCACTATTCTATAGCAAGTTTGTATCAGCAGCACATGATGACGAATCCTTCCATTCTCTTGCCTTGCCTCTCTTTCTGTTTCCAGTTTGGCAGTAACCAATTTGCCATGATGGCTCCTTTCAAGTAAGTTTAGAGCAAGTCTTGAACTAATCCTAGTTCAAAGGTAATGGTGGCTTGTCCCTTAGGACAAGTGGGGCTCTGCCCCCTCTCAGGGTCAGGCACCCCCAACCATACCACTCCTGCCTGTTTCTTTACCAGAGTCTCTCTCTCTGTGTGCGCGCACATGCGTCTATAGATGACTATGGATGACTATCTTTGTACCTAGTGTGTGTATGAGAAGAGAAGATGGCCATGTGTGTGTGCTTGCATGCAGTTGTGTGCTGACTTCTGTCTCCTCCTGTACCCGCCATTGTTTTTTTGTATGTGTGTCTTCAACCCGCCAGCTGCAATGGGCACTATCCAACACTGTTTGGAGAGCTAACTAGTTGGCAAGTGCCCAGCTATTTACAGTGCACCACACTCACACCATGGAAATGATGGCTGAGGGATTCATTCTAGGAGCTGGAGCCCTAAAATATATATCAACCATGACTACTGTTAAATCACTTGCTATTCCTCCAAACCATGATTTAGAGAAATATTTGAAGTCAGTCATTTTCTATTGGCTCCACAACATTTTCGCAAAGCGAAAATAAAGGATATTCAAGTAAGGGACACTTTTTCCACCTAAAGTCAACTTTAAAAGAAATAGTACTGTTAAAATGAAGCCTAAAACCTTTCCTTCCCCTGAAATCAAAAATAAATATATTTGCAGCAAGAGTCCTGATAAGGGCAGGAGGAAATGTAGCACCACCATATCACTTAGGCAGAAACACTGATGCAAGAGGTTCCATGTTTCCTGCCGAAGCCTATATATATCACTAAGCTAGCGGTCTGTCTATCTGTTACTGGAAGGTTCCTCATGTCGAACACAGCATCTTGTTCTACTCTTAGAAAACTTCAGCTAAAATGGATTTATTGGTGAAACAATGGAAAAAGAAGTGACTAAAAGACATGAGATTAAGTTGAAAGCCTTAGCAAAATGAAAGGTGGGGAGGGGCAAAAAAAGTTATTGTTGTTACTTCTGCTAATTAACAACATACAGCTTTTAGTGTGACCCTTAATCTCCAGTGGATACAAATGTAGGACAATTCTGCTATTTTTTCCCTTCCTTTAAAATCCTCAAGGAAAATCAACTCGACATATCAGGGAAAAATTCTGCTTGATACATTCCTTCTCATAGCTGATGGCAAACTTACACAAGAATAGAGTTAAACTGTGAATAATGCACTCCCCCCTCCCAAATCTCATACTTTTGTCAGCTTCACTTTGATCCTATGGTGACATTCTTACATCTACTATAATGTTATTAGCAGTTTGCCAGTTTTACCCCTTCCTTTAGATGAGATGAAGAGCCTGGAACATATTATAACCTCATCCCCCAAAACCCATTGGCTCCATCTCTTTTCCCTGTCATTGAACCTAGTTTTACTTTATGAAATTTCATAAATCATCAGCAAGAAAGCTAAAACCATGAAAAAAATTCTAAATTGAAAACAGATAATAAATTATCTAACACCTCAATGTCAGGAAATTCACTCTTTCCTTTCCTCTGTAATATTCTAACAATTTCCTAGACAATCAGGAATCTTGGAAGTCAAATCTGTTACGAGAATCCAAACCACTAGGCATCACAACTCCTTCACCTGCATCTGAGTCTGGCCTCTCAAGCTTTTGCAACTGGAGCTGCAGCAGTGCTTACCATCTGTTGGATTCGGTGAAATGTTTTCCCATGGAAACTGAAAGCCTGTTCAAACAAGACTTTGTCTTCAACTGTCCATTCATCTGGGAAAGGGGTGAAGTTAGGTAGATCCGCCAGAGATTTCTCAATGTTATGTTTATGCCAAAAGAGCATCCCAAGGGCCTGGAGGAAGGAAGGTGGAAGAAATGGTAACACGGATTAATGATAATTTTAAAATAGATCAACAGTCTAATCCTGTAGTAATCCTGATACTTCTCATGAAGGTAGGGCCCAACCTGGTTCAGCTCCATTTAATTGTGTTTGTTTGTTTGTTTTATGATTTTGTGATTGTATCCATTTTGTTTTTGTTTTGCTATGTTCCACTGGCTTTTATCATACTGTAAACCTCCCAGAATAGTGCTGTGCACTAATGGGGCAGTATAGAAATGAAATGAAACAAACTTTATATCCCTAGGCCTAAACTGCAGCTCTATAACTAGGTTTCAGGGCAAGGATAGACAACATCCTTAGTCCAAGGTCCTTGCTGGGTTGTTGGGTTTTTTTTGGGGGGGGGGGGGGGAGGCTTTGTTTTGCTTTTGTTTCAGTTCTGTCCCCAAAAGCAAAGCATATTGCTTCTATATCACCCCATAGCACCTAAAGCACTCTCTGTGCAGTTTACAATTTAATTATGCTGGCTACACATTGCCGCCCCACCCGCCAGCAAGCTGGGGATTCCGTTCACCAACCTTGGAAGGCCAGGCTTTGTGCTCCACTGGTATAGAAAAGGATTCCAGCTTGGTATTTAGATGGATAATCCTCTGTTGGGACTATGCATGGGTAATATATGGCCTGAAGCCTCGTGGGCTCTTTTTTGCCTATTTTTGCAGTTCTGGCCACCAACATTTAGTGGGTGGAGTAGCAAAATATACCATGATTGTCCCATGATTAAGGTATTTTAATGTATTTACTGCATTTCTTTGCTGCTGTGCAGTCTAAATTTGGCCGCTTTTAGTAGTGTTGCCCAAATGGGAATGGAGCTTCAAATGTGGTGTTGGGAGGGTGAAGGATCAGCAAAGTTGCCCACCCCTGTTTTAGATATGAGGAGCAGAAATATTTGCTAACAAGTAACACAGCCTGATCCAAGTGAGTAGCAGAAACATTAGTTCTTGTTAATGTATTAAGAACTTTAACTATTAAGGCTTTTGCAACATTCTACTTTATACTAAAAATAACTTTGCTTTTATTTATAATAACATAAAATAATGATGTTGCAATAAAAAAGAAAAAAAATCCCTGCTACTAATTTTTGCTGCTACAAAACCCAAATTGAATGTATACTATTTTTTAATGCTTTGTTTGAAGCATATTTATCCATCATAGACAGCTGATAAAGCAAGATTCCCTAAATACTGCAAACTCTAGACCAGGGGTGTCCAACCTTTCACCTTCCCTGGGCCACATTAGAAGATGAAAATTTGGTTTGGGCCGCACATTAAATAAAATATTTGGTTTGGGCCGCACCTATTGATGGGGACAGCGCAATGCAGTCACGCAGCCCCCCCTCCCCTCCCCTCCCGCTCCTTCCTTCCTTCCCTCTCTCCCCCCCCACCTCTCTCTCTCTCTCCCTCCCTCCCTTCCTTCCGAACTCCCTCCCTTTGCACTACAAGATGTGGCCTCTCGGAGCTAATATAATGGATGGGGTGGGTGAAGCGCGCTGGCGTCACCGTTGTGACCTGCCCCGGCCGCATTCCGACCGCAAGCGCCGGCAGTGTAACTTGAAACTTTGGAATTTCTTTAAAAATAAAAAATTGCACTGGGCCGCATTACGAGCCGACCTGGGCTGCATGCGGCCCATGGGCCGTGGGTTGGACAAGCCTGCTCTAGACGGATAAGACTCAGCAAAGGCCAAATTTGTAAATATTTTTTCTAAGAAATGCCACTCAACTTCACCGTGTTGGTGTGTGTGTGTGTGTGTGTGTGTGTGTGTGTGTGTGTGTGTGTGTGTGTGTGTGTGTGTGTGTGTGTGTGTGTGTTTAAGAAAGACGTCCCAAAGGATGTCCACTTTTGAAGTGAAGTCACCAGACTTTTCACAGGGGAAGTTGACTCCATCATGGTTGAGCTTCTGGCAGGCCGTCAGAATGATGTTCTCCAAAAGGCCTTTATTCTTTCAAACAGCTCTTAACAACAGCTTTTAAAATGGTTTCAGGACTGGGTGTGTTTTAAACGGTCTTATTTGTTTCAGTGTACCTCACTTTGGAGCTTATAAATAAATAGCTGTAATAAATAAATAAATAAATGATATCTAAAAATCCTAATAGTTAAAGCTTTTATCTAGCACAATTGTATGTTCTGTAGCACAGAAAAGCCCCATTATCAGAGGAACTTAAGCAGAAGGAAATGTTGGGTTTGGGGGGGTTTTTTACATTTATGATGGACTCCAAGTTAACCAGTGGCTGGGAATTCTGAGAGCTTTAATTAACCTACTACTGTAATAACAGAAAGGTGGAAGCTTCTGAAGTAAAAGTATTATCTTGAAGAATCCCAGAAGAAGCGTCCATCAGTTCAGATGTTTCTGCGTTGTATATAGATTTTACATCTGCCAGAGTAAACCTTTCACACAAACCATTCAAAGCGAAAGTACTAACTTTGACACCGGGTTTTCCCTCTCCATCACCCTTGTTTTGCTATGCAAAAGAAAAAAATTCTCTTTCTGGGTGGAAGGTTATCACTTCAGACTTCTTTGCCATTCCGTATCTTCAAACACAGGGGTGACCCTGTGGCTCTGATTCACGTTATTACACACCCACTGCTGAACCACGAGGACTTTGCCTTCTTGGAATTCCCCTAAACATGGTGAGAAGAAATTCTCCCAGTCTCCAAGGCCCGCCGGTAGAATGGCGTTTTTAAACTTCTGCAACATATTCTTTGCACCACCTTCAGTTCTTAAGTTCTTATTTCTCACATCAGTCTCAGTTTCTTATGACACACTTCTCCAACCAGAAATGAATGGTTGAGTACACAAAAATATGTAGACGTATTTGAAGGCTCTTTCCCTGCCATCCATACCTGTAATTACAAATAGTCTTGTGGCACCTTAAAGACTAACAAGTTTTATTATGCCTAAGCTTTTCTTAGACTCTAGCTCACCTCCTCAGAGGCAAGACCAAACGGCCTACAGTTTATGAACTCTTTTGGAGGTTAAAATGTGTTCATCTTTAACACAATCAGCCACAATATATGGTGTTAGGATCACAATGGAGAACATTTTTGAAGCAGAGAGGTGTCTTTGTTCATTAGAAAGTGGGCTGAAGGCCACATATGAATGGGACCCTGGAGTCAAATCCAGATGCTCCTGACAATAGTCTTTCAATCTGTCCTTCATCCCCTTTTTCTCTCATACACATATGTAAACACACACAAGCAAGCCTCCCATTGATCCACCTATCCAAATCTAATCTCTTAATCTTCCCACAGACAGAGAGACAGATCTATTGTCCACTTTCTCTGGTGTTCTGTTTCTCAGCACTTCCTTTAGTTTAAGAGAAAAATGCCTTCGTCTCAAACATCTTTAATCTGCTACATCAAGGAGAAAGAGAAGAGGGGGAGAAGGGTGGGATTGCAGAGCACGGCACTTACAGCCCAGTTCCCACACCGCTCTAGACACCATGGGTCAGTGCATATACTTGGCTGCTAAATATTTCACAAAGGTGGAGGTAACTCCTGGGGGAAGCTCCCTAGAGGAGGGCCGGGGGCTGTATGCTGCTTGTAAGTCTCTGACTCCCCTAAAGATATTTCTTAAAAGATGCATCAATTTAATCTCATCCTTATATTTTGAGATGCAAAGAGGGGAAATGTTTACTTTCTTTCACACACACTCAAGCAGATCATGTCCTGTTCAAAAACTCTTCAATGGCAGGCATTAGAAAAGCTACAGAGAGACGCTTTTTATGCTGAATGCTTAAAAGGCCACTCCATGTTTCTTTAGCTGTTCCAGCCTACTAGAATCTGGAGCCATGCCTATCCAGAGACTTTGGCCTGCTTACTCTGCAAACCAGATCTGGTTAAAGGAAAGGTCTGTTTGAAAACTTTGATACCAAAGTTGTCGTAACAAAACCACAGAGTGTTTCTTTGCCTTCTCCTGGGTCCCTGAACAATCTTACAGTTCTACAGTAAATACAGCAGGGCATGCTCTTCTTGTTGGTTATTTGGAAGCAAACCCAATGCTTGTTTGTACAGGGAGACCTCTGGGGTTTATGCTTTCATTTAGCTAACATTCTGCTACTGGTGTATGGCTGTTACTGTCTGTTTCATTAGGGTCCCCCCCCCCCCCGAATTAACCAATTGCTGTTTGGTCTCTGTATGTACATGTTTTATTTTGACTTTAAGGTCACAAATCAGCTTAGCCTTACAGACTAAGCAGAAACACCAGAAAAATATCATAAATGTCAAAAAGAAGTAACTTACTAGGAAAAATTATCATGCTAAAAGCCGGAATGAGAACCTGATGACATACACTCTCTCTCATAGGCATACCTACCTATCTCACAATCATTTATTTTAAATGAAAACATTAAATTAAGAAACAGGGACAATGGCAGTGGGGAGAAGAGAGAAAAATGATATTGAATCCTTTAGTTACCTGTTCCATATTGTAGCCATGTTTCTCCTTTGCTATAGCAATGTATTCATCCACTGCAGGGAGAGGAACACAGAGAACAGCAAATTAGATCTTAGAACAGCAGCAGCAAAGACAGTGAAGACAACAGCTATGCTCTGATTATCAAAACTCAATTAAATGAGATGCAAATGCATTTTCTGTGCCTGAATGTAGCTACTTCTCTCCCCTTGGATACAGGTGGGGCAATGACGGTTAATGCTTCCCAAACAAACCACAACATCAGGTCAACATGAATCTTAGTTTATTTGGTAACCATTGATTACAATTCCCAGTTTGGAGTTAAGAGGAATTTATAGTTGACAGCACCCTCCTGGCTTGCTTCGCCACTCAAACAAAAATACTGCATGGTCCTGTGAACGATAGATTCCTCTTACCTCCAGACTGGGAACTGTGGCTGATGGCTTGTCCACATCTAGGCTTATTAAGCAGAGATTTGATTGTCCAATTGAATACAAACCAATATAGAAGTTATTAAAAGTACTACAGGCGTATCTCGGTTTACGAATTTAATGCGTTCTCCGGGATGTTACGTAATGTGAAAAATTCGTAAACCGAAACGTGGTTTGCCATAGGAACGGGGGCGGCGCTATAAACCTCCAGGCACAATGCATCCTGGGGAAACTTGCGAAAAAAAAATCGTAAACCGAGGCATTATTTTCAATGGATTTTCCTTCGTAAACTGAAAATTACGTTAACCGAGGTGTTTGTAAACTGAGGTACAACTGTATTATTATATTATTCTGGTCCAGTAATCTTATGAAGTTGGTACTGAAAGAAAATATACTATGGCTGAAATCCTGTGGCTTAGTGTAGTACACTGCACTAGAGTAGACTCACTAGCAAATGACTAGGCTAAAGTAAAGTAAAGCAGAAGGAGGAATGGTGCAACACAAGACCATTTCAGGTAAAAAAAGCCTCATGGGTGTTCCAAGGGAGACAAAATAATCACAGACAGCTCAGTCCAAAGTGGTTACTTTTATTTTACCCACTTACATGTCTCCAACCCACAGATATATTCACCATCAAGACATTCAAGGTGGCTCACAGATGTTTTAACAGAGATGAATCAGTATGAGAACAACAAAGAAGGAAGGACAGATTGAAACAGGGTGGGAAGCAGCTTCCTACCTGGGAATTTCAAAATGTCACTTTTTAGACCACAACTCTCAAAATCACCCCAACAACACAGGCACTAGTCGTACTGGCTAGAGGTTTCGGAGAATTATACTCCAAAAAAACAACTTCTTGAAAAGCCTCCAGAATCTGCTCCAAAAGGCCCTTAATATGTATTAGCTGACCTCCAACTTTCACCACCCACTCTTTCTCAGGTACAGTAATTCTATCATTAACCGGCTTTTAACATAAAGCTTAAAAACCCATCATTTCAGAATTATTCCCCACCACCACCACCAAGCACTGGAGATCTATTTTTAAAAGGAGCAGAGATGTAAGCTCTCTCTTACAAATTAGCCTCTTAGTGTCCTGGTGTCCTTAGCAATTAAAGGCAGCATTGTGAAAGGACCATTAAGGCCTGCCTTGAAGTTGTCAATGTAATTCCAGGGATAGCGGTAACTTTGCAAGGAATATGAATGACCCAACATTTTGCAAAGTCCCATTTCTGGACTACAGCTATTTGAATTTTGCCCTGACTGTGCTGGAGGTGTCAATGATTTCCTTAACCTTGGCTTGATCATCAATCCAAATGGAAACTGCAGTCAAGAAATTAGAAGAAAACAGACTTGGAAGGGCAGCTGTCAAAGAGCTAGAAAAGATCCTTACAGGGAAGGATGTATCATTGGAGACCATGGAGAAAAGCTTCCATATTGTGGTATTCCCTGTCACTATGTATAGATTTGGAAAGGGGACAATACAGAAACAGAAAAATGGGGGTGGAGGAAGAAAAACAGTCTGAAATATGTTCCTTTGACATGTGGCGTTAGAGGAGAGCTTTCAGGGTACCATGGGCCACTATAAAATTAAATAAGTATGTTTCAGATCAAATCGAGCCTGAACTTTCTCTAGAAGAGAAGGTGACTAAACTGGGACTATCATACTTTCATATCATGAAAAGACAAGACTCACTAGAAAAGACAAGAGTATTAGGAAAAGTTGAAGGCAGTAGGAAGAAAGGAAGATCTATCATGAGATGGATTGACTCAATAAAGGAAGCCATGTTTCTTAGTCTATAAGAACTGAGTGCAAGGCTGCAAGGACAGGATGTTTTGGACTACATTAATTCATAGGGCCGCTTTACGTCAGAAGCAACTTTGATAGTATCTAAAAAGAGCATAACAATAGAAGGCCTTTGAGCGACAACAAGTCAAGTCTCATTCTCTCTAAAAAAAAATGCCTACACTGCCTAAGCTAGACTAAATACCACACCATGGGTGCAAGTTTAAATTGAAAATGTGAATAAAGTATCTACATAGCAATGAAACATCTTTCCAAAACCAAAACACAACATAACCTCAGGAGGGAAGAGGGGGCTGTGATCTATTGTTTCATTAACTGGAGAAATTATTGATGGTGGATGAGACCGTTTTGTTCAACCTGCTTGGCATTCCACAAGCAAACTCCGTCCATCTAGCAGCTATCTCTGCGCTTGTTGCTGCTTTAGGTTTCATGAATAAAATGAGCACCTCTTGCTCTTGAATAACCTTTTTCCTTTGAAACAGAAGGGGAGACAAGAGGTAGAGGAGGCATATTCTGCACACCATGGAGAGAGTGTTTAACGTATCTGATGATTAATGCACACAGGAGTATTTGGGCTGTTCATTTCTTCTCATAAGCTGATGCTGGTTTACATTGATTGATTTGATTTGATTTATATACCACCCCTTTAAGGCAAGGCACTATTTTGGGTGGTTTACAGCAATAAATCAAAATGTATACAAGTAAACTATAAATAATAAGATTAAAACATTCACACGACAAAAACAAGTGGCGCCAAAGGCAAATTCTCTATGTGACAGCAGGATAGGAGGCGTAACATCAAACAGGGTCAGTGTTGAAAGCCTCCCTGAAAAGCAGCATTTCAAGTTTTTATTTATTTATTATTATTTATTAAATTTATACCCCGCCCATTTAGACCCAGGGAGGGGGCCGGCCATAGCTCCACCAGGAACTGGTTCCACAATGTCGGTGCCACTGTGAAGAAGGCCTGACCTCTTGTGGATGGCTTCCGGGTCTCCTTCAGGGTGGCTACCCAGAGGAGCATAGCCTGGGAGGATCTGGTGGGTTGGGCAAATGACATTGAGGAGAGACGCTCCAACAAGTAGCATGGTCCCAAACTGTGACCATGCTTTATACATAAACATCAAAACCTTTAACCTGATTCAGGACACAACGGGTAACCAGTGGAGGCAAGCCAGAACTGGGGAGATGTGATCAAAAGTGCTCATACCAGCCACCAGTCTGGCTGCCGCATCCTGGACCTGCTGTAATCTCCAGGTCAGCCTCAAGAGAAGCCCCACATAGACCGCATTATAGTAGTTGATCCAAGAAATGACCACTGCATGCACTAAAGTCTTGAGTGAACCCTCGTCTAGATAGGGGTGGAGTTGGGCAGTAAGCTTCAGCTGGTTGAAAGCAGATCTGGACATGCCTGCAATCTGGGAGTCCCAAGAACAAACTCAGTCCAGAAGAACACCCAAGTTACAAATTTGGTCCTGATATGCCTTGATGGAACATGATGCAGCCCACACTCATATATATACATAACCAGGTGGAATTTTGGATTTGGGTCCACCATGGAAGAAACCTTGCTCTTTCCTGCAGCTGACAGTTCTCCTGGGAGACTCTTTTTGCCTCCCTGTGGAAGGCATTCTGTGGATTGCCTTTGTGGATGGATCATCTTTCACCTTGTCTTGTTCTTTAGATAAGGCTTTCCCAATTTGGTGTCTTCCAAATATGTTGAACCTCAATTCCTATTGGCCCTCGTTTGTGGGATGTGTAGACCAACTATCTGGAGGTTGATGGGGCCCCCTGAATTCCTAATATGGCATAATAACTATTGTGCTGGCTCCATCTGCCCATCATCATTAGTCCATCAGAAGTAGGGTGTAATCTCAGGATTTGGTCCTAGGCCCAGTGTCTTTCAACATCTGTGTAAATTACTTGAGTGAAGAAGTACAGGAGAGCTCATCAAATCTGACCTCAAAATTAATACCTCAGGGAATAGAGATTCAAGTCAACCATAACAAATTGCAGAACTCGGCCAAAGAAACCAAAATGATTCTCAGTAGGGATCAGTGTAAAATTTTAAATTTAAGCAAGAACACACATAACGCAAAGTACTTTAGAGGCAGGTTCCCAAATCAGAAGTTGAGCAGATACTATGGACTTTACATGCGTAAAGAGTGGCTATTTCCTGCAGAACTTGGAAATGTTACCTTTTTGTATTTTAATTCCCCAAGTTTCATGCTTTCCTCAGGATTCTGTGAATTGTAGTCATCCCTCCCACAACTCTCCCCTCAAAATACCTCTTCCACAATCAAGCCATTCTTCTATACTTTTTATTTCTTAAGGGCACACAGACACACCCATCACACTCTATGGATGGTGGCAGGCATGTGTGCCTCAATATACAGAGCAGATTTCCACATTTAGGAACATGTGAACTGACTCTCAATGGTTGTCTGAACTCATTTATTAGGGTTACGCTAAGAAGGAACATCTTTTTCCACTCTGATCTTTTAAACTCATTACATTAACTATGAAAGATTGAAAGCCTAAGTAATCATCAACAATTGAGAGCCATTAAAGGATAATCAGTAATTTTTCATAGAAACAAGTTGCCACAATTTTTAAAACCTATTATCCACTGAAAATGCTAATGAGAGAACCAGCTGCATAAAGGCCAATTTCCAAAATGGAAGTTCTATTAAAACGAAAACAGCCCGTGGCAACCTTACACATAAGGTTTGCCCAACTTGCTGCAGGGAATTGGACCTAATTGGCAAGGTACCTGGTCACATGCCTGATTGCACAACTGAAATATATCTCAGCACCTTATCAATCAGTTGCGATTAGCCACAAGAAGTTCTGCAGACCTTTTGCAAACACAAGTAGGATTTTGGCCAACCCTGCCTCGCCCTTTCTTCTAGTTTCTCAATTGTTTCTCTATCATGTGATGAAACAAGATGATGGGCTTTTTTTTCCTTTCATCAAACTGGTTTGGAAAAATTAATTATTTGGGCTGGGTGGGGGATTCAGGGAGCACTAGCTAGAAAAGTAATTTTTAAAACTCTACGGTCAACCTATCTGTCCTGTAGCAAAAAGCAGACACACAGCTAAGCACTGATCTGTGATGACTCCACATGCTGGTGGTGAAGGATTCTGGGAGTTGCAGTCCAAGAACCTCAGGGTCGCCCAAGGATGGGAACCACTGGTTTAGAACAACCCCCTCTCCTGTTCTTCCCATATAATGATGATACTTTCCAAACATCTTTTCCTCATACTACTGAACAGGCCATTCCCATGCTGGGTTCCTTCAGACATTATTCATTTATTTAAGATATTTTTACCCTGCCTTTCTCCTTAAAAAGGACCCAAGGTGGCTTAAATCATTAAAATACAGTATTTAATGTTAACAATGGTGAGTATACAAATACAAAAGGCTCAAATTCCATATGAAAAAACATAAGCAATACTAAAACACTTTCAAACCAGAAAGGTACAACAATCCATTTAAAACCCCACTCAGGCACCCGGACACTGAGGGAAAGCCTGCCTAAAGAGAAAAATCTTTCCCTGCTTGCGGAAGGAGAGCAAAGATGGGGCCAGCCTGGCCTCCTGTGGGAGGGAGTTCCACAGTCTGGGAGCAGCCACAGAGAAGGCCCTCTCCCATGTCCCCACAAAATGCACCTGTGAAGTTGGCGGGACCGAGAGAAAGGCCTCTCCTGATCATCTTATCACTCAAGCAGGTTCATAAAAGGAGATACGGTCCTTGAGATAACTTGGGCCCAAGCCATTTAGGGCTTTATAGGTTAGAACCAGCACTTTGAATTCAGCTCAGAAACAGATCAGCATCCAATGGAGCTGCTGTAACCTAACCACAAGTCTCTGTAAATTATGCTGGAATAAAAATGCAACAGGATTTTGGCAATTAATATGCTACAACAACACGGCATATTACCTGTTCACAGTTCCAGATAGTCTGTTCCATTTCTCCCTACTATCACCAATTTTATGTTCTCGGTTGCCAACAATGAGTATTGCACGGCTACCAAATGATTTAGTACTCATAGGGCTCTCTGGAAGGCTTCTTCCCCCTTACTTGTTTTCTTTTCCATCCTACAGTTTATCTCGTATTTTTTCTGCAACCTTCAGGGTTCTCTCCACTAGGCAGCACAACAATGGTCCAAAGGCTATCTTATTTTTCTTTTCGTAGTCAGATCACTTTATGTTGAGATTTAGTGATTGCTGTCCTGTATACAGGTAGGGTAGCTTGTAGCTTGGCCCATTCTCAAGAGGCTGGTGAATTCCAATAGATTCCAGGGGTCCCTAGGAGCTTTCTTGATGGATGTGGCTGGTGCATCTATTCAGCCCTTGGTCAATAAGGGAAGACCTTTCCTGTTCAGCAGAGGAGTGTTGAAGCTGGGACACTTCACACACAAATACAACCAAACGCTAGGTGACCGTGTTGCATGGGGTCCACTGGAACGTTTCTAAGTGGTTTGAGGCTCTTTAAAACCTAGCCCTCATAGAAAGGGAGGCAAGCCCTTGCTGACTACAACATGTTTATATGTTACTCTGATGGCAGCTTATAACTCAGACTGCAGTTAGTCCAGGTCAGCCCATGGAAGTGGCCAGAAAATTGCTGAGTCTTATACTGTGAGGATGTCTATGGATGTGGACAATGACTGGAGTTAGATCTGTTTGGTCAGGTCACACTCAACCTTCTTGGCTGATCTGGCAAGGAGATGGCTAAACCTCATTTTAAGAGAGGAAGTGATCCTTAATCTCCTTTAGAAAGGACTGTAGTCAAGGTTCCCTCTAAGGTGTGTGGCTGGGAGAGTGATCATGACTCCGCCCCCTTCGCACAGTGTTCCTCCTCCTCTGCACACCCACAGCTATTGTTTCCAGCCCCTTTGGTTCTGGTCACGACAGAACCCCACGCAAGGGGGGGGGCAAAGTCGCGCGCAGGAGGGGTGGAGCTCTGCCCAGCGGAGCTGATCATTAGAGAGAACGTTAGCTGTCATGTAACCTCTCCTAAATAAATCTTCCAGTGATCCAGAAGATCTAAATATCTGTACACCACGAGCAAATTTTCCCATCTTCGACAAGATCTCAAGCTTGTGGTGTTTGAGCGCATCTTGTCTCTCTTGGGTGAGACTAATTTTCCAAGTCCATTTCAGATGGGACTTGGTCCAGGTCTGGGAACTGAAATAGCTTTGGCTGCCCTGTGGGATTTCCTCCCTTGGAGAAAATATAGGAGATGGTGATCTTACTGATTTTCCTTGGCCCACTAACAGCCCTCATTGACCAGTGATAATTGCATCCTTCTTGTGGCACTTCTTTGTGGCAACTTCCAGTCTCACTACTCCCAGATGTTGTTGCTACTCATTCCACATCAGTTTCGCTTCAGCGTCATGCAAAGTCCTGTCACCAGTTACCTCGGGAGGTGGCGAGCATTCAAGAGAAATTTAGACAACCACCTGGCAGATATCCTTTGATTTGGATTCCTGCACTGAGCAGGGGGGTTGGACTCGATGGCCTTATTGGCCCCTTCCGACCCCATTATTCAATGGTATCTCCCAACCTGTTTAACACAGGCATGCTACGACTGAGCAAAGTCTTTTGAAGATTTAGAGTGGATAGTCATGGGGATGCCAGACTGCTCTGTTTTTCCTTCTCTCTCAAGCTCACTCTGACTCTGTAGGATACTGGGTTGGTTTCCAAAATGGCTGACAAAGGCCAACAAACCAGTGCTCAGTCCAGACAAGATAGAGGCCCTTCCAGTGGATTGTTCCTCAGTCTGGTTAGAGACAATTCAGCCAATGCAGAAGAGGGTTGCTCTCCCCACCTCCCTGAAAAATCAAGGATGCTATCTGAGGATGTGCCAAGCTCCATCTCTACCCTTAGTGGCCCAAGAGGTCTCAGTGGCACAGAATGTCTTTTACCAGCTTTGGCCCATGCGTTAGCAACCAGTCTATCTTAAGCTGAGTAACTGATTGCAATGATTTATCTGCTAATGTCCCATTTGGATGTTATCTGGTGCAACCTTTAAGGACAACTAAGAAATCTCAGCTCGTGCAAAACAAAACTGCATGAATGTTTATAATTAACATTATGACTTCACTGTGCTGTTATTTTCTTACCCCACTGGCTTCCAGTTCATTTCTTGGACTGGTTTAAAACACTAATTCTACTCATGCCATAAAATCTTCTCCTCTGGGGGTCTTTTCCATGGTTCCTCTTGAGCAGAAGCTGCCAGGGTGGCAATAAAATGCAGTTGAAATTTTCAGTCAAACATTTGGATGTTACCCAAATTCTTGAATGCTCTTCCTATGAAAGCTTGGTTGGTGCCAACACTATGGTCTTCTCTTTTTTTGACACTAGGCTAAGCCTTTCTCCTCCTCCTGGGCTTTATAAGATCCATTTTTTCCTTGTGGTCTGCTTTTAGCTCTTAGGACCCATGCTGAATTTTACTGTGCTGAATTTCATTAGCTTATTTCATGGTTTTAGCTCTTAGGATCCATGCTGAATTTTACTGTGCTGTGCTCCTATGGGCTTTTACGTGATTGCTAGACGTTAAATGATCTATTGTGGGTTTTTTTTTTTACTGTACTGTTACAATACTTCTAACATGACTATATATAATGCCTGGAAAAACAACTAACATTATGACATGCCTTTATACATTTTATACGTCTATCAAATGAAAACAAGTAATTTCCTAACCTTCTAATTACCGGGCAACTCAATGCCAATAACATTCATCATTTCCATCAAGACTGAGGAAACCGTCTCTCTCCAGAGTCTCCCCCCCTCCCCTTTCCCAGCTGCAGGTCTTCAAATCTTCCTTCCCAGCCGTTCCGTCAGCCAGGCTTGCTGCAGTTTCTGTGCAGAAGGACCAAGAGACCACTCCCCACATTATATTGTTAAGACAAAAGGGTCCATAAACAACCAAGCACGGAGAAAGAACAAGAAATCCTAAAGTAAAAGCCACCCGGGCAGCCTTAATTCACTGTTACGTGACAAGGTGCCGCAAGGATGCTCTGAACACCTTGTCTCTTACGTGCCAAAATGCACCGAGAAAGAACAGGGTGACTCGAGGACACAGCAGCAGTTCTGACAGCATCTCCGTATTTAGTATGCGCGCTGCAGGTTCTAGTACTGATGACACAACGAGAGACTTAAAACAGAAGATATCTCATTTTTTGTTCCTTCCACCTTCCCAAAAATCCATTATCTTGCAGAAAGACCAGGAGCCGATTGCTTGCATACAAATCTGAAACCATCATCAAGATCCAGAACAGGATGACAGCCTAAAACAAATACCCAGAGCAGCCTTCACCTTTGCTGTAGTGATTGCAGTAGCCCCGGCCGGCTGGGTTCTGAGCCCATTTGTAAAGCAATGCTGCCACCTTGTGGCCATCATGCACACCTCTTGCTTGAAAAGTCGCAGTGAGGATGGAGGCCAAAACTACAGGAGTACAGATTTGGGGTTTTGGATTACTGTTGTTGTCCAGAAACACAAATTTGCACACCATTAGCCAAAACCAAGTCAGTTAAAAAGTTTAATTCACACCGCTAGCCCATAATTTCTGTTGCAAAAGACAAGAGTTCCAAATGTCCCAGCTCCCAGTCAATCTGCATAGCACCCGAAGCTAGCCAGTTATTTTGGTACACGAGGAGCAAGCACTCACGGGAGAAAATCCACAGCCACCTCTCTCTGCTTCTTGTCAGTGAAGATACAACGCTGTTGTCTTTTTTGTGACATCCAAAATCCATTACCTAAGCCAGCCACCTCCTTCTGCCTACTGTCAGAACAGCCCTGGCAAATCCAGGCTGCACAAAATTTGAGTTGTCAAGGCTAAATAAACCAACGACCCTATCTGTGGCTTGTTGACTTCTGGACAACTTGTTGGCTTATGATGCCTCCAGTGGGTAGGAAAAATAAGAGGCTTTCTTTAGCCTCTGACTCTTTGGACGGAATTTGGCTCTAATGGGTAACAGTTGCAGAGAACTGTAATCTAATGATGTGATTGTACACAAAATTAATTAATTAATTTGTTTGCAATTTCAGAATCTGTTGGTTAATTCTTAGTGATTTATGAAATGATTGGGGTAGACAGGATACCAATTTTCTTCTTAAAAAACAGAAAGTTGGCAAGGTATGGCCCTGAGGCGGTGGGTTGCCCCCAAATCTTCTTGCAAAAGAAGGAAAATTGCCAGTCCAGAAAGCTTCTATTAGCAGTGATTCATCTTTAAATTAGGTTGCATGGGTGCCATTCATCATTAAACACCCCATAAAACTTATTTTCTAAAACTGGAAGTGGACCTCTAGCGACTTCTGCTTTCCTTTGTTAGCAGTTTGGGAGATGCCCAGAAGGGTCCTAGGTCAAAACCTGGTTCCAGGATCCACAGATGGTGCCTGCTCTTATCTTGGGACCAACCAATCTATCTTGGGAGGCCAAGATTCTAGTCCATCTTGTTTACATAGCATTCCTTATTTCCACTACTTATAAGAAAGGAAAAGATCATGATTAACCAACCCAGAAAACAGAGGAGATGAAAAGACATTTTTGTTTGTTTTTAAAGAGCATTATCCTTTAAATGATGGAAGCAGGTTTTTAGATAACAAAGGTTCAACAAAAGAAAGATCAATTTGTGGGTTGATATTTTCCTAGTCAGCTCTACTTCTTCTTTTTTCTTCTTTTGGTAGAAGGAAGGTGGTAAGTCAGCTAATGCAGCCTCCACTTTAATGAGATCAGTGAACTGTTCCCACTCATCAGGTTCCTACTGAAAAAAGTCCCTCAAGGAACTATGCAGTAAATGAAAACAGGTAGTACTTTAGATAACTATCAGGACTTGGAAAAATTCCTTTTAAAAATACCTATGACTCTCTTCTCCAGAATTCCCTACCAGCAGTGGCTGTGCCAGCTGAGGAATTTTAGAGAGTTGTCAGCTAAAAAAAATAACTTTTCAAAGTTCAGGCAGATAACACACTCACATGATGTAATAGAGGTAAGGTCTGTTAGCAGCCCAGTTTAACCTGGACAAAAGACTTGGAAAGTGAAAGGAAAGAGCCTTTCAAAGTAAAAATGCCAAATGAGGTTATTTTTGGTGTATTCTGTCCAAAACCTTTCAGCCACTGGGTTCCCCACCACCACCACCACATTTGAAGTGGCTTGGGATAAAGCTTTTCCTTTTCTTCTCATCACAGCATAAAAAGGTACAAACAATGGGGATAAATGTCCACTCCAACAAGTGGAGTACATAATCATTAGCTTCACATGTTCAGATATTGTAGGTGAAAACAAATACAAAGAGTTAAAAAAGACAAAAACGTGGTGGCACTTTAAAGACTCACTTTTATATTTTTTAATGTGAGCTTTCATGGACAAGGCCTCTTCATCAGACATAAGAGGAGATATAACATGGCAAATATTTATACATGGCATTGAAGTTGTGGTTGCTGGGTAACAAAGTCAGTGGGTGTTAAACATTGTGATGATAATGTCTTTGATATACAGGTCTAGTGAGTGCTGTAAGGAATGTGAAAACTTCTGTCATAGATTAACAATGGTAAAATAACAATGGTAAAGTGGCAAGTAACAATGATGTTAATCAGATGGGCTGTTTACAGTTGTTGATGAACCTTTCCCCCTACAAGCTGTTCTTTGTAATCAGTTGTAAAGTACGTGAATTACCCCAGACAATGGATGACAAGAACAGAGTAGAATCTGTTTTACCTTAGAAATTTCTAAGATAAATTGGTTAAGGGGGAGGAGGGAAATATCGGGGAGATGCAGTACAGTACAGTATTTGTAATGTTTTATCTTTTTTTTTTACTCTTTATTTTTATTTGTTTTCACCTATAATGCTTGCACAGACTAACACGGCTACCCCTTCTACAACTATGACTATGTTCAGATATTTGTGCTAAAAGGTACTCACTGGCTACCACCGTGCTGTGCTATCCTTTGTTCTCCAGGCGTCATCTGCCTTCTTGTATTACACAATTATCAGATTTGTTTAAGTATTTGTGATCCCTTTCAATTTTCTTTTAGCTGCCTTTTTATTTAAGTTTTTATTTGCTTTTATGGTGTATCATCATAATCATCATGTCATAAGTTGGATAGAGGGATAGCTGGGTAGAAATGAGGATAAAGGTAGAATAAGGTGAGATATGTATGCATAAGCAAATGTATAAACAAACATTTATATATTATTGCATATTGAACATGGCTGATTTGAAGCCAGCATCCTTTGGGGAAAGGAAAAAGAGAGAAAAGGGGACTCACTCAAAAAGATAACGCTGGGAAAAGCGGAAAGCAGCAAGAAAAGAAGAAACATGAGATGGATAGATACTCTAAAGGAAGCCAGTCTTAAACCGGTGGCCAACGACAGGCTTTCTTCAAGGTCACTAATTCATAGGGAGGCTATAAGCAGGAAACAACTTAACAGCACATAAAAACAACAACAAAAGCACAAATCCCTTGTCATGCAGGACTGCCTACGCAGCAGTCTAGACATAGGTATATAGGAAGATGCATAAAAATTGCATGCCAGGAGAAATGCAATCTTGCAATCTATAGTATCCCACTGGAGCAAGTGATGCAGCCATTTTGTTGAAGCTTTCCAGGTCTAAGCAGAGCCTGTGGCTAGACAATATATCACTTTTGAGTCCAACATATTTTGCATTAAATCCTGCAATTTCTGAAACTTATTTCTGAAACTTAAGCACATGACATGTTGTGTGTGTTAGTCACCTGCCCAGCTGCACATCTGACACACAACTGCGACCTTGTCAACTGGCAGCACTGAGCAGTGGCAACATCCACAATTTCACTTCCATGCACAGAAAAATAATGACAATAGGATTTTGGCCTAGGAGAAACATTTGCCTGGAATGAGCAGTTCAACGGGGGGAAAGACTGCTCAGGGAGACAGTGGGCTCACCTCTGAAGTGGTTGGCCCATTTGCCAGCAACGCTCTGGTTCAGGAATAGGCAAGACAGAGCCTACAAGCAGGCATGGGAAAAACTATGAAGCCCGTGTGTTTGGTGGGCACTGAGCAATATATGATCCATGTTGATTTTTGCAGTCCCTGCACAGGCCACCACCGGGGAAATCAGGGCTGTCTAGGGTACCTGAAGGACCATAGAATCATAGAAAAGAGAAGTTGGAAGGGGCCTACAAGGCCATCAAGTCCAACCTCCTGCTCAGTGCAGAAATACAATCAAAGCATATCTGCCAGGTGATTATCTAAGTTTTTTCTTGAATGCCTCTGTAAGTCCCAGGTCTTAAGATCTTGAGGAAAGACTTTCCTGTCTGTCCCATACTCGCCTGCTAACAGGCATACCTGGTGAGGACAACAAGAAGGGCCTTCTTAGTGACTGCTACTAGGCTCTGGAATCCCTAAGTTCCCATCCCACCCAGAAGTAAGGCAGATCTCTGTGCATTCACCATGAAGGTCTGTAAAGGCACTCATAACTGCATGTAGCTGAACATGCTTAGAATGTGCAGCCAGCTGAATACACTTGAAAAACAGGGATGCAATTTTTGTTTGCTTGCTTGCTTTTTGAATGGCAGATGGCTGCTGGACTTGGCCCAGACAATTTGGGAGCTTTATCTCTCCCAAAACAGTCCTCTCATGCATTTGATAAAATTTACACCTGCAGCATAAATGACAAAAAAAAAACCCAACCCCAGTTTCTCAGTTCCAGCAAAGGAAGAACAGGCTCATCAGGGCTAAGTTTTGTGGCACTGCAAAGCATTAGGGATACTGTAGTCTTCCTGCCTGTTATGCTCCGTGCAGGGTGCATCTCAGGAAACTACTACAATACCCCTAATGCTTTGCATTGCCACAGAGCTTAGCCTCAACTCAGCCAGTTCCTCTTTCCTTTTGGAGCAGCCAGTGAGAGAACATGCTGCTAGGAGGCAATTGTGATAACTAAATGTGCCATCCTGTGTCCATCCCATGGCTTCTTTAAAAACTAACAATTTAATTAACAAATTAAAAGAACAGCAAAAGAAATTGTGTCTTGCCCCCTACAATTTTGACAAGAAATTAATTTCCTTATTTCTAACTGTCAACATTAATAAATTAATCTGTAAACCTAAGATTAGCCTCTGAGTATAGGCTATGTTTTTTCTTGATAGCTAACTCTGGCTTTTCAGGGAAAGACAAACCAGTTCCTGCATCATGATAAACAACATGCAGAAAGTGGTTGGTTCCACTGCTTCTAGTTGCACTAAGAGCAGTTGGGCTCAGACACTAGTATGCCTTACTCACAATAAACCTGATTGGTTGGTTGGTTGGTGGTTGACTGGTAATTCTGGCTTATTTTGAGATGAGAATACAGCCAGTATGTCAGCAGTGTCAAAGAAAAGTCCTGGCAAAAAAGCATTCATAGTCTCCAGCTGCAAAGGTCCATGTTCAGCACCATTACTGAAAGATGGCAGAGATGCTGAATGTTCAGCTTAGCAGCATCTCTCCAACGTGGAGCTAGATGGACTTTCAGCCTGTCTCAGGACCTCACAGGTTCCAGTCTGTCTCTTCTATTACTCAGGCTTTTTTTATAGGAACACAAAAAGCCAAAAACCATGTTCACATTCATCCATGACTATTGTGTTCTGCTAGGTTCTTCAATAAAAATTCAGATAACACTAAAGGGGAAGTTTGGCTGTTGTTTGCTTATTTTCTCTCTTCAAAGTACTTGTTAAGATACATGTATTTCATTGTTTATTTTTAAAGTACATATGTCCTTTTGAATGCAGTGTTGATAATAAAACTAAAAAAGGAAGAAATTTCTAGGATCAGAGAGGTGTGAAAAAAGAAAAGCAAGAGAACGGATGGATTTCAAAACATCAAGAGAAGTGCTAATCACTGTTGCATATAAAGTTTACTTCCCCAGGAGACCACTGACTGAATGTCTCACCCTAACCTGCCATTAAACCCAAAATATCTTTTAATAATATTTACCCATATCCTTCCCCAGGCTTTGGTTTTCCTCAGCTCCCTTTCCAAAAGCCACATAAAAACTTTTGAATACTGTTTTCATTCCTAGCTATAGCAAGCTTGCTCTCTTTCTCCCCCTCCCTCCCTCCCTCCCTGTGTGTAAGTGAAAGTTTTCGCACCAAAACCTGGCTTCACAAAAAGTTTGCAGGCCCTTTATTCTAGAACACGCTGTGCTATTTTTCTTTCGCAACGGCACATGTTCAAAAAGAGGAAAGTGGGAGAACAAGGTGTGGGTGTGACCTCGCCATCAGATTAAATTGCCTTAAGAGGGTTACCGATAATTAAGCCTTTTGCAAGAGAGAAGTATCACACCAGGCAGAATTGCTGAAGAAGCAAACAGAGCAGACAATTCGTCTTTTTGCCACCATCCAGAAGAATCAAAAAGCAGCAGAGGGAAGGCTTGCTCTCCACTGGTTTTGAATAGGGTTAATGAGACAAGAATGCCCTGGGTTTTTGTGGTGACTCTGAGCTACAGAAAATTTCCAGCTCACATTTCCCCTGCAGTCTTTCAGGTCAGTAAGTGGCCTCGGGAAAGCTTCTTTTCTCCTGGAGTTAGCGACCAATCTGCAATAAAGAGATTGCCCTACAGGCCTACCGTACAGGGCTGATCGTAAGGACTGCCGAGGCAAATGGTAAACATTAAAGGCCTACCTTGTCACATCAGGTCAGACTAATTGTCTGTCTAGCTCACTATTTCCTCCAGAGTGTCAGGCAGAAGCAGAAATGGGAAACTCTGCTGGAATGAAATTTTAAGAACCCTATACCAAGGGCAACAGGGACCATGGGGGAACTATAGGCCAAAAATGCCATTTCTCCCTTCTTGGGACAAGAGTTTTCATATCACTGGTTCTCAACCATTTACTCCCTAGATGTTCTTGTGGGGTCTTTTGGACATCAACAGCCCCTCCCCCCACGACAATGTAGGAAGTGAAAGGCCAAAACACCTGAAGGGCCAATGGCCAATGACACCATCAACTACTTCATCTATCAAGACCAAAAACAAGACAAATTTTAAAAATAAAGGCACCTTAAAGACTAACTGCAATATTTGAATGGGAGTTTTAATGAAGAAGTCCACTTCCTTAGCCATAAGAGTGGGGCGACATGGCAAATATTTTATACATGACTCCAAAACAAAGAGACTGCTTCTTGGGCACATATCGTTGATGAATGATAAAATAATAATTTCACACCCGGCAACGACCTTTAAGTCTTTAAAGTGCCACAACATTTTCGTCTTCTTTATTTTTTAAAAAATCTTTGTTTTTGACCAGATAGGGTAGCACAGACTAACACGGCTACCTCTTCTAAAACTACAGCTTGATCTTTTAAGGGGAGATGTCAAGAATTCAACCAAGAACCTTTTGCTTGCAGAATACGTGCTCTCCTCCGGAGCTCTAACCCCCTGCCCGTGTCTCAGAACACTCTAAACTTCTATTATAAGTTAGAAAAAAGGCACTTCTGTACTTGACCGTAAAGATGCCGCAGTAAGTGAAGGCTCTCGCTTCACAAGAGCTCTTATGTTGCCTCTACAGGAGTTGGCAGAGAAAAAAAGAGAAAATGATTAGCCCACATTACATTGTGCCTGCACACATCTTCATCCTGAACATATATATTTGTTACCGAAAGTTTCGATGGTGGGTGGTGTTTGTTATATTTCTTCCCCTATGTCCATTATTGGGTAGTACTTAAGGTAGCTTACAATCACCACAGAATACAAAATAATTTATTCAATAGTAGAATCATTGAAAACAAATAAAACCAAACATGACAACAAAAGCCGTTAAAATAGATTTGATCTACAGTTAAAATCTTCACAATAAATTAAACATGCCAGTTTAAAAAGATGTGCCTACATAACCTTTCTAAAAGCAACCGGAGTGGAAACTGTTTGCAAGTCTGAAGGGAGTGCATTCTGCAATCGGGAGCCACACAGGAGAAAGTCCTGCTTGCCGTCAAATGAGCCGCAACTGCTATCAGTATTCTCAAGAGTGCTTTAATTTAAATCAGGAGAGCAGAAGTCACAGCCCACGGGCCAGGTGCATCTGTTGCTACAACTCAGTCCATGCTGGGATCTAGCAATGGCCACTGATAGAACAAAGACCCCAACCAGTTCGAACAAAAAAAAATGCAGACCTTAAAGGATAAAAGCTTCCCACTCCTCATGTAAATTATACATTTGAGAGTTTGTTTGTACAAAGAATTACACTGAGAGAGAAAAGTATTTTAGGGAACTGAGAACAACATTTGAGAGGGAGGGAGGACATGAAAAGAGGAGGGGAAAACAGAAAGAAATACACAACAAGAAAGGAACTCTGAAAAGTAATATTTGTGTCATATTTTGTCAGGAAAATGTGCTGGCTGGAGATGATAAAACTTGTAAGTTGAAGCATTTGGTTGGGTACCGAGTCTGGATATGGCTGTAAATAGTTAATAAAGTCATTCTAAGTCATTCTGTGAGCACTGATCTCCTTGGCAGACCTAGGAATACTGTCTGTGCACAAGAAGGTAAGTATATCAGCAGGGGATATACAGGGGATAAACCCAACATCTGGGGCAGTCCCATCTCTCCGCTCAACTACCTCACAGGGAAAGCCAAAGGTCTCATAGTGTTCTACATCATGAGTGGGCAAACAGTGACCTTAAGGCTGCTTGCCGTTCCCAAGGGTGCTTTTGCAGCCTCAGCCACACTGCCTTTCATCTCCCCTTCCTTCCAAATGGTTTTCTGCCCAGCCACAAAAAGCAAATGGTTGCTCCTAAAAGTCTCTAGACCAGTGGTGATTCCCAGATGTTCTTGAACTAAAACTCTCAGAAGGCTTCACCACTAGCTGGGCTGGCCAGGATTTCTGGGAGTTGTAGTAGTCCAAGAACATCTTGGGACCAAAGGTTGGGAACCACTCATCGATAGCAGTAATTTCCCCTTTTAAACTAGTCACCAATCACCAATGTAGCATTTAACACTCCCTAAAGAACTTTTCTCCCCAAAACTGGAAGTGAATTTTTGTTTCATTCTGCTCATCCCTCATTTTTTACTAAACTGTGCAACCTCCAAAAGGGACTGAGGTCAGAAAATTGGACCCCAGATCTACAGAAGTCACTCACCAAATTCTAAACATAAATATATTTCTGTGGCAGCATGTCTCCATGGGATCTCTCCTCCTTTTCTACAATTATTTCGTTTTACAATTCAAAATGTGTTAAGTGTACTCAACTGTTGTGAACTGTTAACTGTACAAACTGTTAACTGTACAAACTGTACAAACTGTTAACTTGTCAAATTACTCTTCAGCAGGAATGTTCTCCCAAAGCAACTTACAAAGCTCAGTAATAAGACAATGATGACTTCAGGTTTTCAGTCTCAAGAACATGACCAAATAGAAAAAAGCTGGAGGAGGCAAACCAAAGGCACTAGAGTTCTTTTCAAGTGGTCTTCCTGGCAGAATGTGGTCAAGGAAGCTTCCTACAGCTGCTCCGTGTTTTGTTTTGTTTTTTGAAGGGGGGTGGGAGATGCATTAAGTGTTACTGTCTACAGTATTGGCAGAGAGATAAAAATCTCCCTCTAACAGTACTCAGAAACACAGGAGATAGATACACGGAAAAGAAAATACAGATTTCTTGGAAGTTCTACAATAAGAAGGCAGCTTTGTCAGTTTCGTTGAAATAGAATGGGGCATTTGGGGAGTTCTAGTTCAAACAGTGTGGCTTGCTGGATAGCTCAGTGGTTTAGGTATCTGGCTGCAGAACCAGAGGTTAGAAGTTCGATTCCCCACTGTGCCTCCTGCAAGCAGAGCCAGCTTGTGTGGTCTTGGGCAAGCTGCACAGTCCCAGGATGCCCCCAGAAGAAGGGAACAGCAAGCCACTTCTGTATATTCTTTACATAGAAAACCCTTAAAAGGGTTGCCATACATTAATTATTATAATTATAAAAATATTCAAAAATATGGAATAGTCAAAAACAGACAAAATAAAAAAATGACTGATATTATATAATAGAGGCATGTTTAACAAAAAGCCTAAATATCAGTTAAACATCAGTGTTATATGTATGCTCTTCCCAATATTGCAGTTCTGGTAGTGTCATTTCAGAGATTTGCATCTGATTGTAATATTTTATAAAATTCCACTGCATTGTTCCGAAAGCCCCAATGACTATGGGGCCTCTGAAGGGTGTTTCATCCACAAGCAAGTTATTATTATTGTCAGGTCTTTGTATTTTGTTAATTTTGCCACTCTATCATGTCTAATTTTGTAATCTGTTTGTGAAATCTTTATAGACATTCGCATATGAGGTGTGACACAGTTTTATCTTTTTCTTGGCAGAGTTGACATTTGCTGGTTGTTGTGGGTTTTCCGGGCTGTTTGGCCGTGTTCTTAAGGTTTTTCTTCCTAACGTTTCACCAGTCTCTGTGGCCAGCATCTTCAGAGGACAGGACTCTGAAGATGCTGGCCACAGAGACTGGCGAAACGTTAGAAAGAAAAAAACTTAAGAACACGGCCAAACAGCCCGGAAAACCCACAACAACCATCGGATCCTGGCCATGAAAGCCTTCGAGAATACATTGACATTTGCTGTTAGCAGTAATTCCTTGAATCTTAGCTTTCATCACATTGGTTTGGAGTGCTTTTTCTTGTGCAGGAAAAACCAAGCCTTTGGTTTCTCTCTTAATAGTCCCCAGTTTTAGCCTTACCCATATTGAATTATTATCATGCTTCCCATCAATATTTATCATGTGTTGTCCATGTAATGGTTTATTTTTCCAACTGTTTAATTTATTTTCAAATTGTTGTTTCTTAAATTGAGACTTTGTTTCCAAAAGATTCTCCATTTTTACTGCCTTAATTTTTCTCTACTTGTACTAATATAATCATACAGGCTTCTTTTTTCCTCCTCTACTACCTGTATCAGCAGTAATTCATAGCCTCCAATTTTTCATAGTAAATATAATCTGTCCACATCACTTTTTGGATGTAGCATGTTCATTAGTTTTAATGTATTATTATTATTATTATTATTATTATTATTATTATTATTATTATTATTATTATTATTATTATTATTATTCATCACCACCACCACCACCACCAATAGTAGATTTTCTGAAATCTGAAGATATGGTAAATAAAAGCTTTATTGCAAACAATACAATTTTCAGAAAACACACAGCCCATTTCATTTAATATATATTTTAACATGGATAGAT